>JAVIWB010004746.1:0-615641 GCA_031893035.1 Dermolepida albohirtum | reverse complement strand
AGTCGCCCGCGCCCACGTGGCGGATGCGCGCGTAGCCCAGCGCCTGGATGCCGGTGAGGCGCATATCTCCGCCGTATGCCTTAAGCATGAGCGATTCTTTGTTCGCAATGAACCATTCCTGGTCCATTCCGGCGACCTTGGCTTGTTCGCCCAGGCTGCCGTTAATCTCTTCCATCTCCTTCTCGGTCACGTCCATGCGGATGCCGCCCAATACGTCGATGACCTTTTGAAAGCTGGCGAAGTTCACCATTACGTAATCGGTGATGTTCATGCCAAACAGCTCATTGGTCAACTTGACCACGTAGCGCCATCCGCCGTAATAGATCGCGGAATTGATCCGCCTATCCTGCACATTGCCGTTCTTCGCCTCGATCGGCACAAACAGGTCGCGCATGATCGAGGTCAGCTTGATCTGGCCGTTCTTGGTGTTGATCGAGGCGATCATGATGGTGTCGGTTCGGGAGGTCTTCTTGATGTTGCGCGAGTCGCTGCCCAACAGCAGGATGTTGCGCCAATCCTCGATAAGCCGGGCGTGACCGACAGATCGCTCGCGTCGATCATTTCGTCGCCCGACAGCGGCGCGATGTCGGGGTCGAGCTCAAGCAGCTCATCAATGGACATGACATGCCGGTGAAGCCGTCTCGCCGGTTCATCGGTCGCGGGCGCATTCGGTTTCGTCCGTCCGTTACGGTGGGACTTGGCGGTCGGTCGGCTGCGTCAGGCGTCGCCGCTGTCGCCTGTGACGGCGACGGCGTGCTCCCGCGGTTGGCAACCAGCACGACCACCATGACGACCAGCACACACGCCACCGTCAAAAATGCATAAAAGCGCCCAGTGACACGCTTTCGCCGCTTTGGGCGATATCCGCTGTTATTCACCATATTCGCTCCTTATGTACCTATACTGAATAACCAGCCATTTATAACGCCATTAAGCATAAAAATCAATGGCCCGGTTGTAAAGGTTTGTTTTACCTAGATCGCCTTACCCGCCACCTTCAGCGCGCCCGCCAGCAGCGTGGGGCTTCCGACGCACGACACGTTCGGCAATCCGAACCACAGGTCGTTGCCGACCGCGCGCACCTGCTTAAGCAGGTCGAAGAAATTTCCGGCCACGGTGATGCCGCTCACGGGCCGCGCGATCGCGCCGCCCTCCACCACGTAGCCCTTCGCGCTCAAGGAGAACTCGCCGCTCACCGCGTTCGCGCCCGAATGCAGCCCCTGAAGGTCGGTGATGAGCAGCCCGTCGCCCATGGTTTCTATAAGCAGCGGCCCGATCCATCGCGCCCGGCTCGATGAAGAAATTGGTGGGCGCGACCGAGACCTGCGCGGCGTAGGAACGCCTGGCGGCGTTGCCCGTGGTGGCGACGCCCGCCTTGGCGGCGGTCTTGAGGTTGTGCAAAAGCGTTACGAGCACGCCGCGCTCAATGACCGGATTGGCGCGCGCAGGCACGCCCTCGCCGTCAAACGGCGCGCCGGAGAAGCCGCGGCCAAGCAGCGGATCGTCCATGAGCGTCACGCACGCGCTCGCGACCGCGTCGCCCTCGCGCCCGGATAGCAGCGACAGCCCCTTCTGCGCCTGATCGGCGCTGAACGACGAAACGAATATCCCCAGCAGGTCGGATGCCGCCTCCGCGCCAAACGCGACCTGATACTCGCCCGAGGCGACCGGCGTACCGCCAAGGCCCGCAAGCGCTTCGCGCACCGCGTCCCGCGCGAGTGTATCGATATCGAGCGCACCATAATCACGCGCGTAGACGAACTTCGAGGCCGCGTTGACCTGATCGTTCTCCCGCGCGACCGGCGCGACGTACAGCCCCGCGCCGTTGTCCTCAAACCGGACGTTCAGCCCTAATGTGTTGACGATGTGCGTCAGCGACCGGCTCGTGAACAGCATACATTCGTCGATCTGCGTAACGCGCGCGTCGATCGAGCGCGCCGTGCGGTCGAGCGCGACAAGGTATCGAGCTTCGCCGCCGCGTCCACCTGCTCAAGCGCGGGGTTGAACGCGTTGAGCTCCGGGTAATCCTCGGCGCCCGCGAACAAGAATTGCTCGTCGGGCGTGTCGATCAGGCGCGCGTTGGTCGCGCGCCCTCGATCAGTTGATCGATCGCCGCTTCGTCCAGCGCCTGCGTGGCGGCGTAGCCCATCTTGCCGTCTCGCAGCCCGCGAAAGCCCAGCCCGATGCTGGTCGATACGTCGTACGCCTTGATTTCGCCTTCGTGCGCGCTGGCCTCGAACGAATCGCCTGTCGCCAGGTAGCATTCGGCGGCCTCAAACCCATTTTTGAGCGCGCGCTCGTTTAGCGCGTCCATAAACGCTTTTTTTTCCATCACTTGCGCCCTCCCACGGTCATGCGGCTGACCCGGATCATCGGCTGACCCACGCATACGGGCACCGAGCCGCTGCTTGATCCGCACATGCCCTCCGCCAGGGCGAGGCGCGCGCCCACGCGGTCGATGCGCATGAGCACCTCCGCGCCCTTGCCCACCAACGTCGCGCCGCGCACCGGCCGATCGATCTTGCCGTCCTTGACCAGGTACCCTTCGCTGACCGCGAAATTGAACTCGCCCGTCGCCGGGTTGACCGATCCGCCGCCCATCTTCGCGGCATACAGCCCGTCGCCCATCGACGAGAGAATCTCTTCGTCCGTTGCGCCGCCCGGCGCGATGAACGTGTTGCGCATGCGCGACGTGGGCTGGAACGCGTAGCTCTCGCGGCGCGCGCTGCCGGTGGGCGGCATGCCCATGCGCCGCCCGTTCAGCCGGTCGATCATATAATTTTTCAGGATGCCGTTTTCGATCAGCACAAGCCGACCGGTATCGAAGCCCTCGTCGTCCATGTTGGTGGAGCCCCACGCGCCGGGGATCGTGCCGTCGTCCACGGCGGTCACGACGTCCGACGCGATTTTCCGGCCGAGTTTTCCGCACATCTCGCTGTTGCCCAATGCCACCGCGGTCGCCTCGAGCGAATGCCCGCACGCCTCGTGAAAGATCACGCCGCCGAACCCGCCGTCGATGGCGACGGGCATCTCGCCCGCCGGGCATTCCTCGGCGGAGAGCATGATGAGCGCCGTGCGGGCGGCTTGGCGCGCGCTTGCTTCAACGTCGACATTTAAGGTATTTAAATTTTAGTCACTGATCATCTGTCTGATCCTCTGGTGAAGGAATATTTAAATTTTTGCAAATTACTTAAGAAGTTTGATATTTTTATAAATCAATTTACGCCAATGGAATTCTTAGTTTCGTTAAAATCAAGCATTCCAGTTGTATTAATGTAAAGGTTAATACTAGCAAACGATATACTAGTTAATGTATTTATATATGAAAAACAATCTGAAAGTTAAAAAGATGTCACTTCATAGAATTTAAAATCGCTTCGTTTTTGAAATTCGAAAATCTCTAAAACTTTCACTCACGTTATATGTGGCAGCGCTCTGCTAATGTAGTTTTCGAAAACTGAATTATCTGACACAAAATTCTACCTTTCCATATCGCAAGTTTTAATTTAATATTCCAAATTATAATTAGTCAAACGCCAAGACTAATTGGGAGAAACAAATTAAACTTATCTCCGTGAATTTATTTTACCGTTGTTACGCATTTAATTCGATTAAAACATAGCAATTAGAGTTTATATGCGGATAAAGGAGGAAAATATAGAGCTTCATTTCATTAAATGTTATTTTGCATTTCATCTACGTCAATAATAAAAGGACGTTTTAAAATTGTATTTAAAAATGAACTAAGAAACTAAGTTCCTTAAAAATAATATAGAAGAATTAATTTTTGGTTTATGCAAGAAAAGACAAATATTAACACTGAAGATCTAATAATTCGCGTATTAGTTTGGTTCGCAAATTAACTTTTTCGATTGTCACATTTTGACGTTCGATCGTTTTGTTACTTAACAATAACAACTTGAATGCTATGCGATCGACTATAGGACAGTTACATGTTCTTGCTCCCTCTTGGCTTAGATTTAGACAGCGTGGTTGCGGTTCATATACGTTAAGTGTCGAATGCGATGAATAAATTTTAAACCGATCCTCCAATTCACGCTTAAGATTGTCGAATGCTATACATCGAACATTTATTCAGGCGATGCTGCTGTTGAAAACGGAGTTTGTTTCAGTTCTCGTCGTAAAATATCATTACCTGTCTTTGAAAGTCATCATCAATTGAATTCAGTTTTTCAAGCCTCGCGTACTATTTTTGAATCCTCCCAAAGAGCATTAGAAATTTTTGAAATCCATGCAAAATAATGTATCAATCAATTTTTTACGTAAGCAATTGGAATTCGATTTTGAGAGTTTCTTAGCAACATTTCAATAACCGGTACTTAAGTTAGAAACAAAAGTTCGAGTAACTCTTTCTAATAAATTTAAAAAATTTCAATTTTTTTCCACTTATTCATCGTAAATTTTTGAAAAAATTTCTTACTCTCCGGTGAGACTCGAACTCACGATCCCATGCTTACCGGGTACATATCTTATCATTCGACCACAAAGATTGGTGATATTCGAGTTTACTAACTTGCCGTAAGTTGCATTATGGAAACATATTAAATGAAACCCAAGGTAGGTTATAATTGCATGTAATTATTCGTTTTTAAGATTTGAAATTAGAAAATTCTAATTTTTTCCAACTTTTTTACATAGTATACAAGATAAAAAAATTTCTTGCTTTCCGGCGAGGCTCTGAAGGTTAGCAGATTCGAATATCATCGTTCTCTGTGGTCATGCCCGCCCTATAAGTATGACTGTTAGTTCGAATCTCACGCGAAATTTTTTCAAAAATTTCTGCAGGAATTTTTACAAATGTGAAAAATTTCTGCAATAAAAATAATGTAAATGCTTATTATTAATCAAATGTGAGAAAAATTGGAATTCGTTAGTTTCACAGTTTAATAAATTAGGTATTTTCTTCTTTTGTAGATTTCATTATTTCTATTATATTTGTCGCAGGGAAATGACGAAAATGGAAATTTGATCAAATCCCTAAAGTAGATGATCACTACACGGAACATGTTCAAATTACGACTCTGTGGGGTGGTTTTCCTACAGAAAGTAAGTTATTTGATCAAATTCCTTAACTGTTTTAATGAAAAGTAAAGTAAATCAAATCACTTAATTTATATAGTGAAATCATCCCACAGAGTTGTAATTTTAACATCTTCCGTGAATTGATCATCTACCTTTGGGTGATCAAATCATCATTTCCCTACAACGTATGTAATATTTATATGAACCTCCATGATTTTGATATAACACACATACAAATTTGAATATGTTAGTGTATTTATTCAATAATCGTGCTTTATTTTTCTCAAACATGTTTTTTAAGCTTAATGTGGCTGGAGAATCTTAAACAATAATAATTTTAATGCAAAAATAACAACATAACATAAGATATTCGAAAATTTTGTAAATTAATCATCAAGTGTGTTTTATGTAATTCTGATACTGAAATTAATCATACTCATATTTGTTTCTGGAGATATTTCCTTATAGTTCAGTGAATTCATAACAAATCTGGTAATTTAGTTTAGAAATTTACATAGTCGATTGATATTCGATGTTTGTTTATCATTGATTGTATAATCAGTTGTATAACAATACCATTCAGTTTACTACTTAACTTGCTCTACTGTTTGTTAATGAACAAAATGGGAAGACTAAAAAAGAATATAAATAATAGTAATTTTTAATGAAATTAATAATGTATTTTTAAGCTTAAACTTACTTATTATTATTGTGAAATTTATGTTCAAATAAATCCTACACTAAACAAATAAACAAATGAATGCTTCGACAATTCCAATTGAAAAATATAAAAAATTTAAAGGAAGGAATCTACAAATTCCTTAGATCAAAGTATAAACTAGGAAGCTCACCGTTTCTTAAGTATTTTCTTCTAAAATCTTTCTTTTTCGCGTTCTTTGTTAATCTCTGTCAATGTCCTTCGTATTTAAACAACTTTCTAATAGGTTTTCAGGATAACAATTAACTCACATACATTATTAGAAGAAATTTGTGTGTGCTATATATTGTACGATATCGTGTGTGTTTTTTTAGAGATTTTAGCGGATAGATGTATGGGACTATGAAAGCTTGCTTGTAGAAACACTGCTTTTTGAGTGTTTTTTGTTTCTACGTTTTAGCCATTTTGTTTAAAAATTTTTTCAATTAGAGAATTTGGTGAACCAACAACGTCTTTTAAACAAATCAGAAAAAGGGAGTCATATAAACAAACTGTTACCGTTTCTTATTTTTGTCAGTATTTTATATTTCAAAATTATTAGTTTATATGTATTACGATTATTATCATTTTATTTAAGTCGTTTTAATTGCAAAATTTACTCTAGAGGATTTCTTGAGTTACAGTTTGCTGTTTCTACATAATTAATTTTCTCTCTGTATAAACTCTTAATGCATTTTACCAGTTCCCTTTGTATTATTCTCTTCATTAAGCTATTCTGTACTCTGTACTGTTTTCTCATTTATTTGCTTTATGTAAATATGTTACGCTTCGATCTTTTCTAAATCACATCTTTTAGTTTTTGTCTTAATATTTATACTTTTTTCGCTGTACCCATTGTCAGTAATGTAATACTTCTTATTGCCACATTTTATATATATATATATATATATATAGAATACGAATTACTATAAATGTTTATATACAAAATGAGTGTTTTTTAAGCCGCATGAGAACTATCGATAATGATAAAACTATGGGTTGACAGTTGATAATGTCAAACTGTGTTAACATTTCAGTAAGATTTGGCAAGTCATCATAAATCGTTTAACGCCAGATCAACGTTTCCAAATTGTGGAAATTTAATTTTAAAAAAATAAAACTCTGTTCGCGAAGTTCATAGAGCACCTCGTCCATTTTACTGTCAACATAATTGGCCTAGTGAGCAAGCAATTTATGCAGTTATTGATCATTTCCGCACTAATTTTACTCTTCTCGATTCAAAATCATCAACAAGACAAAGAAATGTGTGTACCGAAGAAAATATTGCTGCTGTAGCTCGAAGTATTGAAGAAGACGTCGAAATGTCGTTCTCAATTTATTGGTCTTTGTCCTTCGACTACGTGGAAAATTTTACGTAAGGATCTTGGCTTACGTGTCTATAAAATATAGCTCGTGTAAGAACTGAAGCCAAACGATCATCGTTTGCGTCGCATTTTTTCTGATTGGGCTCATTTGAAACTGGTCGAAGATAAGCATTTTTATCAAAGAATTGTATGTAGTGATGAAGCTCATTTGTGATTAAATGGCTACATCAATAAGCAAAATTGCCGTATTTAGACAGAAGACGATCCTCAAACCGTTAACGAATCACCATTGCATTCATTAAAATTGACTGTTTGGTGCGGTTTAAACGCTGGTGGCATCATCGGTCCTTATTTCTTTCGAAATGAGGAAGGAGCTGTCGTTACGGTGAATGGCGAGCGCTATCGAGCCATGCTGACTGAATTTTTGTTTCCAAAAATTAATCAGCTAAACATAGATGACATTCGTTTCCAACAAGATGGCGCAACTTGCCATACAGCGCGCTTAACAATCGATTTATTGCAAAATCAATTTGGTGACAACTTTTTTCCAGAAGTGGTCCTGTTCATTGGCCCCCTCATCAGTGCGATTTAACGCCTCTGGATTGCTTTTTATGGGGCTATGTTAAGTCATTGTTTTTTGCCGACAAACCAGCAACTTTTGAAGCATCGCAAGCCAATATTCAAGCCGCCATTGACGCCGTGCGGCCAGATTTATTGGAAAAATTAGTCAAAAATTGGACTGATCGAATGGACTATGTAACTCGTAGCCGCGGCGGACATATGCCGGAAATCATATTTAAAAAATAAATGTACATGAAATTATCTACCAGATTATAAAAAAAAATTCATTCCAACAATATTTCTGTCTTTTATTATCATTTTAGATTCTCAAGCTCTTGAAAAAACAACCTATATACATATATTTCAATTATTTCTGGCGCGATTTTTTCATGCCTCGAAGCTCTTCTATTTTTATCTTTCTTTCATCTTCTATATATTTATAAAATATACTTAAATTTTCTTATTTCTTTCAAAATTCTGTGGTGTTTAGTTATTCCTCATTTCAAAGGTTTTTGACTTTGATAATTTGACAGATCAATTACATATGTATGTATCTATTTAATTATAAATCTATACATCGATGCCACATTACATTTTTTGTAGTCTCTCGTAGTAGATCTGTATTAAAGTTTTTATAACAAAATTTATTATAATCTAAAATTATGCGAGAAGGAAAACTATACGTATATATACTTTACATTAAACAGGTAAATAACCTTTTATATGAATACTGGCGAAATTTACATTTTTCCTTTTTGAAATATGGACGATCGCTGTGTAAGGGTAAGTGGTACTAATCTAATTGTTTATTGTAAATTGAAAACATATAATCTGCTATTTTTTTACTTGGATAACCGATGCATTGACATTTGTCAATGTCATTTTGAAGATTGTTTTTTTTTACGTGTTCTATTATAAATGTAGATGTTTGTGATGTTTATCTTATATTCCCGTGTTTTTATATACTCATCCATACTTAGAGTAATAATTAAATTATCAAAAATACTCGCACTTTAAAAATTCTTGCTTACGCATTATTCTATAAGAATTTCAATTATTTATACTGACAAAGCTGCTGATATGATGTTTATAATATTCACAATGATATTGAAAGAATAGGTAAAGAAATTAATAAAAAGAAATATAAGCGCATTCCATTTTTATTGGCAATGTACGTGAATAGGAAGGAAAATTTATATCTTACTTTCCCTTTCTCACAGAACGTGTGGATTTACACCATGGGTTTCATAAATCACAGCTACTTTATAATATTGGTGCTTCTGTGCGGCTACATTGCGTATCTAGTGATAGGAGCAGCAATATTCTCAGGAATTGAAGACAAATATGAAAAGGCCGAGATCAATAATCTGAAAAAGCTGCGGAGGGATTTTTTAGAGCGAAATACCTGTGTTAAAGGTAAGTGAATTTTGACATTTAACACTGATAATATATAGCAGGTTAGTAAAAAAAAATTCTAAAAATTGAAGAAATAATAATTACTGTAATTAATAATAAAAATCTGTATTGTCTAACAGATTTCTTCAATAATAAGACGATGTAACAATATACAGTGCTTGTAAAAGTAATTTAACCAAACAAATTAATCATACGTGCATAAGACAAATATTGTTTCGAATATTTGATTGATTCGGCCTTTACTTAAAGTTTATGACTAAATGAATAAATATACACAATTTTCACTGATTTTATTTTTAATTAATAAAGAAAATTATTTTTCACCACATAGTGGCTTTTTAAATTTTTAGACTCAATTTTAATGTACAATGTAGAAACTCTAAGGAATTATGTATTTTTATATTTTTGGCAATACGTGCATTGAAGGAGACAATATCAAATTGTAATTTTAGTTGCATAAAGAAATTATAAAAGGAAGAGTCTCATTATTTAGTCTGTAATCTTCGTAGTATATGAATGCATAATTTTACGACTTAAATACGATATAATCTTGCTTAATTTATCCTCATGAATGTCACATAAACGACTCACGTTAATAACCCTATTACAAATGTTACAACTTAAGTACAATACGCTCTCACTCAAGCTATTCTCATGAAATGTTACATAAATGACGTGATTAAAAGAATTTAAGTAATATCACCCTCGAATCCTCTACAAAACTAAATACCTTTTTAAAAATATATATTTCAAAAATGTCTGAATAGATTCAATGTGGTTCGCATGAACAGTATGAATAGTATGTTAGTAAAAGATCCATATTCTAATTTTTGACCACACGAAAGCGTTAAATAATATTTTAAAACCATTAATATTAAGAAAAACCGTACAATTTCTATAATTAAAACAATATGATCTATCTGCTAAACATCTATTTTTATGCTCAGTAAAATTAAATTGTCTGCATATAAATTGCTTAGTAATCGTTGATGTTGACTTTATGAAAAACCTTCATGTTATCTACAAATAATAGATTTCCATTGAGGATAACAATGTCTAGGTCTTTAATAAAAATTATGAATATAAGAGGGCCAAGATTATGTCCACGTCGAATGCCAGAACTTATAAACAGATAACATTCCAAAAGTGTTAAGGCTGAAGGTGTGAAGCCAAGAAGTGATAACTTACGAGCAGAACGTATTGTTCAATATGATCCAATACCTTCTGGAGGTCCATATAGATGAATATTTATTTGTTTTAAGTCGATTCAGTATGAGAAACGAAAATTCTATCGTAGAATATTGCTCCAAATATTTTCACAAAAATTACACCAAATGTATATGAACCTTAAATTTCTTATATCACTTCGATAGCTTCTCTTGCGAACACGACAGACATGCCACATTTTCCAGTTGTTCGGAAGTCTATACTGCTTTAAATCTAAATTAAACAAATAGTATTGTAGCTCAACCAATAAGCAGGGGTGCCTGACTGAGAACGAACCTTTTAATACGTAATTAATTTGTTTAGTTAAATAAATTTGTACATCGGTAGTTATTTTTTGGTGCTCATTGTTTCGTATTTCTTTTCATCTATTTGAAAATCAATCGCTTACCCACACCCTTTAAAGTTCTGTTTGAATTCATCCTTGCTTTATTTATAATTCTATTTTTATTTTTATATGTTTGATGACATATTGAAATGTATTATTGAATAAAGTTTACTTAATAATCCCGTTCAATTCAGACTTTCTTCATTTCGATGGTTATAAATACCAAGATTTCGTTCCTCGATGATTGTTTGTTTCTTTCATTGGGACGTAATTTCTTTCTGTACATAGAGTAACACAAACTAAACTGAACTAAAGCTAAACCTACGATTTAATATTCTAGTAACACAAACAGGTAAGTTCCCTGGTTATTTCGCGTACGAATCCCAGTTGTTTGCGCCATAGGGATTTCGTCTGTAACCTGTAATTTTAAGTAGGTGTTACAATATAGTATGTAACATTGTTTGTATTAATACATGTATTAAATTTAAACAAAGAACATTGTTATGTATTTGGTTTCTAATCATAATTTTCAGTTTATTTTCGAAATTATAAAGCAATCTCATACGTCCTGTACGATTAAGCATAACAATCCACATATATGTATAAACCATTTCAGGTTGAGTTGGATGAAAATAAAAGTGTCTTTTGAACCTTCTCAAACTAAATACTAATGACATGTAATCTGATAAAACAATTTTGTAAGGGAACATAGATACACACTTCGTTCAAAGAACAAGAAATATGTATATATTACTTGCACTATCATTTACTGTGAGAAAGTTTTCATTTTCTGATGACATAGATACCAGTGCACTTAGACACAGTTTTTGGTGGAATAGAATATTAGCTCTTTTTGCAAAATTCTTTTTATGCAAAAGATGTCCCTTAATGTAATGCTGTTGCCAGGCACACTTTCAATCACATTTATAATTATTTTGTTAGAGGTTTTTCTTACTTCATCAACTACTTTTTGTTTGCAAATAGTAGACATTTTGTGTCGGGCAACAGTCGTTACTCTACGATTGCGCTCGGTAACATACTTGCTATTTGTATCACTTTCACACGCATACATTTTGGCAGGATATGAAGCAACACTACACCGTCATCGAGCGATGTCGTCTTTTGATGTGTGTACTTTACTAAATTTGCAATTTTTAAAAAGCAACATATTGCAATTGCTGATACTTGTAAGCCTTAAAGCCATATTTATTTCCAAAATATGAAAAGAAGTTTGAAATTGATTCACAAGTGAGACATTCAGACTTGAAGGGACAGTTTATCGACGGGGCTATATAATCTTTTAAGCTCAGTTGTTGTAAATGGCTTGAGTGATATTCTTTGTCAGGGCGCTTGTGGCTCAAACTGTACAATGGATTAAGACACTACTGTAGAACGCGGGTCCAATGGGGTGTAATAAGCTCAAGTAGAAGTACATAGTTCTTCGGAAAATTACGGAACTTTTTAAATTGTAAGAGAACTACTAATACCATCTATTGAACAATATATAATCTGAAGGCTGTATATCCCCTCTACAAAGCGAGACCACCCTCATTATCACCATCAACGGATTGTCAAGTTATTGCGCTTAAAGTAGCAGTTACTTTTGTCGCCTCGTTACAAAAACAAGATGGATCAAAGAGCTAGTTTTAAATTTTATGTCAAACTTGATAAAACTTTTACAGAAACATTCGAATTGATGAAATAAGTTTTTAATCCTTATACGTGTGTTCGAATGGCATGAGCGATTCCAGATCGGTGGTGATGCTTTGGAAAACGACCCAAAGATAGGCTGGCTAAAAAACAAAAATCGTAATATGTTGGTGGAAAAAGTGCGTGAAATGATCGCCTAAGGTGCGAATTCGACTCTGAGACGAATGGTGGAAGGATTAAATGCGACCAAATACATGATTCACGAAAGTTTGACAAAGGATTTAAACAAACGGAAAGTTTTTTCTTAGTTTCTCATAAATAAAGACCAAAAGATTGTTCGCGTTGAACATTGCAAGGACCTTATTAAAACAACCAGACGGAACTGTATATTCCTGGAATCGCTTGCAACTGGTGCTTGTACTTCAAGTACGATCTTCAAACAAAATGCCAAATTGTTACGTAGAAGTCCCTAGGCTCATCGAAATCGAAAAAAATGCGAGAAAGATAATGTTGATTTGTTTTTATGATTCTGAAGGTATTATACTTCAGGAATGCGTTCCAGAGGGTACAAATATCACTCAAATATCAATCGTTTTAGTGAAGTTCGAATATCGGGCGTCCGCAAGTTGGTTTTTGTTACACGATAATGCATCTCACAGGACCGTTGCTGTTCATGAACACTTGGTTGAAAAATAAGTCTATGCGGTTTAACATCCTCCGTTTTCGGTTGGTATATCTCTATGTGATTATTTTCTGTTTCGAAAACTCAAACTGTCCATTAAAGAAATGTTGTATGACAATGTTATACAAATACAATAAGCTGTGATGAAGGTCACGAGATGATTGCGAAAAACGACATAAAAAGATCTATGCTAGCATTGATTGGACGTGCCCAGCGGTGTATTGATGCGGAAAGAATGCATTTTGAATAAAAATAAATAATTTAGGCAAAATAAGTAATTGTTTTTCGTTATTTTTAGGACACAGTGTATAATAAATAATCATTAATAAATGATACAGTTTATACAATATTAAATAAATTTAATTACCCCCACTAATTTTTTTGTTGGTGTCATACATATAAGTGTATAAAATTACGTTGAAAGTAAATAATATAATTTGATATTCCATGTTTATTTTACTCTAGTATCAGAATTTAATATTATTTCACTTACATTATCTGTTAAATATTTCAAAATTGCGTATCAATTATTCATCTTACCACATATGTATATATATATATATATATATATGCATATGTAAACAATATTGACTGTGACATAAAATAACGTAATACCAGTGGCGTTACCAATTCTATCCTAAAATAATCTAAAAAGTGCGTTTTAAACTGAAACATGATTAACCAAAAATAAAGTAAACAATTAATTAATAAACGTTCGCAGTGCATCTTTCCACGCGCAGATTAAGAGTTAATGGGTCGACAACATTTGCGTCGATACAAAAGCAAAAAATAGCCATCATACTTTAACACTGTTATCAAGGGAATTTGTAACTTAATGTGTAGAAATTGTTAAAAAGTCTCCCTCCGATAACACGTAGTCAATGAACTCATCGCCATATACCGTTGTGAAATAAACCCAGATATATATATGTATGTACGTATGTATATATTGACACTGGTAAGTAACCTAACCCTTACGCATCATGAAGAACAGAATAAACAACTACGAGAATAACCGGAATAATAGCTATATTGTTCGATACTAATATAATGTATTTATGAATTAAATGTCTTTTTATTATTTTAATTAAACATGCACAAGAAGATAGAGAAACTTTAAAACAAGCTTTAACAAAAGAAAAATAGCGATACAACTTTTTAAATAAAATTTAAATATCGCTTTCGACTGCAATCGAAATGTTTGCTTTGGCCTGTTGATACGTGGGTTGTCTTTTAAGTTTTGCATATACAAGTGGAATAAAACAGTAGATAGCTTTTAAAGACTTCTTTGTTTTTTGAAGTATTCTCCACGAAGTTTAATATGCTTTTGTATGCGTTCGAATCAACTCTGGAAGCAGTTGTTCCATTCGTTTGTTCGTACAGTCAAAATTGCGTTTTTGAAGGCATCGACCGCACATTCTGACGACTGGAACCTTTGACCACGCCGTCCGTTCTTGATTTTCAGAAAGGTAAATAATTCGTCCGGACTGTACGGATGATGGTTCAACAATTCGACGTTTTGTTGCGTTAAAAATTCAATTGTCTTGCGTGCTGTGTGCGAACTTCTATTGTCTTCGTGGAGGATGATTAGTAGTTTGGGGTTGGTTTTTCGAAGCTCAGTAATGACTTGCGGCAAACAAATGGTTGTATGCCGGCAGTATCAGTTCCTTGATCTTGTAAAGGAATTGTTGCTGCATGACTTGCTTTCGAAACAAATATCGTAACAATCTTTTTGGAAACACTTTCTTCACTTTGGAACACCCAAACAGGCGACTGGCTTTTATTTTCTGGCTCGAATGAGTAAATTCAAGATTTATCACCACTGGCAATATTGTACAGGTTTCCAGAGATTAGCGTTGAAGCGACCTACAGTTTTTCGACACCATTTCACCCTAGTTGCATTGAGTTCTTCGGTTAACAGATGCGGTATCCATCGGGAAACTAACTTTTTACAAACAATTTATGCAAAATTTTTTGAAATGGAGTCTTTGAAATCCCCAATACTGCTTCAATCTGACGATATGTCACATGTCGATCTCTGTTGATGATCTTGCGCACAACATCGACGTTTTCCTGAGTGACTGCCGTTTTTTGTGAACCTGAAATTATTTTGGGAAAATGTTTTCAATTTAATTCCATTTTTCAACTAACTTGTCAATTTTAACAGCTCGTTATAGCACTACACGTATCGCACTGAAACTCTGGATTTAGATTAACTCAAGATGAGGGGCAATTTTTAGATATTTGATTAGTGACGTCCTTTATGTTCAACTACGCAAAACTTAAAAGACATCCCACGTAAGTATACATATATATGTTCGTATATACTTTGAAATTGATTCATAAGGTATGCAGGTAGTATAAAATTCAGAAAAGCTTCTTATAGCTTTCAGAAGTATATGCTTACCAAAACTCTTACAGTCTTTCAAAACTTACATTTCTCAGTGTAGGACTTTTATAAAAAGACCTACCCCTACACAAAACATAAATTTAAAATAAAACACAATTTTTTTATGTTACTTGTATATAATTTACAAAATAAAATAATTATTCTTTTTTCTTGAACATCTTTTCGGTAAATGGTAGGAGGTGTATGTGTCTATGGAGTGTGTGACAAATTTCAACGTTATCGGTGCAGTTTTAGCTAAACAATGTGCGATTGCGTAAAGTGGTAATTGTATCCTGTTGTGATCATTATAATGGATAAAAAAGATGAGCACACGTGTGCATTAAATTTTGTTGCAAGCTCGGGAAAACGGCTACGGTAATATATGGAATGACTCAGCAAGCATGCGATGAATAATTACTGACTGAACATAAACTTTTGAGTGGTTTGCACGTCTTAATACCGATAGAACGACAAACGAGTAGAGAGACCTTCGACGTCTACTATGCCCGAAAACATCGCAACAGATCAACGGTTCATTCATGAATACTATTCGTTGCTTGACTATTCTTAACTTCTGCGATGAAGGTGGAATCGGATGTCAGCGAATAGTCTTTGAAGAATTGGGCGTATTGCAACGATGTTTGTTCCGAGACTTCTGACTTATGGCCAAAAGTAAGAGCGAATTGACATTTGCACTGGGCTTAACCGACTTTCTACGGACGTTGAAAACTTTTTATTAAGAGTTATTAATTGGTGACAAGTACTGGCTTTATGATTATGATCCAGAAACTGAACAACAATCAAATCAGTTTAAAAGTCCGAACTTCCCTTTCTTTTCGCTAGATCTGAGTCTCTGCGCCTTAGTCTCTCCCGGAAATGAAACTTCAGCTAAAAGGACGATGTGTTGATATCAATAAAGAAATTAGAAAGGAATCGCAAACAGTACTCAATTTATTTACAGAAAACGACTCTGAATATCTTCCAGAACTGGAAAAAGACCGCAAGAAGCTTCGCCCGAAACTGACAGCAACCATCAGGAATAAAAAGTTGAATTAAGTATTTTTATAACATCACTCCGGGAACATCTGAACCGCACCGCGTATATGTAAGTACTGTGTTCCAAATAGTATTAAGATTCTCGATAATATGATAAGAAATTTACAATATGAAATGTAGCGAATTTGATGTTTTAAAAAATATAACGTATGTCTGTACACATCGATTAAATAGAATATAATTATCTTTTTTTGCAATTATTAGTACTACGACGAATTGTTAATTAATGATATTATTATTAATTGGGCTGATAAGAAATGTAAACCTCATGCCGTAAAGATAAATATTAAAAACCGAGTTTTGTGACGGTAGACTTTAATATGAACCACGATAACTGTTATTAAATGGAACTCTTAGCGTTACGAGATTGTAACTTTACGATATCGTGTAGTCCTCAATACGATGGGTTTAAAGTACTGTAATCTATTCGAAGTCAATACATTCATTAGTAAAATTTTGAACTTTTACTAATGAATTGTATTCTTAAATACTACGTTTTCTATTTTTGTACAGTTCTCTAACTGTTAAATTTGTCAAAAATATATAATATTATATTTGTAGTTACTACAAAATTCAAGGTAAGATCATTATTAACTGTAATTACTGCATATATATTCTAAGAAGAAAAATAACACGTCTCTGGTTCTATTCCTTTTTAAAGTTTTTTTTTACATTGAAATTTGATGGAGCCTGTGGTTGATTGACTTGATCAATAAGGTTGATATATAACCCCTTTTTCACAATTAACTATTTGTAAAATTCTGTATACGCATTTCGACAACTAAGTTGTCGAAATGCGTATACAGAATTTTACAAATAGTTTTTTTTTACAGTAAGTTAGGCTGGAATTGTGTAATATCGGAAGCTTTTGATTGATGATTTAGGAATTTTTCCACTGTAGGTTTAAGCTCTGATCAAATCAGTATCTTGGATATTTTTGCTGCCGATATTTAACTTTATCTATGGATACAAAAATGCATACAACACTATGATGCAATTAACATCTTGATAGTAACTGTTAATCTGATATTATTTCCTTTTCAAAAAACGAATTATTTGAAGACGATATTCCGCGCTATCGATTTAAAAGTTTGTTGTGATTTATTATTATTTTTGCTCCTTAACTTTAACTAAAAATAATAAAATGTAAGAGTTCATCCATTAATGTTCCTTATTTTGCGATTATCCACTAACTTTCTGTTGACTTGCATATACACTATCTTTGTACTTGCACTATTCACATGACTAATTCAAAGAGCTTAGTCTTCTTGAGTTGGCTGTTATATTCATGTTATCAAGGAGATGTTCCACGATATTCAGTGCTATTGGGGCTTTTATTCATGACTCAAATTTAAATTTTGGAATCTCTAATTACTTGCGGCAACTGAAAGTTCCAATAAAGAAAGTCCCTACTGGTAAGTCATGACAAATGATAAGTCAATTATAGAAGGTTTAGTGCAGTCTCACATTTATACGTTGAGGTCTAAATAGCTTTAAGGAATTGTGTGCATCACATTATTTCAATATTCAATGAAAAGCCGGATTTTCTCGGAAGCACTCAATACATTTTCTTATCTCGCATCAAGCACTTCTCTTTTTGTTTTGATGCGTTTCCATTTTTGCAACTAATGTCATACCAAGATATTTAATTTTATTTAAGTAGAGTACTGCATTATGATCTATGCTGATTTACTATTCTATTATTCTATATATTTTTTGAATTTTATGTAATTTTTATGTTAAGTAAACATGCGATTTATTATTTTTAATTTTTTCTTTGATTACAATTTATATTTGGAAGCATTTGTTTTGTTTTTTAATAAAGAAAATTTTTACTGCTCAACAAATGATGATTTATTCCCTTACTATTCTACCGTTGACAGTATACAAAGGGGTACCCTTATATAGTTGGAATAGTCAGTGCTGTGGATGGGGCTTGCCTAGTACGCATTTCTGCCGCTACGTGCGCGTAACAAAATTTGTTCTGCGCTCGGTTCAATCGGTTCTTTTGCCGAATAAGGTTGTGCCTTGTTACGGTGCATCTTTTTGTAAAAGTATTTTCGTTTGCTCGTCGTTTTTTGTAATGTCGGACTTAAGTGAACAGTGTGCGACTGTGAAATTTGGAAGTTCTGAAAAGATTACGTAACAGTATGTGATGAAAGAGGCCCGATTTGTGACATATGGAGGAATGGTTTTTCCGTCATGACAATGCACCTGCTCACACAGTTTTATCAGTTCGCCAGTTCTTGGCTAAAAACTGCATAGCTCTTATGACCCATGGCTCCTACTTATATGATCTTGCTTCGTGCGATTTTTTTTGTTTCGACGAATGAAGAGCGACATGAATGGACATTGTTTTAACGACCTGGAAGAGATGAAGAAAAAAAAACGACACATCACCTCACAGCCATACAGAAAAACCAGTTGGAACTATGTTTCCAACAATGGGATCATCGAATAGACAAGTGTATAAAGTTAAATAGAGAGTATATTAAAGGCATTAAGGTTGTTTTGTAAGAAAAATAAAATACAGCTTTTTATAGAGAAATTTCGCTTATTTTTGAGTAGTCCCTCGTATTTCTACTTTATTAACAAAGCGTTTAGTTTATTCCTAAATATGAATACATTTATTTTTATTTTTCTTTTTCTCATTATAATTCAGTAGGGATCTTGTCATTTTTGTAAGATTTTTAGAAATATTTTAGAATTAGTATACTTAAATCAATGTACAGTTAATCTTTGACACTACATATTTGTTGTTGAAGTAGGCACGATTTATCCGGAATTTGTAATTTTGGAGTTTCCAAATCACCTTTTCGTCGTCGGGTCATTCAAATAACTTGAACGTATTAATTTTCATTATGTAAATTTTGTCATAACGTCTAACCCATCTTCTGGACAGCTCATCAGCGTCTCCCGTTCTTGTATCTTTTTACTAGTAACTCTTACTTTCATAGATATTTATTTTATAGCTTGGTCTGTCTTATTTGAAGTGTTGCAGTATGCTGTACTAAGAGCAATTATTAGAAAAATTTGGCCAATCTCATCATCTTATCAGCAATTTTATAACATTAGGAATTTTATACAATCAAAATCGATCTAATCTAAGGTATCAGTAGTTACTTCGAAGACAATACACATTATTTTTCTTTTCGATTAACTTCTTCAGGTATTGTAATGCGTGCTCCATTTTTGTCATAAATGAATGAAACGTACGCGTTTCAAATTGAGATAAAAGTTTATAAAATCAAAAAAGAGCTTAAGAAAAGGCTAATCTTAAGAGCATTATGTGTTTAAAAAGAAATCTTAATTACACAATTAATTTCCGTATTTTATCAAATATATTGTCTCATTCACGGAACATATATTCCTACATTATTATAATGTTATAAATCAGTTGTTCAAGTGTTTAAATGAAAACTTGTAAAGCAGAATGGTATTAATTTGTATCAATAGACTTACATTTTTCATTTAATCCATTAAATTAAAGAGTGTACTTGCGTATATCTAGAGGCAGAAGAACAATGTTGAGCCTGAAAGTTACTTCCTAGAGTAAAAATATGATATATGATATATGTATGTATATAAGTACATACATACATTGATTATGTAATAAATTCTTTATTATTTTGAGTAAATAGCTATATAATCTCTTATACATTTCCCTCTTTAGATAGGATTAAGTGATTTGTCACAGTTTACTGTCAAAGTGTCGAACATCGACTTAATAGATGAGGTGCTTATGGATTAATCGATAATTGAAAAGTATTATAGTAGGAAACACCTAAAATAATTCGGGAATTTCTACTTTCGAAAATAGATTTATTATGCGGCGTAAACAAATAAGAATCTAAGAAGTATAATAACGATGCAGACGCTGTTAAAATAATGTACTACCTGCAAGTAATTATAATTTATATATAAATGAAGACTCAAATATTATGTAAACTTGCACTCTCGTATCTACGCCCCTGAAAAAAATCTGCAAAGTTTCTTATATTTTGTACAAATATTCATATTCACACTTCTTTGTTCGACTAACACTACAGCAAACTATATAAATAATAATATTATTTGAAAATTGGAGCAGGGCAAGTGTATTATCTTTTCCATTTTTTTTCTTTGTTTTGTAATAGTTGTAACAATTGAAAGGAGGCAATAGTTGTAACAATTAAAAGGAGACTATATTTACATAGTTTTCTAACAATAAGTTCATGGATACCTCCTTCATAAATTTATACTAAAGTTTGAACTATTCCGCTGGTTAATTCCAACGTCCTGGCCTGTAATAATTAGACGTTGTGTCTAATTATTTCCCCCTGTTTTTCCCCTGTTAATATTTTTTTCTATTTATGTCATATAGAGAGTGCGAAAATTTGATCAGCGCTTCATTAGATATGCGCCGAGAACGTAAAAACAATTTCGTGCTGATATGTGTATGTCTAATGCGGTGTGTGTCTTCATTCGGAGGTGTTTACTTATATTACGGAGTTTTGTACATTGTACAGAATTATATCGCGGTTACGTAGGTCGAAAAAGACGACCTTATGCGACACAGTAAATAAGTCTATTTATGAATTTCTGTTTTTAATGCAAGATGGCGCAAAAGTGAAATGCTTAGTTTGTGATAGGCCATTCATGTGCTTAACGGAAATATGACTGCAAGTAACAAGTAAATAGTGAGTAGCACAATCGAATAAGAGATTTGTAAATTACCCAGTTCGAAAACGTTACGAAATTTTGTACCGTCTGTTAGAGAACGTATTGAAAACAAGAATATACTACCGAAACCATTTCAAAAGTGCTGTTAAATTCATCGGAAAAATTCAAACTTTCGAGAGATCAACTCTTAATATTTATGAGTGATGGCCCCGCAATTATGCGTTCTGTATGCGGGTCTCTTAAAGACGATTGTGGTAACTTCTTACATGTTAGTTGTAAAATCCATGCTTTACTTCTTGTTGCAGAAACGATTTGACGCTGTTATGTAGAGTAAAAGGTTAGATAGCGCACACAAAAGCGGTGTTCCTCAAATCCCCTAAATGAATTTTTGAATTCCACAGGCAATGACGTACCCGAATCTCCATAGTCGACTGTTGTATGCTGGGGAACCTAGTACAGTAATTATATAATTACTAGCGAGCGAGTTTACAACCCCTTTGTTTCTAAAATGACCTGACAGTTATTATTTGTGTTCCATTAGGTAAAGTTTATTTAGATTCACTAATTAGTGCGAACAAAAGCAATATTAGCTTTAAGAGAAAAAAATTTCTCAATGCCACACATAAACAAAAAGGTGGAGTACAGTGTGTCTAGTGTGAGTTATTTCTAAACATATATACTCGTATTGAAACAGACTCTATTAAAAGAAAAGTTGGAATGAAAATAAGCTAGTTGTAAATGGAAGACCGTGCTTTAGAAAGGATGAACTCAGAATATCATCAAGAAATCAACGATGTTGTAAAATGAATGGAGTAAAATGGGCAAATAATTGGGCAAACAGTTTTGACATCCAATACAAATTGTAAACAATAATTACTATGTATATAATTAATATTATCCATTGTTTTTCCAATTCCTCAATTTCTAAAATTTTTGGAAAGTATGGTGAATGCGTATTGGCTATATCAAAATTTTATTCACGTGTTTCAAAATTATACTTATGTAATGCTGTGTAATATAAAAAATTAAAATCGTCATTATTTAATCTTATGGAAGAACATTCCTGGAAATGCGTACTAATAATACGAATAAAAGAATCAAAATATTGTAGTTTTCTCTATCAACAATGATATTCTGTCAATAATGAGAGACATGTCGGAAGGAACATAAAGCATCCACGCCTATTTTCTAAGATTACTTAACTGTTGATACTTCGACATTCAAAAACGATAACAAATATTCATTGATACCACAAATTCTGCATATCCAGATTCAAAGATTTTTCGGAAATATCTACCAGTGTATAATTTATAAATATTCATATGTACGTATACGAATATATAAACATTGTTATCATTGTAATTCCCAGCGTAATATTGTCATTTGAATCCTTGGTATGCTGGTCAAGTAAACATTGACTGGCCGTCTTCGGGTGATACTGATCACGATTAGTGGTCAGTTTCTTGTTAAACACCACATGTGACAAATCATACGGCGATAAATTCACAAGCAGACATTACTTCGCTTGTAGTCCGATTCTTGTTCTGCCATTGAGTAGACCGTTCAGTGTATCGTCGATCACGGAGCCGTCTATTCATTAGAAACTGTAGCCGTTTATTGTAGTATAAGCGGTTTAGTCAAAAGGCAATGTAAGTGTTTGGTTCAATTTTCAATTTATTTGTCGCAACGCATGAATGAATGAGATATACGTACATTTCGTTTGCTCTTTTCTTTAAATATATTTGCTAATTTAATTAAAAAAGACAAACGCGAAAGTGCATGAAGGCGAAACAATATATAAGCTGTCTTTACCTGGTGGTAATATATAAAACAAACAGGAGTAAATTAAAAAGCTATCGCCAAATTTGCTTGATATCTACGTTAAATATTGATTCAACGTTTGCGCCGTTTGCATTATCTTCGTTAATGTAAATATAATTAAAACAATAATAATAATCTCAGCACAATAATGAAAAATAAAAAATATTTTTTTGGAATTGTTTATATATTTGTTAATAATTTTTAATACTGTAATAATGTATAATATTTCAAAACATGTTCATTTAAAGCTAATATTTAGTCGATTTTTTACTTATTAAACTTACATAGTATGTACTCTTCAATTCAATATAAGTTTTAAATTATTTACTATTTTAAACATGTAATTTATTTTATTTTCAAAGTTAAAAGTATCTAAAGAATTATATCAAACTATTTTGCTTTTATTATTACTCTATATTGTATGTTCAACTCATTTAAATTAATTGCAGCATATGGAGTGCCGCAAAGATCGAACTTTGAACCCTTGTTGTTTATTATATTTCTAATATTTATTGTTGTAACATATCCGGCATTATCATACATAAATTTCAGATTTTCCTATATTATTTTAAAATATTTCAATAAGTAAGTGTAAATTGAGTATACAAACGAACGCAACTTTGAAATTGACTAAATTCCACCAGAGTTTAGAGAATTCTCACATTGGTATCGTTTTAGATATATTTGTATATATTTTTATTTTGTACCTACTTAATCCTTCTCTACTGTCGAGGTGTACCTATGTGATTAACTATTTTTAAAGTTACTCCAATCCTTTCTGGCCAGCTGAGCAGCCTCCTGCCATGTCTTTCCTCTTCTTTGTAGAATATTTTTAAAAATATTGTTCAATATTTTGCATGGTCTAGCTCTTCTATTTTTCTCGATCATTTTTGTTTCTCATATTCTCTTTGTCTGCCACTTCCCATTCTAACAATATGCTCAAATCTATTTTTATATATTCAATCAATATTTTTATCAGCACCAATCGCATCTTACAAATGATTAGAATTTGTAAAAGGTTATTCAAATTATCCAGAAGAATTTGCAACAAATGTTATCTTTCCCAAAGGAACCAAAATTAATTTTTTTTGGCAGATTGAAAAAGAACTATATGGTGGAAATAACGAATAGAATTGTAATCAGTATACATATCACATACATCAAGCATGTAAGAGGTTTTGAACACGTGCGCTTATAACGTTCTAGAGCATTCTGAGAATATTAATAGCTTTCGTATCTAATGTATTATAAATCGAGAAATAATGTGTGAAGCACAAAAGCAATTAACGTAAAAAGTATCAAATTTTAAGAAAGTCGTACTCTCAACTTTTAGTTACGCCTTCTAGTACAGGTTTCCGAAAACTTTCGCAGAAGATTATTTGATAGATAGAGTGTTGGAACATCTACCATATTCATCGAATTTTACTATGTGTTACTTTAGATTAGATTTTCCACTGAGAAGAAAATTCATTCTGAAATTATGACATTGTTTGAAACCATATCTTTAGGTTGGATGCATTTAAAAGGTGGAAAAGGCTTCAAGGATGTATTGCCTTTTGATTTTCTCAAACAAACTTAGTACAAAATTTTAATTTTAACAGCATTTTACGTAGTATATATAATGCAGAAATTTTGAAAGACCATCTTCACCCTTAGATCACGGAGAACAGTGAATTCGTGTCTTCTAGTCTAAATATTAAATTTATTATCGTTTCAATTTGGTTTGATATAGCGTAGTGCTCGAATACGGTCCATAAATTGTCATGATTTAAACTGTCGAAAGCTTTTTTGTAAGTATCAAACCTGAATAAGTTGATTTCATTTGATTGTTCAACTAACAATCATACGGTGGTTATCTGGTCTATATATGATCTCCTAGTTCTAAAGCTTCTGAAGTTAACCTTCGTGTTTATACGCTTGTGTAGAATAGACGCTATTATTTTGGTGATTGCATTTATAAACGTTAGACCCCTCCAATTATCGCACTTACTGATATCTCCCTTTTTTTGGCGTTTTGATTATTACTCCCGTGTTTTTTTAATTTTCTGTTTATTAATTCTTTTTAACGTACGTCTTCCAAGAGTGGTCGTAAGGTCCGTAATTCATATCGCAGAATTTTGCCAGTATACCATCTATTCTTGGTGTTTTACAATTTCTTAAATATATAATTGCTTCCCTGATTTCAATTTCAGTGGGTTGGTTTTGCCGAATTCCTAATTGTTTCATATTAGATCTCTGTTCATATTTTCTTCCTATACTTCGTTGTAAAAGTTCTGTTTCCTTCAAACATTTATCATATTTCTAATTTATGGAGTCATCGATGTAGCATAAAAATACTCTATAATTACATTCTAAAACTTAAAATCGTCCGAACGCCGTTGCTTTATAGTTTAACTGGATTTTTATTATCAAATCTTTCACTAAAATTAAGTCATAAAAGTGCTATATTACTAATTTAAATTCTTCTTCGCTTCCGAAGATATATTATTAATTTATTCGCTATATACTTTTTAGTAGTAATTTAAGACTGGCGGCGTTAGATGCATTCTGGATAGAAAAGATTAATTAATCTGATCTGCCAATTAAAATGGTTTATCATTAATGCACCATCGGGAGCATCCTTTTGAAAAACATTTACACGTTCGTTAAATCGATAAATGTAAAAAGAAACCTAGAATACTGTACAGTATTTCATTGAAATAAAATGGGATTTTTTACAATTTAGCATACATGGTAGCGATTATATCGAATACATGTCTACTTTAAAGGATCATTGTTAAAATATAAATGCTAAAGACTTATGTGAGTAGCAAATTTTGAGGCGCAGCAAGGGTTTAAATATACCTTCATATTATATGTCAAATAATTTTTCTGTCATAACTGAAAAACTTCAATTTCTTCACAAAGCACCGCGAGTTTATTATTTTTTTTTTCAATCCAACAAAATTCATCGCTTTCATTTTTCTCTTCATTCGTACTTCAATTACGCTTTATTCTATTTTCGATGGCAGGGAAAATTTTTACAAAGACGCTGGAAAAATAACGCGCACAGAATATCGATTCCGGTGAAATTTAATTGAGTTCGTCGGATTTATATTCACATAATTGGGGCTTTATTGTGCCATTGTCAATTCTGAAAAAGTTTTGGAGACATTTTCAGGTGTTGTCCTGATCACGTATGACTAAAGTGCCCGAGGGATTAAATTCGACCGTGTTGTAAAGCTGCCGGGAGTGTTCTGAAACTTTGCTATTGATTTTCTCCACAACACATCGGCAGATAGTATACTTATAAATTTACGTACATATATGAAGCAGATGGTGCATATTTGTGTACGTATGTATGTACATACAAATGAAAAGTTGGAGATTTTCTGCACGGTAACACAAATAATAAATATAAGAATTTTTATAGCGCTACGGAATGTGAAGCAAATGTATATGTAAGATGTATGTTATGAGAATTTGTTTCGCAAATATATCTAACGAAATGTGGAACAGGTGGACGTTATGGGAAATTTGGAAGTTTTAGAATTCCGACTTTCATCAAGGAAATACGAATGTTAATGTGACAATATACAGGAGTTTATTATATTTTATCATATAACATAGGTATAATCATTATCATAGGAATAACTTTCACTAATGTATCGAAGTGCTTATTATAAAATGAAACGAAAGAAATTTGTAGGTATAATAAGTATTGTACCTAATTTATCAATAAAAATTTACAATATCGCACGATTACTGAGACATTACACTTGCAGCGTAACTAATCTACACACCTAACAAAATTAGACATCGGAAATCCAAATTTTAATATAGTATATTGTCGAAAATACTCTCATTCTCAGCGAGAAAATATCGTAATCCATTGTAGAAACCGTTGATAACATTTTTGATCTATTGCGGTGGTATCTCTTGAGCTTCACTACTTATTCTACTTTTCGGCTGCTTTACAGCTTTAAGCAGATATTAAGTAATCCCAAAGAAAATAGTCATTAGATGCTAAATCAGGAGACAGTGATGATGGTCTTTCTTGTTACGCCTATTACTCGATACTAAAACACATAACTTAAAAAAATTCTAATGTTTTAGAGACTATTATGTGCCATCTAACTGGTACCAAATTTCGTGAAGAATGATGTTCATTTCATTGAGAGCTACTATTATTCCTTCTTGAAGCCATTCCAGATATTTTTTCATCAATAAAGAATGGGTCTACAATATGATTATTAATCAGATAGATATTCAATGATCCACGTTGCTATCAGCCATATAAAAAAGTTATTTGATTTTTAGACAAAGGTCAATAATTTTTGCTTCTACAACGTCTGTATTCATTCGATTTGGCTCCATGCTATTACTTTTCATTTCCTAAGACACATTTGGAGAAACCGTTTTGATTAATTAAATACATTTAGCGATCTACCACTGCAATAGTGACATAAAGAAGCTATTTGATTTTCAGATAAAAATCAAATTTTTTGGTTTCTACAACTCCTGCGTTCACTCGATTTGGCTGTGTGTCATTTCTTTCAATTTCTCAGGCCACTGTGTTCTGGTACAATGGAAAAGGTGTAAAGTCTGCCCGTTCCAATATCGATAGTTTTAAGAAATAACATCCGCATGTATAAAGAAACTTGCTTCATTTGTGAATAATATTTTTCTGAGTAGAGTATCGTTTAAAATTTTTGATATTCTGGAACATTATCTGATTCTTTTTAGTTGCCATGTAATTCTGTTCAGTTTCTTGCTATATATTGTTCAAAGTCAAAACCACAAAAATAATTCCCACTCTTCTAAATCACATAAGCGGGCACCAATTATATTAAAAAATTCTGTGTTTCTACTGTGCAGTGACAAATTGCATCATATTTTTGAAAATATCGGGACATGGTCATCGTCGTCGAAGTGACGGATAAAGAGATGTATAAAATTTGTGTACGATATCTTTCAGCAGTGGATAACTATTAAAAACTGAAATAAAGGACACAACACACTAATTTTTTTGCTAGAAAAAATGTTGGTCAAGCTATTCATCTAAAACATATTTTTTTCTGGACCTTAATAATTATAAATAAATGTAATATATGTACATATTAATTTAATTTAATTATTAACATTAAAACCTCTTTGCGCAATATAATTATTGTATTAGATCTGTTTGCCCAATGTAATTTATCGCATACTAAGAGACTCGAAATTGTACTGCTTGGTGGCCTAATTAGTAACGAAGCCGTCTACCAAACGGCAAATACAGATTCGAGTTTTGCTTCAACGCAGAAATTTTTAACTAATTTCTGTGTTTATACTCACGGATAGTATAACAGAAAATACAAATTTTCATTACTTTTCCGTCGTGAAGCGCTTAATGTATATAATTATTATCAAATCCTGACTGCGCAGTATAACTATTATATCTGTTTCCATAATATAATTTATGGTATATTAAGAGATTCGAAACTGAATTACTTGGTTGCCTAATTAGTAAGGCAGCCGTCCAGTAAACGTAGGGCACAGGTTCGAATTTTGCTCTAGCGCAGAAATTTTTAGTTAATTTCTTTGGTTATAATCAACGATGGTAAAGCAGCAAGCTTAATTATATATTGTATTTATATATAACTTTTAACACCTTTTCTCTTATTATACAGACTACATCTACAAACAAAATTATTTATTAAATAACATTTCCAGCTCAACATAATATTATATAATCACCACATTCTTAAATTTTAGCATTGTCTTGAATTACTCAAATCTATGCTTCTTAAAGCTTGTTCTCTATATCATCAATGAACATTGTTACTTTTTGTACTTCTTAATCAATTTCTTTGATTGTCATATCATTGGTATTCTATAGTCTCTTCCTTTAACTTTTTCACAATATGTCATTTAAATGCATGTTATTTCGTTTCTGACATTCGTTTTATACATAATTTAAAATCGTACAAAATTTCTTGACTCTTTCTTATGTATAGTAGTCCTGCTACTCATGCCTCTTGTGCCGTGCCATTTAAAGAAGAACCCTTGATTTTTACATTTTTACATTACATTAACAAACACAAGTATCTATTTGTCGACGAACAAATTTCGAATCAAAATTTTCATGAAACAACTTAGTAAAGTAATTCTATTTGGTTGAAGATGTAGGGTGCTTCATTTTAAACATCTCATACATTTTTATAATACCCTTACATTTAAATACCTGTTACTCTATTAGAATATTGACTTTATTTGTTTGGATAAGAGCCAACATTGTCTAAAAATTTTTTTGTGACATAGCATAAATTTTTGTGTTATGACTCAGTTCTTTAGGCGTAACACTTTTGATCAATAATTTTATAATTCTTTCCAATCATTTTTCAATACTTTTACAAAGTATATAAAACTTCTACTTTTACATTTGTTGTTCTCTTCTTTACGTTTATGCCTTCGTTTCATGGAAGTAACTTCAATTAATGACCTTACAAATATGTATTCTGTTGAATTATCATTTCAAATTCGTTATAAAACTTATAGAAAATGGACTTTCTTTCATCTAACGCAAGTTTTTCAATATATTTCATATTTCATTGAAAAAATATGTAGGGAACTTGTCATTAGTACGTACTTGCAAGATGCACTTAATGCAATAAAGTTCTTGCCAATGTAGTTTGTGTATTCTTTGCCACTAACTCCAGGTTTTTGAACAATATTTTTGAAATATTCACCTTCGTATCTAACACCTTTGCTCTTTTCCTCTGGTTAAGATTTTTTCGACTAATAAAACTTATTATTTTCACGTATTCATTAACAAAAAACAACTAATATAATTGAATTTTGAACATCTGTTAATATGATACATATGCATAATATATACTAATTCTATTGAAATGGTTTTCTCGGTAACATGATTCCTTTCAACAATAAATGATATTTAGACTCTATGAAAATCTTCATATGGAACTAGCGAAGAAGAACTTTTCCAGCATTAAACGTTCGGTTTTTCTTAAAATAATATTTCCGTAGTATAATTCAAAATAATTAAAATGTTACTTAACCCCTTTCAACAACAAGCGGTTCAATTACAAAGTGTACTAAGAAAGTTTTGCAATATGACGCAACAATGAATCGTAGGAAGCTGCTTCTTTCTGCATGTTGAGACATGTTCATACGTGCATAGTAGCCGCCGCGCCATGTTGATGGGCTCAGCTATTCATTAGCAGTGAGAGTATAGAATGCTTGCGATGGCACTTTTGTCACGAAATGAGATAATGGCAGTTACGTGATGTTTGTCCACATCGCACAACGATATTCAGGTGGTATAGAGAATTCCAAAGGGGAAATTTAATTGTGGAGGATGCTGAGAGGCCGGGAAGGCCACGAACGTCAGTTACGGAGGAAAACATTACTACTGTGAGGCAAATGCCTAGCGGGGACAGGCGAGTGACCTACCAATAGATAGATGGTACTTCAAGCTTAAATGCACCAGGAATTCGTTCGAATCTGCATGATCATTTGCACGTGAAGGAACTTTGTTCTTTCTGGGAGCTGCATCAACTGACTGAAGAGCTGATGACACTACGTGTGACTTGGTGTCGGAAGATGCTAAAAAATTTAATAAGGGACTAAGGGACAATCTCGGTATGTGTACAACATCGTGAAGGTGACGAGACGTGGCTGTACTATTACGATATGTCGATCAAAGCTCAAAACAAAGTTTGGGTCTTTGATGATGAGAACACACCTGTAGTTGCCAGAAAATCCCGATCTGTAAAGAAGAAAATGATGTATTTTTCAAATCGAGTGGAATTGTGGAACGCATCGCTTTGGACACACAGAAGACAGTCACAGCTAAGTGGTATACTGAACAGTATACCTAAAGTCATTGGATATATGAAGAAACGGCAGCCAAAGTCAAGAATGGCCACCTGGTTCTTCCATCACGATAATGCTACAGCTCGCCGCGCCAAAGCCTGCACCCAATATTTGACCACGACAGGATTGGAACTTCTCGAGCATCCTCCCTACAGTCCAGACCTTGCTCCCTGCGACTTTGCACTGTTCCCGCATGTGAAAATGAATTTAAAAAGGCGGTTTTCCAGTGATGAGAACCTTCTGCGGACTTGGGATAACGAGTGTTCTTTACTCCCTAGTGAAACTTGGCAGAATTAGTTTAAAGATTGGTTTCTGAGGATGGAGAGGTGTATTGAGTGTAGAGGAAATTACTTTGAAAAAATTAAATAAACAAAGCTATATTGCAAAACTTTCCTAGTACCCTTTGTATACTTTACCTAAAGACAAATTAGAATTCAGCGCTGAGTTTCGACTTACTGAAAATAAGGTTTGACTCGTTCCTGTTATCATTTCGAGTTGTTAGAATAATTATTCATGTCAGCTGTCTTGTGTGGCATGCCAATGCAAAGGGAATTAAATTAGTTTATATTTTAAAATTATTCTGACGAGCACAGCAATTCTATTTTTTTAATTTAAAACAGAATTTTTAGCAAGGAATAACATTAATTTTATTAATTTAATGTCGTTTTATCGCATTTCTTTCTGTAATACCTATTTCGTATATTTTATTACAATATTATTGATTTGATAAGCATTTGCCAGGCGTCTGCAGATCTCTGAAATGAAGGTCAATGTTTAATGTGTTACGTATATTCCACTTATCCTTACTTCATATACTTAAAGCAGAAAAACGATCCAGCGAGCGTAGTATACATTTATTAAGAAACAAACAACACGTAATCTAATAATTTCGCAATGCTTATGACTAAATATTCCGATAGAAATTATGTAGTAATTTTATTATCGAATGATTTCGATAATTCCAAATCGATTCTTTCTTTGGCGCGAATAACTTTCGATTGGATGTAAAAGGAACCCCCTTGAGATTTTTCGTTCGCCTCGAACAGGTACTTGTAGTGCTCCTCTACGTTTTTCCTGTCTAATTTATTCACGTCAAGTATTTTCATTGCTTCGTCCAAACTCATCCCTCTGTCGTCGATTCGTTCCGCTTTCCGTTGATATCTGACACGTGCCAGTTCATTGCTCAACTCTATTTCTTCATTTATGGATCGCCTAATCGATGTACATACCACTTTTGTGCCAAAATAAATAATTTTACATAGGTATTTGATGAAATTTGACATGATGTTAAAGATAATTCACGGAAAATTTTTTCAAGCCATTCCAAATTAAGATAAATGTATGTACAGCTACATAAGCTGTTGGATAGTACGTCAAATGTGACTTAAATATGACATTTAATAAATGTATTAACGTATAAATACACGACGTATTGATACATGTTTAATATTGGGTCTGGGAAAAAGTTCGTGGCGTTTTTCCCGATAGATGGCATTGGTTGCCGATAACTAAAGAACAACAAGTCACAGCGACACCACCGAGGGCTCGTTTTTTAGATGACCTTCCGAACGTTAGTTTGAGCGTAGAAACATTGTAATCGGTGCAGTGGTTGGAAAGTTATTCGCACTTGAAAATGGAGAAGAATAATGAGAAATTTCGCTATATTCTGCAATATTATTATGATAAGGGGAAGAACGCTGCGCAGGCTTGTGATAAAATTTGTGCTGTGTACGGTGAAGGTACTTTATCGAAATCTGTTGCGCGGAAATGGTTCGCTCGCTTTCGTTCTGGAAATTTCAATGTGAAAGATGAGTCACGCTCCGGTCGTCCAATCACTGAAAAATCTGATGAAATTCTTGAAAAAGTCCAACAAGATAAGCATATCAGCAGTGTCGATATTGGCATGGAGCTAGGCATTGACCACAAAACTGTTTTGAACCATTTACACAAAGCTGGTTACAAAAAAAAGCTTGACGTATGGGTTCCTCATGAGTTGAGCGTGAAAAACATGATTGACCGAATTAACATCTGCGATGCGCTGCTGAAACGGAATGAAATCGAGCCGTTTCTGAAACGTTTAATAACCGGAGATGAAAAATGGATTACGTACGATAATCGGAAGCGTAAAAGATCGTGGATAAAGGATGGTGAGCCGTCACAAGCGTTCGCTAAGCCAACATTGACGCCAAAAAAAGTGATGCTGTGTGTATGGTGGGACTGGAGGGGAATCGTCCACTACGAGCTACTTCCAACTGGTCAGACGATTGATTCTCAACTCTACTGTGCACAACTAGAGAGATTACGCCAGGCGATTGAAAGAAAACGGCCCGAATTGATTAATAGGAAAGGTGTTGTCTTCCATCATGACAACGCCCGACCACACACTTCTTTGATGACCCGTCAAAAATTGAGAGAGTTTGGTTGGGAAGTTTTGATGCACCCACCTTACAGTCCGGATATAGCACCCTCTGACTATCATCTGTTTCGATCTCTGCAGAACTCTCTCAATGGAATTAAGTTGGTTTCAAAAGAAGCCTGTGAAAACTACTTGATTCAGTTTTTCGACCAGAAACCACAGAAGTTTTTCACCGATGGGATCATGGATCTACCAAAAAAATGGCGAAACATTGTCGATAATAATGGAGCATATTCGGTTTAAATGAATTCGTCCACGCGCCATGCGGGGACCAGTTGAATTTTACTGAAAAAACGCCACGAACTTTTTCCCAGACCCAATATATCTTTTCTCATTCGAAAATTTTTGATTTAATTTTAGAATCTATTTTGTTTCTCTTAAACTATTGCACTTGTTTACAAAATTTAAGAAGTAAGAGTTTTGAAGTAAACAAAACGCCAAGAAATCACATATATGATTACAACAAATATAAACAAAAATTAATGAAAGTTATCGATCCAAACTGTAAGAAATTAATGCACTCCAATAATAGCCAAAACGATTATTTTAGTGAAATTAGTATCGTCATTTGTTTATCATCCTAAATCTGTAAAATTTCCATGATATTTCGTTTACTATTGTTTAAACACAGAATAAATAAACTCGTAAAAAAGCGTAGTATTTATGTGATTTTTAATAAAGTAATTTGATTGGCTTTCGCATTGCTAAGATCGTCATTATGAATGTATGTACGTTAAATTAAAATCCGGGCTAAAATATTCAAATTGCATGATCTAGGTAACACTAATGTCTACATTATCGGTCTTATTATTGCCATTTGTTAGTGTATTTTGTGAGTTGTTTAAGTGTTTTCGTCTATTTCCTGCTTAAGCGAATTCTTTTTAAAACCAAATTATTAAAGTTTGATAATGGTAAGTTATTTTATAACAAAGCGGCAAAAATATTAGTACAAAACTCCAAGACATTAATCCTTTGGCAGCAACGATTTACAAAATTAATAATAAAATTACGTCAAAATGCAAATGCATGCAAAAGAAATAAGACTCGGCTTGTGGAGGAGGATGGTAGGGAAACGAGTTCCCGATGGCGAGATGTTGTCGTGGCAATTCTCACGAGTCAATGTGCTAAGTATCATCGTCGTGAGACAAACCGTTCGTGCAAAATATTTTTTTCACAACAACAATTCTTTCCACTTGGCGAAAACGTGAGATAGCTGAGCATAGTAAGCAACATGTGGCGGTAAAATTTTGTTATCTGTTGGAGAAAACCGCCGCAGAAACTTTCGTTATGCTTGAAATAGCTAACAAGAATTATATTTTGAGTAGGGATCGGGTCCATTACTAGTTTTCGAAGACCAACCTCGTTCCTGGCGCCTCTCGACTTCAGTTACTGACGGCGATGTTGAAAAAATCAATAAACTTATTTGTGAAAATCGTCGCGGAGCAATTGATCAACTCCTAGATTCGTTTGGAATATTATGGAGTTCAATTCAGAGGATTTGCACATGAAAAGGTTACAGCCAAAAATTGTTCATTGTTTCCTCAATGATGATCAAAAGAAGTGCCTGTCAAGAGATGAAAAATCAGTGGCAAGGAGACAAAGATTCGTTTGCCAAAATTATTACTGGTGACGAATCATGCTGTTACGACTATGATCCTGAAACCGAGCGACAATCAAGTCAGCGAAGAAGAGCTCGGTTTTCTCGTCTAGAAAAAGCTCGTCAGGTGAAGTCAAACATCAAGACCGTGCTCGTTTGTTCTTTTGATGTCATAGGTGTTGTGCACGTAGAATTTGTCCCTTCAGGTTAAACTGTTAATCAATGCGATGCCAAGAAGGCACTATGGTAACGCACTGGCTCACATTGCGTTGTCTGTGAGGCAGTTTTTGAACAAAAACATAATTACACTGATTCTTTACTGCCCCCTGTGACTTGCTTTTGTTCCCTAGACTCAAAATGGGCCTAAAATGGAAACATTTTGAGACTGTGATGAAGCTGAAACAAAATTCGCTGAAATCGTTATGAACATCACATTAAGTGAAAATTTTTTTGAACAATGGAAAAAGTTTAGGCAAGTGTTATAAAGTTATAAAGTTATAAAGAAATCTTCATTCCTCGTACATCCACGCATCCAAAAACTATATGTTAAGATAGTCGTCAATTAGGTAGAGGGCATTTCCAATGTGGAAAACTTTAAGAGCGTGTTCACGCGCTGACACAGAGTCGATGTACTTGATGCCGCTTGTTAATTTATTAAAAAGTCCAGTCATTGAGTCGTCTTTCAAAAAGGGTCGTTTTATCATTTTTAGTCTAGTCTGTGAATCTGTCGAAAACATTAGGACATGATACATACAAGTACTGTATATATTTAAACCGAAACAAACCATAAGATCCCATGAGAAAAGAAATAATTCCTGCAAGACTTCCATGTTTGCAGGTTAAGTAACAGGTAAATAATACGTTTCTGATGCACGGACGCTAGCTGGTGTATATTAATAAGTAACCAATATTTAACAATTCTCAAGTTAGAGAATCGATTTCAATCTCAGTGATCATCAAACTATAAGACTCCATCCAGAAAAACCCACACAAATTTAGTACTCCTTCATATTTTTTAGTTTGGAACATGTAAATCGATCAAACGACATTGATGAAAGTAAGTACAAGTTGTTTTGATAAATTAACGTTCAAATGAGTTCACTCGCACTACTTGAGAAAGCTGTTTAGCACTTCACTAATACTAAGCCCACACTCGTCCTGTTCTCCTGAAACCACCACAATAGATGTATTGTTAGCAAACACAACAATGAATAGAGACAGCCGATAAAGATTAGCAAGTTATTAATAAATACCGAGAAGGAGAGACCACAAAATCGAGCCATGAGGGACCCCTGCCTCAAATGTACAAGTCTTTAACTTTACACAGATAATGCAACCGATGTTTTTCTATTGTTTTTAGAATAGACTTCAACCTGTTAGATAATGGAGCTCGAAATTCACATTTATAAAGTTTTTCAGTAATAAAATTAATATTACTGTCAAAAGCTCGTGTCAAAAGACAAAAATATCTCAATTGAAAAATAAATAGCAAACACTTTTGTTGTAAAAACGACAGAGTATTATGGAAACGCTCCATTTTGGCGACCGGAATTATGTTTACGTGTTTTCAGTTAGACAGTTTGTCAACAAATATTAAAATGTCCTTTACATAATGTCGGTTGAATATCCTTTATGCACATTTAGTACATAATTAAACAAAGCTTTAATTTGAATTACCAGTAACCGCTTGACAGTATTACGTCCTACACATCACACACATTTCACAATTTAATTGCATCAGAAATACGTTGTTAACGTGCGAAATTAAAAAATAATTTAATTGGATAGTTTGTCACCGTTTGCGAGCATAGAAAATTACAGTTTATATACGCTAAAATGTAAGGAAGTTCATTCAAATTACGCACGCCATTAAAGGTATAAAACAAATAAATTTAAAGCTGATGAAGTCAGAACAATAAAATGGGTGTTTTAACTATTGTATTCGTTCATTAATGTTGCTCGAATAGTTAGTCTCACATATGCTGAAACTTTGATTGTTTCTTCACACACATATCTCGTACATTCTTTTCACATATACTGAACCATTAGAATTTGTTTCGCGTCTAGGAATTTGTAGGTGTTGCGGGTGGTATAGAGAATGGGAACGAAAAAAGATTTGGTTTGACACAGAGAGCTTTCAACATACTAATAAAGTGTTTTACTATGCGGTTCTGAAACCTAGAAGGAACGGTTACAATCCCTTCATAACAAATGCTGAAAGTAATATCCAAAATGCTTCGGCCGAAAAAAATTACCATAATGTGTTTGATAGACATAGATTAGATTATTTAAAGTTGTCCTATACAACTGCGACATTTTCTGATCTATTGTGTTCGTCGGTCGCTTCGGAATCTTTTGGTTTCATATTCCTATTGCAGTAGGGAACAAATACGACTCTTTTAGCCCCTTTTAAACGGATCTCGGATCTCGGACATCTTTTTCACTGCCTCTACGGTGTTGACTAGCTGATCCTGATTCATTAACCTTCCTAGCTTGTTTTCCCCGTGAAGGGTTCTTACCTTGTAGCTTTAAATCATTTCACATGTTGTCTTCTGTATTTTGTTTATTGTTTTTGTTATATAACTTCTATATTAAGCAGAGTGGGAAAGAGTTCGTCATATCAGAGCTTCGCTTGACCGAGGACGATTAAGTACAAGATAATTGCACCTCGTGCCTCCGGGAGAACCTTGATTACAGCACTTTCTTGTAACTATGCAATTTTCGACATCTTATCTTATAATAATAATATTAATAGTAATATGTTTATTTAGTTGACTACAATTAGAACATAGAAGATCACATTTTAAAGCTAATTCCAATCTACATGACATGACATAGTTAAAAGTATTGTACATTACATTTGAAGTTCAGGATCTAAGTACTCTTAAAGTGAATAATAACCCTAGGGACATCAATAAGTTATAATGCTGTTTTTTAATATTCGTCTTGATTTCTGATGTAATATCCCAAGTGATGAGACCGTAAGTATGTGCATGAACACTTAGATCTTTTTTAAGGCGCGATAACGCAAACCAACTTCTAGCTAACTTATTACTGTTTGTCTACTGTTTAAGTACCTATATATTAGTTAACTTGGTATTTATCTCACTGTTAATAGAACCCAAATCCATAACACCGACAACGAATGATGGATGTTCATTCGCGAACATTGCAGTCTCAAAGAATGACAAATCGTTAAGATATAAAATAAAAAGTAGAGGACCGAGTACCCTACCCTGGGGAAGGGCACATTTTTCTGGTAAACAATAAGATTTTGATCTGCCAACTTTAACACACTGTTTTCCATTACTCAAATAATCCTCGAAACAGTTGTGCGCTAACCCTTTAATGCCATAATTCTTTAATTTTCTTAAGCGAATACCTTTGATAAATACCTTTTCTTGGGAGCGATGGTACCCGTACTCGCTACTTAGTTGTAAAAGATTTACACATGACAAATGAGGACACAACAAATAGCAATCTGTTAACTACAATTTCGCAGAAAAAAAAAGAACTAGCCCATAAAATATACAGAGGCAATCTGTCGCAAGTGAACTGAAATAATTTGGAATAATATGGCATGAAGATAAAAGATTATGTAAGAACAAAACTGATTGATGAGCATTAATAAACAAATTTCTTGAAGTCATTGATGCACAGGAGTGGCTATCCTGTCATCCTGACAGACACTCAAGTCTTTTAAAACACCAGTTACGGTGCCTCATTTATATAACCATGCAGAACGGGTCGTGCGGACTCAATAATACAAAAATTGACAAAAACTGACATTTTAACATTTACGAGGTATTGCAATTAAGTAACGAGACTGCGTTCCTTCCATCGCGCAGCCGCATTGGGCGAGGGTCTAATTTTTTACTTTCGAGCTTTAATTGTAGAGAACACTGTTACTTAGTAGTACTGTGATAATGGTTGACATAAAAATCGAGCAGCGAATTAACCTGAAATTCCTTGTCGAACTAAAAAAATCGCCAACAGAATGTTTACAAATGTTAAAGAAGGTGCTTGATTATAATGTTACGTCACGTGCTCGAGAAAAAAGAGCACGAATGAGCAAGTCTAAATCGAAGGCAACGCTGATCGTTTTTTTCGATATTAAGGGTGTCATCATAACTGACTGGATGCCTGAGGGTCAAATCGTTAATTAGAAATACTACAAAGGAATCCCAATAAAGCTGAGGGAAAGAGTAAGGAAAAAAATGACTGGATTTTTGGAATAATGACCCGTGAATTCTGCACCAGGATAACGCACCAGCTCACAATACCCTATCTGTGAAGCAGTTTTTAGCGGACAAGCGCATTGCTGTGCTTAATCATCCTCCGCATTCGCCAGATATCGTATCATGTGACTTTTACCTGTTCCCAAAAGCGAAAAGTGCATTAAAGGGAATACATTCCCTGTCTGTTGAACATGTCAAAACAAAAACGGCAGAGTTGTTGAAGAGGCTAACAACTGATAAACTACAGTATTGTTTTGAATAATGAAAGATACGTATATAGCGATGTATTAGATAAGGGAGGAGAGTACGTTGAAGGGGATAAAAGTTAAATATGAGTTTATTTGCTATAAATAACCAGTCTCGTTATTTAATTGCCACACCTCGTATGAAATGTACGATATGTTAATTTTAATCATTTCTACACTTTCGTAAGATCATAAATAAAATATTTTAATTTGTCCCAAATGGGTTCAAAACAATTATATCGACGTTTACATAGTTGAATATTTTATGCAATTTACAGTGTTTAAAACTACGTATTATATGCACAGTACTGAAATTACAAACAAAACACGAACGAAAGTATTAATAGAGTATTTTTATCTCTCGCATTCTTCAGATTAATTGCTTTCCTCTATTATTATCAATAGCGCCAATGTGTAAATATAACTAGCACTAAACGTATTGTCTTACGCTATAATTAATTACATTACATGTTAAATAAGCTACGCGTGGATTTGACTATAATGGCATTGAACAGAAAGCTTCATAATTAAGCACTTGTTTAAGGCGTAGGTTTATTATTGCTTTATATTGGAGGTGCTCCTGTTTCGATTAACAAGAAAACGGTCATAATTACGTGCTTATTTAATTAGACTTTCATAATAACAAGATAAGAATAAAAATATTACAGATATTGTAAAGTACTAAATAGTACGTTATGGAAATAATTACAAACCAATTTTCTTTAAGTAAAAATATTCTAATTATAGAGAAAATCTATTTTAATAAATTAAAAAACCATAAACGTTAAGCGAAATTGTAAATCATAATTGCAAAAAAGACATTCAATGCACAAACACTGTTCAGTTCAACAAACAAGCTAAGCACCAAGAATTCTAAAAAATCTTGTAGCTGTATTCAACTAGAACAACTGCAACTGTAAAGAAGATCTGACCACTGTTTGCCGATAATTTAGAGCTTCTCCACCAAGTGACGCAAGGTGGTGATTGTGACTTCTTACAAAATGAGAGAAATATTGTACGTAATTGGTGAGGGTAGAAATAAACCGGATATGTGGAGTTCTTATTTTCTGTAGAAAATTCAGTACCAAACTTAAAGGTAATTTTGATGGAGCCTGTGGTTGATTATCTTAATCACTTAAGGTTGATATATAACCCCTTTCCACATTAATTTTCGTATTCTGTATACGTATTTCGACAACTAAGTTGTCATTATCAGCAGATAATTAAAGAGTGTCGCACCTGGACAATTACGGCAAAAACCCGCACGAAATAATTTCCGTACACGATCTGTACTATCGTTAGGCACTCCAACTGCAGACTCTAATGAAACCAATCTAACTTTGGTAAGCTCATCAAGCTTTTTGTTACCTGTGAGTTCTCAATGTTCCTTCATTAATAGTAGTTTTACTATATTTCGCTGTAGTTTTATGAGTTCTTCACAATTTCATAGCAGTCTGGATGCAATCTCAAAGCTTTTCAATTATCCTAATGTAGTCTGACTGTCAGGAAGAATGTGTAATTTTTTGGTACATTCCAGAATTACATAAACCTTTTCCTGAAAAATATATGTGTATTTCCTTAGAAAAGAGCTGCAGGTGGTTTTCAAGCTTTCGCAGTATAGGGCTACTCCAGTAGTTCTGGTTTAAGATCCGTTTGTGTATCAAATTTGTTAGCGTAGTATGAAATCATGGCTCCTATTTCATCTACCTTGTCTTTCACAAACACATCAAACCGTGGTTCTGTCTGGATGTAATGGCAACTCTTGAACTTCTTCGGGTTGCTCTTTACTTCGAATACGGCTATTGTGCTTATTGACGTAGCCTTAAGGCAGAAGGCAGTGGATCTTCTTCAAGCTTTTCAAAAGCCCTGAAACGGTAACAATTCGAGAGGTCGACCGGTTTTAATTCTTGAACGAGTTGAATTTTGTATGCTTTTAAACCAAGATCCGTCCGTAAAATACGCCAAGTTGTGGTATACGACAAGTCAAGCCATCGCTTATATTTTCTTCACCACGTGCTGGATGTGGTCTACTTGGTCTCGTATTATCCAATAATGAAAATTGCGTTTCAATTTTTTCGATGGTATAGCGAATTGTGCGTTCGGTGGGCTGATTAGATAGACCATAAGTTGCTTGAATTTTCGTAATACAACAGAATAATTTGTAGACGCTGTGCCGGGCTGAGTCTCTCCATAATAAAATTTATCACAATACTTAAACAAAATAGCGTGTAAATTTGATACGACTCACGTTTTATCTGTCAAAAAATCGCTATTGAAAAAAGTACATCATAATGAATCACCCATTATATATAAATATATACATGTATGTCATGCTAAAAGAATATTACTAAGAACATAATACATTCAATCCTAAAAACCTTAAAATGTCAATTTACATAAACACCTATTTCTCATTTATACTAATATACATATACATAGTATATGTAGCCAAGATGATGCGACGGTTACATAAAGGCGAACCCTTGCGTGTATTCTCTTGGCGTCTGTTTGGCCACAAGCTTTTGAGGATTAATTATACTCGCAAACTCTTTCACAACTTAATTATTTGTTGTAGTTTCCTATTAATATAATTGAATATTGTAGACATTGGTTTTAGTTTTTAATTAAGCGAAGTATTTGTTAGCGCGTTACATAGATTATAAAATTACTACAAATTCTCTCCATTTTTTTTATATTAAACTGATATAATATGTATACAGTATATGATGTTAAACGTAAACTATTATTTTAGAACTTAATATTGTTAAATTGGACCGTTTATGAAATTTAGAAACACATATCTTTCTACTTCGTCTTCTTGAAAATTACCTTTGTCTACCAAAGAACTATACGATAGGTGGCGGCAATTCTGATTGATATCGCGTCAGTTTTATTGCCCAGAATTTATGCTGATTTTATTCCACAAGCACTCGCCTTTAGTTGTTTAAAGCAGCGATCTTACACATCGACTCAATAAATGTGTTTGCATTAGTACCGTAATCCATATATGTACTTTGCGATCTAATAAAATAAAACCAATTATAATAAAAGAATGTTGTTTGCATCCGTACTTTTGTTTATATCGGAAAAAGTGAAAAATTTCGAGCTGAAGAAAAGTCACAATTATATGAAAATATGAAAAATTTGAAAGTTAATTCGAAAATAATAGGTGAACGTTGCAGATTTCTATTAATTGCGACACTTATTCGCCGATGTTTTCGGGAGTTCGCACTGGTTTTGTTCTCTTCGGCTTTTTTATCTTTGACAGTCTCTTCAAAATCTGAATCTACGTTTTTATTGCATAGATTGACGGCAGTAGCTAAATTCTATGAATTAAGATATGGGCATGACAAATACGAAGCACATACTCGCAAAAGCTACTGTTTTGATAAAGTACTTTAGGAGCACGCTCTCATTCTTGACAAATCTACTGCTTAATTGCAATTAAATGCTAGAGTGTCAAGATTAGGACCGACAGCTTTCTAATTTCATATCTTCGGTACAGCGCGATTGCTAGCAATTTTAAAATTTCCCATTATCTTACTCCATTGGTTACTTCAGGTCGAGGTAGATTATAATATACTACACAGAGGTAAGATATAAATTTATTTAAAAGAAAAATGCTTAACATTACATCATAGATTGTCCGAACTTGCAAGCGTTCAGATAGCGATTAATTGAAACGGGCGTTGCATGTTGAAACATTATCGCATTACTGTCTGCTAAACATAAAAAAAGCGATTTGATTGATTATGGACAAATATAAACAGAGACTAGTCCAATATTACCTTTATAGACGAGGTTTCATTCTATGTCCGTGTACGAAAGAGGAAAACTTGGACTGAAACTGAACATCTTATAACTGAACGCACAGTAAAACTTCTTATTAGCTCACTTGGGGGTGCAATAAGAACAGTTTTTATTGCTATGTTATGTGTTCCTTCCAACAACTTAAATATCAAAAGAATGATTAAGTTATACAAACAAGGTCTTTTACAATCAATGGTTCAACGATAGTATTGACAATTTGATACTAGAAAAAGATAATGACCCCCAAACATCGTAGCCATCTTTACACAAATAGGAAAACAAAAGGGAATATTGCGACAATGGTTGGCCATTTCAAATGCCCAGTGCAAATTCGATAAAAAAAAATCGGGGGTGATACTGTGCAGAAGATATTGTAATTATTATCACAAAGTTGTGTTGAAAATATACTAGTTAGCATGGACACAAGCTGTCTACATGTTATTGGTAGTGAAGGCCATTATTTAGTTGTAATGCGACTTAGTATTTGATATACCTAGATTTTAGTTATATTCTACTTCAATTCCATTTAAAATTTAATAAATTCTGTACAGCATCTGTGAACTATGAATGAGATATATTTAATTAAATATCTCCTTAACATCGTTTGACTTCAGGAAATTTAATTATTTTAATAACGGCAAACTTGCCTCAAATCTGTCATCCTTAAGAATTCGCTTTTACCTGGATTTTCTAAAATTAGATTTTATTTTAGTAAAGAATGGTTTATATATAAGGTAGATCATAGATTCAGGTATATTTTTAAACGAAGGGTCTCTGACGTAGCGGAATGAATCTCGACAAGCAGCAAGCTACCGGAAAAATATTGAAATCGGGGAAAATAACACCGACGCTAGCAATTTATAAACATAATTTATTATAAACGGCCTTCATAAATATATAATACCATTTTACCCATAAAAACCTTTATCGATTTTCTAACAATTTAATTGTAGACTCCAACGTAGCATTAAGTGAACATAAGTTTTATATATAAGTATATGATATATATATATATATATATCATTTCAAGACTAATTTATTTAGGAAGTTTTTGAAGTGAAGAAAATCCACGAAACACAGGTTCTAAATTAAGAAATGCATAATGATTTTTAAGTAGCATTTTTGAGAGTGTAATAATCATGTCATCGTTCTCAAAATACTGTGCATTGCTTGTATATGACTCTCATTTAGATTCCGTATTATGAGGCATCTCAAAAAAGAATACTACTGAACAATTTTTTGTCTTTACTTTTGAATAATACTTGATTATATTCCACATGCTTGAAGTATTGTAGTCGACCATGGAGTCTGATACTCCTGTGTGTGCGCCCGTGCGTGCGCGTGTGTGTTCTTCTGGGTGTTGAATCCTGTTGCTATGTTTTGAAAATGTCAGAACTATTTCCGGAAGAATACATAAGCATATATATATACACATGTGTGTGGTCGTCAAAAATGCCAATTGTCAGATAGGACGATTCTATGGTTAATTAGAGTCGACAATTCTAATACAGTAATGTTGTGTTGTCAGTCGTTAAGACACATGAGACCAACAATGTTGAAAATGCACGACAAAAGATATTTCGAATTTTGTGTTTTTACTTTCAAATAAAATTATGCAAAACTACGTTGGTGTAATTAATCGTTCTATATCGATATTTTGCCTTATTAAAAATTTCTTTATCTACTTTTTTACGTTCAAGTACGTATGGCACCTTCGCCCAAAATAACGTCTGCAATTTAAAAATTTTGACGCTTGTGAGTTATATATCTCATTTTTGTGATAATCTAAGCAATTTGTTATCTACACTTCTAACTAGACTTCGTGAAATAGTCAAACCTGTTCCCAGTAAACGTGATGCAAGTAGACCAAGACATTGTCGATCCAAACTGAAGAAGGAATTTTGGATATTGTTCATTAGAGGATTGAAAATTTGAGGTGGAAGTAGAATAGAAAGTAGGACTGATTTAGTATTCCTTCGAAGTCATTTGAATGCTTAGAAGTATATTGACGAAGTTCTAGAACTGCTTACTTTACCATATACCCAAAAGCTGAATAGTGCCACATTTCAACAAGACAATGCCCAACCTTGTATTGTACTCGTAGCTAATAAATTACGATTCCTGCAAGAGATTAACATTAATATTCTCAATAGTCTTACGCGGTCGCCAGACCTATCCTTAGTAGACATGGTAATGGAAAAGTTTGGCATGCTTCTTAACCCTACAATGAACTTACAACAGCTGCACGGTGCTCTGCAAGTTGCTTGGTATGAGCTTCCATAGGAGTGAAATCTTATTAGAAGCAAAATTTTTCAATAGAAATTTAATCATTTATTATTCTCAACACAGTAAGCATTTGTACATAGTTTGTTTTATAAATATATACTTTTGCTATGTGATTCGATTTTTGTCACATATTATACATATAAACAAGAATATTCAAAAAAAAAATAAATGAAATCGCCGAAAGAAAAAAGATTATATTGCTACCCTTAGTAAATGATCTTACTTATACAATATATTACAGTGCCTGTAATGCAACTGTTAATATGTTCAAACATTTTAGGAAACACTTTGTTGTTCTGGTAATGTACAGTTCATTGAAGTTAAAATCTCTGATAGAAAAGATTTTTATTAACATTACTAACACGATAAATATTAGACAATTTACAACAAATTAACAAAATTATTAAAAGGTTTAGTTTCAGTATTTTTCTTTCAGCAAAAAGGGTTATTTTGTAGTATGCAGTTTTTTTGCAACTATTAAGGTTGCTTATTACGCAAGTTTCAGCCGATTTTCATTTCATGTCTAGATTATTCACAATTTTTACTTAAAAAAACAACTGCATAAATAAATGATTTCTAATTCGCTTACAGAAGCGAGTTCATTTATATTTTTCTTATTCTTGATTTGATTAATGATTATGCTATGACGTAGGAAACAAATATGTTCAATTTAAATCATCTACAGTTCACTGTTATTAGATATTTTGCAATGCAAATGCTTTTACATTTATCAGTTCAAAAGTTCACTGTGATATCCAGTTTGCGTGAGATCATGTTTATAATTTTTAATGCCCGAGTTAAAGTAAGTTAATACACCATCGAAGAGAAAGTAAACTTACGATAAAGTCCTTCAATCTATTGAACAGTGCGCTTTAGTTTTACAGTATTACTTCGTTTATAGTGAAATTATATGCATTCATCTTTTAAAATTAAGCAATATAAATTTATGTCCATATTTTAATAAGAGATTGATTTGTCGAGAAGTAAAATTATAAATGAAACAAATGAGTTAGGTAAGTTTTTATTATTTTCCAACATATTCGCAATCGGCCGACGATGCTGAAGTACCATTATATCATCTTGGTTCTGATTTTTCTCAAAATTCTCGTAAAATTCTTTCGTTGTTGCAATACCCAACCGAATTTTCTCTCTTTTATGAAATAGTTTGGGGAATGATTGGAAGTTACGTTGGACTAGATCTGACGAAAAGGACAACTAAGGCGCAATCTGAAACCTTTGATCTGATAACTGATAAATCTTTTGTTCATATAAAACTGGTATAGGATGGGTGATGATAGAGAGTTTCTTTATGTGCTATTCCAGGTTGTTTTACAGAAACTGCTTACTTTAATTTATTCCCTATAACGACATAACTGTTTGACTATTCGTAAGAGATTCTATGAAAATTATCTCTTTATAATTCTAAACAATTTTTCGTTGTTAGAAATGTGTTGATTTTCTTTGGGAAAGGGCATAATGTTGACTGTTCAGATTATAGTTTGGATTTAGGAACATAGTGCGAAACCAGGTTTCGTCAATCGCAACGAATTTAAGATTCATCTTGGTTCTTGTTGAACAGCTTGAAATTATCGTTTGATATCCACATTCTTTTAATATTTTTCATCACAATTCAAAATGCACGCTGTCCATTTTTGGTGAAGTTTGAATATGTTCAAACTCTATGAGCAAAATGCTAGTTATTTCGTTTATGTACGAGGGCAGTTTGACAAGTAGTGAGAATGGAAAAGAAAAACGAATTTTTGAAATACAAAATAATTTTTATTTTTCAATATATTCTCCTAAAAGAGCAATACATTTATTCCAACGGTGCTCCAATGCCCTTATGCCATCTCTAAAATGCGATTCCGGAAGGCTTGCAAAATACTCATTTACGAAGATGATAAGCTCGTCGTTAGACAAAATTTCTTCCCACCTAGTGCCGTTTTCAATTTTGTAAAAAGGTAGAAATCGGAAGGGGCTAGATCCGGCGAATAAGGCGCATATGGTACTAATTGGAAATGCAACTCGTGGATTTTGGACATCGCAACTGTGCTGGTATGCTAGGGAGCGTTGTCTTGGTGAAACAGAATCTTTTTCTTTGCCATTCCTGGCCGTTTAGCATGAATCTCAACATTTAATTTTTGTAGAAGTTCTGTATAATATTGTCCGTTTATTGTGGCACCTTTCTGAAGGTAATCAATGAGCAAAATGCCCTTTGAATCCCAAAAAATTGATGCTATCACCATATTTGCCGATAAAGTGGTTTTCGCTTTCTTTGGAGGTGCAGAAACACGTTCTAACCATTGTTTCGACTGTTGTTTAGTTTCGGTTGTACTGTAGTGTATCCAAGTTTCATCGCAAGTAACAAATCGCCTACAAAAATCAACCGGATTCCGCTTATAAAGTTCCAAACACTTATTGGAAATGCGCGAACGAGTGAACTTTTGATCAGTCGTAAGCATTCGCGGCACCCACTTGCCGAAAGCTTAGAAAGACCCAATTCTTTCGTTAAAATATGGTGTATGCGTTCTGTTGAAATGTTTTCTACGTCTGCTATCTCTCTCACTTTGAGTCGTCGATCTTGCGTAATAATATTATGGATTTTTATAATCATTTCCTTAGAAGTCACGATTTTGGGTGTTCCAGAGCGCGCTTCATCAACACAGCTTGTTCTACCACGTTTAAATTCATTTACCCATCTACTTATTGTGGCGGATGATGGAGCAGATTCACCTAATGTTTCCCGTAACTCATCTTTTATTTCGGTAGCTTTCATACCCTTAATTACGAAGTATTTAATCACCGCTCGATACTCTGCTTTTTCCATTTTAACAAAACGACGTGTTGCTTCTTTTTCAATCAGCTATCAAAAATAAACTAATCAACCGATTTATCTAAATATCGGAATGTAAACATATAAACAGGCGACCTAAATTACAGTGTATTTGTTTTACCAATTATAGCGCCACCTATGTGTCATTCTCACTACTTGTCAAACTATCCTCGTAAATTCTTCGATTGTTCAAGGCAGTTTCATTAATTTTTCTTATCATTTGTCTGGTGCGATTTCTTTTTATAGTTTTGGTCATCATATGTTAGATTTAATGCTTGTATCACCATATTTAAATTCCGCAACCTAGCGACAATTATGGCTTCCGAGAAAGTATTGTTGCCCGAAGTCTGTTGCATATCAGGCAAATCCTTTGGAAATAAATATTGAATTTTGCCACGAATTGGTGTGTATGCATTTTAAAATTCTCCATTTTGATACTTTGTTGACACTTGTGTAATTTAGAAATCGAATGCCGGAAATTAATAAAGTTTCACTTATTAATAAGGTTTCACTTTCTGCTAATTCATCATCGTTCAGGCGTTAGCTACATTCTACAATTATCTTATTACTAATTTAAATTCCATTGTATAATAGGTGCCTGTAAGAGGCCTCTAAGGCTTACGGGTTTATAGAAACATAGCTAGTCGACTCTAATCGTAACAGACATGTAGGAGATAAAGAGTAAGTGACAAACCGTGGTAATCTACTAGTCTAAAAATTTCGGAATTAAGTTCTGGATCTAGAGGTACCTCTGAGGTAGTAACAGACTGTCAATGCACAGTTTTAACCATGTTGCCAAATGTATCAAAGCGCTCTAGTAAATTTAGATTTACCCGATAGAAGCATTAAAATCAATGTTCAATTTAGAGAATATTTTTCCATTTCTCATACAAATTTATGATTCTATATCAATATAGAGAGCGTAGAAGAAAACTTAGATACGAGGGACTGAAATTTCTTGGTGTATAAATTAAAGGTTCAGTATCGATTTGAATGTCCTCATTGCTTTAGAGAAACGATTATTCAATGATAATTTCGGTTTATAAAAAAGCAATTATTCTTTCTATTTATTATTATTATATTACGTTTCTATATAATTGACACTTTGGGATGAACCCAAAAATACTTTTTTATAAACGTTCTAAGCTGTTTAAATGGGAAGATTGAGTGACAGTATATGTATTGAATGTATAACTTATTATTATAGAAACACCAGAAACTTGAAATTTTATTCATCGCAACAATTCTGTTAAAAGAAGTATTTCTGAATCTTAAAGAGATATTTTTTGGACACTTCTTCCAAGATTTGATCACCGTCTCTGCGTAAGTTAAACTATCATGCTAACACTCTTTTCATTTGTTTTACGTTTTTTTTGCGTATTTTAATAGTTATTTATGTAACTAGGGTATTAAAGATACTAAAATACCCGGAAAGCGAAAAAATTGGCCCCAATCAATAGATATTATAATTCAATAATATCCTGAGAGCATAGAAGACATCTAATTGTCGTTGAATAAATTCGATTATGTTACTAAGGATACCTAATTTGTTTATTTTACGTATCCTTTCATTAAAAAGTCGACCATAGATGATATTTCAGAGAATATCAAAGAAAAAGTGGAAAACGTTACTGAAAATTTGCTGCCTTCTCCCCGAACGTAATAGAGTTTTTCCAACAATAGATGGAAGCCAACGTAAATGTTAGGGAAACGGTTGTATGTGGCATATTTACAGGAACTGCTCTGATATTTTGAATTCATAAGTTACAATGGCAACTTGAATATCCTTTTTCTAAATTATAGTCGGAAGAATATAGTCCAAACACTTATGGGCAAAATATTCTTAACAAAAATTAGCTTTGATAGTAAATGAAAACTTGGCCATATCTGCTTACTTTCAATTGATATATTGTATCAAGAAAATATATTTTGAAGAAATCTAAAGTTTCGGTAAATGGACAAGTACTAGCTTTTATAAAACAAGCACCGAATAAAACCTTTTAATGTATAAAATAGTCCTTATAATGGATGTGTACGGTTATTTAAGAAGGGTCGTGATAATGAAAGTAACTATAGCCGACATCGATAACAGGATATCGGTTTTGGTAGTAAAAGTAAAGCTTTAATCAGTTGTACGTAAAGGATATGGATTTGTTTCTGCCTCGACAAGAGTAAAACTAATCTCACTATACAATTATAGAAAAAATACAGCACTGCATTGGTGACGGCAGTAGACAACAACAACAACAAACGATGGAAATTGTCCAAACAGCAAATCAGAATATAATTACAGAGTTATGTGTATTTATTTTTAAATTAAATTTGTCATTCATTAAATAAAAGTTCTCAGATATTCGTGAAATGCGAAAAGAACCTTTTATTTGAAATGAATACTAAAGAAATAAGACGTCTCTCCAAATGTAATTTAATTACATTTCGGTATTCACATTTCAACTTGATCTTAATTCAAAAAAAAATTGACCTCGATTTGTACAGCTCTTCTCTTATTAGCGGTGTCATCTCCCCCATGGCATTTCGATATTTAACGATTCTTCGATTTACAAGGGAGGACACGTCCGGTATATTTAAACAAGGAAAATTTATGCATTTGAATGCCTCGTTATTGGAACAAAGAGGAAAGACTCGTCGAATACAAATGGATTTTCTGATGCTGTAATGAATATGCTTTCCTTAATTAATTTTTCCCTGACTTGAAAGAAAAGACAGCTCCATAAAGAAGGTACTGCTCGCAAAGTTACGCTTGCTAAACTATTGATGGAATTTTATACGTTAATGATCTCCGTGGAACCCGAAGGGTCTAAAGCAGAAAAGAATCTTTGTTTCAAAAGGAATTATTACATTTTCGTTATTTGAATTTCGTAAATTATGATATTAATTATAGTATTGAGTGTTGCTTTTATAAAATGTTTTTCATCAAGGAATTTTGAGTAAATTTTAAATTCATCTAAGTGAAGACAATATAGTGTCTTAATGCAATTTTATCATCAATTCTGATTATGCTAAAAACTCAAATATCGTCACGTCCTTCATAGAATTAATTTTTCGTCAATAATGGTGTCCATCTGAACTATATTAGTGTAACGGTTAAGTTATTGATATTTATGGGACTTTCTGAATCTCATCTCGATTCAGACTAATGAAAATGAAAGCCTGGAGATAATTCCGGGATTCCGTGATCGGCTAGTCACTATAATCGTCTAGTTTGCTCTAAGGCTTAAGTTGAAGTAAAATTACCGTGTCACATATTTATGGGCTTCTTACAACTGTTATTATTATTATGGGGTAAATTTCTCACACCACCTCAGCCTAACGCTGGAAGACTTTTCACTCAATTCACATATCTATGGATTTGAACTCGGACTGTACGCGACTGATACTGCCATGTTATTATACCCTACATCATATAACGGTAAATTGTATTTAAATGCAGATGGAATGAGATGCTTCTTTTTTGTATAATCAGAAATCTTCTGATGATTGATCAGGTGTTCAAAATAGATTTATTATTATTACTATTAATAATAATAATAGTAAGTACAGGAAACGCACGAGTGCATTAAATTTATCCGAAACTAGTACGCGACGAATAGCTAAGCAAATAAAGTTCTACTCGTAAAAGATTGCCAAAGTTTAAAAGCTAACCAATCAGGACAAAAAATCGAAAGAATGTAATTATACAACGAATATTAATTCGTAATTGGATCATTTCTTGTTCGCCCACAACGAACATTTTTCTTTGAGTGAAGATGTGAAGAGAAAAAGCTGTCATTACTAGTCGATCGAAAATCAATGAAAAACTTTTTAAACTCTATTACATTTGTTAAAAGACACTATTTCCTGTATAATATCGTCGTTAAAGATAATTACGCCATTATTTAAATAAAAATGGACGAAGGGTATCGGTAGCTATGGAAAGACATTTGCAAATGTTTAAATAGAAGAAGAAAGAAATCAAACTGGCTTCAACAAGATAAATCAATTAGTCACAAAAATAAAATTTTAATATAAATCTTGTGGGAGGCACTTCCTAATCGTTTAATTTTTTCGAAATTGGCCCTCTAGGTCACTGGATATTACGGTTCCAGATTTTTCCTTACTAGAAGTTGTACAATTAGTAAAAAGGATAAGCCATGAATGCGAGGATGAGTGAAAAATGCGAGGATAAGTGAAAGGAGAGCAGAAGTGTCAGCTTTAAGAAGAAGAAGTAACCCAAATGAGATTTTAAATTTAGAGTTTTCTTGGGCGATTAATAGAGTGTTTCGCGTTCTTTTTTCTATGTAGCTTTACTCTAAGCCATTATCCACCATTATGGTTTATAATTACTACTAAGATGTCAATTTAGTTGTTGACGTATCTTGAAGAATGGATTAATGCGGTACTTTTTTGCCTTTTTGTTTAAAATTTATGTTTCAAAACAAAGAAATTTTGATGATTTAAAAAGAAACATTAGAAGAGAGATTGAAGCTATACCTAAACTATTACTTAATTAAGTCGGCTCCAATTTCTTCAAGTATTTAAATGGAGTTGTGGGAAATGATCGCTTGAAACTAATTCCCTTTTATGTATTTCAATAAACAGTTTTTGTACGAGTAATAATATTTGTTATTAAAAAGTTATTTGACAATTGAATTGTAAAATCCGTTTTGTGGTTTCCGTATTTTCAATTGATCTATTTAGGGCACCAAAACCAAGCTACAACTTCTATTTTATTTTTGCCCAATAAAACAATTTACAATTGGTAAAAGAGTGAAAGCAATGGAAACTTAAAACCGAACATAGTTTTAAAAAACTATTTCGGATTTTAAAAGAGTATCTTCAGTTTCAAATTTCCATTATTTTTACTTATTTACCAATTGTTACATCTAACATTTCTCGTATCATTACTATTGTTGATCAAATCTCTGATTCATATGAGGTCGATCGCTCTGTTCAGTTACATGTTTCTTGGTACATACCTACCTATCCTGCCACGTTGATAAAAATTGATCGCTCTAGTCATCAATGAAAATCGAATCCTTCACTTAATTTTTTACTTAACTTTTTTATTTTTTTATAAAATCCTTACGAGTACTCTAATCATAGAGTATTCTATAATTAATTACGAAATTATTTAAATGATTGCGGGTAGTTTAAAATTCAATTATTAACGTTTTTATTTATAACACGGTTTTTTAAGGTTTTAAGATTAGTGTATGCAAATTAATTTGATTTTGTCGTAAATGGTAGCTCAACATCCATTTGGGAAAGACTGCACATGTTTAGAAACATTCTAGTTTTAATACACTATGACATTTATTTGTTTTTAGTCAGCTATATGCTGTATGTACTGGATTTGATATCTAATACATAATTTTCATCTTGAATTTTTCTCATAAAACATGTTTATACATTTATTGTCAATGCACCCTTACGAAAATGAACATTGATGTGGTAAGGGTTCTTTTGCCTTTTTTGATTCATTCGCATATTAAATTATTAAAGTATGAATAACTGAATGTAAAGATTTTAAATAGCTTAACATCGGATTATTTTTGGAGTCAGAGGAGATTTTCTTATTTTCTTAAAATTCACTTGACCAACATCTGTCGACGAAAGAGGTATTAATCCTTGTAAACCGACCAGATTGTTTTTTTAAGTACTAATGTAAGTGCTATGGTAAAATGTAAATTTAAGCACAGGCTACATACAAGTACTAACTTACTTTTGTAAATTTAAACACGTTCAGTAAAGAGAGTTTGAGTAATACACCGTGGAAATCATGGAAGCATTGAGATACGATTTGTCATTTTTACTCTTCAAGAAGAAGGTTATTTGGTTAGTTAAATTAGTGCAAAGATTGATTTTCTAAGTCTACAGACTATAATTTAGACAACCTTAATCGACCGAGACCATCTAGAGTAACATACCGTCTCGATGGAAGAAGACTGAAGCTAATAAGCAAGCGGAAGAGAAAATTAACATCAACCGAAATAGTCGTTATATTCAAACGCGTCGTGATAACCCACGGATTCCGCATTCAGGTTAAAGTCAGAAAATTACTTCTATGGTGTAATATCAAATTGAAACATATTGATTGGACATGAAGGCATCGCGGGTGTACGGTGTAAAAGTGGGAAAAGTATTTTAGACAGATAAATACTTCTGTGGCGTAGAAACAGATTGAAATATATTGAGTGGATATGAAGGCATTTTGAATGGATGGTATAAAGATGGTAAAAGTGCTTTTGACTGACAAATCAAAAGTTAAAGTTTTTAAGTAGAAGTGAAGAATTTTCGCGATTAAATTGTTGCGCAATTGCATCCTATTAACCATAAAACGTAGAGATTGCAATATTCAAGATTATAGTTGCTTTTCGTATAGTACGATAAATCTAGTGAAAGTTGAAGGTGTTACGATGAAGGAACGATATCGAAACAGTAATGAAAAACATTCAATTCCTGCAGGAGCGTGATTAATGGGTGCAAATTTCTTTGTTGGAGGAAAATAAGTCAAAAGACAAAGCAAAATTATACACAAATTTTTTATAAAACTACAATATAATAATGTTAACAATAATGCTACGATCTTCACGAAGCCCAGATTTAAATTCGGTAAAGCTTGCGCTATACGAGTTTGAGATGTGAGTAAAATGAGAAGCTCCTACCTCCAAAGCTCGAGACATTTTACAGCAGGAAATGGGAAACATTAATAATAACCGTTTCGAAATGATTTATAAAAATGCCAAGGATTAAACGCGAAATATTAATGTTTTTTTTAACTTTATGTAAATAATGCCTCAATGGATTATATTAAAAATATAAGGCAGGTTAAAATAATGAAAGGCTTTTTCGAATACAATTTAACTTCAGTCATGGCACGTTGAAGTTAAGAACTAGGGGACGTTTTCTTTTAATATAATTAAACAGTAATCTCTGCCTACCCGGTAACGTTTAAATGGAATTCAATTTTTCGTCAACCTTTAATGAGATCACGTAACTGGTGAGGGTGGAGTTTCTTATTAGATTGTTGTTATATCAAATGCATCTTTCGAATGTTGTTTATATTTGCCAACTGAATATATAAATATGGCCTGCTTAACTGTGCTCATATTTAGATTTGCAGATATACATATTTATTAGGGACATTATTTATTTATTTATTTAGTACATAATAGAAATATATTTAAATTATACGTTCAATCTATAGATTTAACAATAAATCATTTAATTAATTAACTTAAATTATATAAATATTATATTACTTTGTCGGTGTTGCAAATACTAAGCAAAGATAAGAACATAAGAACATAACGTCAGATTCAATCATTAATAGACAGCTCTTAACCTCCCCATTAACTCTCTTTATGTTCCATATTGCGACTAGCGCATACAATGGACTCTTTTGTCTCATTCAAAATAAACAAGTAAACACTTGAATGAAGTAGGTGCTAAGTTCTATACAGAGGAAGGTTTCCTAACGTGTTTGCTTTACGAATCTCTCTTACTATCGCGAATATCGCATAATATTTCGCAGTATTTCTACACGAAAGGAATGAGCTATATTTTAGAAACAACCAGACTTAAATATTTAAATAAAATATCTCATATTACGTGTTAATTACTCTAATTTTTCCAGTTAACCACATAGACTTGATTTTCACTTAAACATTATCTTATATGCATTGTTGTTTTAAAATCGAAGTTTTTATTTAAAACTGTACATAATTTACTAGCTGTACGTGTATCTGCCACAGTTAGATTTCCTAATACGGCTTTCAGGTGAGGATAATTAGGGCTTCATTTAAGGATAGCGATAGTGTTTCTAATTGGGAGATAGCTTCTAAAACAGTGGAATAATTTTCGAAAATTTGTTCTATTTATGTTTGGATTTCGATATCTGCAAACAGCTACTGGCTTAATGGAACTGTTTGAATTTCTTGTGAATTTAATTCCAAAATATAAGGTTTAACAATATAAAACTGTTTCTCGTAGCATATTACTGCTTGAAGCTATGTTCTCCATCTCGTTAATATCGGCTATGGTGGCAGAGGAATGCTCGAATGAAAATTTTTAAATTCATTAATGTATTTAGGAGATTTAATATAAACTCGTTTGGTAGAAGCTACTCATTTATCTACTTTTGGATAGATGTTTCTAGTAGACTCTGCTGTCAAATGAATTTTATGAAGCAAACATGATACGTGAAGCACTTCAGGAAAAGATAGTTTTAGTATTTTGCGAGCTGTAACTATATTTGAACCACCACCTTGTAGCCAACTTGTGTTGCGATATACGAAATTTCCAAATAGCATTTTTTGTAATTTTTGCTATGTATTCCGCCTTTGTTTTCTGTAATATTTTATTACATAAAAGAAAAGGCAATGAAGTTTTATCACTTACTAACGTGCGTACTAGTAATTTCACAATACAACTTTTTCTAGTATCTGTGGTTCCATCAATTTTTTTATTTTCTAACTTCGTCTATATAAGATCTATAATCGCGTCTTTCGCTCGCAGTAAATTACACTTTAATCGCCTTCTGGTTGCTAATTTACAAATTTATAATTTGATATTTCACATTTTGCATTCAACACACGATGCTTGCTCTTAATATATCTTTTACGATCTATATCATACGGCAAAACACTACTGTTGAAAATAATACATTTAGTTATAGTTTCTGTATATTCTAAGGTAGGGAAACGTTTCAGAAATTTATTTACGCTCGTCGCAGTTAACAGTCCACCTTTACGAGGCATCTTCGCGTCACTAACATAATGCAAGCTATTTGCAATGCTGGCACGCACTCGCCTCCAGTCGATTTCTGTCATTGGTTCCTCGACCTTAACTATCTTTTACAATTATTATTTTTTTTAATATATACTTAATATTTGTAAAAATACGAATAGGGTATTTACCCAAAGACTTTCATGGACAAAAACATAAAAATTTTGCTATAAAAGGGAAACAAAGAACGCGGTGTTAAAACTTTTATGCTAATATTATATTTACGCTGACGGTTTACATCCATACATTTATGGAAGTTTCGTGTTTAAAGACCTATTTCATATTTGCTTTATGTATTAATTAATTTTGTATTTTCGTTTCTTGGGCAATAATTTCTCGCAATGCTTATCATACTTTTATGTTCATTGCTGCGTATTACGAATAAAATTCATAGATTTATTCAAAAGGCCTTGGATGATACATTATCAGTCATATTATTAAAAAATTAAATAATTGTAAACATTTTCTCTGCATTGGTAAAAGAACATCTGTTAATTATGTAATGCCGCAGCGATATATTTAAATTTGTTATCAAAACATAATTTAATTATTAACAATGTTATTATACAAAAATTTTAATCGATTGTGAAATTTTTAATATATAACTTTTTAATGTAAATAAAATACGAATGATATTTATTAATTTTTAACGTGATGGCTTAATTAATATTTAATAGGTATTCTGTACAACATACTTATTCTTCCTGAATGTTACAAATATTAAAATTAAGTTTATTGTCTTGTATCCAGGCGAGAACATTGTTCTTCAGATGACTTTGTTTCGCCCGATAAACGGTCTTTTGATATATGTTATCTAACGGTCAAGGTAGCTCAATGATTTTCTGTCTTGGCATGTGTAATACGGTCATTAGACTTCGATTGTATGTATTTTTAATGCTTCTGTATTTTACTTTCTCATTCGTTTTAATTACATAATAATTTCATCGGTATTAAATTAAAAATACATTAGATATCACTAAATGGTAAAATGCCAATCACATTTATGTACATACATATAAAGAGTGTTTCAAATTTCGCGGTTTTTTTAAGAATAAATAAAACACGTAATTTGCATTCACTTTCAAAAACTTTTTATTGGTAATTGAAGTATCAGTTATGCGAAAAATAATATCTACCAAATGACCTCCTCTTGCAGCTCCACAGACTTTCACTCTTTTGTTTTTGACATAATTGAGGCTCTATTTAACCAATTACACGAATTATTTCATCTTTCAAAGCAGGAATTGCTTGTGGATTGTTTTCATAAATTTGACTTTCAAATAACTCCAAAGAAAATAGTCTAATGGTGTCGAAAATGGTTTCCAATTAACATCACCGTTTCTTGAGATTACACGCCCAGGAAATTTTTCTCTCAATAAATCAATTGATTCGTGTGCAAAGTGAGGTGTAGCGCCATCCTGTTGAAACCACGTATGCTCTAGATCAATATTCATTAATTCGGGCCAATTACACCACCTGACCATAACGTACACCAAACAGTAACTCGTTTAAGATGCATAAATTTCTCATGAATAATTCGTCAATTTTCCTCACTCTAGATACGCCAATTTTATTTATTAACACCAAATTCAAAATGTGCCTCATCGGAAAACATTATTTTTTGAGAAAAATCAGCTGGTTGTTCATTGATAAAATTGACAAATGAACGGCGTTTTAAATGATCTAATGGCTTCAATTCCTGTGCTATTTGAACCTTATATGCCTTTAAAGCTAAAGCCTTGTGTAAAATACGCCATGTTGCTGATCCACTAAGTCCAAGTTGTTGTGAACGTCGTCTAATGAGCATTTCAGGATTTTCAGCAACGCTTTCACGAACCAAACCAATATTTTCTTGTAAACGACCACTACGACTGTATTTTTCACTTTTTTGATCTTCCACGGAACCGGTCTCTTGAAATTTTTTAATAATACGACCAATAGTGCTTTCAGATGGACGATTATGTAAACCATAAAATTCGCGTAATTTTCTAAAAACTCTTTTCACAGAACGCTGATTTTCATAAAATAATTCAACAATTTGAACGCGATGTTGTACCGCACACGAAGTCATTTTTATAAATGTCATACACCACACTTTTTAAATGCCCACATACCCAGACAAATTCAGTGCGCCATCTATATTTTATTCATTATTAAAAAAAACCACGCAATTTGAAACAGCCTTTATTTTATTAATCTTGTAGATTAAATCAAAGCTAAAAGTATTTTAGCTGATAAAAAAGATCCAGTAGTAATATTACCAAAGATATTTTCCTAATATTGAGCTTCCCTTAGACCGAGATTTATTGATACAAATACTATTGTAACATCAGTTTAACTAATGTCGAGTTTTACAAAAGTGACAGATCGGAAATATATTGAATGGTTTTAAAATTATAAACAGTTGAATTGAAAAACGAAAAATCATAATAATGAATAAAAGGAGCATAAGCGGAACATTGTATTGAACTGAAGGTGTTTAGTGATATATGTTTGTTAACTACCCTGCAAAATCAAGTGAACTAAATCTAAATTGGAATCCGTACAATTAATTTTATATTAAGAAAAGAACAATGTCCATTCATATATTTAAATGCTCTTAGCATTTATCCAGTCAGACATTCCATGATGGCTTGAGAATTCTCTATGTCCAGGAAGTTATAATAAAAAAAAAGAAACTACAATAAATCGCAATATCGTTTTAACGAACTACTTGAGCAAATACTAATTTCTTTCAACTTCTTTCAAGTATAATCTATTCCTTCATTAACGAAAACTTCCATTGGAGAAGACCTCAGACTAGCCGGAAATAATACAATTCTTAGGACATCATAATATTTATAGAATTTTCTCTAATACTTATTGCTAGTAAACATACTCGTATACTGGTACAAGGAATTTTAACTTGGTCGTGATAATTTGTTTCTCACAATTATTGCTCTTATCATCTATATGCTATCATAATTTCTCAATAATGTCACAGATTATCTACTGTTTACAAGATAATGAAGATGATTAAAAAAATTATTCATTTATGTATATTCGAATACAAGTGAAAAGAATAAATGATGTAGAAAAAGTTTTCGGACTTGCTTTCATTTGATTAATTTCCGCTGATATTCTTCTGATAAATCCAATAAATTGGCAAAAGGACGTTCTTACAATAAATCTTAAAAGCCTGAGATTTTAAGATTTATTGTAAGAACGAGCTGACACTTTTTAATAAAATAAAAAGATACAAAAGGGACGAATATGACTTACTGGGTTTAATAGAATGCCTTTAGTGTGTTTCTGTTGACTGATTTTCATCATATGTGAATGGCAAAAAGGTCTCGACCACATGAATTCTGTGGGAAATTACTAAAGAGTTATTAAACTGAAATTATAAAATCTTCCAAATTTAAAGAATTATCCATTTTTCATATTGCAAATATGATGCGCTAAAATTGATAATTTAAAGAAGGACAACTTTGAAATTATTTTCATTACAATTTATTACTTTTATTTGCAATTCATTCAACTGCTGAAATATTTCATAATAAATTAGCGTTACTAAAAGTTGAAATTTATATAGAACAATATATAATTTTGAATATAAGAGTGTACCAAATACACAACTTGATATTTAAAACATACGGTACACATATCTAAGTAGAAATGAAGGAAATCAAAAAAAACGAAGCGATCGAAAGAGTCATCCCATCTTAGTGTTCATATTATTTTAATTTAACTAATTATTTTTTTTATTTTTAGTTTTAAAACATTTAGACTTCCATCACGATGAGGGTTTTAATTCAAAAATCGTGGAAACCAGTGAACGTTTGTGCTTCTTTGTGTTGTTATTTAATGACTGCATTCCAGACGATATCCCTTTAACAGTGCGCTAACTACTTAAGTAAATCGAAAATAAATTAAATTATAACACGAAGGTGTCAAGCCGCAGGATGATTAATTTCGTTTCTATCGAATAAGGGCAATTACATTTACAGTATTAATCGGGAAAAGAGGAAGTTAGATTTGCGAACGCTTAGTGATTAGTTCTAGCAACATCATAAGTACTGAATTTCGTATATAAGAAAATGTCTAGCAAATATGGTAGTGTGACGACGACGAACAACAATAACATAAACTATAATAACAACAACAGTATAGCACAAGAATTAAAACTGCCATCGGTATATATTGCCATAGAATCTGCACCGAGACACAGGAGAATAAACTGCTGCTTTTCGAGCACGTCCGGTTGGTTCACAATTTATTTATTCTTCTATTTGTCCTTCTTATTTGCCGGCTCCATTGTATTTAGTATCTTGGAAACGCCAGAGGAACAGGCCCTCATTAGCAGCGTTATAAGTGCCAGAGAACACTTTGGTGCTTTGTATCCTAACGTCAAAGGTAGGACTTAATTAGTATGCAATAAGTATTTGATTTGTAATGTAATTAATGAAGGACTTCTTAGTATTTTCTGTCTTTTATTAAATTATAAAAATGGTTAAATTCATAAGACTATAAGTATGTACACAATATGTTACAAAATTTTAAATTAAAAATTATGTTATTTAACTACTTATAGTAGGCGTGTATTATATACATATGTTATACGTGATGTATTCGTAGATGTAAGATGAAGATGTATTTCTCGAGTTCTAAGCCGCATGTGAGTTTTGTTCTGAGAAGGACCGATTTCTCGACGTTTCAGCGAGATCTCACTCACAGAAGATCGTATCGAGACGATCTTCAAGCAACAAACCAGGTCCAGAAGATGACGAGTGAGATTTCGTTGAAACGTTGAGAGAACGGTCCTCCTCAGGACACAACTCGCACTCGGCGTCGAACTCGAGAAAATACATCTTTATATATATATATATATATAAATGGTTAGTATTTTTTGGTAAGGATAGAACATATTTTAAGTTTCAAATCGTGTAGTTATAACAAAATATCTTTAAGGTAGTGGCTATCGATTTCTGTACACTGATGCAACTGATTTCTGAAGTTGTCCGTCGGAATTAGGGCTATTTCTTCAGCTGAAGTAGGTTTATGAGACAATGTTTAACATCCTTTCAATTATTTAGTTGTTAAAGAACTTCAGGATAACCAGGAGTGTCGTGTGAAATTTCTAGTGCTGCGAAATGTAGAGCAATTTGATAGTCGTTTCTGAGATCTACAAGTCGTTTTTCGAACCAACTCTTGAAGAAATGTATCTAGACAATGTTTGGCTCCAACAGGATGGTACCACGGCCCGCGGAGAACAACGTTCCCAATTCGAGATGATCCCGTGGGTGGCACACTCGCCCGATCTAACACCCTGTAGTTATTTTGGAATATCTTAAGGCGGAGACTCTTTAAGTACAAACTCATAAGCTTGCTTTAGTTGGAGAATTTTATTCGGCAGTAAATAAGTCAAATTTCGGCAGATAACTTCAGAAATTGGTTGTATAAGTGCATAGAAAACAGTAGCTTCCACCTTCAAGTATTTCGTTGAAAATTCCACGATATAACACTTTAAAATGTTCCATTTATTTTCATTACCAAAAAATAAATTTTGTTTATCAACAATACATTTCCTTCATTTGTCTTCAAAGTAAGAATTTTCTGCATTCCGTTCTTCGTTTTTCGATAGTTTGTTAATGTGTCGAGATAAACAAAAATTCAAAAGATTCATATAATTTTGCAAGATTAGTACTGGTTTACAAGTTTTAATTGTTTTCAATCGTCAAAAATAAAATTACTTCTTTGAAATTATTAGATTGCTTTACTTTTTGGTTATTATTAGGACGATTTATTGGTGAAATAATATTTATATTCTGTAATATAGATATTTAATACTTACATTAGGTTAAACAGATATTGAATTTTTTATTTTTTTAATTGGACATAGCAGCTCAGAGAGCGATCTTTCACATATAGTTCTACTTCACATTATTCATTTTCCATTTATAGATACCTTTCTTGCCAAACTCTAACACTGACAATATGACATAGTTAGTATGTAGATAGCGGCTTCCTCCACTTCTTGCAAATTCTACATATGGACTTTTACAAAGGTCATATTATTTATATGTTTTTTAGACTTGTAATTCCTTGTCAGTAGACCTACTATTACTCACTTTGCCGGGCCATATTCAGTAGCTCCATTCTAAATCCTGACTACTTTCCTAAAGAACGATCTTGATAATTCTCGACCTGGGGAGTTCTTCTCTTTTTCTGATATATATTTTCACATACATTTTCATAGCTGTTTTAATGTTTCCTTTCAATTATATAAATTCCTAATGAAAACTTTCATTATATCTATATTATACGAGCGATGTTTCCAAAGTTCCAGGAATTTGGGTATAATTTTTGTATTGCTTTTTAATACAGTTTCCATTTAACCGAACATATTTATCGCAGCATAATTGCTAAAAATGCTGCGTAAAAACTAATCTTCTTAAACCACCCTCAAACTTTTTCGGAGTCTTTGCAATCTTCGTGAGGTATGATGTCTTGCATTCTCCAATTTCAAGAATGGACTCTTGCAATTTTACAGGCTATTTCATACAAAGCGTCTGCCATAATGGGTTAAATTAAAGATTAAAATAGTGTTTTGTGTTAATCTTTCTATCATTGGCTGGTAATCCATAAAATGGGGGGGGGGGGGGCGCCCCAATTCCAGAATACAGTAAACATTACTATTTCAACCGACGGAACTGCACATGCTTTAAGTGGAGGCCTTTCTTCGGGTTTGTGCCATTCTTTCGATTGATTTTTGTTCTAAAGATTGCAAGGTATCCTTGTTTTATCAATAGTTATTCCCTGTTGCCGAAATTAGTATCCGTAACAGACTAAAAGTTCGAAAGGTTGGTGGCACATGTCGGACCTCTTTAGATTCTGTCTCGATTCCAATAGCATTCTAAAGGATCGTGTAAAGCCTCATGATCCTACGAATCTATTCTTATACTGACACTAATTTCATTATTCGCTTATCGTTTTTGTGTAGGTTGTTCACGGTAAAAACGTTTCTTTCATTTTCAGAGATGTTCCAGCGTCACGGCACGAATCGTATTCTGGTGTTGTTCTGCCAGCTTTAAAATGATCAACCCATCGTTAAACAGTACTTTTACATTCTGCGAACTCTCCAAATACACTTTGAAGATGTCGAACGAATTTTAAAACTTGCACAGCAAAAGAAAATGATAGCTTTGTGATTTAGCCGCATCTTTTACAATTGCAAAATCAGTGACACGAGAATATTTTGTATCAGTCAAGTAACTGAAGTATATTAAACAATATTGTGCGGGATAACAGCCTAAACTTATAAAAACTTCTTAGAACTTTCCCTCGTATATTTTGTGCTTGTTCTTTTCTTAAACCTTTGATTGCTAACTCTGTTTCTTTAAGATATATCTACGTCATTTCTCGTCAATATTAGTTCATTTCAATTTTCATTACGAGAATAAATTAACATGCTTTCTTGAAAAATGTATACACATTGTAGTTGTTAAAATCGTAGAAATATGAATTTAAACTTTACTTCAATAAAAACTGTTTTAAATACTATTTATTTTAAATTTCACGAGATAAATTTATTATCCAAAGAAAATTATAATTAAATTTTTTTTCTAAATCTTGTAACGTTACAAGGATATATATTTTATTGCGCTCAAAATAAATCTAAAGTACATTGGTAAAGCGATCTTGGTCTTTGTCCACTTGAAAGATAAACTTTTATTTAAGTAAACACAAATTTTGGGGAAGACTTAATTGGTTACTTCCTGTATGTCACTGAATATGGAATATAATGCCCAAACAAATTAAAATAAATATACGAATTCGAAGAAAACGAGTTACGTTAATTGACATTTGTTATTTACCAAAAATATGGGAAATAATATTAATACCGTTCGATATATGTATGTACATAAGTATGTATATTTTATATTATGACATTGAATCAACTAACGTCAACATTTATAGAAAGGAAAAGTAATTAGTTTCCTTTAATAGTTCAATACCAAATTTTCAACATAATACGTATTTAGTTTTTTAATTAAACACAACTTTTGCCTAGTATTATTAAGCAGATCATACAGAGCAAGCAAGGGCGAACTATGGTAATATTTATGGAATGAATAAATTCGTAAATAGACAAAGGAGGGACTCATTCCCATGTTACGTATAAAATTGAATGGCTTTATTTCTTATCGAATGAATTTATATCGTATTAACACATTAATAAACTGTCTTTTATCCACAACTTTTATATTTCGTTCGACATGCAAATGTAGAATTAAAAACATTAACAATTATTTCACTGTAATGCATAGTTTAATTATATACAAGCGATTAAACGATTGTGTTTGTTTTATTAGTCATGTAGACCCGGAATTGTGTAACGTCGGGTGACCATGTATAATGCACGCGTGCATTGTATATAAAAATAAAATTCACTCTGTAATCGATAACCTCTTTTTTATTAGACATCATACCACTATGATTGTATCTTTAAGAACCAAATGACACAACAAGCGCATAATTCATCACGATATTTCTATGTCTAAACATACATTCATACGTAGTCTGTGAAGCTCCCAAATTAAATATTTTAAAATAATTTACAGTAAATTGAAAATGTACAGATTCCATTCGTAAAATTACATTATGAATCAAATATTACTTTAGAAAGAGAAACATCTCACACAAGAAAAACTATTACGTTTAATATTATAAAAACCATGTAAAGTTATTTATGCGAACATGATTTAAAGTTACTGCAGTTCTGCTTATCTTGTAAAAACACATTTTTAGGAGGTCCCATATGTTTTCAAAAATGGTTTTATTTTAAATCAAAGATGTAAGATGTCCCATCTTTCTTAATATAAAACGTAGAGATAAAGGGACGTTTCAGGTAAGTATACGAAAAGAGTATTTTAATAGTTAAACCTACAGAATGTTTTATTTTTATAATCATAAATAATTGCAGAAACGATATGTGATTGAAATATAATAATTACTATATCTACACTAATTTTCATGAGTACTTTAAATATGAGCTCTGAAAATTTGCGTTTAAGAATGTCCAAAGATTTGTGTAAAATTTCTAAATATTCAATTATTTTGAAATTCGATACAAATCTTTGAACATTCTTAAACGCAAATTTATGCGAACAAATGAATATGATTAATAAACAAATGAAACATAAAAGACGCAGTACATCACATAATTCTATTAGATTTCTTTCAAATATTGAATTGATTTATTCTTTCCTTGGCGAATACTCATATTGAGATCTATTAGTAATAAATCCACAGCTAGATTATTACAATGTTCATCTATTTTTATTTTTAATTATTGAAGGTAATAATTGTTTCATCACATAGTATATTCTTTAAATGTTTAAAATAAACCAATGAATCCAGAAACATCACATTTTACTTTAAACATTTGAATTATTCACTGTGTGGAGAAACAATTGTTACTTGTGCGCAACAACTACAAATAAAAATAAGTGAAAATGTTAGTAATTTTGGTATTTGTTACTGATGGTTATTATATTTCTAGCGATATCTAGAGAATTTCGAAGATTATATTAGTTGTCGGGAATCATCAATTTACATTTTCGCGATAGATTCATTTTTGCAAATACTGGAGTCGTTGGTATCTATCGTTTTGCTATGCCATATGATAACTGAACTTCATTTCGAAATAAAATTGAACGATTTGGTTGTGTTTAAATTTGTGTACAAAGTTGAAAATGCAAGATCAAAGTATGTATTTTTGTCAAATGTTACTCCTTTACTTCCGTAAAGGGAAGAATGCAAGCTTATGAAGATTGGGTTTACGATCCTCTACAAGAACATCAATATTCCTCGGTCATGAAGGTCCATTGAAGTTGATGAGGGCAAAATATCATCATCAAGGCATTGATTGAGTAAAACATGACACAAAAGACTGAAAATGTTAAATATCCATCGCTCAAGTGTTCAAAATCACATAAATGAACTAAACTCCTTCAGCAAGCTCGACGTTGAGGAACCCATCATGAAGTCAAAGAAGTTTACTTGACGGTGCGAATAAAATCTGTGATATGTTGCTTAAACACGAGGAAAGCATTCCTTTTTTGAAGTGACCAAACTAGACATGAGACGTGAATTGTTTACAATTGTGGTACGAAAATAATGTTGATCCCAATATGAATATTTTTCTTTTGGTGTGGTGGAAAATTTAAAGTCGTGCTTCTTGAGCTCCTACCTTTCGTCACGACAACGCGAGACCGTACACAAATTTCTTCGTTTCCCAAATATTATTTTTTAATAATAATGATAATAATATATATATGTATATCCCTATTTGTCCACCTAAAGATTTCTTTTACAGAGTATCATGGTGATGATCAGAATTTAAGTTCCTATTACAGCACGTTATGTTTATAGAAGAATTGTTAACATTATTAGTCTTAGCAATTTGTAGATAAAATGTGTAATGTAAACGAAATGATAGCCTCGGTGCCAGGAAATTAATTTCAGATATGAGATGTGGACAATCAATCCTGTTGTGCAACAAATTGTACAAAAACTTTATTGCAGCCAACTCGCGTTTGCAGTCAAGAGAATCTGTTACAGTTTTAGCAAAGAATATATTATTATGGATACCCCTAGGATATACTCCTTCATACTATCATCAATTGTGAATGTAAAGCAATGGATCTTGGATGAGCTGTGCTACTAGCATACTCGCCGTACTTTGCGCCTTCACCTGCCTTCACCTGCACCTTGTTCCGTTCTCTTCAAAATTCCTTGCGTAATGTAATGTTCGACTCAGATGGGGCTGTAAATTAGCAGATTGTAAAGTTTTTCGCCCACAAAGATAGGTTCTTATATATGTAAATGAGGAATTATAAAGCCCATCGAAAGATAACAAAAGTTACTGAGGACGGCGATTGGTTATATCAATAAATTACCGATAAAAAACAGAAAAAAATTTGTCAGGACTTTCCCAAGAGTCCAGTATATTATAATAATTGCCGAAAATTTCATTATTTTATATTTTTAAAATAATATATTAATTTTGATATAAAAGAAATATAAGAAAACTACATTAGTATTTATCAAACAGAATATTTTTGGGAATTATTTTCTTCTTTATAACACTATGTACGTAAAGCTGTTTCAAAAAAATATCGTAAACTTATTTTGGTTATTTTATGTCAAAAGGTTAAGAATTTCTACTTATTTATGCTGAAAGGTTAACGATTTCTGGTTATGTAAGTTCGCACAGTCTCAAGAGTTTGTTAATAATTATTTTAAATTAGATATCACTCAACGGTCGTGAATAATTGGACCTCGTTATTTTTTTCTTTGTATTTATATACTGATTTTTTTTCATTAGATAATTATAAATTAAGCAACCTATCTAAATTTATCACACATTAACATATTTTTGTTTAAATTTTGATAGTCTATAATTAGTCCTATTAATTTTTGGATTCAAATATATTATTTTCGGCTATGTTGTACTAATTCTACCATAAAATATCGAAATAATTTTATTTTGAGACTGTTCCTACGCTATTACGAAATTTCGAAATACATATAGTTAATATACATTGATATTCTAATATATTACTTTGTTTTTTTTTGATTACTACGCATTACGAAATCAGTTAGTTCACAATTTTGCAAGCTTTAGATATACATGATCGGTAAAAGATAATAGAGGGATTAAACAAGAAATTGCAACACTGTAAATTATGTATTTATATATTTATGACTAATTAAATTACTTGTTCATCTCTTGTTGGTCAAATAAGGTTAATATAACCCCTTCTCACAATAATTTTCGCATTCTATATACGTATTTCGACAACTAAGATGTCATCATCAGTAGATAATTAATTACAGTGTTCCACCTGGAACGATAGCAAAATCTGCACAGAAACAAAGTCCGTACCAGACTTACACCATCGAAAGCCAAACATACACTGTAGATTCGTTTCACATAATTTAAATTGTATTCTAGTCAAACTAAATACCTGTCCTAAGCTACCCCTCTGCTTGCATATGCGAACCTTTTCGTCGGTCGTAATTTACTTTTCTGTGAACTGAAACTGACATGAGTAAGGGCCTCCCCCGCCGTTTAATATATGGTTTCTGCTTTTTGAAATATACATGCATTCATAGATATCTAGTTCACGATAACTGTACAAATTCTTAACCAAATGAAAATAATGCGCAGTTATGTTATTGTTATTCTTTAGCACATAGTTTGCTAAACTAGATTTCTCAGGCCGATTAGATTGGATGTGAGCCATATGTTCTTTAGATTGGGTTTCCATCGTCGTTTTGTCTGGCATATGTATTGTTTACTGCAATCTAAACATTTAATTTGGTAAATCCCAGCATCTGTTATCACTAAGTGCCTATTTGTGTTTGAAATGTTTAAAAGCAGTAATAATAATTTGTGGCTCAGTTATATTTAGAAAAGATCAATTATAAACGAAAATAAAAAATCATTTTAATATTTTGTATATTCCGAAGTGAATTGATCGAATAACGATTCAGTTTTAAAATCTAAAATATAATTAAAACAGTAACATTAAATGAAATGTCTAACTTAAAGTAAGTGACCTATAAAAGTTATTGTTTTGAACATTTTAAAGTTATTTACAACTTTATACATTAATTTTATTTCTTTTTTCTTACTTTATATTTATTTAAACGTTTTGGGAATAAATTCAAACTATTTTTTCTTTTCTTTTCTTTAATAAATTCCTGAATAGAGTTTTAAATTTCTTACTATTTTTCAACATGTTTTCTTTCAACTTCGAGACACTTAGACCAATGTTACAGGAGTGCTATTATGCTTATTTTGTAGTGATTTTTCCAAATATCCTCAAAATACTGCTTTGTTACTGCAATAAGTTCTTCGTCTGATCGAAACTTCTAAATTGATTGGCCTTTCCAGCATTTTTAGTTGGTTTTAGCATGTCAAAGCAGAAGTTTAAGAAAATTTACCCTGTTTCTTTATTCCCTTTTGTTGCATGAAAACTATTTAATATTGTTGTGTTTTTTTGGGGTTTTAGAAAAGTGGGATTTCCTTAAAACATTTCATAATTTCTCGGAAAGAAAAATCTCGAAGACAGTTTTAGTATAAATTAAAATTCTATTATTTTGACGTTATTGTGAAAACGACAATTTTAGCAATAAATTAACTGATTTATGTCGCATTTTACTATTATCTCTGAAGGTTGCTTCTGCTCAAAAGCAATAATTGTGTTGATTTTGGTTGCCCAATTCACAAAGCAATATTTCCTGAATAGAAAAATCCCTTTAGTGATGATAGAAATTCATATTAATTTATAATATTGGGTCTGGGAAAAAGTTCGTGGCGTTTTTCCCGATAGATGGCATTGGTTGCCGATAACTAAAGAACAACAAGTCACAGCGACACCACCGAGGGCTCGTTTTTTAGATGACCTTCCGAACGTTAGTTTGAGCGTAGAAACATTGCAATCGGTGCAGTGGTGGGAAAGTTATTCGCACTTGAAAATGGAGAAGAATAATGAGAAATTTCGCTATATTCTGCAATATTATTATGATAAGGGGAAGAACGCTGCGCAGGCTTGTGATAAAATTTGTGCTGTGTACGGTGAAGGTACTTTATCGAAATCTGTTGCGCGGAAATGGTTCGCTCGCTTTCGTTCTGGAAATTTCAATGTGAAAGATGAGTCACGCTCCGGTCGTCCAATCACTGAAAAATCTGATGAAATTCTTGAAAAAGTCCAACAAGATAAGCATATCAGCAGTGTCGATATTGGCATGGAGCTAGGCATTGACCACAAAACTGTTTTGAACCATTTACACAAAGCTGGTTACAAAAAAAAGCTTGACGTATGGGTTCCTCATGAGTTGAGCGTGAAAAACATGATGGACCGAATTAACATCTGCGATGCGCTGCTGAAACGGAATGAAATCGAGCCGTTTCTGAAACGTTTAATAACCGGAGATGAAAAATGGATTACGTACGATAATCGGAAGCGTAAAAGATCGTGGATAAAGGATGGTGAGCCGTCACAAGCGTTCGCTAAGCCAACATTGACGCCAAAAAAAGTGATGCTGGGACTGGAGGGGAATCGTCCACTACGAGCTACTTCCAACTGGTCAGACGATTGATTCTCAACTCTACTGTGCACAACTAGAGAGATTACGCCAGGCGATTGAAAGAAAACGGCCCGAATTGATTAATAGGAAAGGTGTTGTCTTCCATCATGACAACGCCCGACCACACACTTCTTTGATGACCCGTCAAAAATTGAGAGAGTTTGGTTGGGAAGTTTTGATGCACCCACCTTACAGTCCGGATATAGCACCCTCTGACTATCATCTGTTTCGATCTCTGCAGAACTCTCTCAATGGAATTAAGTTGGTTTCAAAAGAAGCCTGTGAAAACTACTTGATTCAGTTTTTCGACCAGAAACCACAGAAGTTTTTCACCGATGGAATCATGGATCTACCAAAAAAATGGCGAAACATTGTCGATAATAATGGAGCATATTCGGTTTAAATGAATTCGTCCACGCGCCATGCGGGGACCAGTTGAATTTTACTGAAAAAACGCCACGAACTTTTTCCCAGACCCAATATTAATAATATTAATTTCTGTTTCTGTATTACCATTTAAATATAATAAAAAACTTGTCACCCTTGACTTGGAAGAATATAATTTTTACACCTTTGATTTAGAAAAAATAGTTGCCAGTCACGAAACTCTCCGTCATCCCATGATGTAAACATTCAATTATGACAGAACATATTTATTACCATTTAACAACGTTAAAAAGACTCTAATGATCAATATGAGAACTTATTATTTAAATGTACGAAAAATATGCTTTACTATCAAATATTATTAAAATTTTTGTATACATCAAAAATAATTATTAAATAAAAATATTTAATATTTTCTTGTCCTCCTTCTCCCACCGCACCATTAGCTTCTATTACAGCTGCTAGTCTCTTGAGAATGATTTTTTAAATAAATCATCTGTAGAATTAGCATATATATTTTGCCATTCTTACAATAACGTTCTCCTAAATGATTAAACGATTCCTTATTAGTTATGTTGTGGTTTCTGATTTATTTTTCGAAATATTTTCTGTGTGTTCAATCATGTTGGCAACTGAGGCGGCCCACATTTGAAAGTTACTTGTACAATCTCTATGTAACAGATCTTGATTCCGTTGGAAAATCTATTTAAATTTAAATATCGTTTCAGAATATCTAAGTGCATTCATTAATCCGTTCAATAAATATGAATTTACCCACACTAATCATTACCATAGATCCCCACACCATCATTAATCTGTCTCTATTCTTTACAAGAGATAATTGTTAACGTCACTAATAAAAGGTTGTTTTGCTTTTCCGTTATATCCAGATTTTCTTAATATTTTCCTCTTGTTTTCTAAATACATTTTTTCCATTATCCAATTCCACCGGTAGGATATAGGTATATATGTATATTTCTCTATGGATATAAACCCGCAGTTCATGTAACAGTTATCTGATCGCGCTCATTTAGAACATTTGGCCTTCAAATTTCCGGATATTTTGAATTTTTATATTAAACTATAAACTGCAGAATCCTATCTTTATGTAATTCCACTTATTTTCCACAAGTCTGTGACACTATGAAGAACATTTGCTGAATTCGTTGCAAATTTATGTCTTATGTCTCGTAGTGTTAAATATTAGTTTCCATATTGTTACTTAACGTCGTTAAAGAGTTAATGATTTTTAACATTCATGGGATATACAAAAACTTTCATGAATGAGTGTATGTACTACAATAGACGTGCATATTTACAAAAAAAATATTAAAATACTATATGTGGGTTAACAACTTTTTCAACAATTTATTATAAAAAAAATTGTTTTAAATTTAAAATAATAAAATCAATTCCTTTTCATAATATGGAGTAAAATAAAAAATAGACACTTCGTTGAAGTTTTAATTATTCCAAAGATCCAAGAAAATGACGCAGTAGTAATATTTTAAAAGTTACGACCGAAAGTTCTCCAAAAATAATTTGTTTTTATAATTTTTTTTCAATAATTGATTAGTTGTTTCTCATTCTGCTCCAAAAGCAATCATATTTAATATACTACCATATGTTATATTAAATATTTTATTACTATTGATCTGCCATATGCGTATGCTGTATTATATACACTACTAAAACAAAATATGGAAGCAGCGTTATTTGGTTCAAAATAAAAACAATAAATACATTTAAAAAGTGTTAATTTACCTTTAATATTCGGCTTATGTAAAAACAGAATCTGTTTAAAATCTTGCATTTTACGAATTGTAAACAAATTAAAAAATAAATTCTAGAGTATTTATTGATTTATTATATATATATATATATACAATATATATATAAATGAGGGTATTTATAGAACACGTTAAATATTAAAATAGGCACGGGCATGCCAACATACCACTTATTGTCGAAACGATTGAGTTTACTGAATCTAACAACTGAATAGTTTCATTTTTTGTATCAGCTATAAGTTTTTTTAAATAAAAAAGAGAAACAACGTAGACAGTAGTTACTAGATGATGGAGAAGTGTTTTATGGAACGAAGTGCTCAAAGTTAATTAAAACAAAATTAATATTTTAAACATTTGTTGACGACTGAATATACAAGTTAGTAGATTTTGTTATTTTGCAAAAGAATGTGAAGAAACTGTTATTGTTTGTATTTGCCTATTTGTGACTATCTGTTGAAAACGATTGCACAAAATGAAAATAAATATTTAAATGAAACACATTAACTAATTTAATCTCCCTAAAAAAAGTTGAGGAGAACTCACTGAAACGTCGAGCTGCGGAAAATCTTTTTAAGTCTCACGAATAAGATAGTTTCTTTTACTTCTATGCAAGTACATATATTTGTTTAAATAAGGTGTAGCATTGGCTAGTCCTAAATACAAAACAAGACAATTTGAATTTTGAATTACGTTTTAAAATTATCAAAGATAAGAAAAAGAACTTATTTCGACTCGTAAATTTTATTGAAAGCATAATGTTAAATCAAAATAGACAAGCAATCTGAATAAAGTCATGAAGCGATTTACTATTTATCCTTATGACGACATTAATAAAAAATATAATATAATATATAATATAATATATAAAATACAAAAAATAAAGTTTTTGTATTGCTTCGAGGAGCACGTTCTAGAGGACTGTCAATAAGTGGCCCAATTTTACAGCACAAACCTAAAAATGTTGTGAAACAAGCAAATACAACTTTATGGAAGATGATGATTGATTATAAAAAGTAGAAAAGAACGTGTAAGAGATTTTAAAGCTACAACGCAGGTATTGCCTTTGTAAAAACAAGTCAGGGAAGCGAATAAACCAGGATGATCTGTACATATTAAAAGCTGAGAGGGTCAATAGCTTAGAAAAAATGAATTTGATGTCCGATGGAGAGATCCCGTCAACTAAGTGATTTGTAATGTCTATGATAAAAGTACAAAAACTGATGAAACATGGTGAGTATATAGAAGCTAGGAAAACAACAGAAAGAAGCTAAAATACTCTAGAAAAACATGAGAACTACAATTGACCTGAATAGGACACTAAGGAATAGGTTTTATGGACAGTTTCTCTAAAATAAAAGCAAAAACTTACTATTTTGAGAAAATATATTTATTTTATTCAAAGTAGTCGCCTTCGGCTTCAATAGAAGCTTTTGCACAGTCAATTAACATGTCGAATGAATTTTTAAGTTCATCTTTAGAGATGTCCTTCAACATCGCTGTCGACACCTTTTTAATGACTTCGACGTCGGCATTACGCTGTCCTTTCATTGACAAATGTAGTTTGGAGAATAGATAGAAATCTCAGGGACCCAAATCTGGTGAATACGGTCAATGGTTGATAGTTAAAATGCAATTTGTAGATAGAACATCAGTGATAAACGTCGAGCGCTGAGGTGGTGCATTCTTATGTAACAAATGCCAGCTACTATTTTCAGGATATTAAGAGCGCACATGACGAATACGCGCCAAAAGAAGCTTCATAACACCAACATAATATACAGCATTGACTGTTAGACTAGTTGGTACAAACTCTTTGTGCACTATGTCTTTCAAATCCTAAAAACAAATCAACATTGTCTTCACTTTTGACTTCTCCAAACGGCTTTTTCTCGGTCTTTCTTCGCTTAGATGCCTCCATTAAGAACTTTGACGCTTGGTCTCTGGATCATATTGAAAACACCACGTCTCATCGCTAGTTATAATAGAATACCCGAAGTTTTCGTCTTTTTCTGAGTCTTAAATCAAGTCTGTACAATATTGAATTCAGTTAGCTTGGGTGGTAAAAACCTTACACAAATCTTTCTCAATCCCAAATGCTGTGTCAAAATGTGATAAACTGAATCCTTGGCTTCTATTTAGATTTTTCGTAGTTTTTTTGCTCGTTTAAGCGAATGCTGACTGATAAAAAAAGTTTCACCATGAGTACTGCCATAATAATAACTATGACTCTCCAATGCCATGTGTGGAGGTAAAATAATAGAATATTATTATTATTATTATACACAAATATACTGTTTAATGTATTTAGGTGGATGACGTTTCGATTCATTCTCCTTCATTTTCATAGAATTTTGTTGAGGCCAACGCTATTTGAACATGTGTTGTACTAGTTGTCCAATATTTTGTATAAGGTACGTGTGCTCGTTGAGGCTATTCAAGTTCTTCTTTGTGGTGATTTGTCGATTACTTAAGAAAGCTTTTCATGCCGCAAGAATACATATAGCACTATCTTTTTTTTATTTACGTTCTTCGGCATTTTTTCAACTGATAATGAGAGAAGTATTTGAAACTGAGGAAACATCAAACAACCTAAATAATAGAGATGATAGTAAACGATGCCATGCGGCACAGAAACTTGCCCTAATTGATCCACGAACAACAACGAATTGGATCACAACATATATAGAATAGACACGCAAAACACACCAATCACATATAAACAAAACGATTTAACTGTCGCTTGCATCGACAAAGTACACAGTTCTGAAGGAGATGATGGGGAGCTCGTCGAAACGTAAAGCAGCTAAATCAACTCATCGTGCAGAGTATAGCCAGGAAAATATATTTAGCATATAAATATAAACATGTATCGTTTCTATCTTTAAAATAAATGTAATATTTATGCAGAAGTGCCGACGAAAAAAGAAAACTAAAATAGAATTAGTTCTTTCTATAATTTGTAACGGCAATGTATGTAATTGTGTATACTATACTAAATAGTATTTAAAGTAATGTTTATACTATACACTGGGAAACGATGGCATTTATGGGGTAGGGTACCCTATAAATATTTTACATGTTTATAGCACGCAATCATTTCATTAGGACCGGAATAATGAATATAGTTTCAACTTAGGTATTTCATGCGTTCGACGAAGTATTTTTTTGTCATATATAATTAAAAACGTTAATTTTTGACCATTGTGTAAAAGTTCAATATATATGATAATTAATTCTATTGTACTACGTCAACAACGTATACGTATAAAATAATTAGAAATATATTAAAGACATATTAACTGCCTTTAATAGTTACAATTTTTTTTCATTGGTAATAATTAAAATCAACAAAGTAGTTATGCATAATGAACAACATTGAAAACTCAAGAAAATTAGGAATCTATGAATCGATGAAACAATTTAATCGTTTTTTTTTTAACAAAAAGCATAAAACAATGTAAGACTGCCTTTACAATAGTCACAACGAATATAATTTATTTTTAACTAATGCGAAACAACCACTAATTAAATATAATCCAATTTACTGGTATTTATATATAGAAAAAAATCTGCTTTGTAAACTTTCATCATGTTTACTATTAATATTTTGAATTAACAATTTTAATATTTTTTAACACCTATGCGTTGATATGTTTACAGATGAAGATTTGGAAAATCTAATATCGGAGATCGTTAGAGCTAGTAATAGAGGAGTGTCAGCGGAGAGAAACGTTTCCAATCCTCCCAACTGGAGTTTTGGTCAATCGCTTTTCTTTTCTACCACGGTCGTTACTACAATTGGTACGTATTTTATGTATCCATAAATTAAATGTAATCAAAATGTTCTTACCTCTTAAGTAACTATGGATTGAAAAACGCGTGTCTGTACTATACAGTGAGTTCATTAATGATTGAGATGGAACCTTATGCAACCAAACATACACTATTGGTAGCCTTACATTCAAAATTCCCTAGACCCTAGAAATCTATAGTTTTAAAAAAATTATCCAACACACTTAATATGAAATTAAATCCAACTTACCGCTCTAACCACCAAAAATTTACCAATACTTCTGAAAATTACTGATAATTGATAACACGTAATTACAAATCAAATAAGGCAAAATGTCAAACAATTTAGTAGGGTTATAAAGAGAGATCTGTCACGATCTAGTTACAAGGATATTTCATACCAACTGTAATCTTTGTTGTTGTATACTTGGTTGCATAATCCGTCTCAATCTTTATTGAACACCTTGTATATCTATAAATGTAATAAATTAAAATTTGCTTTATATTAATCAAACGTATGTTAAAACATGGGACTGTTTAAATAAATCACGAACGCAAACTATTTTAAATATAATGGACAATCGGTGTAGAACAGAGAGTTTATCAATTAAGGCTCAGAAAAGAAGCTTTTGCTTTCACAAAAGAGCAGTATAAAGAATTCCAACAGCTAGTGCTAGAGAACGTGGAAATTTCTTTCGCTAGGAAAGCAGAGTATTTAAACTGTCTGGGCGAAGGCTCACATGAAAGCTTCGTATTCTAAAAACAGCAGTTGTCTTGGGCGATGTGTCGAAAAAATTGAGAAGCTGGCCCCGTGATAATTCTGTGGCTATATTCAAGGATTTGTAGACATGATAAGTTATGGAACAATCACATGCTTGTCGAAAACTACGCAAAAAGAAATTGGCATGCTACTAAGCGACGTAGAAAGACTTGCATGTCTAACTGCCATAGCTGTTATGAAAATAATTCCTAAACCTGCACTAGAGCTTATGTTGAACTTACCACCTGCAGAGATTTAATACAAAGAAAAGCAAGGTCAGTAGCTTACAGATTAATGCAAGACCAACATTTTGTAAATAAAATCGACAACACTAATAATCACTCAAATCGAGAGAAGAAGTTCAGATAGAGTGATATATAGATGAGAAAATTAGAGGATAATTATACCAGCTATTGAAGAGTAGAAAAAAGATCCACTTGTATTATATGCAAAATATATCTGGTACGCAGACGTAGGTGAGATCTACGCATAAATGGAATTCTATGAGAGCCCTCAATGAGTTCAGTAGACGCAGAAAGGTGACAAGGTGACAGTAACGCAAAAAGCCGATGAACTAGTCCGACAAGTCTCTCCAATAGATTTCATAGGTCTTCCTGTGACATTCCAAAAAGAAGTGTCAAAGCAGCCATAGAAAATTGCGCTGAAAATAGATCTCGGGATAGGTGGAGAAACTCCAAGGATCAAAGATCGACAAAATAGTTCGCTAGGGTACAGTCACCCAAATTTATAAAGGATTTACTGAACAGGGACAGAGCATCTGTTAAGATGATAGTAAGCCTAATAATAGGATACTGTAAGTTCAAGAAATATATAGACAATATGCGATTGATAGAGGAAAACACATACAGATTCTATCAATTAGAACATGGAAAAGTGGTCCAAGTATTATGTTAATGCGAGATTGGCAAAAATACGCTTTCTACAAAATGAATATTCTGATGTAAAATTTTTACAAATGAAAGAGAAAAATTTCAACAAAAATTTCATTTCAAAAGTTGCTATTATCAACTTTTGAAATGAAGCTTTAAATAAAATAATAGTATGTTTTGAACAAGGTAAATTACAGACAGAAAACTTCATCGTGAAAATGAAATAGTCGAACAGGCAAGAAACATAATCGATGAAGCTTCGACTGTTTCTGAACGATGTCCATCTTAACAATTAGATTTAAGCGTAGGATCGACAGATAATTTTGCTTCAGGGTCAAACCGTTAATCAGAAATACTACGAAGAAGTCCTAATCAAGTTGAGGAAAAGAATAAGAAAGAAAAGACCAGATTTTTGTAAGAACGGCTCGTGGATTCTGCATCAGGACAACGCACCAGCTCACATTGCCCTATCTGAGAAGTAGATTTTAGCGGACAAGCGCATTACTGTGCTTGATCATTTTCCCTATTCGCCAGATTTTGTATTAACGGAACACATTTACAGTCTGTTGAAGATGTAAAAGCAAAAACATTGCTGAAGATGCTGACCACTGATAAATTACAGCATTGTTTTGAACAATGGAAGACACGCATACATCGGTATACAGACAAGGGAGGAGAGCGTCTTGAAGGGGATAAAAGTTAAATATAAGTTTATTTGCAATAAATAACATTTCTCACATCAGTCTCGTTATTAATTGCCACACCTCGTATACATCCAATTTTCTTAAAAAAAATTATTTGTAATTTTGAATGTCGTTTTGGTTAACATTGAATATATTTAATGTTTCACGATCAATATTGTTCGGAAAGTAAGGACTTTTTGAACGTTCGCTTGTTACATTTAAAATTAAAAAATAATTTCGACATCTTTTATGCTTTTATTTAATCATTTGTCGCAATAGCAGCTCTATTCGAAACGAAAAAAGTACCTTTTAAAAATGTTGGCTGTCGAGTCAACCTTTATAGCCGTAGGGAGAGCAATAAGAACATAAAAAAATTTAAAATCTCTGTTCTTAAAATACGAAACGTATTTATACACAGTATTTCGATTAGTGACCTAAAATGAAAATGTAGGCGCTGTTTCAACATGAATTTTGTATTTACGTATACAGAGAAATTTTGTTCGAACATGTATTATCTAAAAGTTTTCAATGTAAAATATAAATTTCGTACACCCCACTAAATAGGATTGTACATTGGGCAGAAGCTTAGTGTAAAAAGCGATTGTTTTGTCTTTGTGAGAATATAACAATCACTTAGTATTTTGAATTAATATATTCTAATATTGGCTTTATTAAAACAGAATTCTATTTTTGCTTTTTTAAATAATATTTTTGTCTTTAAAAGGAACTTTCATATTATGGAATTTTTGTATTCTATCGAGACATATCTGTAATTTTGCAAAGTTTCATAGCACTAAAATAAATCGTTATTTGCTAATTACTTGTAGTCATATTTTTTTTTCTATTTACCTAGCTTTATACTAAAACTTTATAGTAAAAGTTAAAGATTTCTTCGAATAGTTTTACATAAAGAGGAGAATAATGCATATATTTTTGTTGATATGTAATATCACGTGCGAATAAAATTAACTCAAACACTGCATGCTATTATTCTCTTAATTCCTTTATTTTTGAAGGCCTAATAAATCGGCCCACTCAACAATTTTTTCTGCACGTACTTTTAGCAACTAAATTTCCTGGTATATACGAGGATGGTCCCATAAGTACTCGGCCTGACCTAGAGATGGCAGTAGTTATTTGAAAAACATCACTGTAATAGAAAGTACACAATCTGTAAAGCATATATTTCAAGTTTGAAGATGCCACGTTGTCTAGTATTTGTTTGGCGGCCATCAATAAGGAACGTTTTCAGTGAATTTGTAAAAATGGAGAAAATTGGTCATCGTTACGTGATACAATACTTTTATTTGAAAGGCTTCAGCTCGACCGATATAAAAGCTGAATAAATAAAAATAGTATAATATTGGGGAGCAGAGTTCAAACGAGGTCGTACGAGCTGCCAAGATGAGCATCGCAGTGGTCGACCAAATGAGGTGATGACTCCAGAAATGGTGAAGAAAATTCACAAAGATGTATTGGATAATCGTCGGCTGAAAGTGCGCGAGCTAGCAGAAATAGTAGGCATTTCAAAAAGGGCGGTACATCGCATATTATCTGAAAATTTGGACATGAGAAAGCTGTATGCAAGATGGATAGTACGTTTGCTCATACTCGAGGAAAAACTGTGTCGTGAAGATGTTTTAATTGAGTGTTTAGCGAAGTTTCGCTGCAACAAAACAGAATTTTTGAGTCGTTTCATAACCATGGATGGAACATGGGTCCATCACTTCACACCCGAAACAAAATAACAATCAAAACAATGGACTCGAAAGGGAGAACCGGCTCCAAAGAAGGCGAAGACCGTTTCATCTGCACGCAAGGTCATAGCATCGGGTTTTTTTGAGATGCGCGTGGAATAATTTTTATTGACTATCTTGAAAAAGGAAAAACTATCAACGGCGAGTTTTAAGTGAACTTATTGCAACGTTTGAGCGAAGAAATAAAACAAAAACGGCCGCGTTTGGCTAAGAAGAAAGTGTTGTTCCATCAAGACAATGCACCAGCTCACAAATCCTTTACTGCAATGGCCAAAATTAATGAATTGCTACCTCATGCACCCTACTCGCTAGATTTAGTTCTCTCGGATTATTTTTCTGTTCCCAAATTTGAAAAAATGGCTCAGTGGTCAAAGATTTTCCAACTATGAAGAAGTGATGTCAGCAGTTAATAGTTATTTTGAGGAGCAAGATAGTTCTTATTATAAAAAGGGTATCGAACTTATTGAAAATCGCCGGGAAAAGTGTATAGAGCTGAAATGAGATTATGTTGAAAAATAAATATATTTCTTTCCAAAATGTTTGTGTTTTCTTTGTCGGGTCTTGTACTTCTGGGACAAACCTTGTAAAGTATCGTATATAACGTCGTTATTAAAGAATTTCAAAATATAATTAGAAAGATGTTTTTAAATAAAATGTAGGACTTCATATATGAACATGTAAAATAGTTCATCATCGGTAGGTCACGTACACAAGTGACACGTTATTTCATGAATAATTATAAAAATTACAGTATATGTGAGAGATGCTCCACTGTTGCATGTAATGACTGTTTAATATTTATAAATTTTGCAATTTCGTATGCAGGATATGGTCATGTCACACCTCTCAGTAGAAGTGGAAAATTGTTCTGCATTATATATGCAATGTGCGGCATACCTTTAACTCTGGTATTGATGTCGGCATTTGTAGATAAATTACTGAAACCGACTTTATGGTTCCAACACTGGTTATTAAAGAATCTGGGCAACTTGTATCAACCGTTACATATCAAATTACTGCACTTAATTATCATTGGTACGTTGTTGTCCTGTTGATATTAAAGACTGCAATGAAATAAATATCTTTTTATTCGTAGTATTGCTGTTGGTGGTCTTTTTTCTCACAATACCTGCTTCCATTTTCGCTACTATTGAACCTGAATGGGACTTCCTAGATTCTTTCTATTATTGTTTCATATCTTTGACTACAATTGGACTCGGCGATTATATACCTGGTGATAACAGAAACCAATCTCATCGTGCTTTGTACAAGATAATAACTTCCTGTAAGTATAAACAATTTTAAAGTATTTAAATATATTATTATACACATTGTGAATATTTAAATATTTAAAGTAATAAAACTCGATTTTAACTGATTAACATTATCAGAGGGACAATAGTCTTGTCTCTTTTAATGTAGTAAGTTGTCTTACCGAAATATGAGTTGGAGAAATCTACTAAAGTTTTGAAGTAATTAAAGTCGAGTTTTATTATTTTAAATACTTGGAGACGCATGAACATAAATTAAAAAAATATAAAGAATACACAATACCGAAAGAAATATAAAAAAAACATTATATATTTGATACGTAGACTTCCGCGGTCGTGTTCCATACTATCTTCTTCTGGGCTTCCGGGCTGGAACCGCGTCACTGATATAACTGCTTACGTTTGTACCCACTCGTATGGGACATCTTCAGGACTCAACAACAGTAGTTTAACCCTGAAGAGGTCCCATACGAGTGGATACGAAACGTCGGCAGCCCAGAAGAAGATAACATTATATATTGTGTGTGTATCTATGATATTATAATTAACTTGTTTTAAGTAATCTGTAATATTGTATATTCTTTTTTGTACTTTTTTTTGCTAATATAGAAAATTTTTTGAAGTTAACGTATACAATTTTTACTTTCCAAGCGCACTCGTGATTACTACGAGTTTGCCAATGCGTTTTAGTATACACAGTCTGTCTTAGAGAAAACGGAACTTTTATAAAATAAAAACAGCTTAACTATTTTTGTAAAATGCATGTATTTTATTCAAAGTAGTCGCATTCGGCTTCAATAAAATGCATTTAAAAATATGTAGGGAACTAGTCATTAGTACGTACTTGCAAGATATACTTATTTTTCTTGCAGTAGAATTCTTGCCAATGTGGTTTGTGTATTGTTTGCCACTAACTTGAACAATATTTTTGAAATTATGTGTATTTCGATAAATATTCCATTTGCTCTTTAACATTCTAAAATATTCTAAAATTTCTTAATCTTTCCTCCCATATGCTTTACGCAACTTTTAAATTTAGTACACGTAAAGGTAAAGATATAGCGATTTCTTATGTATTATATTGCGTGTGATTAAATTTCATAGGTGCAATTGCTGTATAGATACTTCTACTAAATTTCGATTATTGAAAATAATAAATAAACATTATACAATAATTATATTTACTCCAGTTTAAAGCACTTTGAAAGAGCTACACTAACTTATTAATGCTAAAGGGTTTTGCCCACTTTCCCCATCGAATGCAAAAACTTTTATTCTGCTATTGTTTAAAGACATGATGAGAGCTTTTTTTACTATGTGCAGATTAGATTTATTGTATGGAAGCGCTTATTTTTCAGCTAGCTCGTGTCATTTTCTCGGGGCTCGATTCCTCTTTAATTAACGCAAAACTTTCTTATAATAATGCGAGGTTACTCGGCTGTACTTTTGTGAATCATTTTTCTATCCATAAAGCTTTGCTACTTCATTTCCGAATCATAAAAGTACACACGCACATATCCGCAGTAATAGTAGTTATCCACCATTCTTTGAAAATGGCATAAGCTCTTAACATATTAACTATGCAAGAGGTTAAAAACATTCCAACAGATATTTCAAAAGCATTACAGATTTATAAGATAATTAAACGTGTTTCTGTACGAATAATTACTACTCCAGTGTTGACAGTTTAGAGTTTAATTGGAGCGCTTGGACCGCCTTTCAACTCGACCATTTTTAAATAAATTCTTTACGCAATTCGAAACAAACAGATCTTGCCATTGATTATTCCTTGAAAGCTGCTAGTTGTGGAAAAAGTTTCGGTTACAGATTTTCTTAAACCAACGGAAAATTTGATTCCATATCTTTGCTCTTTCATTTCTTCAATCAAGACTTTTAGAGGTGCAATAACAATAACATAACTTTCGAGCTAGCGAGAGATTCTAGTCCGGAAGTTAAGATAAGATGATGTTCAATGACCGCGGAAGTCTACGAGCGCTTGAGGCCGCAGACCATAGTCCAGGAGATTTAAGTCCAAACAGGACGACGGCTAATCTCCAGCAGCTATGAAATCCAGTACATCGCATTTTAATTAATCCTGTGTGTGTTTTATGAGTTGAAGCAAAATCTTATTGAAACTTCATTAATGATTGTTGAGGAATGCTTCGTCTAAGGACCTCACCATGCATTCTGATAAACTCTTGCTTATGTTTTCATGTCTGTAAGAAAATCGCATCAATATCTTACTGTGGTAAAACTCAAGTCCCGATCTAAATCCTTCGAAAAGAATAATTGTGACATAAAATAGAAAACGGTTCGGAAGATTTATATAGATTAAAATTGAGTCAGAAATTTGGTTTCGTACTTAGACATACCTAGAATGTTAATAATTAAAGAAAATAAATGTATTACGTTTCCCACTTATTTATTTCCGAATATTTACTTATTAGTATGCTTGATACCTGATATATTTTACTTAAATATGTAAATATAGAAGCACGCTGTTCATTAATTTCCCTCATAAGAGACGTACTATTCATCCTTGATAAAATGAAAAATATGTATATGTGATTCTTCATGATATCACTCAACCACACACAGGTGTGTTAATCAGAAGAAATCACTGAGCCACACTCGATTACTTGCCTTATAGTTCGAATTTGTCTTGTGCGATTACCACATGTTTCATACACGGGAGAAAGAATTAGAAATATACTGTGTCAAACCAAATTGTTTGTGCTCAATTAGTTAGACACGACCAATTTTATACCTTTCTTTGGAAAACATATAATAAACCCAAGAAGTATCTGACATTATTATTAAGCTATACACATATATGTACATATATCTGGTTATAATTGTTTTGATCACAAAATAAAATTGCATATTTTCAGGTTACTTGATAATTGGTTTAACATTTATGATGCTAACACTTGCCCTCTTCTACGACATACCTCAATTGAATATCGGTCTGCTATTTAAGACAAACGAAGATCTAGATTCAGAAAAGGCACGCCTCGCCACTTGCGGTTTAGGGTTGCAGTACGGTATCGACGCAAAAACTGCTTCCGAAGAAAATACCCACAGACAAGTGGTAAGGGTTCGGTCAAGACAAAGAGACGATAGTCCTAGTCCAGAAGATCCTCCTGCCGGCGATTTTATGAAGCCATAATTTAATGAATACACAATCATAAACAAGAATATTCAATGTATTGAAATGAAGACACTGTGTTTCAACATAACATTGCATGCTGGACTATTACATATTGTCAAATACAGAAAATATATTCTTCTAGTTAGAAATATTTGTTTTAATTATCTACTTATCCTGGACCAATCAAGCATTTGAATTACATGAAACAATCCTTACCCATTGTATAATGATGAATTGGTCAATTGCTGTGTACATATTACTGTTAATTATTTTTAACTCCCCAAATTTCATTGACATTATATAAAATCGCAATAATAATGCTTACAAAGTTATTGATGAAATGCAGTTGCATGTGTTTTGTTGCACACAATAATTTTTAATCATCTATTCAATAGCATCCACTCCAAATATAATAGAGTAATAAAAGTTAATTATTTTCTAGTTGTCTTTGTGCTGAATCTCTTGTAATTGTGAAATCTCTATACGCGATAAACAATAACACAATAGTTCTGTTTCTTTTTGGAACATACGACACAAGAACCGCTTGATCTGCGAACTTTTATGATTTAATAGTTACTCCCCCAAAAATTCTCATCGATTGTCCCATAATGCTAACTATCGCAATGTCTTTCCCAAGTTCTCAATTGTCAATATTGAACAAACTTTCAGGTTCACAGTAACGTACTGCTTCGCCGGAAGGGCTGGAACAGTATGATTCTAAATAAAGTAAATAATATACGTAATTCAAAGGTAGGAAACCGATTTAAAAATTACTTCGAGATGTTGCAGTTAACACACCAGCTTTGCAAGGCATCTTCGTGTCACCGACATGATATAAGCTATCGGCAATGTCTACACACATTCGTCATCCATCGATTTCTGTCGCTGATTACCCGAGGACTGTTCGACCTTACTGGTTACTGTCTTTTTAAGTACTTTACAAGTGGTTTACCTAGATCGATTTCTTTTTGCCGACCCTCCTTTCCTGTGCACAGCCGGAAATTTATTAAGTATATATTTTCACAATCAACAGCTACCTAAATTTTACTCATATATCGTTCAGATTTTGATTATATATACCCGAAACTGGCATTTGCTTTTAAACAAACATAACTGTGCATCAATTGTTAGAATTAACAGTAGTTTTACAGGCATTTCTGTATATTGTACATTTCCTACATAGCTTCCATTTTACTCTGGGTTTGAAACTACAATTAATAAAGGTTTGGTTAGTAGTTATTAACGAACGCCGTAGGTAAAGTCAAATTATTTTATAAATATTGAGAAATTAGGCTCTGTATTTATAATTCAGTAAATAAAGCGCAAGTAGCGGTTAAAATTTGAAATTTTCGGACGTTTTTATTAGTTTTTAATGATAAATTAAGAAATAGAAAGACCAAGACGTCCAAAAATAATAAATCAAGAATTAGTAATGGCTAAGAAAGGAAAAAAGAAATCAAATGTAAAATAAATCTTATCGTGTGGGATCAAAATAGGCAAATAATTTAAAAGCTCTGACGCCATCGGTGATACAGAAGCTCAACTTTTATTGATGACTTTCGGAACGATAATTTCCTAGGTTTGAAACTATACTTATGACAAATGAAAGTTAGAACAGTGATTATTAGATGGCGCCAATATAATAAAAACTATTAATAAATGATAAAAATTAGAACTTATTTTAAATAATTATTCTTTTTAATATCTTCTTAACACTATATATTATAGTGAGGTACAATTTTTTTTCCTTCAGTAGATAATGGAGCGGAAGGTGAGAACTTTGCTACATTTGTAGAATAATTTTTGTTTGTTAGATACTGCAACAGGGAGTGCATTTTTTGCTGCATACAACAGAAAACGTTTTATTTTGCTAGAAAATGGAACTAAGCGCTAGTGGGGTGTAATTTATTTTTTAAATACTGAAGGGGAAGATAAATTTTTCTGTCTAAATATTGTAATGGAGCATAAATTATTTTTTGTTAAATATTGTAGCATAAAGTACGTCTTTGTAATAAACATTCCAAGGAGATTTTTTTGTTAAATACGATAGCAGAGAACAGATTTTTATTTATGCTATATACTTCAACGGAAGATACATATTTTTTTGCAAAAAGAAATTACTCTCTGAGAATCATATACCAGAGAGAGAGAGATTTCTTTTTGTTAAGTAGTACAGTGTAGAGTAAATTCTTTTTTTTTATTTTCTCTTTCAAAATATCAGTAGTAATTTTATTTTTTCCTAAATATAGCAACGAAATGTACATTTTTTAAATAAATACAGCAAAAGAAATGCATTCCTTTTGTTAAATGCGGTAGTGGAGAGCAAATTTTTTTCCGTTAAATACTGGTAGCACTTTTGTCGGTAAAATGAAGCTAAAATTTACTTTTCGCTTCTGTATTTTCCATTACAGTATCTAATAAAAATAATTACTAATCGCTGTAGCTTCTACTACAAGAAAAATTTATTCTGCGCTACAATATTTACTAAACGAAATTTACTATCCGCTGCAGTATTTGGTTAAAAAATTTCCGCTCCGTCAGAGTATCTAACATAAAGAAAATTCTTTGCATTAATTTAGAAACTTTTTTTTTAATTTGTTATCGATGGCGTTTGTACATACAATTTTTCTTATGACTGCACATAATTAATACTTAAAAAAGTAATAGTTTGGTGATTGCTTTCACCCACTGCAAAAATACATAGATTGTAAAAACGGAAATTTCGAAAAAGAATAAGAACCGAAAAAACTAAAATTTCGCATTTATGCCTTTGCACAAATTGTCAGTGCCATCTGCGTATGTGACTGTGAGAAGTGTGTTTAAGTTCAATTAAATTTACTTTTAATTACTGTATAATGTAATGGAATAATTATGACTGATCACACTAACTAAGTGTTTTCTTATCATATTGATCCATTACTTGATATGGTTTCATTAACGATTCTTTGTATTTATGTAATTTAAATTGTATTCTTTTACATTGTTTTTCATTTTTAGTAAACTTGTCCGTTGAATTTACATTGCTCAAAATGCCTTGAAGATAATTATTTATGTATATATACATGTATATATATATATATATATATATATATATATATATATATATATATATATAAGGCTAAATGCTTAAATAAACCATAATTATTAGTTATGAAACATTTTTATATATTTTGTTTACACACAAGTTGGATAAAGTGACGAATTATTTAATAACCAATTTATTTAAAAAAAATAAAACGAAGTTGGAAATTGAAAAACTATTTTACGTATTTTAACATAATAAATAACATTATCGCATGTAAAGAATAAGTATTATCTCCTAGAACTTTTAATACATCATTAACTCTGCTTAGCATAGGGCGGATAAGGTTTCCAGCAGCTCTTGTGGAATAAGAGCTGACGGAAGTCTCAAAGAGCATCTCAAGCTGCTAGAGTTCTTATTACATCTGTGGAGCTGCAAAAGTCTTCTTAATACGTGATGGGATTGATGAGCTTCTGTGCTACTGCTCTAATTCAATTCCATTGGCATACCAATCGTTAACAATATTTGTTCCATGTGGTATCGCATTATCATCCATAAACATAAATTCTGGTCTTTCTCCTGACGCATAAATAAGCATGATTAATTCTGCAATTGCATTTTGATACTTTTGGGAGATTAAAGCTTCGTCGTATACAAAATATAGACCTGTACAACCACCAGTACTGATGGTAGTTTATACTGCTGTTGCTCACGAAACTTTCAGGGATTATTCTTGTTCCCAGTTTCACGTCGAATTAAAATGTTCGTATTATAAGTAGAGCGGTCACATTTGCCTATACATCAGGTTTGTAATAAGTACATACTTAATATTTACTAACTCGTCCAAGGCCTATCGGTCTGCTCAGTTATGTTCGCTGGTACAATCATTACCACAAAAAGATTTATGATCTAAATCGCAATGTGGCTTCATATTTTTAGGCCGAGGCGTATCGATATTAAACTAGAAAGGGAGCACTTGTATGTTTCATTAAAAAAAAAAAACGAACAATGTGTACATACTGTGCAATTCAAATAGCACGCACACGAGATTGTTTACATTTTCGACCTGATAACAAAAAGCTTCAAACAACTGCATTCTCTCTTGCCGTTTGGGCAATATTTAAATATTTAAAAAGATATATATATTAATTTCACTCCACAAAATAGAGAAGAATTGTCGAACGTGAGGATATCGAACTTGTTTTCTGTAGAATATTTTGTTAAGGTTATTTTAATTCCGAGATTTAATATTTTAAATACAAGTTTCGGCGACTTTTTTTATAAGTTAATGCCAGTCTGGAATGCTTGATGAAGATGACGATGAACTTATTAAATTTATATTTGTTACAGTTAAAATTATTCTATTAATTTAAAAGCCTAAGGTGATGTGATGATCTAGTGCAAAACTTTTTATGTCAATCAGCATATTAATAAATCGAATGCAACATTAAAGACGGGTCATTCATTAAGCGCTTCCTATCTTTAAATTTAAATAAAACAAAGTGTGTGTGAGATATCATCGAATATTCGTTTGAAATACCTATCGATGCCATTATGTATGGAATATAACATCGTGCAAATGTCCGCCGTAGATTCGCTGGGTGGCGCACATCCGAAATTTCCAATTTTCCATGATTCTGGCGCTTAAATCAGGCTGAATTTGACCAATGGCATGGGTTATGTCGGCATTGAGGGCCGTTGTGGTTTGTGGCTTATTCGCGTAGACCTGCGACTTAAGAAAACCCCACAAGAAAAGTCTAAAAGGGTCAAATCGCACGATCTCGGTGGCCAGTTCACGTCACCTCTACGTGAGATGACCATGCCCCCGAATCGCTCGTGCAGAATGTCCAACATGGCATAAATTGTGTGGCACGTAGCGCCGTCCTGTTGAAACCACATGTCGTTTGGTGTCCATATCATCAAATTCAGGCCAAAAGAAGTTGGTAATCATCGATCTATAGCACCACCGTTGACGGTGGTGGCCTGGCCAACGTTGTTCTCAAATAAATATGAACCGATGACGCCACCAGCCCAAAATCCACACCAAACAGTGACTTTTTCGGGATGTGTAGTACGCTCTTGGATCTCATGTGGATTGGTATCGTCCCAAATTAGACAATTTTGTTTGTGACGTACCCATTCATCCAGAAATGGACCTCGTCGCTGAAGATGATTTTTCATGAACATTAGAATCAGTTTCTAACTGCTTTAGGGCCCATTCGACGAACAAACGTCGTCGTCTATGGTCGTTTACTGTCAGCTCCTGATTCAGTTGAATTTTGTACGAGTGCAGGCCCAAGTCACGATGCAAAATTCGCCAAGCTGTGGTCTGCGAGAGGCCGAGTTCTTGTGAGCGACGCGAAATTGACTGCCTCGGATTCTGCACGCTCTCACGGACGAAGGCGATGTTTTCGACAGATCTTGCGTTTCGTCGTCGTACGGCTGTTGATTCATTATTTACTGAACCAGTGGACTCAAATTTATCCACCACACTGCGAATAGTCTTCTCAGTAGGTCGATTATAGCGACCGTAAAATGGGCATAGCTTACGGAACGTTGCCCGAACAGAAGACCCATTTTGATAAAACAATTTTATCCTTTGCACGTGTTGTTGAACGCTATAGACGTCCATGGTGATTTGGCAAAACAGACTGAATAAATGACAGCCAATTCGACAGATGTGCATTACTGTATCTACTTGAATACAAATCTTCGGAAAATAAGGTGCTTTTGTACTACTTTGTTATGAATTATAGACATGCTTCGACTGCCAATGTTTTGTTTACATGGTACATGAATTCGGTAGGAATACTACTTTACATAGTATGCATTTATAACATCGGATACTATCCTATCACGTCGATAAAGAGTGACCACTCTAGTTATCAGGCTGCATTCTGAATTTGAAGTGGGGCTGAGGAGATCGTCCATTGGAATCTCCAGCAAAAGGGGCGATGGAAGTTCTTAATAAAACGACACGTTTAATAAAATATTCTATATTTATTAAATATTAATATTAAATATATAATCAACAATTTTACTTGTTTTGCATTTATAGATCAAATAAGGTACGTATGCCTAATGGAGGGATTTGCATCGCCTAAATCAGCATATAAAATATTGTCTATCCATACCTATTTTCCTATACAAAAATATTTTCATTCGTACAGTGAATTGGCAAACAATAAATAAATGTTACAACGGTTACAAATTACATTAAAAATACTTAGTTTATAAAAGCAAAAAAAATTGTCATGATTTTCAAAGGAATGGAAAATACAGATTCTTCTCCTGAATTATAAAGTAATGTTTAAAACAAATCTGACGAAGCTAGCACAACAAATGTTAAAGCTTTCAAAAATACGAATTTTAAATTAGTATATACTGTACTTATACTGATTGTGTACCCCACTATTGTACCACCGTTACAGATGTGAAGTGACTTCTCTTGTTCGGTCCCCCTGTGATTCTGGAAAATTAAACCAACGATTAGCTTTCAACATGTATTTGCTAGCTACATCATAACATAGCATTAAAACTTGCATTCAAATGCAACACTAAATATTATTAGCTAATTGACTACGTTACAGTATCTATTATTTATATTTCAACAGCTTTTTATCAACATTAGTGATGAAGTAAAAATAATGCCCGTGTTATAGTGTAATTTTTAAAAATACCATCGTCATACAGAGTGGATCACGTAAAATAGTAATAAAATGATTAGAATAATAATAGTAGATGATTTCTTTCTTCTTTTAGCATCAACATAAATAAAACAATATTTATAAAAGTTTATAAAGTTTACATTGTTACAAGTTGTTCGTGCTCTTGCACTTAATCATTATACCAGAAAGCCGTAGGGAATATTAAAATAATGCAAAAAGAATTAGTTATCATTGCAACTATTTTTTTATTAACCTCCGTCATTCTTCATGACTAATACAGCTAAGTTTTGATTATTATTTGTGTCATCTTTATTATCTTCTATTACAGTTTTTTCTGCTAACCTTTCTTAATGATATTCTTGTCAACGTATTAACTTAGATAAACTCCGCGAAATCAAAGAAGCTACAAGATACATGAGAAATAATAAAGCAGATGGAATAGATAACATCGCAGCAAAATTTTGGAAAGCTGTCCTAAATATCTCCCTAGAAACGATAGCACTATTGACCGAAAATAGATGTGATAAAGAATATACATTGAGAATGAACAACTGAAATGTTGCCGAAGCTGTCCCAAAAAGAAACACAAAATATTGTGATAATTGGAGGGGTGTGGCACTTGCGTACTCTTAATAGAAATACTATCACATATAGTGCACCAAGGAATCTACCCAAATATTGACAGGATATTGAGATAACATCCAGCAGGTTTTAATATCTGACAGGTTGTGGAATGTAAAACTGTCAATAGAGAATAGAATGTCGTAGTGGTACGTAGATATCAATTTATTGTTCGTTAGTATTCTCAGAAAGCAATTACATTAGTTCTTGTTGCTTTTATTGATGCTCTAAAGAGAATTGGAAGTGGAAATGGAAATGGAATTTAACAACTAATAAACATCCTATGAGAATCTTTTAAATTAGCTAGATATATTCTTTCAATTGAGAGAATTTATTATAGTGGTCGATTCTTGAATAGATTTTCTACGATCAATGGAACTTCTACTTCTTCATTCTAAAGTGCTTTTTTTATTCTATTAGGATTGATTCAGTCATCCATCGTATTCATCGAGGAACCGATGAAGGGGGACTTTTGATGCCTATTGCTCATCGGTATCTTTAGAGGGTAATGCTTTTATGCCTTGAGTATGTGATTGAAATGAATAAAAAAAAGAAAAGCAAACGGCATTTCACTGTGGACGGCATTAAAAGACGAAAGTAATGTTGAACTATTTAAATTTTTTACGAATTTTCTTCTTGCGATGTTTCATTTTTACTGAATCTTCCTCTACATAATTACTTGCAACAAATGGTATCTATCGTCTCTCATGATATGATAGGAGTTGTTAATTTTCATTTTATGGGGTAATTGTAATTTCTTTCGTTTTCTCATTCTCGTCATCACCTTGTATTTATTATCCTTTCGACCAATGATTTTCTTAGTATTCTTCGATACATCCACAGTTCAATGTTTTATTTTTCAAATAATCACAATATATTATGGATAGCATTTTGAAATTATATTTACAGTTATTCGACAATTAATACAATTATTGAAAATAGAAGGTATATTGTTAGAGCTACGAGGAATATTTTGCATATTATAAATGGTCTGGTACTATGAACATTTTGTTTGCCACCTTATTGCCAAGAAAATCTTCAATATTGGCCATTGTTAAACTAATAATATCTACACCATAGTTAATTAACATCTTCGCAGAAGACCAATAAAAGCAGTGGCCAGTATATTCTGTTGAATTAGCGCATTCAGATTCATTTTTCTTAATTAATGTATTCCCACTGCTTGTCTACAACCTTTTTCGTTATGATATTTAAAAAAAATCGATACTGTTCATATTTTCTAGTCTAAACGCACCATATTTGATAAAAACATTCAAGTATTCTTGAACAACTACAAGCGATCCTGGTTTGCTAGCTTTCGACTCGGGTAGTCTAATTGAAAGATTAAATTCTAAATTTACTTTATCTTTATGGATGAAGTTATTGATTTCTTCCTTCGTTAAAATCTTTTTATGATTCTTGGTCGAATTTTTTGAATACTTCGATATATCTACATTCGTGTTTAATTGCAAGGGATGTAACTGTGAATTACAGACACATAACATTAAAGATTTGACTCTTGAACAAAGCTGTAAGAAGTGCGATTAGAAAATTTTCTGAAAAAGAATTATTTTTTATCTTGCGATTGTCCATAAAACAATTATTTGTATATTCGTATTTTATCTCCGGTTATTTTTTTTTTGGTAGTAATTCCAAGGAAACAGTATTTACTACCTCTAGTAAGTCCGAAGATTCATCATCATCATTTTACAATCATTTACTTTTTACAGGTTGAATTTTCGAGAACACCAACAATTAAATTTCTCTACTTCAGGTTTGTCAATACAAAATTAAGACATTCCCATTCCGGAATTTCAAGATATCATTTATTTGTGAATAAGACCTGCTTTTTTCCAAAATTAAGCAAAATTTTAATTCGTACTGGTTTCTGAATAATCCGCGGAAAAATATTAAGTAGACTTCCTGGACTTGATCTTGCAGTAGTTCAGGAATGTTACATTTTTATTTACTTGGTTATTAGATATTAATAGCTATAAAAAATCAGTGTAAGAAACCGCGTGTATTTCATTAGATTCACTTTAGTATTAAACATTAATGAACAGATATCATGTATAGGAGGAATGTTTTTAAATGAACCGAAATTAGACTAAAGTTTATCAATTTAACAAATCTCCTAACTCTTCCAATAACAAAATAATTTAATTTTTAATTGAACAGAATTTATAACCAGAAAAATTTTTAATGTAACTTATATTTAATGCCATAGTTGAGTTCTGGTTTACAAAAAGTAAATAAAATATGACTATTTGTGAAGTATTTATACAATATAGCTTTTATTTATATCACCTTTATCCACTCTATACATGTACGATACATTTAACAATATATAATTTCCCATAGTATAAAATATGCTCATATTACAACGTATAAATTTTATTGGCTTTGATTATAAAGGTTACTTTATATCAAAGGTTCAAACGATTAATATAACAAGTCCAGATATTGATTGCACTAATTGCAATAGAAACAATTTGATACATAGCTCTTAAATTAAACAATCATAGATGAAATCGTTAATGCGTATAAAATGAATTTATATTTACATTATTTTCATCGTTAAATATCAATAGACATCATTAGTTTCTGTCATGTTTATGTAAATATGTAAAAAAAAGTCTTGCACATGTCATAATAATTTTATAAGTACTTTTATATTTCAAAAACACGTGTTATAAATACTAAAGATGAACTCTCGTGACAAATGATACTTGCTGATGGCTAACATAGTAACAATTGAAATTTAATTCAATTAAAATTAATAAAAATATGTACCCTATAATGCAAATGTTTATTAAGCGACTTAGAATATCTTTACGATCTTTATTGATAAAATTAAATAAACATAATTTATTAAAAAGTACATACCGTAAAACGGGAAGATTTTTAGTTTTGACTAAGTTCAATTTAATTATTATAGTTTTTAACAGTGTTTGCAACTTTTTATGATATATAACAGAATTAAGGGTATTAGAAACTTGATATATAATAAGTAACACATCAGAACTACTGGATTGATCGAAACGGCCCTGTTCAACCTTATCCAATAGATTTATTCCTATGAGGTTATTTGAAATCTATTTAAGGGATCGAATAGTAGTTGAAAGTAATACAATAAGAAATATTTGAAATATTTTCGAAAGAATCTGTCAGTCAATAAGAAAAAAATCTGATTCAAACATACTAAGTGATGGCAGTCATTTTCAGCAGTTTATATAGATTAACATACATATAATATTAATGTTAATGGGTACTACAGAAAAATGTGTGTCAGGTGGATTCCTCGAGTTTTGACAGATGAACACAAACGAAAAGGAATGGGAGCAGCGTTGACTTTCCTCAGTTGGTACGACAAGGATGGCGACGAGTTTTTGAATCACATTGTTACTGGTAACGACAATTGAATTTCGTATAAAACATCAGAAACGAATTTCTAATTAATGAAGTGACATCATTCTCGATCTCCGTAAAAACTATAAAGCCAAACATATTCTAAATACCAAAAAGGTTAAGGCTACAGTGTTTTGGAATCGAAAGGGCGCGCTATTCATCGATTACATGCCTAGAGGGGAGACCATTAATGCAGAAGCCTATTGTCAGACTCTTTCTGGACTACGCTGCATTATTCAATGCAAGCGGCGTTGGATTGTTGTTGTGGAACATCCGCTTTATGTTCCGGACTCAGCTCCAAGTGATCTTTTCCCCAAATTTAAGAATTCTTTTGGCAGATACCACTATGGAAGTGAGAACGGACTGAAAGAAGACGTTAGTGATTGGTTCGACAACTTGACAGTAACTACGATAAGTATGCAGAAAGTATGGAAAATCTTGTGAAACGTTATGACAAATATTTAAATTTCAACGGCGACTATGTAGAAAAATAGCTAAAGTATCGAACGTGTAGTAAAACAAATTCGTTCATGATTTTAAATAAAAATGAACGTTCTTAACTTTCAGAATAGCCCTCGTATATAAAAAATTTCTGTATGTATTTTAAAGCGGAATCGTGTAATAATTTTTAACAATGCCACGTAAAATTATTAGGAGTTCAATTAATATTTCATCATAATAGCTCGTGCTAGAAATCTTTTGTATAGCAATACATATGGTATACATAAAAATTTTAGTATAAATTACATTTTTAGATTTGCGTCAAATTATGATCAACTTATAGCTAACAGTAGTGTCACGAGTGCATCAATACATGTTTATCATGAACAATACATATCAATTGTAAACACAAATAAACTGGAAATGTGTTTAAATATTGTATTTGGTAAAACATACGACTGAAAAGTACGACCAACAATATTTGTATATGATTACATATCTATGATAACTAGAATATCTAATATGTTCCTAATGACTATAGTAACAATAAGTCTTGAATAAATTAAATAAATGCATTAATAAAAATACAATTTTCTATCAAAATCTACCTTTGATGTAACACTATTTTCTGATTTATACTTGTTAAATATATTAGTACAATGTAAGAATAATATTAAATAATTAAATATTTAATAAGATATTAAAATTCATGTAAATATAATAATATAATTTTAATCAATAAATACATAGTCGTATATACGTTTCTTAGTCTACTGATGTTCTAAAATATAATATTGATTACAAGGTTTTATTCAAACACGCAGACACTAACACCATAAAATGAAATGAAATGCTCTGGCATCTGACAAATTTTACAACGAAATTCAATGAATGCTAATTATTCACAGTTCACCAGAGCCATTGTTAATAATAATAAATTTTACATACATTAAAATTTAAGATAAATGTTGGAGACTGTGAATAATTGAATTAATCAAAAAACCTTACCACTTCAATGTTCGTACTCTGTATACGATATCGACAACTATGTTGTCATAATCAGCAGATTATTAATCATAGTGTGGCATCTTGATTCGCGATAAAGTTTACATACAAAATTTCTGTACACTAATCCCACCAAAACCAAGACACACACTGTGTATGGTGCACCACTGATTAATAATCTGCTCATAATGACAACTTAGTCGTCGAAATCGTATACAGAGTACATTGATGTGGTAAGGGCTTTTTAGCCTTTTTTGATTAACACTAAACTTTAATCTTTCACCAATGGTGCTGGTATCTTCAGCAATGATAAAAAAATCCTATTATTTGTCTGTATATATTTACTTTGAAGTATATGGCAGCAATTTTTATTTATTTATTTGAATGGAAAAATTAAAATTATAACTACATCGTATTTTCAGATACAAACTTTAAAAAATAATTTCATTTAATTAACCCAAATTATTTGAGTATTTTCAGATGCAAACATGGTATTGTATATCAACTTTCTTTTTAAATTTAATTCACAAAGGCGTTACATAATACATTTATTATTATAATTATGTTGCATCACAATTTTTTTGATATGAAACAAAGATAAATTTAGTAATTCAACAGATTTCATAAATTTATTTAAAATTTATGAACCATTCTACATAATTTCATAGTATAAGACGTTTAATTTATAATAAATAGACTAGTTACTTTGGTTTCTTTATTGTGGAAAAACAGTTCTTTTTATTTCGAACCTAAGTAATGGATTTATTCTGAAAATGCGTACATTCAAAGAATATCACCTCGATAACAACAGCAGAATGTAATAAATGGTAACCAATTTAATTATGATCGCTATCTTTGAAGATGAAGAATTTGGCGTTTATATTTACATTACATTAATTATATTTTGAGTACAAGACAAGATTTTTGAATTCCTCTATAATGTTTCGCTCAGAAACAATTGTTTTAAAGATTTTGTAGTCTTAGCTGAGTATGATTTTTTTTTTTTACATAACGTTTTACCCGAGTTTAAATTCTATTCACTTTGGTCCAAAGATTTTACTTTTATCCACTTCTTTTTTTATCATACGCTTCTACTTCAAGATAATCCATAACCTTTTTATAGGATTATATTCAGCAACGGTAGTAGCTAATTTAGAGATTTTTAAAATTTTTTTAATGACTTTCTTTAATAATTTATGCATTACGTTTGGGATTATTTTTAAAGAACCGCATATCTGAAAACTCAAAGAGTAATCAATCTTCCAAGATATAGATGCACTTCAAGATTCCTCTTATGTGGGATATTTCTCCTAATTTTTCTGATTATAAATTTTTACTTCAACAACAGTTAAACTTAAACGTTTTTTTGGTTTATATTAAACCACAGTTTGCAAGTTAATTTTCAATGGATTGCTTTTTGATTTTACGAACGAGTTTTCTTAGATGACCTAATGGGCTTTATTAAATGTTAACCATGGATTTTTCTTCTTTCTTACTTTGTCATTAAGTTCAACAAACTGCAATATTTGAAAACGATATAATTTATCAAGAAAAAATTGATACCACTACCTTTTCGAGTGTAACATTGATCTTTCTTTCGAATCATAAAAAACTCATACTTCCGGAAGTAGAAACAATAATAATGATATTCCAACCAGTTATAAGGTTTGATGATGAAACATGGATAGTAAATAGTAGATGGAAATGTATAATATGATAAATAGAAATTAAAATATTTGAAACGAGTAAAAGGTAGTAGTAGAAGTGATAGTCTTAAAAACAAAGACGTTAAAAAATTAGAAACTCCAAAGGTAATTGTTTGGTAAGCTGTGACTGCTGGAGTAATTGGTCCCTACTTTTTCATTAATTCAACAATGAATTCAGGTATCTATTTAACGATGTAACAACAGTACGCCATTGATGAACTATCACTACAAATTCGACTTGCAGGATATTTTCAATAATAAATCGCATCACCACATTGGGCCGTTACTGTTCGTACTTATCTCGATCACATATTTCCAGATCGATGGATTCATCGTGGTGGACCATTGCGCTGGCTCCAAAATCCCCAGACTTAACACTGTGCTTGCTGGTTATAAGATATGATAAAGGAACGGGTATACAGCAGGAAAGTTCGTGACATCAATATCCTTAAGGACTATGATGTCATCTATTTTCGGCGAAATAAGGGTTTTAGTTTTAAATGCAACTGTTAAATGCTAGTTTTTATATGTTGAACATGATGGAGACCGTCATGTAAATCATTTAGCACGTGTTATGTATTTTAAATTAACAAATTGTTTCTACCATTTGATTGCTAACAATTTTGACTCACTCTGCGTATTTCTAGGACGCCAAAAGACACTGAATAGGTGGAGCTTTTTGCGGTGGAATTTATGTTTTGGACGATAAAAATACGTCTGTTCATTATGTAGATAGTAAGTATTCGAACATAATGGACCAATGGCGCACATTTGATACATGTTACCATATCTGATGTATGTTAAGTTAATAAGTTGTTTTTACCATTTGGTTATTAAGATAATTTTAAATCATTCCGTATATTTCTTGAACTACAGAATATTTATAGAGATTATAATAACATTTTTACAATAATAATATAATTCTATATTTTATGAGTCTGGTTCGAAATAAAAATAATAGTTCTTGTTAATTTATAGTATAAGCAATATTATATTTACTATTTTTGCATATGTCTTTATATCACAGTGTACTTAGGAAACCTTACATTTTATGCATTCATTTGTACTAAATATGTGAGTTATATGAAGACTTCTTCTTAGAATACCTATTCTACTTAAAATTTATGAATAATATTTCTATATTCTTAATCACAACAATTCAAAGAATCTTTGGATTTATTTAATATTTCCGGACTAGAGAACAGAGTATTTGTAACATCGTTTACTTTTGCTACTACACGCACCGAGTGATTTATGCTTACAATTTATCAGTAACCTACCTGAACTGATCAATTTTTCATTCTTGGCTTTATCTTCGCCGTTGACATATTTTAAAGTTTCTTGATAGTTCTTATTATTATTTCCAAAGCATCTTATCGTAAACATAGCTAAACCTCCCACTATCGGTGGTATTCCAGCTAATCTCAAAGCTAGATCATAATTTCCTATTCGATCGAACATTATTCCTGCTACGTATGGTCCTACAGTCAAGGGTATTGAACACAAGCCCAACAAGAAACCAATGGCTTGCGTCGCGTTCTGTTGTCCGCAAAGGTCGAAAGCTATCGGCCCCAGAAGTGATATAAAACAACCGTCAAATAGTCCCATGCCTAGAGTGATCAATAATAACCATATATAAGAACCAGCTATCGTTGGCAGCAATATGGTTAATGATCCTATAATCAAGAACGATATCTGTTGTAGAAGTATCCTATCCACTTTTGGATTATCCGCTATATAGCCAAATATCAGTCTTCCTAGTCCTGATGTTATACCAATACAGAGAATTGGTAATTTTGCATCTGTATTTTTGGGAAAGCTTATTTTTACAAAAGTTGACATGTGGACGTACGGCACAAAATAACCACACAAAGATATCGCTATCAACAACGCCCATATACTGTATTTTCGATTTCTCCATATCGTCGAAAAATTAGAAACTTGCGCTAGAGTAACTTTCTTGTCAGTCGATTTCTTGATAAGTGGCTTAAATACGAAGGCGCAAAGCATAATTATTGCAGAAATAAGAGCTAATAACCTTAAAGTACCAGGTAATGCGGTTGTTTCAAGGAAAAATCCTATAACGTACGGCATCACCATTGTAAAAACGGAGCTACCGCACGTTACTATGCCATTAACAACACCTATGTATCTTTTAAAATAGTGACCCAATATAGCTAGAGATGGTGTATATGCTAGGGCACAACCTATACCATACATGATGCCGTAGGTAAAATATAGAATTGCAATGTTTTCTGTGAAGAACGAAGACAAAAGCATGCCTCCGGAAGATAAAACTCCTCCTAAAAAGGTCGTTGTTCTCAAACCGATTAAGTCTGTTAATACACCGGCAGCTGCTGACATCATGAAGGTTGCGCTGATGGCCAATGAACCCACAAGTGCTGTAACAATAGAAAAAGTGGTATTTAACTTTTTATTAATTATTTCTCATTGTTTAATAAGCTTTTTCACAGGTTTTGACTAGCATAAAAGCAAAGTACTTAATTAATCATCATAGTAGCGGAAGAATTCGAAATACAATTCTTACACACATTCGGACAAAATCAAAAAATATTCACTAAGAACGAGGGCAATAAAGGTAGTTAAATTTTGGAACAAAAGCATGTGATTTTTCTGGAGACAAAATTTACACCGTGAATTGGTTTTTAGAAATTGAGTCTGGGCGAAAATGTGTCAGATAAATTTAATCTCTGAAGGTTGATATATAACCCCGTTCCACATTAATTTTCGTATTCTGTATACATATTTCGACAACTAAGTTGTCATCATCAGCACATAAACAGTGTCGTACCTGGGAAGCTACGGCAAAAATATCCGTACGAAAACAAATTTCGCACACGATCTGTACCGTAGAAAGCCAAAACGCACACTGTATATTCGTTTCACATAATTTTTAAATGAATGTGTTCTAGTATTAAACTAAGATAAAAGACAACAGAAAAAAGGAAGAAAGGGGGAAAGGAAAGACAAATACATACATGCGATTTATTGCACTCTCTCATGTTTGTCGTTTAAGAGACCAGATCGTGTGCGGAATTTGTTTTCGTACTGGTATTTTTGCCGTAGTTTTTTAGGTGCAATGCTGTTTAATTTTCTGCTGATAATGACAACTTAGTTGTCGAAATACGTATACGGAATATGAAAATTAATGTGGAAAGAAGTTATATATCAACCTTCAGTGATTAAGTTAATTAACCACAAGCTCCATCAAAATTACCTTCAAATAAATTATCGACTATACAACTTGAAATTATTCAGTCAATTCTGGAAAGATTTCTAATGGTAATGGAATGGTTATGGCGACAGTTTATGGATATTTTGAATTGATATTTTTTATTGTTACATGTACATATTGTCAAAAGCTTACAACAGGTGGGTCTTATAGCGAAAGCTAGTGAAGCAATAAATAAATGAGCCGGGGTGTTTTAGTTCAACAGGAAAATGCCCCGGCTTTTTCACCATAGATTGTGACTAGCATAAAAGCAAAATATTTAGTTAACTCTATCATAGTAGCGGAAGAATGTGAAATATAATTCTGTTGTTTTAATATTTTTTTCTAATGTATATGCACTTAATTTTATTTATATTTCAATTTCTTTCATATAATCATATGATATAATATCATTATTTGTAAACAAAATTAGATAATGTGAATTATAATGGTGTTATTAGGCTACAGGTCAAGGTAGAGAAATATATATCAAAAGATTTTTAAACAGAGTTTTGTACCATGCAAATACATGTGTAACATATAAATACATAAACATATTGAGAAATTGTTTATAGAATTATCAGTTGTATACCTCTGCTACTTGTTTTTATTTTTCTATGCATTTCCCTTGAACTTTCTTTTTACCGCGGCTTTGCCTGAATCTCAACTCACTTTAGGATTTTTTAAATATTAAAGTCATTATTGTTTAATAAAATTTATGGCGATTATCTCGCTTTTCATCCTGGAGAGCGAGAGATATTCCTGTAGAGATGTACGTAACTTTGTAAAAGTAATAAATATCTTTCTTTCTTGTGTATTTGCGAGAAAATTTCACAAATTCCGCACTTATTCCTATACTATACTAAACTTTGGTCGACACTTTGGTCTTTTCTTATTACACTCAAAGTTTCAAGTATTCTTTTGTTTCATTTGAAGTTTGTTCATTTTAATTTATAGCCGTGTTTGCGTTTATTTAAAAATGACAAAGATTATTTATAAAATGGTTTATCGTTTCAAGAAATTAATAATAATACGACCGCAATATTCTGTCCCTTCATGTAAAGTAATTAAATTATATAATTAAAAACCGACGTTGAGATTGTACATACTTCCGGAAAAAGTCTTATGTACATTCACCAAGCACGAGGGCAATGTAAGCAGTTGACTTTTGGAACAAAAACATGTGAATTTTCCGAAGACAATGTTGGAAACATGTTTACCGTGAATTGGACTTGGGAAATTGAGTGTTTAGAATGATAATAGTTGATCAAAATGTCTTAGTTAAATTATCTGTCATACACGCTTGAAGATTACTAAGTCAATTTCGGAAATTCTTTTAATGGCAGATGAAACCTGGGTTCATCACTTTGGTGCAGAGTTAAAAGTACGAAATGAAGGCATAACAGTTCCACTCGACGAAAACTTTCTTCCTTCTGGATGGTGACAATTTCTTGATATTTTGAATTGGTAATTTTTATTGTTACATATACATATTATTTCAAGCTAATATGCGGCTTTTATACCGAAAGTTAGTGAAGCAATGAAAAGAAATTGAGCCGAGGTGGTTTACTTTAAAAGGAAAATGATCCAGCTCACAAGAATTAATTACGTCTCAATAGCAATCCACAATATTAGTTTAGAAAACAAGGAAAGAATGTTGTTTTAAGACGTAAGAGACCTTTGTCATCTATACGTTAAGTATGATGTACTTGAACATTATGTTGTAAACTAAAATATTTAGTTTCAAATATCTCGATTGTTTCCTTTTGTGAATACGTACTGTTTCTTATAAAAGTAAATACTGATTAATAACTAGTTGAAGTTACACCATATTTTTTTAACTAAATAATAAGTTTCGCGATCAAGATGTGTTTAAAGAAATAAAAAAAATAGGAAGGTAATTTAAAGATTCTAATTGAATTTATTATGATATTATAATCTGAAGCTAAAGTCACTCAAAGAACTGATCATTCTATTTCACTTTATATTCATATTTTGCAAATTGCTTCACATTAATGCTTCTTCAACTATTTATCTACTCTCTTTTATTGTTCATCTTCTCTCACCATCTTGTAATTTTCGTGCTTCCTATATCTTTAATTATTGGGTTGTTGGAAAAGTCATTATGTACTTTAGCTCTTTTTCATATGTCATTTATTAATATTAAAAAAGGTCAATTAATTACATATTGGTCGTTGTCTTCGACAACCTTTTGCCATCTTTCGCTGAGTTTTATAATTCCTAGTTTATAGGACATACATATATTTATAGGCAAAAAATTTAAATGCTGCTGATTCTTAGTCTTATATAAGTTGAACGTTACACCACACGAGAGGTTTTGAAGATGGCAAAATAAGTGGCAGCATACCTCATTCAAAATCCAATAATTTTTGACGAGCGATAAAATTTGTGTGTGACCTTGTGTTATTATGATGAAATATTACTTCTTTTCAGAACCAAACTATTTCCTTTTAGACTATTTAAAACTTAAAGTGTTTGCTACTAAATTCAGAAATCTGGAAGAACTAAAAACGAATATTACAAATGAAATCAATTATATTTCTTAGCACGTACTTCAAAATGTTATGCGAAAAATTATAATCCAGTTAGAATGTACAGAGAGTGTTCAAAGTATAAGTATAGGTAGCCGTTTATATTTCGGGAATAGCAAACAAAAAAAGTTTTTATTATGGAAAATAGTTTTATTGCTTTTCAAAATATTCTCCTTGAAAATCAATCAATCTTTGCATTCGTTTAAACCAATTCGAAAGCATTGCTGCCACTGTGAAGGCGGTATCTCCAAAATATGAGTTTTGAATGCCTCAAATGCCTCTTTCGGCGTAGAAAACCGTTGATCACGAAGTTTATTCTTCACCTGAAGGGAACAAAAAGAAATCAAAGGGCACTAGATCAGGGCTGTACAGCGGATAACTCGTCAATTCAATGTTTTGTCCGGTCAAATATTCAATTGTTTGAACCGACCTGTGAGAGCTCGCATTGTCATGGTGGAGAATGATCTGTCGTTTTCGGTTTGTTTTCCTTATTTCTTCAAAAACTTCTGGCAAACAAATAGTTGCGTACTATTCGGAATAGACCGTTCTACAACTCTCTAAAGACACGGTTACAACGTGACCGAAACAACAGGCGACCATTTGTTTTGATGTGCTTCGAACGCAAGCAACTTTTGTTGATTTTGGCTCATCTTGGAATACCCACACAGTCGACTGCTGTTTATCATCGGGCTCATACGCCATTGTATTTTTTGTGTATTTCTTGACACAAATCGACGCGAATCCTTTTTTGAGCGGTTGTCAAATTATGTGGTATCCAATATGAACATGGCTGCTTAACTGCTAAATGTTCATGCAGGATCGTATGCACGCTGGTGTCACTAATACCTAGAGATGCCGGTCTCACGGTATGTCACATGACGGCCTTGCATTATCAATTCGGACACTGCATTAATGTTTTCCGACACAACAACATTTGCGGGACGACATTCACGAAATTCATCGTCCAAAGAACGCCGACCAAGTTTGAATTCACTATACCAACGATATATAGCAGTTTTCGATGGTGCTTCATCACCATATAAAGAATTCAGCTCATCGATGCATTCTTGTTGAGATAATACACGCCGAAATTTATGAAAAATAATTGCACGAGTTAATTTCATTTTTTCGCTGACATGAAATTTTCAAGTTACTGTCAACAATAGAAATAGCGACCGGAAAATAAAACTGTCAAATTAAATACATTGTCAAAAATGATAAACTTCAGATTGGAGACAACACTAGCAGTGTTGCCAATTTCCGAAATATAAACGTCTACCCTCATATATTTCCATATATCCAGTTTAAAAATACAGGTTCTTTTGTTTTGTTATTTAAGCTAATAAATTTTTATAAGCTGTTTAAAATGAATTGTTCATTTCGCCGAACCCCGTATAATTAAAAAATAATTGCTAATACTAATTTTATAAACGAATATAAACATTAAACTCCTAATTTTCCTCAAATTATGAAATAAATTAACTTCCAACTTTGCCAAAACGCACTTCTGTACATCATTTTCGTTATCGTTGTTTGTATTATCTACCGCCAAAATTAATTACTTACACGATATGACCTATATTTACTATCCAGAAATAATTATATGTATATTAAATGAATAACTGATATAAGTTGGGAATATACCAGAAGAATTTATCAGAAAATCAACCGAAATCATTTTTACATTTATTTAATAAGATTTGTATCTCGCTAATATCAGAGTTGGAAAGCACCTGATTATTTGATAAAGTTATGGGGATTTTCTCATAATGCTAACCAAATTGTTAATGTACGATAGATACACTTATATCGACCTCTCTAATATTTTATTAACAATAATTGTAGTGTAGTTGTACTTAATTCTATCAATTCTACTGACATAGTTAACTTGATCAATTTCGACGATGTTGCCAAAAGACAAACGAAATATTGGGAGATTATTGCATCAGAATATTTAACTTTAAGCACTCAAGACTCCAAGCACGACACATGATCCTATGTATAAATAGTACACTTTAATTTGTAATGTCAACAAATTTTATGTTCTTAATAAAATGTGCATGTCATAGAATCGACAGAAGTTGGCATGAACATTAGACAATTGCACTTCATGAACTTTATAGATTATTTCCCGGAATTCTTTAATAATATTTGTAATTAGACCCACATATTCTTCATATACAGAACTGTTTTATATTGTATGTAATTTACTTAAAACCTCGAAGGAGAAATTACATCTGTGTGAAGACCAGCCGTGACAATTCCGTAGGCAAAAAAATCGCCAACCTCCAGAAGAGACAGTAGTAATTAAATCTAAAAGCAAAACCTTTGCAGAACTATTGATCTGACAAACAAGGTGTGGATATAATCGTTATCCCAAAATTAACACAAGATTCGAATTTGTCGTTATTTTTGCAATAAAGTGTTGGCAACCCTAAAAAAACAATTCAACAGCTGACAGTTTAGGGTTAGTAAAAATGGAGCGTTACACGATAGAACAACGTGTCTTCATTATTGAATAATATTTCAAAAATAATGAAAGCTTGGCGGCTGCAGTTCGAAAATTTCATACAAAATATGGTCGGAATAGTGTTTTAACTTCGTCAACTGTGAAGAGATTAATTGAAAAATTCAGGGAGACTGGATCCGTTGGAGACACCAAACACACTGGTCGTCCAAAAACAAGCCTTTCAAATGTCAATATCGAAGCGGTGCGTGAGAGTGTCGGCGACAATCCAGGAACCGCAATTCGGCGTCGTGGGCAAGAATTGCAAATTTCAAGAAGCTCCCTACAGCGTCTATTTATTAAAGATCTGTGTCTCCACGCTTACAAAATTCAATTAACACAACAACGGAAGCCTAATGACCATACACAGCGAAGAGAGTTCGTTGAATGGATTATTGAACATCAACAAATGGATGTTGATTTTTCGCGCAAAATCATCCTAACCGATGAAGCACATTTCCACATTGATGTCTTTGTTAATTGCCAAAATTGCCGCTTTTGGGGTTCTGAGAACCTACATGTGATTGTCGAAAAACAAATGCATCAACAACGTGTTACTGATTGGTGTGGATTTTGGGCTGGAGGCATAATTGGACCATACTTTTTGAAAATGAGGCTGGTCAAGCTGTGACAGTTACTGGTGCTCGATATCGCGACATGATAACACAGTTCTTTCTGCCGAAATTGGATGATATTGATGTGGCCAATATGTGGTTTCAACAAGATGGTGCCACATATATATAGCCCGTGAAACAATTCAATTACTGCATGAGACATTTCCAGGTCGTGTACTCTCTCGTTTCGCTGATCAGAATTGGCCCCTAGATCGTGTGATTTAACACCATTAGATTTCTTTTTATGGGGTTATTTGAAATCACAGGCCTATGTCAACAAGCCCACAACCACCCAAGCATTAAAGGAGGAGATTCAACGCTGCATCAACAAAATTCAGCCACATTTATGCATAATGGTCATGGAAAATTTCGACAAACGAGTGTGTATGTGCATGGAAAGCCATGGAGGTCATTTGTCCGATGTGTTATTCCATAAATAACCCTATCCTATGTACTTTATGATTCAATAAAAAAATAACAATCAAAAGACTAAAAACTGTGTTTTCTATTTAATTCAAATCTTGCGTTAATTTTGGGATACCTTTAGAAAGAAGTTGGAGTGAATACTAGGAGTATTAAAAAATCTAGCGACGGTGATTTAAGTTGAGAGTTCTTACGAAGCCCTCCCTTTAAAGAAATAAATCCAAGAAACGGAAATGAATGTACAACAACCAGAAACTATTCTTTTTGTATGTGGTGTAGACGCTGATGCTATGTAAGATGAAGGTAAAAATGCAATTAAGAGTGAAGGTCAAATTAAAATTGCATACTTTGAAAATAAAATAGCTAAAGTCACAGTGCCCAAAGAACTAACTATAAGCCTGGTGAATAGAGGCAATACAATTTTTGAAGAAGTCAATTCACAGTTGTCATTAAAGAGGTCGAATAACGAATTCTAAAAGTGATAAATGGAGGGTTCTCATAATGTTGAACACGGAGAAAATGTATATGTCAATAATTGATAATGGTAATCTGTAATTATTTTCAGGGTAGAAAAATAAATACAGACATTAAAATAGAAATAGAGTTAACGGCTGGCGTGCACCAGCGATCTGAAATCTGCGTAATACTGATATATAATGGAACAAATTACTACTAAGATTAACCAAAACTAGATTATCAAAAAGCTTAGCTGATGAATACTTTTTTAAAAGTCATTGTATTATAGAATCATAAAAGAGTTCTTGCAAAACTACCATAAGACTTGAAACTTTTATATATGCTTAAACAATGTAATAATTTTAATCCTAGTGGAAATCAATAAGTTAGATTATGGCAGAGTAAATCGCTTTTGAGATGGAATTTATAGATTATGAAGATAGGATGTACATATTTGAGAGAGAATTTCGTCAAGAGATGGAAATATTGTACGAATTGCAAAGAAGCTATTAAGAAAAAGATGTAAGAAATAATTTAAAAACTGACATGTGGAAAGTTCTGAAACTGCGAGACCAGAACTCTCCATAGGAAAAGTCAACGGAATATTGGAAACGAATATTGCCTATACGAGGTCCAGACTTGGGATAAAATAAACAAAAATCATCGAAAATCTTGAATGAGTTGTGATACGAGAATGGTACAAACTCTATGAATATAAAGAAAAGAAAAATATTGTCAAATATCTACTAAAAATCAATTCGGTTGTTACGAAAGTCATGGCGCGTTTTTACCATAGATAGCGCTAGTTCATTCTTGCTAGTGCTGGAGCCATTCGCATCTATATTTATACCATGCCATATGATAGATGACAGTTTTAACATTATTTTGGAAAAAAATGGGCGATTTGGTTGAGTATTGAAATTTTACAAAAACTCGAACATGGAAGATCAAAGTATGGATTTTCACCACATCTTACTCTTTTATTTCCGAAGAGAGAACAACGCCAACAATGGTTCACGCAATTTCGTGTTGGCGATTTTTATTTTAATAACACACCTCGGTCAGGCCACTAACAAAATAAATGCGTTAATCGAGTCAAACCTATGGCACATGAAACGAGATATTGTAAAAACATTAAATAACATCATTTAAGCGTTCACGATGACAGGAAAAACTAAGACGTGTCCCAGGCTCGATATTTGAGTTCCTAACGAATTCAAAGAAGTTCACTTGACGCCGCGTACATCGCCATTTTTGGAAACGATAACTGGTGATAAGAAGTGGATTATTATAACCATGTAATGCGACAATGATCTTGGTCCCGATCTGAAAATTCACTTCAAACGTTATCGAAGGCAAAAATTTATGAGAGAAAGATTATGTTCTAAATATGGTGAAATTTTAAAAGCGTCATATTTTTCGCGCTCCTACCAATGAGTCAAACAAGTAATTCAACTGCGTACTGTTGGCAATTGGACAGCTTTTATGAATCTATAATTCGGAAACATCCAGAGTTCTCTACTTGCAAAATATTCGTATTTCATCGCGGCAAGTATTGGATCTTGGAAGGGATATGCTGCCACGTCCACAATACTCGCCGAAACTTACCTTCTTATGGTGACGTTGCTTTAAAGAATTTTGGTAGATGATGAAAGCGATCGCGGCAGTGTTCAATTTGTATAATCGCTATAAGCCTCAGTGGTTCAAAATCTCCAAGAACAGCAAAAAAGAACTTACTAAATATATAATTGAATAGTTCGCAAAAAATATTTGCAAATAGTTGTGATTGCTTCGAAAGGTTCCCTGCTTACTAAATGAGTCCCACAGAAACTAGATGAAGGTGACTAAGATAAAAAAGTTGGAGGTCGGGGTTCTCTCTTATAACATCAAAACCATTTTTCGTTATTAGAACAATTTCTAACCAGTGCGCGTATGGTAGAATTTTAAAAAGGAATAATTGATTTTAAACTGTTACCAACCGACTAAATCAACGAATGTGAGGTGTATGGTCAACATTTTGTAAGACTTCATCAAGTTCTAATGTAATGAAATACGCACTGATAAATCGGAAGAATATAATATTTCAATTTGATAATACTCGAACACATGCAACATGAATCATTACAGAAAAATTGAGCCTATTGAGGTGAAACACTCTTCGGCATTTTGCATGCTTTTTTCCGACATTTACAATTCCTATTATCACCTGCTTCGATTCTTATAGAACTTTCTTACTAGAAAAGAATTTCGTAATGAAGAGTGACTGAAAAACTGAAAAAAACTAAATAGGGAAATTAAAGCACCACCTAAGCGTTGGGCAGAGATAATCAAAAGTAATGGCAGCTATACAATAAACTTGTTCACCCCTTGAATAAATGTTTGTAAGAATATATTATAAAAGTGACATTAAGTATTGCTATATCTGACCTAAATATCCGAGGTGTTCATAAAAATTGCAGCTGTGCTTTGAGGAGTACGACATTATGTACAGAAAAATTTGGTAAAAGGATCCTGAAAATATGTTAACATGTGATTGAAGAAAGAACCTATACACAATACGATCAGAGGTGTAGATATTTTCTCGGCGTAATTTTTTAAATAATGACAAAAAGCAAATAAACAATTTATACGCAAAAATAAACAAATATTTTATTTAATACAGTATTTCATCTAATTTTAGAAATAAAACATTTAAATGATTGCACGAGAGAACTTTTTATATCTAAAAAAAATCGAGAGTTCAATGAACTAATAATTAAGCATTATCAATTGCAATTAAAGTTGTAATGAGTAAAATTCTTGTGCAGTCAGGATCATATCTGCATTCAATAATGATTCAGCATTTGACAAGAAATTCAAGAATTAATTAATTTTATCGCATAAGTCTCTCTTATCGCTCGGGAGTACGAAATACATTGGTCGCTTTTACAATTAGATTTGTTTACCAATTCATCGACATAATGTACACCATTGTGCGTTGGTAAATTAGAGACAATTACGTTTAATTCTTGGTGAGCAGGCATTAGGTACATTTTCGTGGCGCAACAATGCAATACTAAAAAAAGCAAATAGGTTTCAATCGAACAACAATCGGTTCCGTTATAAAACAATTCAGATAAAAACGACTTAAAAAAAACATTTACTGCAAACAAAGTTTTATAACAACATAAATTTTGAAAACCAATTAATTTCAGTTTTATCATACTAAGCGGCTGATAATTACTTACGATAATCATTCAGTAGATTGTCAAGAGTAATTAGTTTTGATAATAAAAATGACAGAAAAATTTGAAAAACTGCTGAAAGAAATAACGTAGAAATATGTATATGCGATTAAAAGTTTATCTACTAACACAGGAGCCAATACAATAATATAAATCGGCATATATAAATAAACCAAGAGTTCGACAAGGTTGCTGCTTATCACCATAACTTTAATATGTATATATATATAAAAATATTATTTTACTAAAAAATATAAAGAATGCAAATAATAATTAAGCACAGTAAAATTATATGTATGTATATATATTAGCTTACGTGTGAGTGGTCAAATAATAAAGGTAAACTTTAGATTTATAAGGAACGATGATAAATCGGGCTAAGGAGGAACCAAAGATTACAATTAAATGTCAACTATGTATATTTGTTTAGTCGGTACTGGAAGTTTTGGACTTTAAAATCCAAAGTGACTTTGTTTACATCTATTTATATAAAGATTTTCAATGATATAGATTATAGAAATTTATACATTGAAAGTACGCAAATAGTCTTACAAAGCGTACTAGGAAAGTTTTACAATACAGCTTTGTTTATTTAATTTTTTCAAAGTAATTTCCTCTACACTAAATACACCCCTCCATCATCCGAAACCAATCTTTAAACCAGTTCTACCAAGTTTCACTAGCGAGTAAAGCACACTCGTTGTCCCAAGCCCGCAGAAGGTCCTCATCACTGGAAAACCGCCTCCCTTACAGATCGGGATTTTCTGACAACTATGGGTGTGTGTCTTCATCATCAAAGACCCAAATTTTGTTTTGAGTAATAGTACAACCAAGTCTCATCACCTGTCACGATGTTGTTCACATACCGAGATTGTCCCTTACTTTAGCATCTCCCGGCACCAAGTCACACGTCGTGTCATCTGCTCTTCAGTCAGTCGGTACGGCACCCAGAGAGAACAAAGTTTCTTCACGTGCAAATGACAATGCAGAATCGAACGAATTGCTGGTGCATTTAGGCCTGATGTACCCTCTATCTGTTGGTGGGTCAGTCGCCTGTCCTCGCCAAGCATTTTCATCGCAGTAGTAACGTTTTCCTCCGTAACTGACGTTCGTGACCTTCCTGGCCTCTCAGCATCCTCCACAGTTAAATTTCCCCTTTGGAAATTTCTATAGCACCTGAATTTCGTTGTGCGATGTGGACAAACATTACCTAGTGCAAGAGTCATTTCTTCGAAGCACTGGTTTATGTTTAAACCACGCACGAAATTATAACGAAAAACTGCCCTTATCTTATTTCATGACCACGATGCCATCGCCACCACTTTACACCCTCACTGCTAATGAATAACTGAGCTCATCGACACGGCGCGGCGGCTACTATGCACGTATGAACATGTCTCAACATGCAGCAACATGCAATAACATACAGCAACAAGCCACTTCCTACGATTCATCGTTACATCATATTGCAAAACTTTCCTAGTACCCTTTGCATTGATACTCCATTGCTTCTTTTTCCCAAATTTATCTGCTTCGTTGCCAGTTTTCGTTTTTTCGCAATGGATTTTCTTTTTATGCGTTACGCAATCAAATCTGGAATTTTACAATTTAACTTTGAACCACTTATTTGAGTGATATTAAAGAGTAGAATATAGGCCGGCGAAATGAGATATTCGAAAAAAATGAAAGGCATTGCCAAGAAGAATATAGTACGGAATAAAGTTTTGGTAGAAAATTTAGAGATAGACTCAATTTTGGAAACAGTTAAGCAATATCAATTGAAATGATTTGGGCATTTAATTAGAACGTTAGAATAGTGTAGTGGTCAAAAAGATTTGAAAAACTAGGGTGAAGACGAAGAGAGGTAGGGAAAGATATATCAATGAAATATTGAAAAGAAGATTAATGGATTGAAAAAAAGCAATAATGACGGTTAAACATAGGACGCAGTGGGCAAAATTTGTATGTAAACAAATGTGTATACAAATTTGGTGTTATATTTAACGAATAGGGTGAACTTCGATAAAGAATAGGTAGAACTGGAATTGTAAAGTGTGAGAAACCACGTTACAATGTAAAAGCACTTTTTACGTTTTTATGGACTATGCCAGGTTGTTTTTTAGAAATTGGTTTCTTCAATTTATCTAACGAAACGGCATAGGAGATCATTTCCATAGATTCTTGCAAACGGTCAAATTGTTAATAGAACATATGTTCTATTAACAGAAATTATCTTCTTTGAATTCCAAAAAAAATTGTAGTCATTACCTTAACCATCGATGGAAATATTTTGGCTTTCTTTGAAGGAAAACTACCATGACATATCGTCTGTAGAGATTGCCATTGAAATTCTGATTTTGTAGGTCGGTTTTATCAACCGTAACAAGTCTCCGTTATTTATTAATTAATTATTGATTCATTGTGTTCTTTTACATTTTTGACTACAATTCAAAATTCGTAACGCTTGCATTTCTAATAGCTTGGCTTACGTCTAGAATGTGATAAACGTCAGCTTTCATCTTGATGGAAATCTTTTCGTCAATCAAAAAATATTAATTTTATTGATAATTTCAATGTCAATTGTTGCAGTTTTAGCGGTTTTGATTGAGCATCATTTTCTATATTCAGATCCCCACGACTAAATTTCGCCACTCAGCGACTTATAATGGTTTTTGAAAGATGGTTGTTATCCATACTTTGCCACATATCAGTCAAAATTTTTGATGGTAAATTTTGTTGGAGATTGCGGTTAATTGAATTAATCAAGAAAACCCTTACATCCATGTTCGTACCATGAATATGTATTTCAACAACTAAGTTGTCATCATTAGCAAATTATTAATCACACTGTCTCATCTGGATTCCCGGTAATGTTAACACAAAAAAAATTCGCTCACTCATTCCACCTAGACCAAAACACACACGATATGTGTTTTTTGTTTCGACAACTAAGCTGTCATTTTCAGCAAATTATTAATTGCAATGTTGCACCAATGCATATACACAGCGCGTGTTTTTATTAGATTGATAAAGTCAGTATTTTGGAAGCAGAAAATTTTCGATTATTAAGTGTAGTTTTTAGTATTTTTATGATAGACACGACTGTTTGTGAGTATTTATTTTTGTTATTAAATTTGTTTCTTAATGTCGTGTTATTATCTACGTATTATAGATAACAGTACTTCTTAGTACTAAGGCTAGCGAGAATGTTATTTAAGGTGGAACTAAACATTTTCATTGTTATGGAGTAGTGAAGTTGTAAGGGACGGATATTTTAAACCATGATTATCTGTTCCAAGAATAAAAGAGAATGTACGTCCGGTAATTAATCTGGTAATAGCCGTGAACTCGAGTAAAATTTAATCGTATTTACAGAGTCGTTCTTGTGTTTAAATAGTTTTTTCGTAAATTTCGTTTTCATATATATGAATGATATTTATTAGTGTCGTTTAAAGTTATGGTATGAAAGTAATGGATGAATATGTTAAGTTTCTGTTAGTAACTCTTTTAAAATAGTATGAGAAGCAGACCTATGGTACTTTAACAAGAGTTTCATTTTAAGGCCCGATTGTCTGCACATCAATCCTTATAGATATCTATAAGAATTGGTGTGCAGACAATATTTTCCATAAGAACGTAAATTTAACTACATATATGGAAATGTTGGACATGGCTTTGAAACACCGCTAAGTAGTGGTTGTAGTATTATTGTTATTGCGGTAAACCGAATTTGATTAAATAAGTTCTATTTCAAGACACGGTTGTAAACCCACGAAACCAATTCTTTTATCTAACGAGTTAGTTGTGATTATATGTATATATATACAGTCTGTTGCAGAGAAAACCGGACTTTTTTAAAATAGTAACTCTTAGTGGGGCTATCTATTAAAAAGAACATGCGTCGGTAAGGTAGATCTTTCACCAATGTTATGTCAAAATATTGTGACATTTTAGAAGCAGAGAAATTGTTCATAAAGTAACAGTACGTATTTGGCATTGGTCGAAAAATGAATTTTGAACAAATAGCAAATATCAAGTTTTGTTTTAAACTCGGTAAATCGTATACTAAAACATTTAATTTCATGAAAGAAGTGTATGGTGATACGTGTTTATCACGTACGAATGTGTATGAATGGTATAAACGATTTAAAGACGGTCGTACGGACATAAATAACGACTAACATCTTGGTACAAAATAATCTCTGGTTACGGAAAGTAACATGGAACTTGTGCGTGAATTTATCAGAAATGAGCTGAAACCTTCATTGCGATACGTGGGAATGGAATCAAATATTTCCAAAAATTCAGTTTATCACATTTTGAAACAGCATTTGGGACTGAGAAAGATTTGTGCAACGTTTGTACTATACAAGCTAATTGATGATCAAAAATTGCTCCGAACATTGTATAGATTTGATTAAAAAACTCACAAAAGGACGAGACCTTCAGGTATTCTATTGTAACAGGTAATGAGACGTGATGCTTTCAATATTTCAGAGACCAAGCCTCAAAGCATTGAATGGAAGCATCCAAGCGGAGAAAAACCGAAAAAAAGCCGTTTGGAGAAGTCAAAAGTGAAGACAATGTTGATTTGTTTTTATGATTCGAAAGGCATAGTGCACAAAGAGTTTGTATCAACTAGTCAAACAATTAATGCTGATATTATCTTGGTGTTATGAAGCGTCTTTTAGCGTGTGTTCATCGTGTGCACCCCCAATATCGTGAAAATGGTAGCTGGCATTTCTTACATGATAATGTACCATCTCATCGCTCGACGCTTATCGCTGATTGTCTATCTACAAATGGCATTTTAACCATTCACCGTATTCACCGAATTTGGCTCCCTGTGATTTCTATTTATTCTCCAAACTACATTTGCCGATGAAAGGGCACCGTAATGCCGACGTCGAAGTCATTAGAAAGGTGTCGACAGCCACCATGAAGGACACATCTAAAGATGAACTTAAAAATTTATTTGACATGTTAATTGACCATGCAGAACCTTCTATTGAAGCCGAAGGCGACTACTTTGAATAAAATAAATGAATTTTACTAAAATAGTAAGCTTTTGATTTTATTTTAAAGAAGTTCCGTTTTCTCTGAGACTAACTGTGTATATATAGATATTTGTTTTCTAAAACTATAGTAGGCATGGTCTCGTAAAAGTGGAATAAACCGAAACGCCACTGATTTAAATAATTTTAAAATACTTTCCATAACAATTGTTGATACATATTAGTTTTTGTAATTATTTTTGTATAAATATTATGCTTTTAGAGAGAGTATAAACAAATGTGGAATTTTATTTTTAATAACCTCTTTGTTCTAATGGTCTATATACGTATAATAAATACATGTAATCTTATTTTGACAAGTGTAATGTTAACTTTATCATACAGTTCAAGATTATCTTGCTTACATAATACCTCGCCTAAGTATTACAACTTCCCTGTTATCGCTCAAACATTTATTTTTATTGTTAAATCATTACCAATTGCAACAAATAGTCTGTAACGATACTATAATTAAATTTTGCAAATTAGCAAAATCAGATTTATTTTGATTGGTAACGAACTTCATATCAATTTTGTTGTTTTTAGGAATACACTGCTCAAAATAATTTACGGATATTTCATGAAAATGATCATAAATTTGAAAAAAAATTGATTTAATTTACATATATATATATATATATATATATATAATATACGTATATAAGTATATATATATATATATATATATATATATATATATATATATATACATCTTAAACGCAATTATTATCAGTATCGGTCTGTTGAATAAAGACAATTTAGTTTTCTATACTCTATATTTCGCAGCCAAAACCTTTGCAGCATCCTTAGGAGTGTGCTAGAAATGGATAACAACAGTAGTGGCAATTACAATTCAATTATTAATAATCAGCCAGTGTATGACTTCTTTTAGTTTGTAAGTATTAATAATTGAATTGTAATTGCCACTACTGTTGGTGTCCATTTGAAGCACACACCTGAGGAAGCTGCAAAGGTTTTGGCAGCGAAATATTGAGTATTAAAAACTAAAATTCTTTGAGTCTTTATTTAACAGACCGATACACCTGATAATAGTTGCATTTAAGATATTAAGAGTACGGTCGATTATACAGTCCTTACATATATATATATACATGATCGTGTTGGAGGAGTATAAAATATTGCATTTTTAGTTTAGAAAAAATACAGATATATTCAATTTCACAAAAAATATTAATAACATCTATGATCTCCACGGATATCTAAAACGTTTAGCATCTTAGTAATATGGGATGGATCAGCAAATCAAACATTTTTTGAAGAATTATATCACGTAAGCGTTCTTGGTGGCACATTTTACGCAACAACACGTTCTTCCCACAACATCCCAAGCATATTTTATTAGATTACCAGCTGGGAAATTGGCTGGTTACTCCATTTATTTCTATACCAATTTTATCATGACGTTTGTTTAATGGAGACGAGTAATTTGAATAGAATTAGTTTGTTGAACATTTTTTGGGGATCATATCCCATTCATTCTTGATAGCAATTCGAAATCCTTGTTGCGTCATGGCATGTTTTCTCACAACATCTCAAACGTGTTCTATTAGACAACAAGCGACTGATTTGGCCAGTCATTCTGTTCTACTAACTTTACTGTCACTTGTTAAAGATGTTTATTGGATGGGCACTACATTATCATTCATAAAAATAACTTCTTCTCCCACCGTTGCTACATATGGAAGAATAATGGATCGCACAAACTTATTCAGATATCTCTGAACAGTGAGAGCTCCATTTTCCATGAAACAAAGGCTGGTATGCCCACACCTTCATGTCAGTATCCTCATATTGGTGTTGTTCCAAGACGTATTGTGGATTATTGAGTACGCCGAGTTCTTGCCAAATCAGAATGTGCCCATCAGCTGTAACTCAAATTCGATTAGTCACTGAATAATACTCGTCCTCATTCATTATGACTTCAATTGATGCGCTAATTCACCCACATTCTATGTACTCTTTCATGTTTTGTAAATCAACGGTCTTTAGGTATATAAGTCCAACGAATGCAAACGACCTCTTATGGCTTGTGTTAAGAGTACCATTACAGTGATAGGAGCAAAATCACTTCGAAACCGTGTTGAATTAAGAGTACGATTTTTGCGTGCAAATTACGACAGGTATTGATAGTTTCTTAGTGTTGTTGATATTGGACCACTTTGTTCCTGCCTTCGTCAAGTACTAGAGATTACGCTTTGGCTCACTTTTTCAGTAACGCTTTGTTATATTCTTTCACATTCTAATTGATCTACGAGCTTCCAAATCTCAATCTCTATATCTGTGGGTTTCCATTTCGAACTACATTCAAAATTCTAAATCTTCACCACTAACAGAAGCGAACTTTTCGATATTGACCGAAAGCGTGTTTCTATACACAGCAACATGTCTTTGTAGGTGTAAACTATTGAAATATGGATTCGTAGGTATTATATTAACTAGCACTATATTTTATTATCAAATATATACAATATCCGTTAATTGTTTCTAGCAGCGTATATAAATACTAATTATATCGAGATTGCTTTGTACTAAGTAATAATAAAATTCTATAAAGAAAATGATTTCTTTTAACTCATTGCAATTTTGTTTTTCATATTTTGTAAATTTTTTAAAATCCTTTCTTTAGAGAATATATTCAACATGTGACGAAAAGAACAAAGAAAAATATTTAATCGTTCAACCAATCAATGTTTGTCATTTAAACTATATACATATATATAATATTGCTATACGTATAGAGATCGTAGTTTAAAAAAAATAATCCGTGTTATGATAATATTAATTAAATAAAACAAGTTTTAATTATACCGGAAGGTCTTCGACGGTATATTTTGAAAAGATTTATAGATTGTGTTATCTTACGTACTCCCATTCGTCAACAATATTTTTTATTTACCCTTGGTTGGTGCGTATGAAATCTCGAGATAGATCGTGTCAATTCTTATGTTTATAGCGTTGTAATAGGCATAGTTTCAAGAAAAACCACGAAAATATTTGATGGAAAAAACTTTAACAACTTCTTATATTCCGAATAAAATATATTACGAACATATCATCGGCAACAATATGATTGTGAAGGCAGTAAGAACTGTCGATGATCTCGTAGATGGCGGCAAAGTATGAACAACAAGAACGAACAGGATGAAACTATTGGGTTGGCAACTAAGTACTTTCGGTTTTTACTGATAGAGAGCGTTGCATTATTTTTTGTATAACGTATGTTAGTGCCGTACTTTACCGTTTGTCGCGTGATACTAGTCACATTGACGTAACTTCAGAAGCAAGTAGTGCGTGATTTTTATTAAAGCTATTAGTTGTGGGTTAATTTTAAATGGAGTGCAGAAACGAACATTTTCGACATATTTTACTATTTTATTTCCGTAAAGGAAAGAAAGCTGCTGCGGCTCACAAAAAGATATGTGAAGTTTATGGTGCTAATTGCTTAACAGAGCGCACGTGTCAGAATTGGTATAAAAAATTCCGTTCTGGAGATTTTTCCCTCAAAGATGAGCAACGTTCTGGTCGGCCTACTGAAGTTGATGATGACCAAATCAAAGTCATAATTGAAGAGGATCGTCATATAACTGTTCGAGAAGTTGCGGAGAGGCTACATGTATCGCACACAATAATTGAAAAACATTTAAAATGTCTTGGGCTAGTTAAGATATTTGGGTACCTCACGAATTGAAAGAAATTCATTTAACACAAAGAATCAACTTTGGCGATATGCACCTTAGACGAAATGAAACCGACCCTTTCTTAAAAAGAATCATCACTGGTGATGAAAAATGGGTCCTGTACAGTAACATAGTTCGAAAACGATCATGGAGCAAACACGATAAATCAGTTCAAACCACATCGAAAGCTGAATTGCATTTAAAAAAGATCAGGCTGTCAGTTTGGTGGGATTACAAAGGTGTTGAGTTTTTTGAGCTGCTTCCAAGGAACCAAACGATCAATTCCGATGTTTGAGCGCGGAATCATGCAGCTGAAAGAAAGATGGCAAAAGGTCATTGAGCAAAATCGAAAATATATAATTGATTAAAAACTATTCTTTGTTTAAAAAAAAAGTGTTTTATTTTATACAAAACCGAAAGTACTTAGTTGCCAACCCAATACATCAAATTTGTTTAAGAAAAAAATTACATAAACGCATTTTACGTCAGAACCAACATGAACTGGAAAAGAATATATAAACGACTATTAGAAGTTACTTATGTGAGATACGAGTGTCTTGACACAGCACTATAATGAAACTTATTGTGGACTGCCCTAAAGAAGCACGGCGTATCAGGGCAAACAACAACCTTGACAGAGTTTGTCCTGATGTGGTATTCACAGTGAAGGGTCTACAAAAAAGAATGCATTCTTGGGAGTATAGAAGACCCAGGTCATGCTTGGGATTGGTTTTATAGAAAATATGAGCAGGATTGAAGGCTGAAATTTTACCAAAAAGACTTTATGCTTTCTGTAACAAAGTGGTTTGAAAAACATAATGATCAGTGTGTTTTGCAAGATCATTCGAAGCATAAATAGCTTCTGTCTATTTAATGTGGTGTAAAATTGGTAGCAAGCACCCTCTGTAAAGTTATTATTGAAAATGGTGGAGATTGGTTAATCTATTAAATTAGCACTAGCACATTTATAAGGAAATAAAATGTTTAGCTGTATGTAAAAATGAGTTATTCAGACTGTATGTATTGCTTTCAAATTATGATACTATATAATCACTAATTACTGCTTTTGTGTTTGGGTTGTTCGACTATTAGGGAAAACTCAGACACAAAATAATAAAATTTAATAAATTAATCAATATATTAAAACATAAAAGAATACAATAATCACTACAGTTGAATTTGATGGAGCCTGTGGTTGATTAACTTGATCAATAAGGTTGATATATAACCCCTTTTCACATTAACTTTTGTAAATTCTGTATACGCATTTCGACAACCAAGTTGTCATCATCAGCAGATAATTTCAAAGTGTCGCACCTGGTAAAACACGGCGAAAAAATTGTACGAAAATCAAACTCCGTACGCGATCCACACCGCTCAAAACCAAGATGTACACTCGTGTACGGAGTTTGATTTTCGTACAATATTTTCGCCGTGTTTTACCAGGTGCGACACTTTGAAATTATCTGCTGATGATGACAACTTGGTTGTCGAAATGCGTATACAGAATTTACAAAAGTTAATGTGGAAAGGGGTTATATATCAACCTTATTGATCATAATCACTACAACTAACTAATCTAGTTATATTTTGATATTCTGAATTACATCACGAAGAAATATAGAAGACGTACTAAACAAAACTTCAAAATTTCTATTAATTTTCGTTCGTTTCAAGGAAAATTTCGATTGCTCTTAGTTTATTTCAAAATTTTCCTTAGAAAGTGTTTGCTTCATTCCATTTTGTGTAAAAAAATAAATTAATGCTATTGAAATATTGAAATGTTGTAGTAGTATTATGATAATTTCTTATGGAAAATATTAACATTTAAAATGAAATCATTTTAAAAGTTGTAGGGGGATTCCTGAAAAGTGATTTTCATCTTGGACATCCATCGATATCAAAAATCGACAAAATGTTGAAATAATCAAATCACTGGTAATGTAAACTGAACGTTCGACAGTGAGAGACATACTTGATGAAACTCGAATATTAGTTGAGTCAATATAAAACTTCTGCGTGAAGATTTGTTTCTAATATTTCTTCAAAAGAATTTGTTTCAAAATCATTTAATTTTTTGTAAAAAAGACAATGTTACTAAAGTGAGGATTTTTTTAAAGCAAGCGCTGATACAACATTTATTGAAAGCATCTCTACCAATGACGAGATATGTATGTGTTTGCAAGTTTGGTTTGTTAACAAAGTAATAATCAGTCAATTGCATACTCCGAACCAAACGATTTTAAAGTCGTAAGAAGATCAAAGTCCTTTCCCGATTTTTCTACATCATAATTTTTTGCCGATTAACCATATTGTAAAAATATATTCAGCAACGTACAATTACCTGGATTTATTATCAAATGTTTTGTTTAGAACGACCTAACGTGTGTAGAAACAATTCAGGGATTTTGTAGATTGCCATAATTATTACTTAGTAAATGTAATCAACCCCTATATTTACTGGACATTGCACCTTATGACTTAATTCTACTGAATCAAATAAAGGAAATTCGAAATATTTTGGGAAGTTTATGACAATCTCGAAAAATGTTGTATTTGGACAGCTACTTGATAAATAAATATTGATCTTCTAAGGTAACATGGCATCTTATATATGTACGTACATACAATTGGAAACATGTGCAAGCTAAGCACTACATCATTGATATTTCATATTAAAAAATGATAAGTCGAATTGTTAAATGCAAATTTAGATCTTAGCTTGTTACAGACCTGCAATTTATTATTATTACTTTACAGGATTACTGTACAAGAGTTTATTATCCGGTTAATTTACAGATTTTTAATCTTAGTTACATTAAAATAATATTTTATAACATGGTGTAGTTAGAAGTATTTGGAAAAGTTCCTTTAGAAAAATACAGTATTCTACAGTTATCCATATTTAAGCGCATGTTATTGGTACGCTATTCATTTATAATCCGTACATTTATTGCATAAATTGTAGAAGAGATCTTCGAAAATCTCCATATAAACTAAGACCCTACAACCTGAAAGTTTTAAAAGGCCATTTAAAAGATAATTGAATAACAGCGATTCTAAATTCGACCCCTAAAGTACACTACCAGAGGCAAAAAAGAAGAAAATAGAAAGCTGTTATAATAGTAATTACAAAACCTTTCATCAAGACACAATTAACAACTTTCATAAATGAGAAAAAGTATAAAATCGGTATAAAGTACATCAACAAGTAAATAGTGATCAACAGACTCTAATAAAATGAGAAATTACAATTAAGTTCGTTATATAGAATATTTTTATTTTATATTTTATTTTTCATTTAATTCAAACAAAGATGTTACTTAATTGGTATTTCCAAATGTTAATGTATTATAATAATTCTCAGAAGGGAGGTTTTAATACTTTTTGGTATTTATAATGGGTGTCCCAAAATTAACGCAAGATTTGAATTTGTCGCCATTTGTGCAGTAAAGTGTTGTCAACCCTAAAAAAAATCAATTCGATAGCTGACAGTTTAGGGTTAGTAAAAATGGAGCGCTACACGATAGAATAACATGTCTTCATTATTGAACAATATTTCAAAAATAATGAAAGCTTGGCGGCCGCAGTTAGAAAATTTCATACAAAATATGGTTGGAATAGTGTTTTAACTTCGTCAACTGTGAAGAGATTAATTGAAAAATTCAGGGAGACCGAATCCGTTGGAGACGCCAAACACACTGGTCGTCCAAAAATAAGCCTTTCAAATGTCAATTTTGAAGCAGTGCGTGAGAGTGTCGGTGACAATCCAGGAACCTCAATTCGGCGTCGTGGACAAGAATTGCAAATTTCAAGAAGCTCCCTGCAGCGTATACTCACTACAGATCTGTATCTCCATGTTTACAAAATTCAATTAACACAACAACTGAAGCCTAATGACCTTGCACAGCGAAGAGAGTTCGTTGAATGGATTATTGAACATTAACAAATGGATGTTGATTTTTCGAGCAAAATCATTCTAAGCGATGAAGCATATTTTCACCTTGGAGGCCATTTGTCCGATGCGTTATTCCATAAATAACCCTATCCTATGCACTTTATGATTCCATAAAAAAATAACAATCAAAAGACTAAAAACTGTGTTTTCTATTTAATTCAAATCTTGAGTTAATTTGGGGACAGCCTTTATTAACTTAGTCTAAGTATATTTATGTGTATTTTCTCTTAAGGTACTATTAGTTTAATTATCAGTAAGGATTTAATTATGCAAAGGATATACTTAAATGCATTGCATTGTCGAAATGCATTTATATTTCTGTTACAGGTTTAATTTTAAGAAAGAGGAATAAATGATAATCCTTTTAAATATAGCTCATATATTTCTTATTGTCCCTATTAGGTATAGAGTATATATATATATATATATATATATATATATATATATATATATATATATATATGTCATTGTATATTCTATTTTGTAATTGTCGGTTCAATTTGAAAAGAATGTATTATGTATATTATCGAAGTTCACGATATGCACTAGAAGTAATAACCCAGGAAGGTGGAAGATAATTCCTGTGCGTTTAGAGTACGTTACAGAAATTAGTAATTATATAAATAGTTGGAGAATTTCAACCAAAAATAAGTGTGGCTTCAGAGCGCATAAGGGAAGTGTGGCTTCAGAGAGTTGGGCTCCTAAGCTCTCAAGAAGAAAGGAAGCGTATAGAGAAGAGACTCCGGAGGCAAAGCTAGACCCATATAGCAAGTTGCTTGCTCAGAGGGTGTGGAAATTGCCAGGTACGAAGCCTATCAGTCAATTATTTGTAAAAAAAAGGTATTGCTGCGAGTCTTGTGATTATTTTATATATATTTATATATCAGTCCTTGCAGGAGAAGACCGATAAGTATTGTATAAATTTATTCAATTGCGAATAATTAGGGATGAGAATCAACACATTGGGGAAAAGAACGTTCGAAGTGGAGACACCTGCAGTTGAATGCATATACTTATAAAAGGACAATATACGTAAATTTGGTACGTAGACTTCCGCGGTCGTGGTCCATGCTATCTGCTTCTAGGTTTCCGGGCTGGAACCGCGTCACTAGTATATCTGCCGACGTTTCGTACCCATTTGTATGGGACATCTTCAGGGCTGAACTACTGCACTGAAACTGTTTCAGTGCAGTAGTTCAGCGGTTCCAGCCCGGAAACCTAGAAGCAGATAGCATGGACAATATACGTATATGTAATGTTAATTTTGTTTATTTTTTGTCAGTTATAAGACAGATCTTCCAAAGTGATTCTGATTCTTGTTGAACGCGAAAATATTTGATCTTTCTGCTATTTTAAAATAAAAGGGGTGTTTATATATGTGCATCCCCTTCGTAGTCTGAATCGCTCTGAGAATTATTACTTATAAGGGAAGTAGCACCTTCATATAATTGTAAAATCGTATGTTTAATCCAGTTGTTAGCCGGTGCGCGGTGCAATAAACTGTTACAACACCCCAGGTCCTTGTATTTTTATTATTATTATTAATCCTAATATTACTATTATTTAAGGCGCTTTACAAAACATAAATATATATATATATGTATATGGAGATCAGTAACAATTTATTGGTAATAAAGTCCCACCGATAGACAGAAAAGTTGGCGCAACTATAGAGTTTGTCATACAAAAATTGTGTTTCTTAAAGTTATTAAATTTAAGAACAAATACATTTCCTAAATTAGAACATTAAATATTTACTAGTTGGACTACTGTCATCTATTTGCACAAAGAATCTGCCGTAAATTATACTTATATGCACGTACTTTTTAAATATTAAGAAAATATTCTTTTTGGCAGAAAAAACTTCAATAATTTTTTTAACTTAATTTTTTCAGCAATAAAGAACAGCTAATGCAATTATTTCCAATTTATTCTTGAAGATGCATGAAAGATTGAATGAACTCTATTATATAAGCAGTTTTAAAGACGTTACTTAATCAATTAATTAATTACTATAGTTAATTAATTTAATTAAAACTATTATAGATTTGTTTTACATACCGGCTTTACTGGAAGCTTCCGTATCATTTTTCAAGTGTAGATTTTCATGCAGTTCGCTTTGTAGTACACTGTATGAATTGATAACGCCGAAGAGAATTCCATTGCAGAGGAACGATCCCAAAAGGACTAACCAAGCCCTGGTGCCACCATCAGGAGCAACGTAGCCGATATTCGTACTCTGATCATGTTCGGACAAAATCTTTTTTTCCGAGGAGATTCCATTCTGTCGATTCGACGAGTCCAGATAGTCGCCGGTCAAGCTTTTCTCTACATCATCCATCTTTAAATTAATATACAAATTTAGAATCTATTGCTACGATAATGAAAAAATCATCACAATTAATACGACCGGCGCGCTGTTTCGTCTCAAAGCATGTGCGAATCAGGAATGTGCCGACTTGACCTAGTGTGGTGAGATTACAGTACAGCAGAGCGGTCGCGTGAATAAGTGAGACGATACCTGACGATAGTACACGATTAGTAAGCGTTCTGTTAATAGATAGCATGTGCATTTACTACAGGATGATGTAGTTCAGTACAATATTTCGAAATGTGTTAATGCAGATATTTGGGATTTTGATGACGATTTGCCAAAAGTCAAGGTGAAATTTACTATAAGCTTTTTTATGTAATTTTTTGTGTCATTGTCTTTAATAATTACATCGACGTTTATTAATAGGTTTTGAATTTGGCATAGAAATATGTAGTTACTTGTCAAAGTATTCATATTTTACAATTATTTACAAAAGATAAGCAAGAAATTCTTTCTGCCTTAATATAATTTATTACAAAACTAATCCTACAAATACGTATAGCAACTGACGAAGATATTCATACATTACATTTTTGAAATAAGAAAATAAAATTGAATTTACGTATTTTATGAATTTACCTATTTTGTAAATAATTTTATAAATTTTCATTAATTTTTTATAAATTTCAACATGATGTCCATCATTTTCTTTTTAAATTTTCAGACATCCCCTAGTATTTGAGGACTACACTTCACGGTTTTTTAATTTATGAAGTTTATTATGATAAATTTTATTTTTTAATGATCCAAATAAATGGAAACTCAACAGAGTGCAATCAAACAATCTAGGCGCCCATTTTGCACTAGCAATTAATCTTTGATAGAAGATCTTTTCTAAAAATTGTAATGCACTAGTAACTATATGCATAGTAGTATTATCTTACTGTATAACACCCGAACAGAATGAAATCAGATAATCTAGGGGAAGAAATTTTCTAAACTATCTGCTTCTGGGTTTCCGGGCTGGAATCGTTACTTGTACAAGTGACGCGGTTCCCGGAAACTCAGATGTAGATATCATGGACCACGACCGCGGAAGTCTACGTACCAGATGAAGTTTTTTAAAGATTGTAATATACCAGCAACTATATGCGTAGTAGCTTTGTCATCTTCAATTAATTAGTCTCAAAAGACATCGAGGATTACATCCCTCCATCCTACAACAGTAACAGAACCAATAAGTTGTGTTCAAGACATTGTCACCCACACACCTATTTTAATATGACATAAACTAGTTTCAATGAGAGTACGTCAATTTTCTGCCGACCATTTTCGATAATTTTGTGGATTTACATAACCAGAAACCAATCTTCGTCTCTGAGAAAAATGTATTGTCATTGTTAATGGTACAAATGAACGATTGACTACTGAATCGCACTCATTTATATGAGTGACAGTGTAATTGTTTCCGTACTTTTATGTGACAACTCCTATATGATAACTCTATATTCCAGACATCCACCTGGTCTAACAGCCAAGTCTCTTGAACAAGATGGATTCAGCCTTAGTGAAAGAGAGACAGAAGAATGAGAAAAGAAAACGCCAGATACAAATTATGAATTACCATAACATAGAAAATACTGGGCTTTGACATACCTCGAAAAATATGGACATCCCTAGATTGAATCCAGAAGAACCATGGAAGATATGCTGAGGAAACCCCTATCTCTGGAGTGTGACTATCGTACCAATGGACAAATCATCAGACATATTATAGATGACTACCCTAAAAGATCTCATCTAGGGTCTTTAGACGATTTTATGGACGCAACAGAAGAAGTCGTCGAATACATTCGCAACTTAGATGTCTGTTTGTGATATTTGTTTTGTATATTTACAATCATGTACTTTTTATATTGTATTACATTGTAATGCAAGGCATACGATAAATAAATAAATAACTCTGCAAAAAAGAAAATTCATACATAGTATGCTACTCAACAAAATAAAGTGATTTGTATCTGTGTGCTGAGACAATCTTCAAAGAGATTTATTTGGGCTCTATAGCATCGTTACCGAATAATTTCCATAATTGCCAGAATTACAGCTTTAAGTTTACCTGCAAATTTTCTGTTACAAAATCTTCCGGTATAGAAAAACATTCAACAACACGTTATTGATGTTGCTTAAATGTATTAACCGGTACAATGTCGTCTGGGAACGTGATATATTGTTCGTAATGAAACTCGGTTGAATGTACCCATGAACCATATTCATCTTGTATAACACTACGAAAATACATTATAAGTTTTGTCGTTTATAATACGTAGATAATAGTAATACGAAATTAAGAAACAAAATTAATACGACGAATAAACTTGCACAAAGGTTCGCACAGCAATGCTAACCATAAAATTATGAAGAATTTAGACAGTACAATAATAGTTGTAAACTTAATAGCTTAAAATTTTCCACTTTCGAGATACCAACTTAATCGATCACTTTTGATCACACTGTAGTAGTATACTAGTTCCAAAGTTGATATAAAAGGACTTAAACTTGACTACCAGCAGCATCTTTCGGAAAACCTTAGTGCGATATTCTATTTTTTCATATTTTTTTATGCTGGCAGGAGAAATATGGTTAATTTCCGATTTTGATTTGAAATTTACAGCAGCATGAACAAAATGTTTAAATGTCAATCCAGTATGTAAATATTTTAAAACGACTAAAGATATCTGAAATTTTGGCTGATATATGGCAGACTTTGGGTGCCGATGTTCCTTCAAGAACTATAATTTATTGCTGGGTTGCAAAATTTAGACGTAATGATATATGTATTGAAGATAATACGCGACCATTGAAAACTGCAAAGACTGCTATAATAAATAAAATTAATGAGTTTCGAGCAATTGAAGAATTGTTAGCAAGCAAATAGCATATCAAATAAAGGGCTAGCTCGAGCTGTTTTACTTTGTTTTTATATTTCGTGCCATATCTGAGAATTTTGAATATTGAAAAAGAGTCATACGTTTACTCAAAACGGATCTCCATGTCTCTTAGCCAAATTTGTCAAGAATGTGTTCAATAGAAAATAAATTAAAATATGGTTATGACTAGACAATTTTCGAAATCAAAATCCTACAGAAAACGTTTGGTGTAACTGTTTGTAATAGTGTCTACCTATAATATTCCTTATCCTTTAATTTTTTTATTCCTTCTTTCTGTACTGATCAGCAGAATTTTATCTCCTTAATTGAATATGTGTACTTTCCATCATTATCGTTCATAATCGTTAATTTCTTGGTCTTGTTTTTCTTTTATATCTCCTTACATTTACCCACATAAAACTACCATGTTAGTTTTATGTCTCTTAAGGTTCCTTTTTAAATTGATCAATGGCGTACTGTGTGCTGAGCAGTCTTTATCTTGTTCCTCCAGTACCTATTCTTCCACTTGTGTTCACTTTAATCGAGTTCTTATTTTCGTTTCTGTCTTTTTACATACTTTAGTTTTTTATTAGAAATTTATTACGGAACTTTCTTAAAAGTTTTAGGACAATCATTAAGTTTCAAATAGTATCTACATACGTATAATTCTCCTTGTTTCTCGGCATAAAAATTCCTTTTACCAAATTCTTCTTTATGAAAATTCGTTACTGCGCAACTTTTGTAATACCTAACGGCTAATAGAGTTTCAAGATTTTTCCGTTTAGTTTAACTCTCTAGATATTTCAATGCTTTACGATTGGTTCTTTGTCCTGAACTACAATCTTTTGTTTTCATCTACTTAGATAATGTCACGCAGCTATGGATAGTACAAGTTGAGGTTTAACAAAGTGAAATCTGTTGATGGTCCGAAAATGATCATTTAAGAAGGGAAAATAGCTTTTAAAAAGCTAGTTATTCAATTCAGTCTATACTTTGTTAACTTCTAATGATATTTAACTTTATTAGAAATACTATTATTACGTATAAGATCAAATACGAGAGATAAGGTAAGTTTAATTTCGATACTTTGTAAAGTAATTCAGGAAATTGAAGAGATATAACGAACAAAATATATAAATAATGAGAAACAGCATTAAAACAAACATATGAGATATGGAAATTTAATTTCTGGAAAACTGTCCTTGCGAAAGAGTACATTAGATACTATTGTCACCTTCAAAGTACTACACTAATTTCAACAACGCTTTCGAAGCAACCTTGAATATCATTTACTGTTGAGTAGTTTTCGCACATTCTCTGAGATGTCAGTAACACTAAAAAATCCTCGTCTTTCCAGAAAATTTTTAAATTTTGTAAAAATCTAGTCACTGTAAGGAGCTAAGTCAGGTGAACAAGAAGAACAATCTAATTGGATAATAGTTTTTCTAGCTAGAAGGTATTTCATAGTGAAACCATTATGACCTGGCGCCTTGTGATATTGAAGTGTCTGTCGACGTAAAATTTAAGTCTCAGAATCTCGTAATTTATTCAGTATTTCCAAGTGGCATTATTGTATGACTACTTGTTTATATCCAATAATTGTTGGATAAGTATTCCATTGTAATGGAAGAAACACATCAGCATAGTCTGTGCTCATATGCGACGAACGATACAATAAACATATTGCGCCGTCATTTGTATCTACTTCCTTAGATTATATAGTATTGTATTGTAACCAATTTTTTAATTGTTATGTTCATTTATATCGTTTAACCTGAATATAATTTTTTGCAATCCTATCCGATCGTATGTACATAAATATAAAGATAACAATTAATAACTTCTCGTAGACAATATGGTAATTTAAAGGAAATGGTATTGATTATACAATATACCAATTTAATTTTTTCATAAGATTGAATATGTAATCATATTACATGAATAGGGAACTTAAGTGAATACATTTTTTTAATCCCGAAATATTAGTAAAAAATCTTATATTATAATCGACGTACAGATTAACATAAAATGCGTAGATATATCTAATCGTTTTATCACGTTCAGATACCAGTTGACGAAACCAGTAGGATTTATAACTAATTTTCAGCTCATAATAAAGTTACGTAAAGTATTACGCAACAAATTTCGAGAGTCCAATAATACGATCATATTCCCCATTACAGTCAATACAGTTTTAATTTCGCAGGTACCTACATATGTTCGAAATACTATTTACTTACTATCCTATTTCTAGAGGTATACTATTTGTTTCTCTTTCTAAAGAACTAACAGATTTATTAGTCAAAGTAAAAGAAACATTCACAGTAACTTTGACATGTGGACATAAAAAGAAATCGTTGAGTGCTGGGTATGATTAAGTTTAATCAATATATTTCTCTTTTAAGTAATCAACATTAGATGCAGCACTATGTGGATGATTCTTGTACATACTATATTTTTGCTCTTTGTTCGATTATCACGGACTTTTTAAGGACTGTAATTATCTAGAGCTACAGTAATAATATGTCTAGATGTTTTTCGTGTACCTAAATGGTACTGTAAACTAATGTTTATTTTACCCCGAGATGCCTGAACCAGTGGTCCTCGACCGATGTAAACCGCAGGGGGTTTACCTGCTTTACATAGGGGGAATCCGAAAAAATATTACAATGGAAGAATTTTAAGTCCTCGTTGAAAATATAATGAATATTCTCAGCATTGTTAATAATATACTAGTAAAAAATGAGACAACAAATTAATTAAAAGTAAAATTCATGAATACTACTTGTACCACTTATGTCTTGCGATGGAAGTTAATATTTTCAGTCGCAACAGACAATAATCTGTATTGCGATGAGACACTGCCTCGAAGGGATGCGACAACATTTTCATATGCCAATTGAACGCTCTAAAGAACAAGAATAACGTCTACCAATATAAATATGCCGTGAAATATAAGGGAGAATGGGATCGAATTGAATCGTAAAGAAGGTAATTAGTTAATTCTTGTAAGAATCACGAGTGGTTTTAATAAAATAAATTAGTAGTGCACTGTTTGTGTAAATAAATAATTATGAAACTCTTTATTGAAACGTGCACAAATCGAACATTAAAATGAATAATTATTAATCTATAATCTTATTGTGGATCGATGCTTAAAAACAAGAAGTTTCGTCAAGTCTGACAAACAGTTGGACGAGCAATTAATAGGTTCTTTTAATTGTACTTCAGTTTCTGATTTGAAACTAGCACAGGGTGGCGATACTTCAAGACGTGGTGAAAAGAAAAGAAGAAATGAAAACATTACAGCAACTATTTGCGAATGGATTTGTCTTTTATCAGAAATGAGCTAAAACCCAGACCACTTTGTGTAATTTGTAATAAAATCTTGACGAATAGCAGTTTAAAATCATCACTTCTTCGTACACACATTGAAATAAAACATCCGACGTACAAGGATAAATATGCTGAATATTTTTTTAAAAAATTAGCAAGTAATAAAAAGAGCAATATATCTTTTTTTCTATCAGTTGCAATGCATGTGATGAAAATATTCTTGAGGCAACATTTCGAATAAGCAACATCAACAAGAGATGATGCTGGCTGAAGCTAGTGTACTTGTCACCTTTTCATAGTTATGCCAAAAGGGTGAGTACCATAAAACAGAAGCAACATGTGCGCAACATCCTATTCTAGTTTATACCTTACACTGGCAATACCACTGTGTTTCTGGATATCTTGACCTAAATATTGGAAATATTAATGGTTCTATATCGTGATCTAAGTACAGTACATTAATAACAGATACATCATTCCGGTAGACATAAACTAAATACAGTCCTGCTATATTTAAATGTTTCCGTGTATACGATTTAGATCGTTTTCATTGATATATAGATACCTGAAGAATATTTAAGGATATGTCGAAAATCGAAATCAGACAGACAAAAAACCTTTTTGTTAAGTTATCCTTTTTCATCAATCTTTTGCTTTAAATACAGCGTGTTTCAAAAAGAATATACAATGTGTTCAATAAAGATTGAGACGGATTATGCAACCAAGTATACAACAACAAAGATTACAGTTGGTATGAAATATCCTTGTAACTAGATCGTGACAGATCTCTCTTTATAACCCTACTAAATTGTTTGACATTTTGCCTTATTTGATTTGTAATTACGTGTTATCAATTATCAGTAATTTTCAGAAGTATTGGTAAATTTTTGGTGGTTAGAGCGGTAAGTTGGATTTAATTTCATATTAAGTGTGTTGGATAATTTTTTTAAAACTATAGATTTCTAGGGTCTAGGGAATTTTGAATGTAAGGCTGCCAGTAGTGTATGTTTGGTTGCATAGGGTTCCATCTCAATCATTAATGAACTCACTGTAGGTATTACGAAGTATTATTTTGTCCAAACTATAGATCGCTGCGCTTCGGCTCGGCTATTGGAGAAACAAATACATAGTCTAGTTTGTTTAATAGCCGTTAGATGTCAGTTGTCTTCTGTTTTTCTTGGTAACCGTCATATGTTTATAATGGCTACTACGCAGCAGAAATCATTTGTGTTCTCGAGTTTGCGAAGTGCAATTCCGTGATTACAATGCAAAGAAGTTTCAGGTTGAGTTACCTCCGAATGGGTGGAACATTCGCAGATGGTATCGACAGTTTGTCGATATAGGAAGTGTGTGTAAAGGAAAGAGTCCTGGCCGCCCTCGTATTACTGAAGGAAATATTGCACGAATTCAAACTGCTTTCCAACGTTATAACTGCCTACAACAACAATTTGGCGTGTTTTGAGACGTCGGTTGGTTATAAAGCCGTACAAGTTATAGTTCTTACAAGCTCAGCGTCCTGTGACAAACGTGTGGCGTTTTGTAACGAGATTCATGATATTATTGACAATGATAACACTTTCGCACAACGCATCGTGTTCAGTGATGAAGCGACTTTCCATGTTAGTAGTCTGGTAGACAAACACAATATTTGAATTTGGGGTCTACAGAACCCACATACAGCCATTGAACATGTACGAGATTCGTCTAAAATCAATGTGTTTTGTGCGATATCCCGATCATCTGTTTACGAACCATTCTTCTTTGATGGAAACGCGGTTAATGGTCAGCAGTATCTCGCTATGTTACAAAACTGGTTGTTTCCGACGCTGCACGAAGACAACTTCATTTTTCAACAGGACGGGGCACCCCTCACTGGAGTCGCCAAGTGCGTGAATATCTGAATGAAACTCTACCGAAGCGTTGGATTGGTCATCAAGGAGCTGGTGACTTAGTATGTCTCAGCTGGACTCCACTATCACCGGATTTGACACCCTGTGACTTCTTCCTGTGGAGTGTCGTTAAAGACAACGTTTATGTACCACCACTCCCAAAGAACCTGGAAGAGTTGAAGAACTGGATCCGTACTGCCATAACATTAGTGACGAAGGACATGCTTGCCCGAGTATGGGAGGAACTTGAGTATCGATGTGATATTGTTCGTGTCGCTGATGGAGGACATATTGAACATCTGTAATCTGAACTTGAGAGGTTCGTAAATATGTGTGTAAAGTTTCATATTCGTATGTCTTAAAGTTTAATAAATATATACATTCGCAATACGTATATTGTTTTTGAAACAACTTGTAGTTAGGTTTATTTGCTTGAGTTAACATCCTTTTACTATTATTTCGTCGTTTCCGTATTTTAAATTCTTGAAGTACTCTAAACATTTAATTACGAATACACTATTAAGACATAATCACCAACGTAGGAAATCTGAACGTTTAGCACGTCTAAATACATCCAAATATTTAACTATTAGTTAAGGGCTTCAAGCACCTAACGAAACTTGTAAAACAACTTTTCAGGATAAATTTCCTGTAGCCACAATATTTATTACGACCTCATTCACAAATATTATCAGTAATTAGTCCTGTTCTGTAAATAGGCATCGCTTGTTACATTTTAGTTACTAACCGAGCTTTTAAAATTTATATATGATGTTTTTTGTGCAATTTATAAACAACTAAATGCTGTTTTAATATTTTTGTCCGACTCTATATACTAATATTTCTGTTAAGCACATGTTTTTGTGTAACACGAGAAGAAAGTTATGGTCTAATGATACATAAGAAAGGAGTTAAGAAATGCAATACGCAATGTAATTTAATGCTACACTTTCAAATAAATATATAAATATGGTTTTACGTCAATTAGTCTTTAACTTTCTGCTGAATGTGTATATTCGATGAAAGTATTATATTTTATTATTCGATGTAGCGGAAACGTCAAGTATAACGCAGTCAAACTGGTGAACATATGCTGACTATTTTTATATAATTGTTAATTTTTAAAAGTAAATAAAATTGTTATTTAAAAAAGGAACAAGCATATATTTTGGTGATTTTTATTGTATATTATTAACTCATTCTTAAAATGGCAGATTGGGACGAAATCAAACGTTTAGCAGCCGATTTTCAAAAAGTGCAACTAAGCTCAACAGCTCAAAGGTATGCAGTTATTATAATTATTACATGTTATATTATAAACTATTACTAACTTTATACTTAGACTTTCAGAACGAAATTGTATAGAGATAGTGACATGGTTGACTCAGAGAAAAATGATAGATCTTATATTTACCACCGATGGCAAGGAGTATATGACACCTTCACATTTGATAAATGATATTAGGAGTGAATTGTACGTAAGCGGCGGTAGAGTGAATTTAGTGGAACTGGCAAAGATTATTGGAGTTGATTTAAGTCATATAAATGCTTATCTAAATGATGTTTTAAAAGGACATAAAGATATTCACTCCGTTTTAGGGCAATTAGTTGATTCAACTTATATAACAAAAATAGCAGGAGAAATTAATGAAAAATTACAACAGCAAGGGCAGATAAATATTAGTGATTTAACTTTACAATATGACTTACCCGCAGAATTTCTGCAACAGCAAGTATTAGAAAAAAATTTAGGTAAATTAATATTTGGTAAACAAGATAAAAAAGATCCAAGAATTTTCTTTACGGAATCATTTATTGCCAGAACCAAAGCAAAAATAAGAGGGGCTTTAATTGGTTTAACAAAACCAACACCAATCACAGTTATTTCGAGTCATGCGGACGTTTCAGAAAGATTATTTTTTTCACTTTTTGACCAATGTTGTTCTTATGGTACTCTTACAAGCCGGCTGACAGGAGCTCAGTATGTTCCAAACGTATATACACGTTCACAAGTAAGTTAAGTGGTTAATAAAATTTATAAATATGCAATTAAATGAATATCATCCTAAGAAAAATTTAGTAATAAAATATCAGAGCTAATTATATTTGAACACAAAAAAAATATGTATGTCATATTGTCATAATATTAAATTCCAGTTCACTATTATATTGTCACTCTTGTACTTCATTGTTTGAAAGTTTTGTATTTCTTAAAAAAATATATTTATACATGTTTTTCAGAATGAATGGGTGAACAATTTTTACAAACAAAATGGTTATTTAGAATTTGATGCTTTGAACAGATTAGGAATTTCTGACTACAAATCTTACTTGAAGAAGTTGTTAACAAATGATGACATAATTTTCTTAAATTCTTGTGTTATATCCAAAACTATTTTGGATCGAGCTGAAGCAGATATAGATGAATGCATAAATAGTAAATCATATGTAGACCTGCAAGGTAATTTACCTTCTGTATTTAATGAAAAGGACATACAAATAATTTCTGAAACTATACTTAATATAAAAAAATCAAAAGAAACTGTCATAATAGAAAATTATGTTATAAGCAAAGCTTTTCTGGATAATTTACTTAGCCATTGTAATAAAAAGTTGGAAGAAAATGCCAATAAAGTAGTGGAAAATGGAAAATATCAGCATTACCAAACAGAACAACAAATATCAAATGTTAAAGTACAAAGAGGCGAAGAATTTGTTGAGGAAACTAAACTTGATAAAAGAGAAGAAAGAAGAAAAAAAGCTGCTAGTGGTAAGAGTGGTGGAGGTACACAAGGTAGAGAAACCAAAACTAAATCTACTAAGAAACATTACAGAGGGGGCAAAACTGCACCTGAAACTGGGGAAGAAATATCTGACAAGAAAAGTTATTTTGAAGTAATAAATTCTGAAGAGATATTTGAAATTATTCAATCTAAATTGGAAGATGAGGGTTTAGATCATTTAATAGAACAAATTTCTGCATATATCCATCCAATATTAAATGAGAAAGGGTTAGAACTTGCAGCAAATATTTTTTCAGTGACTGTTTCAGATAAGACAGCTTACAGAAGACATACTCATAATGAACTACAAAATAAAATTAATGCCCTTGTTGGTGATGTTAGACTATTTGAAAAAGGAATCAAATCCTTTCCAGCAGACACTCAAGTACATTTAACTAAATATTTATTAAAAAGTCTTTGTACTGATATTGTTAATGAATTATTAAATTATATATCGGCCGAAGAAAATTTAAATGTTTCCACTGATAATTTTAGTAATGAACAAAGGCTTAAATTTGTTAATGATCTTCCACATGAATATAAAAATCCATTCTCAACACTTGTAAAAACACTTTCGGGACAAAGTGTGGAAGAATTTTTAAATTCAATTGACGAGGCGTTATCCACTTGTAGTATGATTTTAAAGAAAATTGACAAGAAAAAAGATCGGGTCATCATATTGAATCACAAGCATAGTTTATTAGAACAACTAGATAAATGTGATGACCCTGCTCTTGTTTTACATTTAACTTCATTGATATTGTTTATTTCTGCCACACAAAATATACTTCATGCAAGCGGTAGACATGTTGTTTCTATATTGGTGTTTCTGAAACAATATTTAACTGCTGAACATGCAAATGAACTGTCGGCTTACCATAGTAAGTATTATTGAATTATATTTTTATAACGCACTTAAAAAAAGCATTGCAATATGTCAAAATTTATTTCGATATTTATTATTTTTCTTAGATTTGGTGACTATAATGTTGAGCGGAGAAGGGGAATCAGAAAATGCAAGAGAACAATTGAAAGAAAAGATGGGCACTATTAAGGCAATCGCAAATGATTTTAAGAAGATTAATCCTGAAAAGAGCTAGTGTTATTAATTTATTCATTATACAGAATTTTGGTAATAGTGTACAGTGATATAGAATTTGTATTGATGAATTCTTAATATATTGTTTAATTGATTATATTAAATATATAAGATTTATCATATGTTGTTATTTAAGTCGATATTAAATATTAAGTAAAATTCTTGGTAGTATTTTCTAACATTCCTTTCAATCTTGCCTATCTTTTACAGTTTGAAACAAGTATTTTCATGTTTATCGGTATTAGCAGCTATAGAAATAATATTAATGCAAACATATATATTTATTTTTGTGCCATCTATGAAAGAGAACCATAATTAGAAAACAGGTTGAAAAACAGAAATTATTAAACTGTCATTGAGAATTTTTTAGAACTTTAACTAATTTTTAATAAGAGCATCTTAATTATATATTATAATTTTTATGCTTAGTACTTGCTTATATTTACACCAAGCAAAATGTCTAGTGAACAATTACAATGTTACAATAGAGGTTGTGGTCAAAAATATGAACCGGATAAAAATACCCATGGTGAGTTGGGGTTAGTGTTTTTCTATAGAGTGGAGGTGTATTCATTACATTGTTACAGAATCTTGTAGACACCATCCAGGAGAACCATTTTTTCATGATGCTTATAAAGGCTGGTCTTGTTGTAGTAAGAAATGTACTGATTTTACTGAATTCTTAAATATTAGCGGCTGCACACTTTCAAAACATTCTAATATAAAACCTCCAGAACCTGAAAAACAAGTTCGGGATGTTTCTGAAGTAGAAGTTATTGAAGTAAAACCAATCCAGCAACCATTAGTTCGACCATCTTTTAATACTCCAATGATAACAATTAAGCCTGAAATTGCACCATCTGTTAAAAATAACTTGGAAAATATTACATTGAAAAAATCAGATACTGAAACTACTGAAATTTCAATTGGAACTGTTTGTAAAAATGGTGGTTGTGCGGCTACATATGAAGGACCAGCTTCCAATAATAATACATGTACATATCACCCTGGTGTTCCAATATTTCATGAAGGATTAAAATTTTGGTCTTGCTGTCAACGACGTACTACAGATTTCGATGTGTTTTTAAATCAAATCGGCTGTGAAAATGGGGAACATGTATGGAGGAAAGATGAAGATAGTTCAAAAATTGTGAAATGTCGATGGGACTTTCATCAAACTTGTACTCATGTATTTGTATCGATCTATGCTAAATTGTATTGTCCATTTTCTAGTGTCATTAAGTTAAATCCAGTTAGATTATATACAAATTTAGTATTCCCACAGGAATCTGGTGCTAGCTTTAACACAGATATTGAATTAAATGGGGTAAGGCTTTTCTTAAAAGCTTTTATTTGAAAAATACTATCTTAACATTTAAATTTAAAATTTAATGAAAACCTGTTTATATATAAATTGACTTTTATAGTCTTCACATACAGTTTCATTCTTGTATGAATCAGGTGCTATCATTTTATTTGTAAATATACTTTTCATAAATTTTAATTCATTAACTTACATAATCTTAGAATTTTTAGTATATCATGTTCATGTCCAAGAAACAATAAGTATATATAATTTTATTGTTATAGATAATTGATGTTGAGAAAAGTCAAGTGAATATGCTTGGAACCAAGGTGGAAATAAAAATGAAAAAAGCAGAACCTGGTAGTTGGCCCAAATTAGAAGCTGCTAAAGTTAATCAGCATAAAATTGAAGCAAATGTATCAAATGGTGAAGACCTTGCCTCTAAAGTTCAAAGTGTTGATTTAGATGACTTATAACATATCTAAGAGAAGAGCTGTTGAATTAGATATTTTGTATACATTTTTTATGTATTTATGGTGCAAATATATATTGCTTTATAATGTATTAGTTTTGTTAATATATACATATATTTTTGAAAGATTAGATTATTGTCTAAAAATGAATAATACAAATTGTATTCATTATTGATCCTCTTCTTATTGCTCTAGGAATTTCCAAATTGTGAAACTCCATTCTATTAAGAGTAGAGGGCTTAGAAAATATAATAAATTTAGAAATAAGAATGGTAACTGAATATATTGTACACAGCATTACCAATTTTAAATGAAATGTTGATAGAAGAAGAAGTAGTTACCAATGAAAAGTTTTGCAGTTTTGCTTAGCTTCTTGTTTTAATTTTAAGTGAATACTAATATGTTCTATATGGAAATTCGAATAAACATCAGATATGTGATGTTTATTTACGTTGTCAAACATTCAATATACACATATTTTAATTTGTATGTATCTACAGAGTTTCATAGTAATAATACTCTTAAACACACATTGTAGTTCTCTGAAGAAATGTGAATTTAAATATATAGTGATGTAGGGGTGACACATATTAGCTGCTGCTTAATTGTTGACTCGGAAGATGGAAAATAATAAACATTTTTGTAAGGTACTAGTGATATTAATAGCAATGCTAATTTATTAAAATTAATAAAATCGAATACAGATCGGTTAAAAAATTTCAAAAAATTGTTTGATATTTATTTATTTACGAGAATGATTGTCCTTTCGGGTAATTATTTGCAAATGACTTTTAGCCACGGACGATAGAAGAAGCAGTAGTAAGGAGTTTCTATAATTTTTATTCTTTTGTGTTTTCGATCATTAGAGGAAATGAAACATTTAATTCATGTTAACAACGTTTCAGGGGATTTTTTTTCCTCTTCAAGTTATTATTTATATGATTTTCTTTTTCTTTAACATATATATATATATATATATATATATATATATATATATATACATTGATTTTATATATATTTACTTGACGAATTTATTTTTAATATATTAATATTTATAAGTACGTACATTTTTTCCTATTGAAAATTATAAATTTACAAGAACATAAATGGAAATTTACAATTTTCAACAGGAAAAAAAATGTATGCAATTATAAATATTAATATAATGAAAAACATAAAATAAATGTATATAAATCGCTACTTAAAGAAAAAAAAAGCAATTAAATAAATAATCAAATAATAGAGTTGGTGATAACAATTCAGTTAAATTTTTAAAAACCATTCTGGATACTTTTTACTGTACAGAATATAAAGCGTTCAAACTTGACTTGATGTAAGTCTATTGGTGTGAATTAATATGATTTACATGTTACATGTGTTCACATTTCGAACATAATTCCCAGATCTCACTCCTTGCATTCCCATTGTGTTCTATCTCACATACTATATTCATATATATATGCTGTGGCTGAGCTGTCTGACATACTGACTACATATCACTTTCTGGGCTACGTGAGACTCTGATTTGAGTAAGTATAGAAGCACTTCTCAAGATCTCACAGCTAGAGTGCGAATCCACCCAGGTTGAATCCAAATTAAGGTATACGCTAACCTCTTGAGAGTTACATGGTTGCAGGGTAATTAATGTTCTCTTGAGGGCACTAAGTGAAATCCCCTTGTTTTCAGTCTTACCCTGTCGCTCGTGGCAACAGTAATTCTAGAAAGCAACCCACGCTTCTCTTTAATTTTTTTGAATTTCAAATAATCCATATGGAACGCTTAGAAGCATTTAGCTAAGTATTTGGCGACAAGTTGTGTTCCTTAGTAGTTGTGCAATGAATTTCAGCATGGCTGCTTACATTCATTAAGCCAAAAATGGCTACTATTGAAAAGAATTTTTACTTTTCTTCATAATTAGAGAGCCATTGTAAAGAGATAATGATAAAAATGACGTGGAACCATTTAACACCATACGGCACGTATACTTGAAGCTATGTAAACTATGTTTCCGTTGGGTTCCTCATAATTTGACTCCAATTCAAAAAGAAAATTCTGAGATGTGCAGATGTGAACTATGTAGATCACCTTGGTATTCTCCTCTACCTCATCTAGTATATAATTGTTTTTGAATGAATTGACAAGTTTCCAAGTTAGTGCTAAACAACCATCGTTATTAATGCAGAACGGTATACTATAGTAGTTTGTCTGTTTGTTCAAAAGGAAATATTATATTGTACCACAATAACGTTCCAATCTAAACGATTGAGAATTTAAGAGCGCGAAATATTGAAATTGTGAGTTATTAGCTATATAGTCTAGACCTGGCATCTTTCCACGTGTGAAAGATAAGTTATGGGATTTGCATATTGAAAAACGAAATAAACAGCCTAGCGTGGAATGATTGAAGATTGGTTTTTGCAGATGTAAAAATGCATTGACTATGAATAGAAATATAGAAAATTATAAGTATTTTGTCAAAAGATTGTTTCTCAAGTAGCAATTTTTAAATTTCGAAATTATAGAGCGTAGCGTAAATGTGGACTTTCTAGCTTTCTAAAAATAGCTGTATAACACTAAGAGTATCACAATACGCTCGAAAGGGTATTTCGCGGGATGTGTTTTTGTGTAACCAAGCTTAAATTTTGGTGTAAATGGCTCGGCCATGCATAGAAGATACATTCAATTAAGCAATATTGTTTGACTTGGTGTGTTGGCGGAAATTGGAAGTATATAGTTTCTTTGTTTTTCAAAATTGTTTATAAAAAATTATTAATTATTCAGGAAATATCAACTTAAAAAAATGTGTAAAGCAAATAACATATTTCTAACAGACTTCTGTTTTTCATTGTGATTTTATTTCTTAACGAAATATGCATCTTCTTACTAATATTTAAGCTAGTAAAATACATTGGCTTGATGCGTTCATAGCATTTTTGGTTTCAACGATGGGCATCGTATCGTTTCGTTTATTAGATAAGGAATTATTTTACTTATTTTAGAATAAATACGCGAAGTGTAAATTATCTAATTGTAAAACGTTACGAAATTGTGTACAATCTGTTCACAATCGTATTCAAAAAGAATTAAATCGGAATTAGAAAATAAAAAACTCTTGTGTATGGACGAAACGATCGATGGTTGTCATAGTTCTCATAATGGAACCACTTAAACTGCCATTTCCAATCTTATTAGCTTCCAGAAGAGTATGAGAATGTACTGCCAAAGTAATTTCAAAAGTGATGTTAAATATATTGGAAAAATTTGAATATTCAAGACATCGACTCTTCTCTTCAAGACATGCTTTACATTTTGTAGCTGAAACGATTCGACATCCTCGAACTTACACGCTGAGGAACAAGGTTAAAAGCACCATTTTATTATTTTTTGCAAAAATTAAATATATAGTTTTACAATTTAGTCCTTGAGAAGTAACTACTATCAAGAAAAGTCAAAAGAAATTTTAAGATGCTGAAGTTGCAGCAGATTTACAGACAATTTATAATAATTTTAAAGGAGTAGTTGAAGCAATTGCTAAATTGCAAAATTCTTTGTTGCTATTAGTGGAGCAAATACTGGAAACTGTACAAGCACTCAGAAGGGAGAAGATATTACAGCATTAAAATAAATTTGCGGTGACAGAGAGTGCACAAATCCGTTAAAGTATTAACAAGCATTATTTTAATTATGCAAATATTACATCATTAGATGTCGGATGGTCGTTCTCTTCGTATAATAACATTTTTCCTCACTGCGTACTCGATTTGTTGAAACAACTCTGGAAACATATCCGATTTTTCAAATATTTAACCGATCTTATTTTATTTGTGATTACACTGAAAACACTTCATGAGAGAGTGTTTTATGTTCTATAAATTATATATAATCATTTATTATAATTTATTTACCTACTATAAAGCTCACGTCTGTGGTGTGCCGACCACTTTTCTCACTCTGCAAATTAAGCAACAATTAAGTTATACAAAAAGGTTACTTTTACAGTCACACTAGAGCAGTGGCTTTAGTGGATATACGAACACATGCTCACATTTATACATGCAACATACATAGTATAGTAAATAAATAAATTTAACGAAATAACACAATTTGTTTTAAATAAATTCTATATTTTCACGTGTTTATTTATAAATATACAATATGCTTCAAATTGTTCATAATGCACAATGGAATTAAATAATGAGCATTAAAGGTATTATCATCATCGTTATTATTATTTGTTATATGTAACAAATCCGCTAACTTTATTAACTAAATAAATATAAATTTATGTCATTTTATTACATAGGAACAAAAATGGCAACGGTTAGAAAAAGGCACTTCATCTTCATGTAAAATTATACGTACAGTAACACCTACGAGAGCTAATTAATAGGAAAAATATAGTATCCCAGATAAATACAGGAGCATATTAGTTTGGGAAAGTGATCGTTTAATAAATTTCCTCATTACATTCGATTAAGTAATGTACTAACAACTATTGTATCAGTAATGTTTGTTACTCAATCGGTCAAGTACTGTAATCGCCATGAAAGATTGCGAGTACTGGGGTTGCACCGTAGTCGCTTTTAGAAACGTCTATGGTGTCTTGGAAATTTATGTTAAACCTATTATAAGAACTTCCACCACTTCAAATGGTATACGAACTTAGGTCCACCGTTCGCCAACTCTCCTGGCAATGAAACAGTTGCTAGCCGGCGTTGGTTATAGTAACGTAGGTATGTACAGCCCTGTTATTTTCCAAAAACAATGTAAACTTTTCTTCGACTTTCTCTGTTATTACTGTACATATAAAAATACAATTATAAAATATTTATTAAACAAATCGTCTGTTTATTTTTCACTAAATGTACTTAAATAGGATCACAGAAGACGTTTCATTTAAAAAAATATATATTTACATATATAAATGTCACTTTTGCTATCTGCGTATTCTTCTTAGTTCTAGATAATACTTTTGTAAATCTTTCAAAGAACCAAAAGTACTAGCCTGACTACCGCGGCACATTTTTTGTTGTAAAGCATCCAAATCCCTATTACATTCTGCCGGATGGTAAATGTGTACTAAACCGGGATCCACGCAACGCACTAAATGTAAATTGGATTTCACAACGCTATCGAAAAACGCAACATCTTCCATACCCCACCCTTTAATTGTCGTATTAAATCCACCTAATTTAACAAAATCACTTTTATATAAGCTCACTATGCCGAACCCGAATTGTCTCCAAGCACCATTATTTTCGTCAAACAGCATTTCCTTTTCGAATATTTTATGGTCTCTAACATCATATGTCTTGTTGAATATTTTTGGATTATATAAACTAAATACTACCGGAAAATAAATGGTCGTGTTGCGTATGGTATTTTGCCTGATGCGAAGTAACGTTTTTGAATTGAACGCCATATCTACGTCTATGAAAAACATTAAATCGTTTTCTCGTAAGCTTTGCGCACCAAACTGTAACGCCCGTCCTCTAGCAAACACTTCGTCTACAATTATTGCGTGTATATCGCTATTTTCATATTTTCGTCGTAAATTATCGATTAAGGCTAACGACTCTTCGAAATCCGCATTTGTTTTATATAGCACTACATTTAAACTTGCAAATTCGTTTTCTTGCAAACATACTCTTTCGTAGAAGTTGAGGAATCTTACGAACGTTGTAAAACGGCCGCTCAACGGTAGGATGAAATGGATATGTTTCTTGCGTGAGGTATTCTGATCGGCGTCAAATATAGTGGGTAGTTGAAGCTGTTTACTTATTTTGGAGATGCTTCTGAAGATTTTTTCATGGAAAAATAAGTTTTCGTCACGCTCATCGTCAGTAAATGCCTCGTTTACGTCGACTTCGCGAATGTCAATACCTAAAACCAAGAAAAATATACATCAGAAATGATATTAACAATTGTGAAGTAAAGCAAATATAATCAATATGTGGCAAATTATTTCTAATTTGACTGTATAATAACATTCTTCTTTTTATGGTGGAAGAAGATATATTTACAAAAACTTTTTTGTTAGTAAGCTGTTAAAATAAAACTGAAACATGACTGAGGTAGATAACAAAAAATGGATGATTCATAATTTTTATATAGAAAAAATATCATTGATTTTTTCTTAGAAAAGTCTTCGCGAAAGGAGGAGGTCATTTATATACCCTTACCATAGTGAATCAACTACATCGCGTTGGAAAACGTTCGTATCTATGAAGTCTTGAAATTGGTGTGTCAATTTACGCCTTTTCCCATTTTAATTTCTTATCTGGCATTTTTCGCTCATCATCCAATTTAGTATCCGTCTCAGACTCTACACACTCATCTAAGTTTTCTACATAATATTTTTTCAGAGCATCTACTAGAACAGTTCCCGTATAGAATTTTTAATGTCATTGTGTTTCAAGCAAATCTGATACTTGGTATCTGTTGTTTGGATATAAATTTGTAACTACGTTGTATAGTAGCCTTTTTTTTGCCGTGATGCCATATATCTGGTTGTCAACTAAAGGATTTCCATCAAAAATTGTTGAAGTTAAACATCAAAGCGGAGGGCGTGGTTTTAATGGCTTGATAGTTAGTATTTTTTAAATTGTAAGGACCCTTCCTACATTGTCCCAATCTTTTGCGTCCGAATCTTTTGTAAGATTTGCAAGAACATGGGAGTGGTTGATCAATTTAATTGTTCCATTTGCCCAGTTTCTTTCAGAGTAGTAGTGGCTATCTTACGTGAATAAATATTTTTCATTTGACATACTTTTTCAAATGTACTCATAACACTACTGGTATAACTTCCCCATTGATACTTTTTCTGTAGTTTTCACTATTTAGACCAGCATCATTTGTTTTAAGTAGACTTTGAACACTAAGCATAGATATTAAATTATTAACTCCTCTTTAAAAGTTTTTAAATGCGTTGATATTGTCTCGATTCAGATTTATTAAATGTTTGAACATTTTTGATTATGCGTCATCAATTTTTTTCTCTTTTACCCTTCCAAATCAAATGGAGTATTTTAACTATAACTCATATAGAAAGTGGCTTTTTCAAATGTTGAGAAAGTTTAATATTTTAAATATAAATACATATATAATACCGCATCGCATGTTCTATATTTATTACAAGATTACCTCAACAAAAAAGGAAATACTCTTTTTTCTTTTTTTAAAGGAAGGTTGATAACGCTTGTTTGTACGCCTTTCTCTAATTGTTTATATATTCTATCAAATAAGTACCAGGAATTGTTCAGTAAAACACAAAATATTGATTCTCATTCACATTTAATTCTGTCGTCTCTAAATTAATTCAATATAAAGCGATGTAGTTATCCCAACGAATAATCCAATTGTCGAAACACTTTCCGGTATGGCCTTGCGAATTTTGCTTGAAGCTTCAATGGATTCAAAAAGCATGTACATGAAAAAATCATGCGTGGCCGTATCTGGTAAACTGGCTGTTTAGTCTGTAACAAATCTGGTCTTTTTCTCTCTCAAATCTTCATAACGCATAGATAATATTGCTCGAAGACTATTTGCCTTTCTAGAAGTAATTCTGAGTGGATATTCAAAGAAACCAATCAAATGGCTAATTTTTGAGCAGTTTTTACGCGTTCTTTCCAATTTCGGTAATCTTATCAAAATACTACTCCAAAGTTTGGTGGCTAGTTTTATGTCAAATTCATAACGAACTTCCTATCACCTGTTATGATGGGTTTCATGAATTAGGGTTCGAAGTGGTTCGTTCAAGGATGTCTTCAATAACCTATTTGCGGTATTCTTTTTAAAGAACATTGAGGATTTTTGGAACAGGCCATACCGTGCCGGGCGTCAAGTCTAAGACATCGACTAAAATGGGAGTAGATTCGTGAAATATGTCTAGATTCTGCTTCAGCTCTGTCAAGTTTTAATGGCAATTTACTATATCCAATTTTCTTCACTTTCTCGAAGTTTTCATTAATCGATGACGTTGAAGGTCGACTAGAATGTGGTCACCACTTGTCGGTCTTTTTTGAATGCTTCGAACTACTAGTATAGTCGTGTTTTCAATCAAATTGACTCGTCGTAAGTTCGTTGGTTGGTAATACAAAATTTGAGAAAAACTCTTTGTTCAATATATTTATCTATTAAAAAGCACAGTACACATGGTTCGATAATCTACAATTGTAAACAGACAGACTAATATATCGTGTGAGAACTCTACGTGACATGTTAGGAACTTATGCAAAATTTTTATACCTTTTACTCGAGTTATTTTGTAAACAATTTTCCTACACGAAATGTATTAAATAAACGTAAAAGACAGTTTATTGCAAAACTGAGAATAGGAAATAATTTCACCAATTTTCCTACTCAATATTTCGAAATACCAATCTTCAAAATGTCTATCATAAAATTTCATAATTGACACGAAAATAGAAAAACCTACTTTCGTTTCCATGAACATACCTGTAAATGTTTGTTGAACATAAGCGTGACGTCTTACAGTAACAGTCATTTTATGACCCCTGTATTTGCGATACACTAATAAAAGATCTAAAACGAGATCGACACCGTTGAGTGGATCCAGTCTGTAGTAAGCGTAAAAAACGTCTTTAAAGTCGATAACGCGACCTCTCTGTTTGGAGTATTGGTTTATGATTTCCATTGCCTGAAAAAATTACATTAGATTAGAAATTACTAGTTTAAATAGCTCTAACAGTTTTTCCTAAACTATGGATTGAATTATTTATTTCGGAAATATTGAATAATGATGATTAATTTTAACTTTTAAATAATTAATAATTTGTTCAAGATTGTATTGTTACATATACATACAAGAGTATTTCTTAGTTCAATAATAACAATAATAATAATAATGGCACAACAAGCTTGCTGCCAATTTAATTCGTATATACATACTTACATATGTACATACATATAGTATGTGACAAAAATCGAATCATCGAGTAAAAGTATATATTTTAAAATTAAATTTTGTACAAATATTTACTGTGTTGAGAAATAATTAAATTTTCATTTCTATTCTTTATAGAGCAAGTTTAAAGAGTTGCTGTTCTACGTCCACGCATACGATCTGTTATTCCTTGGGCATAAAATGTTCAATGACTTATGTAAAAGCTCATTTCAAGCAACTTGCCCCAATTCTTTGACCTATCACATATTTTAGACATGTTTGACAGGCGATCGGGCAGACCAATTAATAATATTGATAGTGGGCTCTTGTAGGAAACGTAATGTAACAGGTACAATACGAGAACGGGTAATGTGGCATCATTTAGTTCTGGAATGTATGATAAAGCGAATGGTTCCAGAACTTTTGAGTATTTTGGTCGCACTTCCTTTGTTAATTCCATGAAAATCATCAATGTTTTGGTAAGTACAGTCGAAAAAACAGCTTTTCACTTCTTCGGTATCAGACTCGTCTATGATTGTCATGTGTCCACAAACAGAAACGAGGTTTGTCTGAAAAAATGATATTGTTCCCAATTTCCCCGTATATTACACCATTCTAATTTAAGGGCACCATGCCAACTAATGAGAGGCAGTATTTGCCTTTGACAATAGAAATTAAGCGAAACGAACGAATATGGAGATGTATGGAGCGTATCGCTATTCTATGAACTATCTCTGTCAAAAGAACAATTTCCACATCATTTCCAATCTGCCCGTATATTACAAAATTCTAGTCCAAGGGCACGATGCCGACTAATGAGAGACAGTATTTGTCCTGGACAATAGAAATTAAGTCAAACGAACGAATATATATGGAACGTATCACTATTCTATGGACTATCTCTGTCAAAACAATTTTCACACATCTTGAGGTACTATGCCAATCTATAAGGACAAGTAATCTTGGTCCCCTATCTTCCCACTCGGTCATTACTCTAGGTTGTTCAGAGCCTCCCTTCTATGATGTTGCTTACCTTCTCAATATTTTATGTTCAATGATATTTAAAAACCGCTAGCATGTGATAGGTTAGATGTTCTACTGGATGATTCGTTTTTTTTGTCACATAGTATATATATATATATATATATATATACATACATATATGTACATATATTAAGTAGGATTTGAATGAAAAGTTTCATCGACGTACATATAGTAAGACAAATGAAAATCGTAGTCAATCTCCAGAAAATTAATGTGATTAAACGCATAGAAGAAAATGTTTCCTTTCCATAAATTCCAGCCTATTGGAGTTCATAAACTCAATCATTATAAATCAATACTCCATATCCTCGTTGCTACTAAGCTGTGATGTTTATCGGTAACATAATAAATCAATACGACATGTTCTCATTGTCGCTAAGCTGCTATACTTGTCAGTGGTATAAGGAATTACTCGTGATTCAATAATATTACAAAACACAATAAAACCATCAAAACTGCTCAAATACTCTATTATTTATCAACCAATCCGTCGATCTTAACCGAATTTAAGTAATAAGTTCTGACAGGTTTCTATCAATAGCCCTCCATTCAAATCTATTCATTTCCTCAGGTATTTGAAAGACATCGGACTCTCTACCTGCATAGGAAACGTCTACAAAATGAATAGATTATAATAGTTAGAGAGATTAACTCATAAGTAGCACTGCCACCTATTGATTTTATAATATAATTTTTCACGCCTTGAATTCTAGCTATCTAGCTACCCCATATTGTAATACCATATAACATTATTGATGCTACTACTCACTAATTGTAACTTATCACTGTAATTGCACTTGTAGTCAATTCGTGTAAATAATCGAATGAATGATATGCATATTTATGTCTTTTTGTTGACTGAGAAGCGGAGAGGCTATATACATCAATTTAGCTTTTTTATTTATAATTAACTCTTTACTACGAGTCCATAATTAAAAAGTAAGTAAATCTTTATTTAAATTATCCATTGCCACCTGTAAACTATTATGGGCGGAGTATGTAATCTGCGTAAAGATAATGTTTGTACTTTTGAAAATAATAACAATAATAGTAAGATGATACCTCAATTATAGTACGAGGGTAGTTTGACAAGTAGTGAGAATGGAAAAGAAAAACGAATTTCTTAAATACAAAATAATTTTTATTTTTCAATACATTCTCCTAAAAGAGCAATACATTTATTCCAACGGTGCTCCAATGCCCTTATGCCATCTCTAAAATGCGATTCCGGAAGGCTTGCAAAATACTCATTTACACCTAGTGCCGTTTTCAATTTTGAAAAAAGGTGGAATAAGGCGCATGCGATACTAATTGGAAATGCAATTCGTGGATTTTGGACATCGCAACTGTGCTGGTATGCGAGGGAGCGTTGTCTTGGTGAAACAGAATCTTTTTCTTTGCCATTCCTGGCCGTTTAGCATGAAATCTCAACATTTAATTTTTGTAGAAGTTCTGCATAATATTGTCCGTTTATTGTGGCACCTTTCTGAAGGTAATCAATGAGCAATCACCTTGTTTGCCGATAAAGTGGTTTTCGCTTTCTTTGTAGGTGCATAACCACGTTCTAACCATTGTTTCGACTGTTGTTTAGTTTCGGGTGTACTGTAGTGTAACCAAGTTTCATCGCAAGTAACAAATCGCCTACAAAAATCAACCGGATTCCGCTTATAAAGGTTTAAACAGTTATTGGAAATGCGCAAACGAGTGAACTTTTGACCAGTCGTAAGCAATCGCGGCACCCATCTTGCCGAAAGCTTGGAAAGGCCCAATTCTTTCGTTAAAATGTGGTGTACACGTTCTGTTGAAATGTTTACCATGTCTGCTATCTCTCTCATTTTGAGTCGTCGATCTTGCGTAATTATATTATGGATTTTTATAATCATTTCCTTAGAAGTCACGATTTTGGGTGCTCGAGAGCGCGCTTCATCAACACAGCTTGTTCTACCACGTTTAAATTGATTTACCCATCTACTTATTGTGGCGGATGATGGAGCAGATTCACCTAATGTTTCCCGTAACTCATCTTTTATTTCGGTAGCTTTCATACCCTTAATTACGAAGTATTTAATCACCGCACGAAACTCTGTTTTTTCCATTTTATCAAAACGACGTGTTTCTGCTTTTTCAATCAGCTGTCAAAAATAAACTAATCAACCGATTTATCTAAATATCGGAATGTAAACATATAAATAGGCAACCTAAATTACAGTGTATTTGTTTTATCAATCAGAGCGCCACCTATGTGTCATTCTCACTACTTGTCAAACTATCCTCGTATATATTTTAACTATTAAATAGTATATATGCAACAAATCGTTTTGTGTTAAATAGCAATAGTTTTATTTAGATATACTTGTATGTATATGTATGTATGTATCTGGAAATATAGCTTATCAGAAATACATCTAAAATGAAAACAAGATTTATTTGTACATTTTGTATACATTTCCTGTTTGAATAGTCATAATGGAACATTTGCTTTAATATTTCCAACTAAATATTTATTTCGTCGATCATAATCAACTATTCATCACTATAGACATATAGTTGTTATTGTTAAAAAATGTTAATAATGAATAATTAATTACCTCTCTTAAAATATCGTTGAAACCTTCGCTTATCGTGGAAGGAATACGTCGTTTCGGATTGATGTCCTTATAGGAGAAAACGGTTCTGTTAACGAATTCCCAGTCCATCACGTCGCTCAGTTTATTGACTCGAAATCTGTTTAAACTTGGCGATATTCCTATAAATAATAAAGCGTGGTATAATTTACGCAATAAATATTTAATACAAAAACAAAAAAGAGCGGAAAGAGACCGAAAAGGAACTCATAATTGAAAGATATTTTTCATGTAGTCTAAATACAATAGCAGTTTAGCGCCACTTATACAATGTTTAAGAAGGATGTAATCACAATATTGATAGCCTTTCAACTTTTGGTTAATAAATTTTGTTTCGTATCCGATTGAAACGAATAAATATGTACCTATATTCTTTTAGTATGATCCGCATTAACTTATCTAATAAAATACACAAGTAGCTGGATTATTATTGTTTATTTAAGACTACAGAAATCCATAAAGGCTTATAAGACAGTTGTGTAAAATAAACATCGTTTGGCGTACAGACAAACAAAGAAAAACAAACTGTACCGCATATATTAAATTAAATTATTTCTCGCTTTATTTTTAGAAAATAATAATAATTTACTTTTTAAGTTACTACACAAAGCCATACTCGTATTTTGCTATTAGTACACAATTAATTAAAAAAATGTAACAATTGACATAGAGAGGTTAACAAAAAACAACTAACTGTTATTGAGGTAATAAAAATTTTCCATTATTAAGAGATGTATACTGTATCGATATACAAGGTGTGGTAATTAAATAAGGCGACTGATGTGAGAAATGTTATTTATTGCAAATAAACTTATATTTAACTTTTATCCCCTTCAAAATACTCTCCTTCTCTATCTATATACTGCTGTACACGTGTCTTCCATTGTTCAAAACAATGCTGTAGTGCATCATTTAGCTGCCTCTTCAACAGCTCTGCCGTTTTTGCTTTTACATATTCAATAGACTGAAAACGTGTTCTCCTTAATGCATTTTTTACTTTTGGGAATAGGTAGAAGTCACATGGTGCGCGATCTGATGAATACGGAGGATGATCAAGCAGAGCTATGCACTTGCTCGCTAAAAACTGCTTCGCATTAAGGAATTGTGAATTGGCGTATTGTCCCGGTGCAGAATCCACGAGTCGTTCTTCCAAAAATCCAGTCTCTTCTTCCTTATTCTTTCCCTCAACTGGATTAGGAATTCTTTGTAGTATTTCTGATTAATGGTTTGACTCTGAGACACCCAGTCAGTCATGTTAACCATCTTTGATATCGGAAATGCGGTAAGCATTGCCTTCAAGCTCATTCGTGCTCTTTTTTGTCTTGGCGATCTGGCCGCCTTTCAAAGCATCGATTGACGCCTTCTTTAACACATTCTTAGACATTTGTAAACATTCTGTTGGCGATTTTTTAATTTGACAGGGAATTCGCTGCTCGATTTTTATGTCGACCAATATTACTGCGTTACTAAGTAACAGTATCCTCTATAATTAAAGCTCGAAAATAAACTAAAGCGGACAGAAACGGACAAAACTACGAGTTTTTGCTTGGGAAGTATGAAGGTCAGTGACATTCCAATTACAGTCTCGCTCGATACGGCTGCGTGATGGAAGGACCACAGTCTCGTTATTTAATTGCCATACCTCGTATACGCGTCATTCGTACCCTGTCTTCTAGCAAATTGTTATTTGAAGTGACCTGTGGTTCTGATATCACATTTGTGACATTGAAAAATACTAATGATGTTTTTGAAGTAAAATTTTAATAGTTGTCATGAGTTGTGTTATTTAATGTTAAAAAAATGGGTTTAATGATTGACCCCTATGATACTGTTAGCCAAGCTCCAATTTTTGAGTATGTAATGATAGGTCCACAAATTCATGAGGATTTCTGTAGACCATGTCCTCATATTTTGATTCTTTAAATATCCCGTAAGATGGAACCAGAACCCATCAAAACTCACGCAATATCCAGTTCTTCTGTCTTAATAAATTAAGTTTGTGGATAGCTTGAATTTTATGTGGATATAACTTTAAGTTTTTTCCTGAGAATATCGCGACATATTCCAACTGATTTCTTAGGTTGGTTATAATTCGATGTCGAACATCTTCAATGCAATCTTTTTTAGGTACATCTCTGCCAGATTTAGGAATTACTATAAATGTTACACGAAATTTATGAACACAAATATGATACATCGCACGTGATTGAAAGGTTAGAGAATTGTTGATAAAAATCCTGCTTACTAATATTCATTCATTAATATTATGCCAGTAACTTACCACTGTTATTAACGGGCTTAATTGTAAATGTTCCAATGGTGTCTAATATTGTAATATTAGAACTAGATATAAAAACTATTGGGGAGAGAGACTTCAAAAGAAAAAACTATAATCGAAGCATTTAATAGCAAGAAAGTGGTTTATAAGAAAGCGACGAGGTGTAAACATTCTGCTGGCGGCGATGTGAAGGCATCAGTTTTCCAAGTTTATAATGATTGTAATTATTATTTTCTAAAAGAATGTATCATAAATGGCAAATATTTTTCTAATATCAATCTATTTGTTACTCTTTAATGTCGAAAACAAAATAATATTCATCCATGATTTCTGTTTGAAGTTATTAAACTGTTACAATTTAGTGTAAATAAATGTTTGTGTTTATTTTTATTGAAATTTATATAAAAGAACTTTAATTTTATGTTCTGTATGTAAAAATTGTAAATTAAAATGGCGATTTAAAACAAACAACGCAACTATTACATATATTCTCATTATATGTATATTTTTTTAAGGGAAGTATCTACGAATTTACTATGACTAAGGAAGTATTTCCAGAAATCAATAAAATTTTGCTTTATTTACACTATGTGAAGCATACACTTTGATCTCGTTGAATTTATTATTTGGTTACTCACACGTTTCTCAAGTTCTTACATAAAAAATGACGTCTGTATATGTCCCAACAGCCGTACTGTTTTTATAGCCTAGTTTATTAAGGAAGCCATAAAAATATGTATATTTACATGAAAATTTCAGACTGTGTTGTCTAGTTTTTAGTTAAAAAAATAAAATGGCCATATTTTATAAGTTGTGGTAGCAATAGGACATTTGTAACAAGTTCAGAGTTGCAATAAATTGATCAGATTAAAACACAGTTTATTTGGGGATAAAAAGAGAAAGTATCGGATAAATATCTTATTTAATTTTCGTAAAACAGTAAGTAGCTAAAAATTACTACAAACTTCAAACGATAAGACTAGCATGAAATGTATTTTTTATGTCAAGTACACATATAAAATTAGAAAGTAAACTAAAAGTATTTATACGTGGAATGTCTTTTAAGTTGTGCAGAGTCGGATATAGAGGGCGCCACTAACCAAATGTCAGTACTAAAAATTAACCTCCATCTTTAGTTAACCTAAATCCAAAGTTTCAGTGAGATGCGTGTAGTGTTGTAGTTACAACGAACTGTTGACATGTTAGATGAAAAATGGAACTAAACCGAGAATATTTTCGTGGTATAATCTTTTATAATTTTCGAAGAATGCCTCGCTGAGTTAGTTTCTGCTTTCAGCAATGAAGCACCACATCAGTCAACTTCTCGATGGTATGGAGAATTTAAACGTGGACGGATTAGTTTTAGCGATGATCCAAGAGCAGGTTTACCAAAAATGACAGTTACCTAGGAAAACGTCGATGCTGTGCGCAAGATCATCAACGAATATAGACATGTGACATATCGCCAGATTGAAGCATTATTGGGTATCAACACCGGAAGCTCTAAAAACGTGTACAATATTATCAGTGGTGACGAATCTTGGATTTACCCATACGAGCCAAAAAGTAAACGTCAGTCGTTTGTTTGGGCGTTCCAAGGTGAAGAAAAGCCCACAAAAGTCATCCGTTTTTGAAGTGTCTCCAAAAAGATGGTCGCGAAAGTGACAATCCCGAACGACGAATAATCCTCTACAAAGACAACGCAAGACAATTGAACAACAAACCGTCGAATTGTTAGATCATCCTCCGTACATTCCGGTTGACCGAAGTCCCAACGAATTCTTTACCTTTCCAAAAATCAAGAACGGACTGCGTGGTCAAAGGTTCTAGTCGTCAGAAAGTGCAGTCGATGTCTTCGAAAATGCAATTTTGACTGTACCATCAAATGAGTGGAACAACTGCTTCCAGAGTTGGTTCGAGCGCATGTAAAAGTGCATTATTTTCAGGGAGAATACTTCGAAAAACAATTAAGTCTGTAGAAGCTATCTACTGTTTTATTCCAGTTTTATATGCAAAACTTAAAAGACAACCCACGTATATTGTATGTAACATGCGTTTAATAAATTTACGACGAATATCATCACATCGTCTTGAAATATGTATTAAAGACGCATCTTAATGTACATACATATATAAAACATGTTTGATAAGTTATCTCTGTTAGTTTTGGATTTCTTGATCAAGATCAATATAACTTTAGTTTCGTTAGCTGGCTACCTATTTCTTTAAATAAATCTGTTGAACATTACAAATGTATGGTATATTAATCAGAGCTAACATGTATATAATTATTTATAGACTCTGTACCAATATTCTGCTGTGGCTTCTTTTAAATATTAACAATAGATTTTTACATGTTAATATTTCAACTACACGTGAACTTCTTTTCGATATCCTTCAGGAAAATGTTGTTAACTTGAATTCAGCAGCATAAGTTCTATTAGAAAATCGCTCTAAATATTCAAATTAGTTTCTAAAAATACAGCAAAGATATCCAAACACTGTCGTCGGTAAAATTTAAACATCACATATTTCTCATATGTTAGTAAGGAAACAATATGTCATTATGTTGACAATATTTCTTATAACTCTTTACACTTCTAAATAATTTATTACAGAATGTTCATACTATTCAATAAAAAATCGTAATAGTCACCATACGAGGTTCGATCAATAAATACCCAGCATTTTCATTTATTTATCAAAATTACTATGGTTTTCTTCAAAGCAATCCCCGTTAGATATGCCAGCGCTTTTGCTAATTTTCGAAACACTTCTAGAGCGCACTTTTTGGTATATCTGTTAGTTCCTTTAGCGAGTTATCTCTTCCATAATCATAAAGCGTTAGCCTTTTATCTTCGGCAAGAGAAAACAATCACAAGGAGGCATATTCTGCGAATATGGTGTTTGACGCATAACTTAAACGTTCTTTTTTAAATAAAAAATCAGAATTATCGCAATGTAATTTCCAAGTGTTGCTTTTCCACAATTTTGATCGTTCCTTTCGAATTACTTAGCGTAAACGACGTAAAAGTTAAAAAGTAATACTCCTTATTAAGTATGAATTCGTAGTGGACTATAATACCATTATAATCGAAAAACACAGAGAGAACCTTGACATGAGATTGAACATGACGTGTCCTTTTTGGTCTTGACTCCTCAGCAAGTTTCCATTCAGAGGATTGTGCCTTAGTTTTGACATCAAAGACATATATGCATGTTTAATTACCTGTTGTGATGCGTTGGAGTAATTTCTTTATGGACGGTGACTTCATTTAGTAATTCTTTGGTAATTTTTTGCCATTCTATTTTCTGGGCACAAAATTATTACGAATGAGCCATCCAAGATACTTTTTCAGCAGCTTCTTTTATAGCGATTCGGTGATTCATGCTGTATGTTTGGGGTCATTATCATATGCAAACACCAAGTTCTCCTCAATTAACCGCAATTCAGATATGAGCGTTCTCTTCCAATGTTCGTCTATAATTTTCTTTGCGCATAATACTATACATTTTTACTATATCCCTGATCTCCATACTGCTAAAATAACGCCAAAGCATTATAGAACTACTAACGTGTTTGTCTGTGGGAACGATGCAATTGCCGTTTTTCGTTCGTCTCCCTGAAACTCTGCGAACATTTTTCCAATTTTCTTCTGCCTAATTTCTATAATTTTTGGGCCACCGTAGTCGTTTTTGGCGATTTACATGATGTAGCAACGGTTTTCTTGTCACAACGCGACTGTAAAGACTGGCTTCCTTAAGCAGCGATTAATGGTAGCTATAGAAATCGTTATAGAGTCGTTCTCGTCCCTTGTAGATTTCTGCAGCGATTTTAGTCGTTGTCAATTGTCTGCTAGCTTGTCTAATATTTTAAGATGCCGGTCTTCCTCACACATTATTGAACGACCGAGAGATTACGTGACAGTTTTGTCACCGTCGAATATCTCTGTTCCAAAATCGGAAGAAATGTTTGGCTGGAAAGAAATTCACATCGAACATTGAAATTGTCGAAGCCGTAAATGGTACAACATGGAATTTCGAAGGCTTAGATAGTTCTTTTTTGTTTGAAGAGTTGACAAGCGTTAAATCAAATGTCTAGAGAACTACAACGGGTACTAGGAAAGTTTTGCAATATGACGCAACAATGAATCGTAGGAAGCTGCTTGTTGCTACATGTTGAGACATGTTCATACGTGCATAGTAACCGCCGCGCCATGTCGATGGATAGGCAGTTTTGCGTGATAATTTCGTGCGTGGTTTAAACGTAGGCCAGTGCTTCGAAGAAACTTGCACTAGGTGATGTTTGTCTACGTTGCACAACGATTTTCAGGTGGTATGGAGAATTCCAAATGGGAAATTTAACTGTGGAGGATGATGAGAGGCCGGGAAGGTCACGGACCTCAGTTACGGAGGAAAACATTATTACTGCGAAGAAAATGCTTGGCGAGGACAGGCGAGTGACCTACCAACAGATAGAGGGTACTTCAGGCCTAAATGCACCAGCAATTCGTTCGATTCTGCATGATCATTTGCACGTGAAGAACTTTTGTTTTCTCTGAATGCCGCATCGACTGACTGCAGAGCAGACGACACGACGTGTGACTTGGTGCCGGGAGATGATATAGATAGAAAATTTAAATAAGGGACAATCTCGGTATGTGAACAACATCGTGACAGGTGACGGGACTTGGCTGTACTATTATGATGTGCTGACCAAAACTCAAAACAAAGTTTGGATCTTTGATGATGAGGACACACCCGTAGTTGTCAGAAAATTCCGATCTGTAAAAAAGAAAATGATAGCTGTATTTTTCAAATCGAGTGGAATTGTGGAACGCGTCGGTTTGGACACACAGAAGACAGACACAGCTAAGTGGTATACTGAACAATGCCTGCCTAAAGTCATTGGATCTATGAAGAACCTGCGGCCAAAGCCAAGAATGGACACCTGGTTTCTCCATCACGATAATGCTCCAGCTCACCGCGCCAAGGCCGGCACCTAATATTTGACCACAACAGGATTGAAACTTCTCGAGCACCCTCCCTACAGTCCAGATCTTACTCCCTGCGACTTTGCACTGTTCCTGCATATGAAAATGAAACCAAAAGGGAGGCGGTTTTCCAGTGATGAGGACCTTCTGCGGGCTTGGGGCAACTAGTGTGCTTTATTGCCTAGTGAAACTTGGCGGAACTGGTTTAAAGATTGGTTTCGGAAAGTGGAGAGGTGTAGAGGAAATTACTTTGAAAAAATTGAATAAACGAAGCTGTATTGCAAAACTTTCCTAGTACCCTTTGTATGTATATTGAAAAATAAATTTGATTTTGCTGTTTCTTTCTGGAGATCTATTTTAGTAATAGAAGCCAATATAGATCCAACAAACTGGTTAAATATTTTTATTTAATTTAGAAATTTACCAAATTTTACTGTAGTTTTAAATAATAACAGTTTTCATATTATTATCAGAGTTTTTTTGTTGCTAAATGGAAATTGCTCGGATGTTTATATTTTACGATTTTGGATCCAATTGATTCTTCACAGTTACAAATGCATTTAATAAATGGTATCGAATAATGAATGAATGTTATGGAAGATTAAAGAAAGCAGGATTACATAATATATTTTTTGCATTAGCAAACTTAAGAACATTAATTCGCATATATCACTCATATTTTATGAATTAATTTTTACATACAGAAACGGTTATCGGAAAAAATGAATGAATGAAATGTTGTAAATTTGATATCAGAAAAAAAAAAAAGAAAAAAATTGCACATCTTAATGTGTATTTTTAAATCATCTCCTTGACATGTGGGCTTGCATTTGTCGGTTCAATAACACGATCTATTACTACTGATTAAGATAAGTAATTTTTCACATTAGCGAGAAAAAGCTAAAGTGGATGTGGTATGCTTGATATGGTTTTTTTTAGATATAAAAGCACATTATTTTAAATAAACATGATTCATTTATAACATCGTTTAAAATAGAACGAGCCTAATGTAAACATGGACGTCTGTAAAGTTATACAATGTACACATATACGCTCATGCTTGTCCACTAACCCGGAACGAATTAAAAGTTGACATTCGGCGAATTTTTTAAAATGCTTTAGATGACATACTTTTGTATTTCTAAGACTTACTATGAACGGGCCATCTGCAATAAGCATTTGATAGTTTATATTGCTAAAACAAGAGCGCGAAAAAACGTTGTACATGTGCATAAAATTCCTTTTATTTATTGCGACACGATGATGCCATTTATCGTACAATGTATTCAAAATGTATATACGCTTAATATTCATATGCAAGTTCTGAATATTGATTCATCTATGTATGCACAGAATGTATAAATCATTGTCATTGACAATATTCTAAAATTAAGTCATTCATGATAATAATAAAAATTTTCCTTCTTGGTAAACATTGGAACATAGTTTAACATAAAAATTATGTAAATAAACAATATAAAAAAGTATAAGTTAAATTCTGGTGAAGTCGCTAATCTACAGTCACTCATAAAAGTGTTCGTACACCCCGTGAATATCGAATATCATCAAATGTGAACATCCGGTTAAGAGAAAGCATATTTACTTACATTTAACAACGTTAAAACATTCTAAAAAATTCTAACAATTCGAATTATTTCGAATAAAAATAATCAGGATATTCAATCAGAATTTTCAAAATTTACGTCACTTCTGAAATTAGGTGCTGTCGTCTTGATATGCGCTTGCGTAAATAATTTTCTGATACTATTCAATTAATAAATTTAATTTAAATTCATTCATAAATAGAGAAACTAAAGTATTGTTCCTATAGCGTGGACCACCCAATATACCAACATTACAATGATGTAGTTCATAATTTTAAAGTAATTTTAATGAGAATTACTTAAAAATACATCACGATAGGGTGTTTTGAAATATATATTTTGAATTGACATAAAAAATGTATTACGAACACAAACTTTATCTAATTTCAAAAATTATGAATTTCAAGAAACCGGTTCCGTGGAAGATCAAAAAAGTGAAAAATACAGTCGCAGTGGTCGTTCACAAGAAAATATTGGTTTGGTTCGTGAAAGTGTTACTGAAGATCCTGAAATGTCCATTAGACAACGTTCAAAACAACTTGGACTTGTGGATCAACAACATGACGTATTTTACACAAGGATTTAGCTCTGAAGGCAGCTAAGGTTCAAATAACACAGGAACTGAAGCTATTAGATCATTAAAAACGTCGTTCATTTGTCAATTTTATCAATAAACAACCAGCTGATTTTTCTGAAAAAATAATATTTTCCAATGAGGCACATTTTGAGCTTTGTGGCTATGTTAATAAAGAAAATTGCTGTATCTGGGGTGAGGAAAATCCACGAATTATTCATGAGAAACCTATGCATCCTAAACGAGTTACTGTTTGGTGTACATTATGGTCAGGTGGTGAAATTGGAAATGCTGCTGGTGAAGCTGTAACTGTCAATGGTGATCGATATCGTGAGATGATATCCGAATTTTTGTAGCCTGAATTAATGAATATTGATCTAGAGGGTGTGGTTTCAACAGGATGGCGCTACACCTCAATTGATTTATTGAGAGAAAAATTTCCTGGACGTGTAATCTCAAGAAACAGTGATGTTAATTGGCCAAAATCATGTGTTTTGACACCGTTAGACTATTTTCTTTGGGGTTATTGAAAGGTCAGGTTTATGAAAACAATCCAGAATCAATTCCTGCTTTGAAAGATGAAATTATTCGTGTCATTGGTGAGATAGAGTCTCAATTATGTCAAAATGTCATTGAAATGAGGAGGCCATTTGGCAGGTATTATTTTTCGCATATAAATGTCATAACTGATACCTCAATTACCAATAAAAAGCTTTTGAAAGTGAATGCAAATTATGTGCTTTATTTATTCTTTAAAAAAACCGCGAAATTTGAAATAACCTTTATGTATACGCACGTGTATATACAGGATTACGTGCATTTCTCAATCTAAATTAATGAAAACTCGTAATAAAGAATCGAATCTAACATCTTCTCGATAAGCAGACGACTGGGGTTTGATTCTTCATCGATAAGGCATGATTTTTTCATTAATTTTTGCCTTTATAACAATGAACTACGAGTTTTCACATATCATTATTTCCAAATATTGTCACGATTTATGTTTAATATTTAGATATAATCTTATTTGTTCAAAAATATAATAAAAAATCCATATATTGTAAGATTTTGCTAAATTTACATACATTTGTGGGAATTCTTTATTTCGTTGCATAATAACAAAAATTAATTTAAATAATATATTTTAAGACCTATATAAAATGTAAACAATTGGAAAAAATACAAATTATTTAAGGTTTCCAAAACTAAAATATTGATTTTAGTTTTCTACGTAATTACAATTTCGTTTTAAACTCTTTTGATATTGTGAAGCAAGCTTCTGGTCTATGGTATAATTTTGAACTGCGTGTCATGTGAATCTCCATATTTACTACTGTTAGAATTATTATTATAATAATACTATAAAATACAAAAACTCATGGCTATAGACTATAGATCTTATTAATTTAATATGCTATGTTATTGAAATTAAAATATCTTTCCTTATTTTCAAAGAATTTCGAAATTTGGCAAAATGCACATTAGCTGACTTGAAACCCCATAATATTGTAACTTCACTTGTATTAAAACTGAATAACAGCATTTCGATAAGCCAAAAACCAAATTTTAAAATTAAAACTTTACGAGTATCGTCTATTTTTACAGATTAGAAGCAGGTACACAACTTACCTAATAAACTTGGATTGCCCAGATACTTTTCGGATCCTGAAGGTTCTTCAAAAAGCGGCACGTTCTTGACAATTTTGGCAGTCGATAATTGATTCAGGTTCACGCCCAGTTGTTCCATTGAAGTGGCGATATCTCTGTGTAAAAATATACTTTCTTGTTTTAAGGATTGGATTGTGAGACCCTGAAACAAACGAATCAATAATAGAATTAAACGGAACTTGAACGTTTGGCTCTTTTCAGTTCGGAACAAACAAATACCACTTCAAAGTCTTTATAATTTCGACAAATCAATTACTATTATTAGTCATACATTGTTCCAATTTTAGTTCGGTATATTTTACAGATTATTATGCTTCGAGCACAAACAAACCATCGCAGCTTTTAAGTAGCTTACATTAGGAATGGTCGGATTTCAAAAGCGTCTTTTTAAAATAATCCTCGGTTTCCACGAAGTGTGTATTACTGGAATGACTTTATTATGTATACAATTCGTAATTCGCGATGATGTGTGTGAATATTGCAAATTTCCTTAATAGAAAAATAGATGTCTGGTTTTTTTGTTATCCTTTTCGTGGGTAATGCTAGAAAAATCGCAATAGTAATAAAGTCTGGTCGTAAAATAGACCTGCAATAATTTTTAATGAAAATTTATGCACCGTTTCGATTCTCAGATGTCTCGTTGATTTATGTCCTCGTAAACTAACCGACACAGCCATAATGCTGTGTGATTGGAAGAATTTTTCTCAATTTTAATTTAACTTTCGTGTGTTACTTTTTTAGGTTTTACAATATGTGATAAGATACTATACAATAGTATTTAAAGAAAATCAATCTAGAAAATAGATGAAATTTTGATCAAAGAAAGTTATTATTTAGCAGTATATTAGAGCTTCTTCCCGCGTAAAATTTCTTTTCTTATGAAGCTGATTTACATAATTTTTGAAAAATTTCTTTACTTACTACATTCTGTTAGTAGCTGTTTTCTTAAATACTACTTGATGTATATATATATATATATATATATATATATATATATATATATATATATATGTTTCTGCCTGGCAGACAAAGCTTTCTTTCTTTTAGGTATATTCATTTACTTTCTTCTTTTGTATTTTAATTATTTTTGCTTTAGCTTTAATTATTCCTATGCCATTAGCTATATATACACAGTCAGTTACAAAAGTGTTCGTACTCTCCGCGAATTTTGAATATTATTAAATGTTAATATCCGGCTATGATAAAACATATTTACTTCCATTTAACAACATTACAAAACTCCAAAAACCTGTAATAATAATATGAAAACTATTATTTATGAAATTATTATTTACAATTACATAAATGTGAAAAATAAGCATTTTGTCTTTCGCAAAGATGAGTTGTGAAAGTAAACATAGTCTGATGAAAATTAGTTACCAACACTACATAAAGAAAAAAAAAACTCTTAAGCAAAATAGCCAAATTTATTGATAAAGTAAGCGTGTTCTGTAGTGCAGATTGAAGAAAATATTCTGAACTGTTAAAATTGTATCGAGAAATGGACGTCCAAGAATCTAAATGGACACGATCAGAGAATTGCTACATTGCATTAAATCAAAATTCGTGGATAAGTGCACTAATGATAGACATACAGATAGAATTTTGTACTGGAAAGAAAGTACATTAAGAAAACGAAGAGAATTTGAAGAAGAACCTGATTTTACGCGACGTTAATACTTACTTGCATGCTCTATGTTTTACAATAGGTAACTATTAGTTACGCTAAGTTCTTTTCAAAGTTTTTAACGTTGTTTTTGTATAAAATTACACCTGTATGGTTACTCGGCTATTCTCAATGTGAATTTTAACTCATTGAATTTGTAACAGTTCTTTGATCGATTGATCATTAAAATCTTTGGAAGTCTATTTCTGGGCACAATTTCAACAGCTCAGAATATTTTGATTATGTTTTATCAATCTACACCGTGGAATACGTTTTTCAGTAAATTTGGCTATTTGACGTAAGGTTTTTTTTCTTTGTGTAATGTTGTTAACTGGCGCATATTACCAAAGATGTGATTACTTTTACAACGCGGCTTTGTAAAAGCATCAAATGCTTATTTTTCACAATTACATGACACTATTAAGAGGATTTACCGAATTCATTCTAAATTTATGGCTTTCAATAGAGAAATATCTTATAAAAATGAAGTGTAGGAAAACTTTTTTGGCAGTCGATGTTAGAATATTTAGCAAATTCTTTTGTAATTGTAAATAATAGTACCTTTCGTATTGTTATTAAATGTTTCTAGAGTTTGTTTACGTTGTCAAATGGAAGAAAATATGCTTTTTCATAGCCGGATGTTCGTATTTGATGATATTCAACATTCACGGGTGTACGAAAACTTTTGTAACGGAGTGTAATCGCAAATGCAAACGTAGACGTTTTGATTATTCTGTCACTTTTTGTTCTATTATTTTTTCTAACGACTTTTAAATTACAGACTATAAATCTCTGTCTACTATCCTATACAATTTAAGAAAATAAGAGTGTTTCTTATAACAGACATTAAAAAAGCATGAACTTGGGGATTTTATTTTTGAATACTTCTTAATTCTAGAAACTCGATACATTAACATGAGTGCAAAGTAGAAACTTTAAAATAAATTCGTTAAACACAATATTTGGTAAACACACGTATCGCTCCTTCTGCATTTGGTGATTTTCTTTCAAAATTTTCGATTACTTTGTTGCATACACACCCATTACATTTTCATCATGAACGTGAGTTCTTGAATGATTTGAATCATTTAAAACCATTTATAAATCAGTACCCAACTTATAGTATCCTGATTAAACACTTTTATTCACTCGGGTGTTTTAGTATTGCTTCAGCTTCAATTTCTTTTTAGTGGAGGTCAGATTTTATTCTGTGCTTTATTGTCACGGTCATAGTAGGAAATCGGGGCGAGATAGTCCATTTTTAAATTTATTGAGCATATTGTGTCACCATGAAACGAGATGTGCCATCTGTTCGCCGGTTAAGTCATGAAGTATCCAAAACAAACCTTCCTCAATCGAAGATGTTAGTGGAAACTGTTACGTATATATATATATATATACGCATAATTGAATGGCCAGACATTCTTTGGCTAATTTACATAACATTGATAACATTGTTCCCTTCGATATCGGAGGAAGAGAGGCGTTCTGTCCTCGAGGTATCTTCCAGCGCGAAATTTTCTGGAACTTTTTATGCCACCTACTTTCTCTTCTTTTCGTCTACTTCTACAAGTGTCGTTTCCTCCAAAAATGATTCAATATTGACATCACGCGTAAAATCGTCCGGTACTCTATTTTTGACCAAGTTGACATAGAGAGCGATTTGCATAATAACCACAGTGTAAGTAATCAACGCAGGTGTTGGTTAGAGTGTAGGTTCGAACAAGTGTTAACCTACACTGAATTTATCACAGTGCAACAACAAATAATACTGATTGAGTTGTGCCCAATTTGTGATTAATTAAAATATTTAGTCTAAAAACTGTTTTCTAAAAGCCATTTTGATATCGAAGCCTTTTCTTAAATCCTATACATTTTATAACAAATAATATGCAATTTTATTCTTGCTTAATAACTGCAACAAGTACTTGTGGAAATTAATTTACAACGGGTATCGCATAAAAATAATTCTGACTTAATAATTGTCTTCTTAAGTAGTCAAAGTTATTACAAGACATGTGCTTATTCTATTACTGCGATTACAAAACACGTTTTGCTAATAAAATTAAATGTATAAATTATTAAGATAAACGGGAAGCGTAATGTTGCGTGTAATTCGCATATCCACACAAACGTGCACACATGGAATTAGGAACATAAATACATAACTAGCAAATGCGTCGTCCTCCTTCGCAACGAAAAAAAAGTTCTCCTTTAACGGCGTACAGGGACAGACACGGATGCTGCTGAAATTATAATTTATGGAGCCTTGAAAGCAAAGGATGTGCAAAAAGAATGTCGGGTCCCGTTGTCGGGAACTAAATATAAAATTTCCTCGGTGTGTAACTTTTGAAATATTTAGTAAATGGCGTGTGGAAATTGTTTGCTCAGTTTAGAATTTCTGAAATTTGTTTATAAACATTGCAATCGTCATTACGACCTTAACACCTCATAAATTTATTGTGTGGATAATCATTTCTTGATTATTTTTAATGTAAGGTAAGTATCACCGATTACATCGCTCTCTAGTGTCAAAATCTACAGAATAAAAATTTCCTAATTGTAAATATTTACGCTGGCCTATAAAAACAGTACTTCTTCTTTATGTTTTGGTATGTGATCTTTTGCACCGTTAAATTGTTTAAACTATGTCTATACTTTTCGGATCTACATAATTAGCAGTATATAAATTAAGAAACTTATTGGATATTAAATATAATATTTTTTTAATAATAGGAACTTATGAAAATAAATTTCTATTCAATTGCTTCCTTTAATTCACACATAGAATGGGTAATGATTACTTTACTTTTTATGTCTTGATAGGAACTTTTTACATGTAGTCAGCTTCGTCAGGGTTTGCCACTCCGATAGTAGATTATGAGGAAACTGCCAATATGGATAACGAAACGTCGATGAAAACTACGAAAACGCGGTAAAACCCGCAGAAGGTTGTAAGATGGAAAAATAAACAATAAAAATTAGACTTTTTCAGTTTCGCATCGTAAAAGCGCATAATTACGTGCACTTTTTATTATAGTGAGAGATGCAATTGTTAACTACTAAATGACGTATTAAACTTGAGCGTTGAAAGGAGGTCAGTTCTAAGTGTTTTGACTTGTAAGGCTGTTTAAAAAAACGTTAACTTTTGGGGTAACCAATGCAATCATTTTTTTCATACATACATACACACGCACACACACAAAAACACACAGACACACACACACACACACAGAGAGAGAGCGTATATTATATTGTGTGTTAAAAAACACTTCTACTGAGTGATAATGTTTCTGTGACGACAAACAGCATGTAGAATCTTTATTTATGTAAATGTCTGTTGGATCTAACGTTAGACGTCTTTAGGCAATGATGGGCTTAAGTGTTCTACGTGTTTTATTCTCACTTTCACATCATAAGATTGATGAGATTATGCAATCAAAGAAGTTTTAGCAGAATTTTGAATTCAATTCCAAGAACTTGAATATGATCAGTTTTGTGGGGCTATTCCGCGAGACAGACTGCATTACAAGAAAAGAAGGTAGTGGATGACTTACAAAATGCACGCAGAAAGTAGTTGACAACTTAAGAGGTCAACTTTCTCTTGGAAATTGTCATGCTATTGTCAAAAAGGAACCGCATCTACGTCCACATATTACAATATCTATTCAAGAACTTCTGCCAATTAAATTACGTTTAAAAGACGTCATATTTGTGGATGACTTATGAACACTGGATAACGATGTCATTTTATCGAAAACATGAGGGCATGGCTGCGAACTCAGAGTATATGCGTATATAGTCTATAGAAAATTCTCATCTGTACATTGAATCTTTGAGCGTTGTCGTCGTTTGTCTTTAATTGCTTCTCTACGCGGTTGCATAAGATTCTGCGTTTATGGCTTCACTTTTTTTTAATATACTCGATCAGCAAAATTCCTGTAACCATAACTTTTCGGGCAGGTGGAGATTTCGAATTTTCTTGAGGGTCCGTACCCTTCTTGCACCGCTGCATGGGCTCCTGTTTACTTTTGGAGTTATGGTAATGATTTACGTTTCATCTCCAGTAACAATTCGGTTGAATACTTGATCTTCACCATAGAGTGATACAAATTTTCTACAGCACTCGACTCGCACTTCTTTTGAGGCACCGTGAGCATTCGCCGTGTCCATTTTGCAGTAACATTTGAAAGGTTAAGGTCATGAAGAATAGTGTATAGTACTAACGGATAGATTCATAGCTACTGCTAATATTCTAACCTTTATTCGGGCATCTTCCAGTACAACATTTTTCACGTTTTCTTCCGTAGCGTCAGCAACTAGGCCGCCTGGGCGAGGGTGCTATTCAATGTTCTCTCTGCCTTTTTTAAATTTACTTAAGCTGTAGATAATGAAGGTGCAGAATCTCAGTAAATGGCGATAATCTCTTCATTAATGATTTTTTGACTTTTTGTTTTGTATGGAATTTAATCACAGAGCGGTGCTCGATTTTTTCAAACATTGTTGTGTCAGTTGTTGTAGTTTTGGTTGGGTAAGAGTTACCAGCAAAATAATAATCACAACTACATATATGAAATTTTATATTTACACCCTCAGATAATGTCATTATCTAATAAATTAATCAAATTACCTACATCATTAGTAAATTGCTCGGATATCGAAAGTACATTAGACACTCCTCGTACATTATGCGTTTAATAAAACCAGTGGCTTAAAATATGCACGAATCTGTTTAATGGAGATTAATATAGTTAATTATCAATAGTTTAGTCAGGGGATAGCATTTTAAATGGAGTATACAGTTTAAGTTAAACATAAATCAAATACAATTATTTTTTATTTTGTGTAAAACCAAGGAAAGTACAGACAGAATTCTACATGCATAGAAAGGTACCTATATTTAGAAAATTATATACATTTTAAACAATCATTTATGCTTTAAGTAACTGGTATCATGGGTACAGATATAATCGTGACAGGATACATATAAGAGTAAGACGAGGATTTAAAAGTTCGTCACAAACGAGAAGCTAAAATTAACATTGGATGCAGACGTGTTATGTCGTCGCTTAGACAATAAACATCCTAAAGGGAATGCGTTGTTTATACCTGTAATATTTAAATGACTGACATGTCGTTGACAATCATAAGCACACATATAGTTGGACGAATGCGCACTCAAATAAACTACAAAAAAATCAATTAAGTGTGTTAGTCAATGTCGAAAGAAATGTATGTACGTAATAGTTATTTTCTCCACGAGTTAAATTTAAAATGTTTATTGCAAAAATGTTGACGTTTATATGGCTCGTTTAATTACTTCAACTGCTCAAGAATTAATTAGACTTATTACAACATTGGTGGCAACCAGATGTCTAGATAATTTAATTTAGGTCCAATTGATTAGATTGCAAATGAAAATACTAAATAATACAGCGTACAGAAGTAATAAGTTATATTAATATATTCGGAAAAAAATTGTAGTTCACCTTTAAGATATTATTAACATGCAATTTGAATTCTAATATAATTCGATACGAAATTTGTGCCATAGATACTCATTAATCGATAAAAAACATTGAACGAGTAATGTTACTAATTTTATGTAGAATTGTTTGCTAGATGGATAAGATACATGAAATATATTCATTGAAATATATCAATTCAAATTGATAATATTTCCTAGACGAGTCGCTAATCTGTTGAGGTCAGCGACTATTATCCATCATTCATCAATGCAATATCTCACGAAGGGAAAGTTAATGGGAGGGTGGGACTGAGAGAGTAGATGGAAATTTCTTTCCTTTAATACGACTAGCCAGTTTTGGTTCAGTTATCCTTTTCGCATATCAGGCAGGTAACAATTTTTGTTGAAATTAGTGTAGTCACGCAAGTAACAGTTTTTGTTGAAATGAATGCAGCGTATGCAAAACGTTTCGAAGCAGTGTTTTTGTGATACGTTGAGTTCAAATTGACGCAAATGCACAAACCTCGCCTAAAAATTTGATAATATTGATCACGACATCTTGTCTGCCAAGTTGAAGAGGTCTGGTTTTAGTGAACTAATAGAGGTGCTTCATTTTTGTCTTTGCAATAGATCTCAGAAAGTATTTTGCAATAGTTATCTTTCGAGGCTGTACGTTGTTATTTTTGGAGCTCCACAGGCCTCAAACTTAGTTTTACTTCTTTTTTATTGTAGATAACAACAAGCTGAAAATAAACACGTGTAACTGTAAAGTTGTGACATATATTGGACAAAAACGCAGTTCATATACAATTATGACATCACGTCTGTATGCTCGGAAAGTGTTTCTTCATCTTCGTTTACAAAATCTGTCAAAACTTAATTCAAATTAAAATATTATTACCGTAAGTGGAAGTTATCGGAGCCGAATCATTATAAAACTGATTTTCAACAGCTAAGAAGCATTGTGAAAATCGAAACGCATGAGGCTTATAGAGGCTATTTGTGCAATATCGAAGACAATATTACAGCCGAATATAAATTTTTTATCAGTTTGTACAATCTAGATAGTATAGAATTTCTGGCAAACGCAATTCAACAATTGCGAATATGACGAACGGAAGTATATTGAGAACGACCTTTTCATTGGGGTAGATGGTATGTGAATATTCACACATATTATCAGATTGTATGTCGAATTATTCATCGATAAATATTATCTAAGTGATTTGTGTTGACATCATAAAGTACATGAAAAGACTGAAAAACAAGTTTACAGTGGTGATGACATTCCATGTTTCATAATTTAAGATTGTGTGTATTCTTGCGAAGTCTATGGCATAAATAATCAGTGTTAGCTTTAAAATGTAAAAGATTTTATGTGTTTGGAAAATTTTTAAAATTCGTCCTATATCTAAGAAAAGTGTTGTAACCGATATAACAAAATACAGGTCTATTTCTATTCTGTTAAATTTTGCTAAAGTTTCTTAGTACATATGATTATAAATGCTTCTCGCCCATATACATATTTCGACAACTAAGATGTCATCATCATCAGATAATTAAACAGTGTCGCACCTGGAAAACTACGGTAAAAATATCCGTACGAAACAAATTCCGCACGTGATCCGTACCGCTGAAAGCCAAAACGTACACTGTGGAATTTGTTTTCGTACGGGTATTTTTACCGTAGTTTTCCAGGCACGACACCGTTTAATTATCTGCTGATGATGACAACTTAGTTGTCGAAATACGTATACAGAATACGAAAGTTACTGTGGCAGGGGGTTATATATCAACCTTCAGTGATCAAGTTAATCAACCACAGGCTCCATCAAAATTGCCTTATATCAATGGTTTAACAATTTCTGTGAAAGATAATGTGAAAGATTTGCGTACAATATTTGAGAGTTGTAGCTTTGTTTGTCGTTTTGATAATATCTATATTTCAGCGTGTAAATCCCTGGTATTCATCATTCGACAGTGCTTCTATTCGCAGTAGAATTCCTTTATACGAGGTATGGCAATTAAATAATGAGTCTGCGCTCCTTCCATCGCATAGCCGCATCGAGCGAGTCTGTAATTGGAATATCATTGACCTTGATACTTCCCAAGCAACAATCCGTAGTTTCACCTCTTTGTCTGCTCTAGTTTACTTTCGAACTTTAATTGTAGAGGAATTGTTACTGAAAACTGTTACTTAGTAGTGCCGTGATAATTATTGACATAAAAATCGAGCAGCGAATTAACGTAAAAAAAAAATCGCCAACAGAATGTCTACAGGTGTTAAAGGAGGTATTTGGTGATAATGTTATGTCACGTGTGCGAGTTTTTGTTTGGCACAAACGGTTTTCTGAAGGTCGGGCAGAGGTCGAAGATGATGAACGTTCTGGTTGACCTGTGACTGTAAGAACTGAGGCCTAATGCTGGAAAATATTTCATTTAATCTCCGTATCTATGGGTTTGAGCTCGGATTGTATATGGCTGCTATTGTACGGTTTTATTGTCCATCACGAATAGATATTTACTGCAAGTTTTATGATATTTTGTATTATTATTATTTAGTAGTTAATTACTAAATTGGGAATGAGGAAGAAAGAGTTTCTTAGTCAATAGCTAATGCGATTATAGAAATTACGTCAAGTGCAAGCGGAAGTTCATAAAAATGTGTTTAAAGAAGAAATACGAGTTCTACGAACATGTATAAACATGTATAAAAAATAATTTTGACGTCTTAAATGATTTTATATCAATTAATATTAACCAATATTAATGCATTTATAAACATTTCTAAAAATTATCGCTTCCATTTAGTCGTTTCAAGAGCAACTGATATTTAAAAACAAGTAGATTTACAGGAAACGCAATAAAATACTTTAAATTATTATCATGAGGGGTTAAGTACCTTAAGATTGAAGTTTCATGTGATTTTATGCAGGGTGTAATCGTAACCATTAATTAACGCGCAGATAACATTATATTTAACGGAAATGTCTGAGAACTAAACGGATTTGTTTGCAGGCATGTACGGGTTAGTACATAAACTAGCAGTATCAGCGCTTTTTTCTATTATTTTATCTGTTACTACAACTATTATAACAAAATAAATTTTTTCCATTTTTCTGTTCTGAGATTTGCACAAAGAAAATGCAATCGGAACCATAACAAAGAATGCGGCAAGTTTACTTTACCAGTGATAAAATTCTTGTAACGGACCATCTGGTCTCACCGGAAATGACCTCAACAATGTTCTTAAACCTAAGATACTGTATTTGGCTTTTTCTTTATTATATGGCATTGATATCCTTTCTATCGGTGCATATAATATTGCTATAATTATATGTCGTTAAGTGACGAAGACAAGAATAAAGAAGATAAGTGTCTTTCATATCCTCGTGCTCCTTACTTGATGATATAAGAATATACAAATTAAATAAATTGCGATAATGAAAAAATTACTAGTCTAAAGAATACAAAAATTACGAAGTTCCGAAAGTTTAAGAAACCTGCAATTAACTTATTGTGATAGTACGAGGATGGATTGATATGTAAGGTCTCCAACACTATAAATTAAGAATGACAAATGACAAAATAATGTCTAAAAATGAAGTAAATTTATTGTACTACAATTACATAATTATTATGCAACATATTCATTATTTAGTGCAACACATTTCTCCAAACGCATAAAAACACTTGCTTGTTTACTGTTAATCTAATTGCGAATAGCAGCCCGAACTTTAGTATCTAAGAAAAATGTCGACTTTTCAATATTTCCTTCAATTTTGAGAACAACTGGAAATCTGAAGGTGTCAAATTAGGACAGTATGGAATGTGGGAAACAACCGTAAATTTGAGGCTCGTCACTGTTTATATCGTTCCGTTACTGCAATGCATATGTCTTGAAAGATGTATTGGTCATGCTAGCCCTATGGCTGGCCTGCATGGTATTCCGATTTGAATTGTCTAGTTTGAGGAACTATTCTCTAAAGCAAGCTATACCATAGCGTTTGAATTAACTCGCTCACTGTTTAGTGACTGTTTTAGTGAACCAAGCACTGTCGAGCAATGTCGAGCTTGTAAGGTGGTTATTTTAAGGCCTTCCGCTGTATGTCAGCAACTCGGTTTTGGACTATTCGGTCGGGTATTATCTCACACATTTTTTGTGCAGTTCTCGGTTGTTTTTTTCTTGATGTCGGTACGTAAACAGTTAAAAGTGCCACAGCCACCATTGCTTTTCCTGATTAAGGTTGAGAACGACACTTTTTCGCTTTTGGATATTCTGCACGTGTCCATTACATACTTTCGTGTTTGAATTATGGTTCGTAATAATAGCAAAATTTTTTCATAGGTAACAATTTGGAGTAAAAATATGTTACTTTGTTGTTGGGAATCCATAGAAATAAGGCCAAATGTAAATTCTTTTGATCAGCGATAGTAATGGAATTTACTGAGCCGCAATTTTGCGCTAGCCAAGATTGTAAATAAGAAGAAGAACAGATTCCATTCTGATTATTGAACATCAGAATGGAATCAAGTTCTCTAATTTTAATGCTTTTATTTGAACGTAAAGCAATTTTCAAATGTCACATGTTTGGGCAAATCTTTAATGGATTCTTCTCTTTGTCAAAATTTATTGCACCATTCAAGCACATGGGTATGAGAGTAACTATAATCGCCACAAACTACTTTCATTTCCGTATAAATTTCCACTTAGTAACGCAGTCTTTAGGCAGTATTTTTCATAAATACCATTTTCAAACTCAATTACAATACTCAGAAGGAAGCAAAGGACAAATTTTTTCAATAGGTGTGTCAATAATATGTAAACATTCAACATAAAAACAGAATTTCGTTGTGATGATGATGAAGTCGCTGCTGCTCAGTCTAAGTGTGTTTCTATTGAACAATCCTAATACTTTGTAAATAAGTAGTCATATGAGCTTACGCTTCATGAATTTAAGCATTTAAATGAATGTGTATATAGCGGGTAAAATTAGATTCCGTTCTAATTCAGATGTTTTAGAGACAGTCATATGTTCGTGAATATTTCAAATAAAGGATTGTATTATTTGTTATATTGAAATCTTGTACGATGGCCTTTTAAATGTCGAAAAACGATCATTGGTAAGTAAAGTTTCTACAACGTCGAAAGCGGCAAACTCACCCAAAATATATCGATTAATAAACATAAAAAAACTCGATCTCAGTTGTCTAGAACCGTTAAGGAAGATACTAAAAGAAAATTATGAACGAATATAATTAGGAATTAGTATTGAATAGAATTTAAGAAAAATAGTTGAATGAAAACTTACGCATATGCGATAAAGAAACCTGTTCTTGTTGGAACAAAATTTTTATGGAAATATTGTTATTCGAAAGTCGTTACTCCCCTGACGTAACAAAAAAATATTTGTTAACAAAACAGCACCGAATTTTAGTTTAAATGATTATGTCCCTCAAATAATTAATCAAAATTTGAAGTTCTCGGAAAAAGAATTTACTTAAGATCAAAACGAAAAAGAAATCTATTATGTTGGTGCTTTTTGTCAAAATAAATGAAAGAAAGCGTAAACAGAATTATAAAAGAATTTTAAGAGAAAATTTAATGCGAAGATATCGAACTAATACAAAATTACAAGCTTAGGTATTCGTCCCTTTTATGTAAAAGTTGTTTGCGTGGGCGAAGCAGTAGGTACATACATTAGAAGTTGACATGATCGCCCAAGTCACCGAATATTAGTGTTATAAGAATTAAACTAAAAGAATAAGAGAAATGCTTTACTTTACAGCGATAGCTTTAGAAGAGAAATAGAATAATTTTCCTGATAATTTTCTTAAAGAATATTCAAATTTTACTTCATGTTTAAATGTATTTTACATATGCTAATACTATAAATGTATTATTATAGTATTTATTTAGAAATATTTCTTTAGTTTACCCCAAATCGACGAACAATGTAGTTAATATTACAATAATTTACATATTAATTTCCAATACGTAATTAATTTTTTCTTTTATAAAAGACATGTCTTCAATTGAAAAGTTTAATCTAGTTGCCTTTAATATACTCTGAACATCTTGAAGTATGAGTTACATTAAACATAAAATTAAACTTAACTAAAAGTAAAATAATAAAATGAAACAAAGTAAAGGAGATCGTTTTTATTATTAGCATTGTCAAAAAATGTATATATGGAAGCCTCTTTACGTATGGCATGTATACATATTTTTTTTATTATTAGTAACAAAAGACGACGCAACTAATTGATTAGTACATATGTTTGTTGCATTCTCCTTGCTAAACATTTAATTAGCAAGAGAGCTCGTGCTGTTTTTACGACTGATACGACATGAAATTTGCAATATTCCGGTTAACACGAGATCAAGGGTTCGAATTTCACCAGAAGCCAGTAACGCAGTTACGCCCACTTATGTATATAGATTTTGAACTTCAGAGACAGAGTTATACAAACAATGAGCAAACAATTGTTGAAAAAATTTATTTATAAAAAAGTAAGAAAATAATATTACATAAATGTAACAATACCAATGATAAATAAACATAAAAGTGTACCAAAATTAACACAAGATTTGAATTTGTTGCCATTTGTGCAGTAACGAACAACGTGTCACTGTTTGGTATGGACTTTGGGCTGGAAGAATAATTGGACCATACTTTTTTGAAAATGAGGCTGGTCAAGCAGTGATTGTTACTGGTGTTCGATATCACAACATGATAACACAGTTTTTTCTGCCGAATCTGGATGATATTGATAGGGCCAATATGTGGTTTCAACAAGACGGTGCCACATGCCATACAGCCTGTGAAACAATTCAATTACTGCATGAGATATTTCCAGGTCGTGTACTCTCTCGTTTCGGTAATCAGAATTGGCCCCCTAGATCGTGTGATTTAACACCATTAGATTTCTTTTTACGGGGTTATATAAAATCACAGGTCTATGTCAACAAGTTCACCACCATACGTGCATTAAAGAAGGAGATTCAACGCTGCATCAACAAAATTCAACCACATTTATACATAATAATAAATAACCCTATCCTATGTACTTTATGATTCAATAAAAAAATAACAATTAAAAGACTAAAAACTGTGTTTTCTATTTAATTCAAATCTTGCGTTAATTTTGGCACACCTTTACAAGATAAATCTGTAGCGAGAACTGTTACAAATTTTTTTAAATAAAAAATTTTGATAACGCATTTACTATAAATTTTGAAGTAATTGAACTTTATGTAATCGTTTGGACCCAAACTTCCTTATATGACGTAAAAATATTGGCACGCTTAAGCCGAATCAATCAAAAACTGAAATTATTTTCTATTGTTGGTGTTTATGTAATCATAAAATGATTTATTACCATTTTTCTAATCCCGATAAATATCGAAACCTAAACAAATTAGTCTAATATAACTTAATTGAACACGCTAAGAGTGAACTCAAAAAAATCCTCCTTCAAGGTCGATGGAAAATTATTTTGTGAAATCTAATCAGAAATCTGGAGATATGATCAGGATAACTACGAACAAACACGATCCGTTGTTATTTAAGAAGATTAAAACGGCCAGCGCAAACATAAATGCTTAAAATAATTTCATTTTCCTTTCAGAATGATAAGATAATGCGAGTGTGCCAAATTCACAGTGCAAATTGCTGTTCTAAACGTTTTGATTGCTATTCAGTCGAGCACTTGTTCACATTAGACGTCTGAGCAATTTAGGAGAACGTACGATCTATCTAATGTAAAAGAACAAACTAGATATGTAGTGTATTCATACATATAAACACACACACACATACATAAGTATACAGGTCTTCAGTCGGGCAAAAGGTACTGCAAACGTTATTTATTAGTCGTATGCATAGCGTATGCATATATGCGAAGATTCTTTGTAATAAAGGATGCACTATGTTGTATAACAAACAATAAACTTAAATTTACGACTCTAAACAATTTGTTCGCAATATCTGTCCTACATATAAAATTAAAGATCTCTAGTAACTCGAACATATGCAAGTAGACGTGCTGGTTTATTCGTGCTTAAAGTTTAAATATTATCTTTTGTATAACTGCGTTATATTTCTTTTCGACTATAAGTATCAATCTTAACTACACTTTCTGGTTTTTGTTATTGTTTTATAATATAGTTTGATAGAAAAATATTGTATTCATCGAAACAAAGTGCACTTCATTAAATAAGTTACAACCTAAGCTAGATGTAATTCAATTTATAGCATGTCTGAGATAAAATATTTTTAGTTTGCTCGCCCTTTGCGTTCTATGCAGTATTCTTAATGTGCACGGAGTTTTTAAATACGTTTCCAAAAATAATTGCTGGATTAATAATAACTAGTAGATTTGTCTCTCTGGTCCAACACAGGGCAATCTTTGACATGTTGTGGGCCAAACTTTAATGTGCAAATACGTTCGCGGGCCGCGTTTAAAAATAGTGCCTTTGAAAGTAGTGTTCATAATTTTTAGCGATAGATATCAGACATGAAATAATACGACAATGCCTGGCGGGCCGGATTAAATCTTATAGCGGGCCGGTTGTTGCCCACATATGATTTAGGTTATTTGTTTGCTTGTGTTCTATTAATTAGATAGTTTAATTTCCGGGCATACAGGATTAGCAATGTTGATCTGTGATTTTCAAAATTTTTATTAGCTTTTTTTGTAATGATAGTGAGTGTCTGTATATATTTTTTGCCAAATAAGCTGATATATTATTATTTTTCTGACGCAGGTTTTTCACGAAGTTAGTATAGTCGACAAAAATTCTTTTAGAGTATTCCAAGTGTAAGCATCAGGAGGCAAAGTACATGGTTCCTAAAATTTTTATGAAGCACATTAAGGGATATCGTCTACAATATAGCCCCATTCTGTTGAAAGTACCGGGTACAGAATAGAATATTTTAGGTGTGGAAGAATATTCTGATATCTCTCAGGAATCTTTAATAAGATAAGGACCCAATACGCCATTAGCATGTACCACATACTAAATCGCAAAAACATTCATAAAGAAATCGTTTCTATACGATTAGACCGCTCGAATTCACGAAAAAATATTGTCAGTCGATTGATAAATCTATTCAAATAGACACGGCATTCATTGGAAAACCATGCATTTGAAAAGAACATTTAATTATCACAAGCCATTATTAAAACGGCCCAACTGTCGCAAGCTTATATGCATTATTCAAACGTTGTCTGATCTATATTTGATTAAAAAAATCCTCTATTTGCTTAAACATTCTTCTACTAGCAACATTTATAGTTTTATGATCTTCATGAGGAATTACAGTAATCACAATACTATTTTGATCAAATTTTTGTGAATAGAGAATAGCGTTTGTTGACTTTACTTCATTTTCAGACACCCAAACAACTGAATCTTCTATTTCGGGGCTGCAATTGTATATCCCCGATGCATCGCCCGCAATTATATTAAATACCTTCTTTGAAAATCCTTATTCGAATGTTTCTATTATAAATCTATGGTACCAGTCGTACTTGTTTTATTCTTCCATTAGCAAATGTGGAATTCGACGCGCTAGTTTCCTTAGACGCAGATATATGTGTAAAATTGAATTTCGTTTCCCAGTTTTTCTGTCCAAATAATGTACTGCTGAAAGCGGTCACCTTCCAAGTATAAGCCCAAGAAACTAGTAACCGTAGTTAATGAAGTATTATTGTCACAAAAAGGGATGACTAGCTCATTTATAATCGCAAAAACCATAGCTTAAAAGCAAAATTTTCACATTCCTTATTGAAAAACATACTACATATAACAATAAAAAAAATTGTTTTTCTATATGCTTTAATTTAAACCAAGCAAAATTGCAACAAACGAGTCCTAACAAACGAATAGGCTTTCAATAGACGGAAATATTTTTCTCAAAGATTCAGAAGCAAACAGCATAAGATTGTGTTATATTGAGAACATTTGTGTTTATAAGCATGAATATGTTTCTGGCAATATTCTATTGTTTTTATTTTATTTTTGTACCATATAATTTTATTTATAAATATAGGAACTATAATCATATCATAATTACTTAAAGATCAATGTTATACATGTGAAATATTGGGCAATAAAGTTATCTATCTATAACAGCAAATACTCTTAACAAATGTGAGATAAAACAAGACCTCACACATCGCAGAGACCCAAATAACACATGGTGAAAGATGCATGCTCTATGACAATTATAAGAGAACATTTCAACGACTAGATAAACATGAAGCTTCAAAATAAACAAATAAAGGATTTTTGTAACACGGTAATGCTAAACTCCACACACTGCAAACAATAGATTTGAACTGTGAAATTCTACAGTATCCACCATATTCATCAAATTTATTTTCAACAGATTATTATTTTTTAAACTTTTGGGCACCTTCCTAAAAGCAAAAGAATTTTTTAATGGAGCACTAAAAGCAGTATCAAACTTAAACAATTTTACGCCTTTTTTAAGCGTTGGCAGGAGTGTGTTCAGGATAGATAATATATAGAATTTACTTTAAATAATATACGAGGATAGTTTGACAAGTAGTGAGAATGACACATAGGTGGCGCTCTAATTGGTAAAATAAATGTGTAATTTAGGTTGCCTATTTATATGTTTACATTCCGGTATTTAGATAAATCGGTTAATTAGTTTATTTTTGACAGCTGATTGAAAAAGAAGCAACACGTCGTTTTGTTAAAATGGAAAAAGCAGAGTAAAGTGCGGTGATTAAATACTTCGTAATTAAGGGTATGAAAGCTACCGAAATAAAAGATGAGTTACGGGAAACATTGGGTGAATCTGCTCCATCAACCGCCACAATAAGTAGATGGGTAAATGAATTTAAACGTGGTAGAACAAGCTATGTTGATGAAGCGCACTCTGGAGCACCCAAAATCGTGACTTCTAAGGAAATCATTATAAAAATCCATAATATTATTACGCAAGATCGACGACTAAAAGTGAGAGAGATAGCAGACATGGTAAACATTTCAACAGAACGCGTACACCACATTTTAACGAAAGAATTGGGCCTTTTCAAGCTTTCGGCAAGATGGGTGCCGCGATTGCTTATGACTGATCAAAAGTTCACTCGTTTACGCATTTCCAATGAGTGTTTGGACCTTTATAAACGGAATCCGGTTGATTATTGTAGGCGATTTGTTACTTTCGATGTAACTTGGATACACTACAGTACACCCGAAACTAAACAACAGTCGAAACAATGGTTAGAACGTGGTTCTGCACCTCCAAAGAAAGCGAAAATCCCTTTATCGGCAAACAAGGTGATGGCATCAATTTTTTGGGATTCAAAGGGCATTTTGCTCATTGATTACCTTCAGAAAGGTGCCACAATAAACGGACAATATTATTCAGAACTTCTACAAAAATTAAATGTTGAGATTTCATACTAAACGGCCAGGAATGGCAAAGAAAAAGATTCTGTTTCACCAAGGCAACGCTCCCTCGCATACCAGCACAGTTGCGATGTCCAAAATCCACGAGTTGCATTTCCAATTAGTACCGCATGCGCCTTATTCGCCGGATCTAGCCCCTTCCGACTTTCACCTTTTTCCAAAATTGAAAACGGCACTAGGTGGAAAGAAATTTTCGTCTAACGACGAGCTTATCATCTTCGTAAATGAGTATTTTGCAAGCCTTCCGGAATCGCATTTTAGATATGGCATAAGGATATTGGAGCATCGTTTGAATAAATGTATTGCTCTTTTAGGAGAATATATTGAAAAATAAAAATTATTTTGTATTTAAAAAATTCGTTTTTCTTTTCCATTCTCACTACTTGTCAAACTACCCTCGTAAATACGTTCTCTAAGAATATAAGTATTTTAAATTTTACTCAATCAAATATACTGTCTTCCACTAAACGAAGTTAGCCATCGACGAAAAACTAGAAAAATAAATTTATTATATTTAATACCATTAGCTTCAAATTAAATTATCTTTTCATTTAGATGACAAAAATTTAAGTTTTTTAATCTTATATTATTCTTTTATTCCATATTTACCTCCGGCCTTGCATATTCCCTTTCATAAATGTGTCTTTGTTGTCTCTAAGTATACGAATAACAGTTACTAAAGTTACTGACATTTAAACTAAATAAATAAAGCTAAGTATGTGTTAATTTTAAAGAATTGTCGATCACGCTTTGTCGGTATACTGTCAACGAACCGACAGCGTGATAAAAATTTAATTTTTATTGTGCCGTGACGAAATTGTAATTCCGCTAATTTCAAATTTTATGGTCACCGATAAAAAGCCTGGTAACAGAAATATGTAGTGCAAACGTTGAACTCGTGCTCTCACAAGAAATAGGTGTCTAATAAGAGATACATTGAGATTGCGGATATTTATACATGTAAGTGGTTCTTATTTTTTCCTCACGATATTGTTCGCAAATAATTTAAAATATGTAATTTAAAAATTTTATAAAAATGAAGTTACGTATTTCGAGCGAATTTGATGAGGTGTGCTGGAAAAATTTTTGGAATATACAGTATTGTGCAAATTAATAGAATCAAACACAATATAACTAAGAAAACCGTTTATTTGTCATATAATTAAAATGAGATCGTATAAAATTATAAATTACTAGTAATTTAATAAGAGATATGCCCTCCTTTGGTTGCGATGACAGCCTGAACTCTTTTCGGCATGGAATCTATTAATTTTTGACAGTTTTCTTTTATTTTCTCGTCCCGAAACCACACCTGAATTACTGTTTCTATCAATTTTGTCTTCGTTGTACAGTCCATTTTATGTAACCTAGCCTTACAAATGGCCCACAGATTTTCAATTGGGTTTAAGTCTGTAGAATTGCCACGCCAGTCGAGGAGAGTTATTCCTTTTTCTTTGAAATATTTGACCATAACCTTCGATTTGTGGCATGGAGCTGAGTCCTGTTGGAAAATTCCACCTCCGTTTGGCTCACATTTCTTTAGATCTTTTCCCAAATACTTTTCCAGTAGCTCTTTATATTTCTGGCTGTTCATCGTGCTTTCTATAGGCACCAGCGATCCAGTCCCCATGTACGAAAAACATCCCCAAAACATCTTCTTTACAGGATGTTTGACAGTCTGATTGATATGAGCTGCAGTGAGTTTTTCATCTCCACTTTTTCTCACGAATTTTGATCGCTGCTCCTGCACCAAAAAATGGCACTCGTCTGAGAACAACACCCTTCTCCAGTCTTCCTCATTCTATCCGGTATATTTGTTGGCCCAAATAAGCCTCTGCTTCATCGTTCGTTGAGTGAGGAGTTGCTTCTTCTGTGGTCGAATGGCTTTTCTTCCAGACTCTAAAAGTCCCCTACGAACTGTCAAGTCGTGCACTTTCTCTCCAGCATCGGCTAAGTCTTTTTGTAGTTCAAAACTAGTTTTTCTTGGGTTCGGCTTGCTATTTCTGACCTAAAATGTGACATCTCGGGGTGTCATCTTCCTCTTTCTCCCACATTTTCCCGCTCGTTTGATTCCAACTACTCCGGCATTCTTTTTTTGCTTTAGGATCTTGCTTACTGCTCCTTGACTAATACCACATTCCTGAGCAATATCTCTCTGTGTCATTGAAGTGTGCTCACTTAATGTCACAATCTTCTCACGTTTTCTGGGCATGATATCCGTATCGCGAACAACCGGTAAAAGCACAATATAAATCAAATTTTGAACTTTGAAAGAGTATATGTGAACAAACTCTCTGAAACACATTGAATAACTGTGTAATGTGTTCTAAGTTATATAGGTTATGTTTTTTGACATAAAACTACTGTCAGAACTGACCTAACAATGTTGCCACATGCAAAAAATTAAAAAAATAATCATGATTCCATTAATTTGCACAATACTGTACATTGTACATAACATTTTTTTCGTGTGCTGGTATTGACAGACCAAAACGATGTGTCATTTCGTTCTTTTTATACGAGGAGAGTTCATATTAAATTTATAATTTAAATTTTACACTAAACGTAAGAAACAACGAGAAAGTTTTTACATTAAATGATATAGGAGCGTAAACGTCAATTTATTGTTCGAGATTTTAACAACGCATTATTACAAACTCAGTCATGAGATATTTTTAATATTTTCTTTTACGAGTTTCTGAACGAATATTTGGAGATATGCGTCTATTTTTTTGTATATTGTATACTACTTTGTATTAAACAATTTTCTTCAGAATGCTAAGACAGAGCAATGTCAATGCTTTAAACAAATGCAAACTAAAAATAATAATTTTAAAATTTCATTCTTTTCTTTAGATACCCTTGCGCAAAACTTAATCTTCCTTTTTGTTTATTTTTCTCCAAAATGAATTCGTTTCTTTTTAACATCTTCCTGTGAGTATTTTGAGATCTTAGCATTCTCTGAATTGCTCTGTAATTTCAGGGTGCACCTATGATCTATAACTAAGTGAAGAACACTCATTTAGGATTTCTTACACTGATGTTATTCCTACAAACGTACTGTTGGCTCTTGGTTAAACATTTTTTCTAATTAGTATAACTAAAATGCAAATAGCGTAGTAAAACTAAACAATTTTGAAACGAGAACTTATACATCTGTTACAGATCTCTATTTACCAAATACTTAGAAATAACGGTGACGAAAAGCAACCATGATATGATATAAAATAATAAATATATAAAAGCGGTTTCTTTTTTATATCCTAAAATCAGAATGTTAAAAAGGAATCATTCGAATGTTAATATCACCCTGTCTACTACAATGTTTCAGAGAATCACTCATCTTCAGGCAAACTTGTGTTATTAACAAACGATTCCTTCATATTATTTCAATACAGAAAAATGATGAACAATCATTGCCTTCCTCTCTCGTCCAACACAAAAATGTATTGAACGAAGTCCGGAATTTGTGTGGTCGGACACAGGACAAATAATACAATATTATTCAAGATTATTGCAGAAATTTAGTGAAATCTATTATTAGAAGAATTAAATAAGTTTTAGCAGAAAAAAGTCTCTGGAGGTATTATTAACTTTTTTATGGGCGCAAAACTGAATATCACATAAGCTTATAATAAAAATTATTTTTACTTTCACCTTATTTTAGAATGACGTTTATTTTCCAGGAAATATATTATTAACACAAAGCAATTAGCAACTGTTTTGTAATTTAAAGTATTTCCATATTATGTGTGTTCAGTTTTGTTCATCATATGTATGTATGCTTTGGCTATACTTAGATTTGGATGAAAATATACCCCACAAACAGATTTTAGCCATACCGAATGAGAAAAGAATCCATTTGTTTAAAGTTTATTTTTTCCAAAATTTTTCCGAAACATTTACACTGGCCTTATTTTACAACCTTGTTTTGAATCTTTGGATTATAAACTGTTTCGGAACGCTTCAGATTGTATAGAATATGTACAAACAGTAAGAATGAGTTAAAGTATAAATATGCTTTGTTTTTTTAATCTAATTAATTTATAATGCCATCTTATCAGTGCTGTTCCGATAGTAAAATAAACAAAGCTACCAAAACAAATAACTCAAAGAAATGTTGACGTAGACACCTGCCTAATAATAAAATTGAACAGATGTTTCACTTGCAATTTCCTATTGTATATATTTAGATTCTTTTATTGAAATAGAATCCGCTATCTAAAAATATAGTCACATCTGTTTATTTAATTTAGCAAAAAAAAGCTCTAAGTTATATAGAGGAAATTTTTATTAACTATATTTGTAACATCAAAGGGAAAGTTACTTTAAAATATAACAAAAATTAGTAAACTGTGTTGATTAATATTCCCTTTGCTCTAAGTATTGCATATTAATATTTCGTTTAAAGGTGAAATCTGGAATGTTTTCCGATCAGGTGATCACTGTTGTATGAAATAAGATGTCGACAGGAAGTGAGGATGACAAATTAAATACTATATTTATATTGCTGTCGGAAGCGATAATGCTAGAAGTTACATATAATATAACCTGAGAAGCTTGTAAATATAGGTTACGTTAAATGTCATCAATATTAGTACGAGGGTAGTTTGACAAGTAGTGAAAATGGAAAAGAAAAACGAATTTTTTAAATACAAAATAATTTTTATTTTTCAATATATTCTCCTAAAAGAGCAATACATTTATTCAAACGATGCTCCAATATCCTTATGCCATATCTAAAATGCGATTCCGGAAGGCTTGCAAAATACTCATTTACGAAGATGATAAGCTCGTCGTTAGACGAAAATTTCTTTCCACCTAGTGCCGTTTTCAATTTTGGAAAAAGGTGGAAGTCGGAAGGGGCTAGATCCGGCGAATAAAGCGCATGCGGTACTAATTGGAAATGCAACTCGTGGATTTTGGACATCGCAACTGTGCTGGTATGCGAGGGAGCGTTGCCTTGGTGAAACAGAATCTTTTTCTTTGCTATTCCCGTTTAGCACGAATCTAAACATTTCATTTTTGTAGAAGTTCTGCATAATATTGTCAGGTAATCAATGAACAAAATGCCCTTTGAATCCCAAAAAATTGATGCCATCACCTTGTTTGCCGATAAAGTGGTTTTCGCTTTCTTTGGAGGTGCAGAACCACGTTCTAACTATTGTTGCGACTGTTGTTTAGTTTCGGGTGTACTGTAGTGTATCCAAGTTTCATCGCAAGGAACAAATCGCCTACAAAAATCAACCGAATTCCGCTTATAAAGGTCCAAACAATCATTGGAAATGCACAAACGAGTGAACTTATGATCAGTCGTAAGCAATCGCGGCACCCATCTTGCCGAAAGCTTGGAAAGGCCCAATTCTTTCGGTAAAATGTTGTGTGCGCGTTCTGTTGAAATGTTTACCGTGTTTGCTATCTCTCTCACTTTGAGTCGTCGATCTTGCGTAATAGTATTATGGATTTTTATAATCATTTCCTTAGAAGTCACGATTTTGGGTGCTCTAGAGCGCGCTTCATCAACACAGTTTGTTCTACCACGTTTAAATTCATTTACCCATCTACTTATTGTTTTGGATGATGGAGCAGATTCACCTAATGTTTCCCGTAACTCATCTTTTATTTCGGTAGCTTTCATACCTTTAATTACGAAGTATTTAATCACCGCACGATACTACTAATCATACACGATACTTTTTCAATCAGCTGTCAAAAATAAACTAATCAACCGATTTATCTAAATATCGGAATGTAAACATATAAATAGCCAACCTAAATTACAATGCATTTGTTTTACCAATTGGAGCGCCACCTATGTGCCATTCTCACTACTTGTCAAACTATCCTCGTAAATAACATTTTAAATTTTAATACAATAAAGCTAGATAATAATAAATAATCTAATATAGTATATTCACTGTCCACGTCTTCGTCGGTATCAGATTCCCATCAGGTATTTACAGAAAAAAACGGATACATCTTTATCAAAGTTTGCTTTACTTTCATATCACTTCTCTATTAATGCATTAGTATGTTGAATACATTGTTACCAAAAGTAAGGTGTGCAGATATTTAAAGATGATTGTCACATTTTTAAAACATTTTCATCTCCATGTCCTTCTTCACTAACATGTTCATTGTAGTGCGTTTTTGCAAGTGGCTAAACAAGTTCGATTGCATTGAATTCGCAATGGTATGGTGAATTCGGAGTACTTCGTGGCCAGCTTTTTTTATTAATTCATCTATTTCATAGATCTTTTGCTTTTTATGTCGCTTTGCTACTTCAAGCAGTTCATATTTCTCATCGTTGGTTCACGGTCGATGTTACTATTATTCAACCAATCAACTATTGTTGCTTCGCATCTTGCCACGATCTTCCTTTATTGCTCTTTTTAAAAATCCACGTCTCATCGAGAAAGACAACATCCCTTTTATAAGGGGAAGCAACATTCACTTTATAATTGCATGGAAATGAATATCGTAGTGCAGCAATATGACTTTTTTCCATTAAAGCTTTGCCTTCATTGTCTTTCACAAATTTAAATTCTAAATGTCTTAACAGACGATTCAAAGAAGGAATGCTCAGGTCCATGGTATATCGCTCTTTTAGTATCGCATTGATATTTTTTAAAGTAGTATATTTTCCTAAAAATATAGTATAAGCGTTTCTTTATGGAAAGATTTTAAGTACGTACGTTTGTTTTCACCATCTCGACTTTTCAACTTGCTGCGTGGTTTATAAGCTCCTACTGGTAACGCAGTTTAAGTTTCTCTGCTGTGTTTGACATTAAACACTGTTCGAACAGAAATACCTAAGCTGCGGCTACTCTCTAAAATAATGCTTTTCGAAATTTGTTTTCTAAAGCAACAATGAAAATATTACCTCTCGTACAGAATTAATGGACAATAAAGTGTCCCCCGTTGCATTTTCAGCTTCAAAATATTGCTTATAAACAAAATCTTGGCAATTACAATTAAGACGTGCATGTGGCATGACTATACCTAACCTGTAAATATCAAAAAAATCTTGTAAAATATTTAGGCGTTCAATGACAATTAGAATCACTTGTAGGAAGATCTTTCTTATAAATAATAATAAAGAAAACACAACAAAATTAACATTACAATTGTACAATTACAAATACAATTTTTTACCCCATACTGTCTATTCATATGTATAAGCATTTTTCTTGTTTTAATGCAGGTGGTCTCTACTTCGGATATATATATATATATGTATATATATATATGTATATATATATATATATATATATATATATATATATGTTATAACACTCGCACTAATTCTTCTTTGCACAAAAATGACTAATACGCCTCGTATCAGACGACACACACACACTGGATAGAATAGTCTGTTATCCAGGTCTAACTTCTCTTTTCTTCTTGAGCTCGTAGGCTCATGTGTCCTCTCTCTTGTCTCCCCTCTAATTAAAATTCGCCAACTATTTAAATAAGTACCAATTTTATTACCCACTCTATAGACAAAGAGGTTATCCTCTTTCGCATACCTGGTTTATTATTCCTTAGTGCATATCATAAACTGAGATAATATACATACGTAACAGATTCAATAATGAAACATAAAGGATATATACTAAAATATAAGTAAAGGGTTATATACGTTAAACATTATTTTCAAATTAAACAGATAATATAAAAAATGGGAAAATCTATAATATAATGAAAACGAATACAAATACATTTCGGCAATATAATGCATTTATATCCTTTGTTTATTTAAAATCTTTCTAGAAATACATTGAGGAAAATACAAATATACTGCTGAAATAATATACATGATAGATACAATATGTGTGCCTAAAAGAACTACGAATATAAATTGTACTAAAGGATTATATAATTTAGTACACTCTCTTAAAATTAGACATACAATATATGATGGTAAAATCTATAATATAAAGAACACAAATATAAATGCATTCCGAAAATACATTGCATTTATATTCTTCTTATAGTTAGAATCTTTTTGAGAACTGTAATGACACATTAGGAAAAATACACACAAATACACTTAAACTAAATTATGTAAATACCATAATGTATTTATATTCTTTAGACCTCTATTCTGAGAATTAGTATAATACATTTATGTTTGGAAAATACCACTTAGGCAACATCTGTAATTAAAAGCAAAAATATGTACAGAACACTAAAAATATTCTTAAAAAATTACGCGTACCATTACATAATTCCTCGGCTTAGTAGACCAGTAAGGTTTTTCCTGTAGATATTATTATTATCATTTAAATTCATATAGGTATATATATTATAAATGTTGCGAGGTCTAAATATCGAGCTAACTGTGAGCTTGAGTTTATCACCACATTACATAACATGCGTTATTACGAATAAAAAATATGTGGGTATTTAGGAGAAAATTTCCAGATGCAAAAAATATACGATCGGTTTTGTAATGGAGGTCCAGGAATTTTACATTAACCAGTGAACTCTTAAAAATTAGATCAAAATCATCAAATGAAGTTCTAAAAGAAATGGACGGTCTTTTTGAAGGCGAAGGATAATTTGATCTGGCATTAGATGTTTGAAAATATCTGGCGAAAAGTTATCTACAAATCTTCAACTTGCAGCTCATTTTAGCAATATCTTCCTTCGACTATTATATAGACTGAATCTAACCGATTACCAAATCTATAAAACATATGAAACTAGCTTCTTTTTGACGTTACTGCGAGAATTAATGATAAGAAACCTGACACAGAACGGAAAGCCGAAAAAGCAAGACTTACTTTCGTTTTAAGAATTTTATTCTTCTTGTTGATTACGACTATTCAAGCAATACCTGGTTCACTAACCATTTTCGAGAATTGGTTTCAAAGATCTTTCGTTCCAATGGTTGGTTAGCGATGATACATCGAATATCATTATATTTTTAAGTTGAAAAGGCTTGCCTGAAAGTGTCATACCTTTGTTGGATAATGCACCAAATTATTCACCTGTAGAAAATTGACGAACAAGATGAACTATCTTGTTTAATTGCCGCTGAATTTAATTCCTTAATTCAGCGAACGGATTGAAAATCTAAATCTAAAATCTGTCATAGATTCTGGAGGGTTTAACAATAAAGAAGTGTTTGAAAAACATTTTAAAAATTCCCAAAGATAATGATGATTTTGATCTGAAGAAAAACATTTAGCTCAGCATTTTGAAGGAAACGTACAATAATAAAGTAGAGGAATCGCTCAAAAAAGTTAAGAATGAACAGCCGGGTGGATTTGTTCAATTTTTGAATTGTTAATACGAAAATTAATGTGGCAAGGGGTTATATATCAACCTTCAGTGATCAATTTTTGAATATATAATATTTACACATCTAATAAAATTTACTTTTTAGGTTATTTATGAGAAGATATTCTGAAATAGAATGAAAATATTTGAAGAAACCGATGATGATATATTAAATGAAGAATTTAATCGAGGAAATACCGAAAATAAAAATACTAAATTAATTCATGAGAAGCTATGGACGCATTTGATAAGGTCATTATGGAATATTTTTAATATTGGCCCCTTACTGGTATTGCGAAAATGCAGAGACAAAGCGTTGCAGAAAATTTGTGATGCAAAAAAGTTAATAAACTGTAATATGTATGTTAAAAGGAATCATTCAAATGCTAATAACACCCTGTCTACTACATATGTTTCAGAGAATCACACTCTTCATCAGGCAGACTTGTGCTATTAACGTTTACCGACATGCGACTCGCTTTGTTGTTCAATACATTTTTGTGTTGGACGAGAGAGGGAGGCAATGATTAGTCATTATTTTTATGTATCGAAAAGATACGATAAACTCTACCAAGGAATCATTCGTTAATAACACAAGTCTGGAAACTTTTGTTACCGACATGCGAGATAGACTCGTTCTCGCTTTGTCGTTTCATTTTTCTATTGGACGAGAGAGGGAGGCAATAATTATTCATTGTAATATGTATGTAGTTTATTTTCAAAAATAAAAATATTCTTTTAATTATATGAGTAATTTGATTTTATGCGCATCTGGTATTAGTTCACATAATCGAGAGTCTTACTATATTACTTCAGAAAAATAGCCACACAGACATGCAGAATAGCATTCCAGGGATGTTCTCTAATTACGTACACGCTGTCTAGTCTAGACATAAATACTGTCTATGTTGTAAAATTCTACGAAATTATGAGTATTGTGAGTCAGAGTATTTTATAATAGTGGAAACATATCATTGAAGGTACATAATATGTTAGTAGTTGCTTAGTAGTCACGCAGTGAACATAATTTATACAATGAAGTGATCCGAATACCATAATCATATTCCTCTTATCGCAATGTACAAAGTAGAAAAGAGTCCGTGAACAAATTTACCTCTTCTTTCACTCTTTAAAATTAATGAAGGTTTAGTACAACGTGCACCATTGTTTGTGTTCGAGACTCAGGTGATGTTACTGATCGCTCACATATCGAATGTCCGCATTCTGGTCGTTATATATATCAAATACTATGCTTTTCGTAAAAGTAATGCTCAAAATCTACCGCAGAAACATACAAGCTCTTGTATTACTGGAGAAGATTTAAACATTAAGGTTTATAGAAGGAGAAAATATCACCAGTTTTGAAGACCATAAGAACCGAAATAGTAAAAAAAATATTAAGTTGTTACAGTAAATAAGGAACCAAAATTTTTTTCTCCGAATAGAAGATCTTTATTAGGAAAAATTGACCAGCCAAGACAATAGTACTCGTACATGTATATTTGCAAAGTTCCTTATAAGCCCGAAAAATCGAAGAAATGGTTCAGCGTGGTCATCATCCAGCCTCAGTAAATGTTTGATGAGGCGTGTTCGTGGAAAATGTTGACTGAAAATATTGGCTGCAAGCACACCTACGAGGGAGCGTTTTTATATTCGCGGAATGGGGGACAAGGGGTGGAAATAAGAAAACCAAATTATTTTTCTTTTTCAATATATTCACCTGCAAGACGGATACATTTTTCACATTTTTCAATTAATTTATTTATACCCTCATAAAAAAATGATTTCTCTTTATCTGCAAAATACGCCGAAACTGCCTCCTTGACTTCATCATCGGCAGTAAATTTTTTACCCCGCAGCTCTTTTCTCATTTTCGGAAACAGGTAATAATCACTCGGGGCCAGGTCTGGGCTGTAGGGTGGGTGATTCACAATTTCGAAGCCCACCTTATGCAGGGCAGCTAACGCAACGCGGCTCTTGTGGACGGGCGCGTTGTCGTGCAAAAGCAGAACACCTTTTGTCAATTTTCCTCGTCTTTTCTCTTTAATGGCTTCTTTTAGTCGCTCTAATATTGAAGCGTAATATTCTCCGGTTATAGAAACACCTTTATCTTTATCATCAATCAACAATATTCCTTCCGAGTCCCAAAATACCGTTGCCATGAGTTTCCCAGCTGATTGTGACACTTTAAATTTCTTGGGAGGTGCTGTGCCCTTTTTATGCCACTGCATGGAGTCTTGTTTGGACTCAGGTTCATAATGATGAACCCAAGTTTCGTCTCCAGTAACAATTCCACTCAATACACCATCCTTGTCTTCATTACAGAGGTCCAAAAATGCACGCGAACACTCTACGCGCTGTTGTTTTTGCGGCGGCGTGAGCATTCTCGGCACCCATCTTGCGCTGACCTTGGACATGCCGAGATGATCGTGTAGGATTTTAAAAATTGTTGTATCGGATACTCCAACCATTTCTGCGAGTTGTTTCTTCTTTAGTCGAGCATCTTCGAGTACAATTTGTTCAACTTTTTGGATAAGTGCTGGCGTGGTTACCTCAATGCTCCTGCCCGACCTCGGGTCGTCTTCAAGGGATTCCCTTCCTTGTTTAAATAAACTATGCCACTTGTACACCATGGTTTTTCCTGGACAAGAGTCGCCGTAAACCAATGACATCTCATTCATTATGGTCGCGACTGATTTTCCTTGCCTGGTAAGGAACTTTATAACGGCACGATATTCGATTTTTTCCATATTTCACTTTTCACTCCTGATTATGTTACTTGGTTGACGATAGCTCAAAGACTAACTGTCTAATAACAATGAAACTTCGTATTTATACTAATCATGAGTCGCTGCACAGGCCACGCCCCCAATGCGCCTACTCACCCCTCTACAACCCGCTCATTCCGCGAATATAAAAACGCTCCCTCGTAAAAACTGTCTTGCATAGTATCTTTGGCGAACAAATGGGAGCTCCAATAGTTGCTCGCAAAATGAAAACGATCCAAACATAGTCCAAACAATATTCCTGAGGCTTCTAATTGGCGTCCAATCGAATATTTATATTCATCGAAAATGCCATTTGTAAGAAACGCCATTTTAAGCTAAGTATTTTTGAAATTGTAGCAAAAATATCGCTAGAAATAAATTTTTAGTCGAATGGTTTGGTCGCTTGTAGTTATGTGGTGGATAGAGGGAACGAATACTTCGAATAAATTATACAATAGATAGTCTCAAAGCTTCTTTCTTGTGTTTCTTGAATATATGTATTTTAATTTTATCCGATGATTTTTTTATATGCAATTAAAATGCTAATAGTAAGACAATGTACGAAAATTTAGTTCCTGAAATAATTGGTCTCATCGAATTACCTGGTTTGTGTATCTTAGGTAAACAATATATTCTCGGAGTCATCAGATTACGCTCCATGCAACTACAGCAAAATCGATGGAAACAATACATATGCTTTCAAAAAATGATGTACAACTTTGCTTTCACCAATGACAAATTCACGTGGATCGACGTAGAGGTCGTGGAGGAGAGGATATTAAAGGAGATAATGTTGAAATTATGAAAGAAAACCAATAAAAGATTTTATAGCGGTAATTCGGTTTTTTATAGTCACACTTAATATTATGTTTTTTATTGACAATTTACATATTTGAATAAAAAACGGCAATAATAAAATATAGCTCAGGTCCTTATTAGAAATTTGGCAATACAAAAATCGTAAATAATATGTAACTTCTAGATAATAGTGTTCTTGAACAAATAAAAGAATTCTTGAATATTTTTTAAAAACCTTTAAGTATTGGTAATTTCTCAGTTAGAATCCTTTCATTATTACAAATAAATTATTGCCTATGAATTTGTTATTCAGAAGACAAAATTACTTGCTCAAAATCCATATTATTTACAATGTGACAATTTTACACGCGCCGTTATCGTATTACGTTAAAATTTACCTTGAACGTTGAGTTCTTTCTTCCTTAATTAAACATTAACTTTAAAACAACATACGAATTTAGCAGTTACACAGCAATAAAATAGAAACGATTATTTAAAACGAATTTTGTCGACCTTCAGATGCAATTATATATCAATATACATAACATTACCTGTGAATCTCGTCAAATATTGATTCGCGAGAATTATGAATTTAACTTGTGCTGACGTTAAATATACATACATCGTTCAATTATTATTTTTGATGACATAATAAAATATAATATAAAATTAAACATGTCTAACGAGTACGTGCCTGTTTTAGAAATCGAGATAATAATATACCTACAATTATAAGATTAATAGTGGAGCGTGTAACAAAAATCGCACTTAGTAATAGAAAGATTGTAAACAATATTCAGTAAATTTCTTACGAGTCTGCTAATTAATATATGTTTTAGCCATTAGTTTCTGCCAACAAACAAGAATACCTCAAGTGGATAATGGCATTTAAACAAGTCAATTTGTCGTTATTGCTTATGAATAGAACCCATAAGTTCTGCCTATCTCCCAGCATATGTATCGAACCCTTCTACGGAAGGATATTCAACTGTTTTAATGTAAATTTTTATATACGGTACAAAGCACAAAATGATCAAATAATTTGATACATACACTATCGGTCAATATAATCAATACCATAGTATAATTAAAGCCAATATGTTTTTAAATTTCAATTGAAAGATAGACATAGTACATGCTTATTCTTCAGTATTTATGTATTTAAGTACTTTAAAACTAAACTATTGACAATGATCATTTTACAACCCAAGTAAGGCGATTAAATAAAAACATTTTTCTCGGATATTTTATATACGATTACATTAGGCTATAAATCAAGTAACGTGCGGCATCGTATTTGTATAAAAATTTTAGTTTTCATTCAACTTTTGAATTGTAAATAGTTCGTGTCGTAGTACTTGCGTATTGTTTAAAAATAAAGTCGATATTTTGAATAATGCTGCCTAAAGAAGAACTATCGTTCAAACACATACTCCTATAGTGTCGCCTCATGATATTGACAAAAGTAATAATAATAATAATCTTTAATGCCCAACAGATAACAATCCAATTACAGGACATATTACTAAAATTAAGAATATTAAGTGCATTTAATTTAATATGAAAGAAGCATCCAGCCAAACAAGACGGTCTCTGTTGATTAATGCTGTATTAGAAAGGGATCCAAGTAAAATACATTGGAATTTTTGCACATATGTACCAGTGGAGCCTTGTAAAAAACATTGGTTCTTGCTCTAGGTATTGACAAAGTTGCCGACGATCTAGTATCGAACCTAGGTACGAGGAAATCAATTTGAGACAATAGCTAAGTATAATCAATAAAATTATTAATTAATTTAAAAAGATAACCACCACTAACTTTATCTCTGTGGGAATGGATTCGAAATTATATCTAGCAAGTAGACCTTCATATGCCGTACCAAAGGCAGGATAATGTCTATCAACTCTATATATATAAGACAAATATTTCATAAATACTTTCTGAAAACGTTCCAGGAGTAACTGCTGGTAATGATAATGCGCGTATCACACTACTGCAGCGTATTCCATTTTAGACTGGACAAGAGAACAGTAAAGAATCTTCAACATGTGCAGGTTATATAAAATTTTCATTTTTTCATTCACATATATCTATTAAGAATTCGTATTAAAATTTATTTTTTTTATAATTTATTTTTGTAATTATTAAAACTTTATGTAATAACAATATATACAACCATGTACAAAAGAATAGCAATTCTCTGAAACTGAAATTATAAATGGCGTTAGAATATTATGAATTAAAAACATTTTTAGTTAATACCCCAATTTTTCACTGAATAATTTTACTGCAAAATAATAGCAACGGTGGAAAATGTTTGTGTTAGCGTGCTTTAGTTGAAAAATTTATTACTGTTATTGAAGGTAAATACATTTGAATAATAAAAATTTATATTAGGTGCGCAACTAAGTTTTCGCTGTTTTTCTTTTCAAGAGATGGCTCCAGTAGTAAATGCTGGTTAATTGTGACATAACCAAAACGCCATGAACCAAGCTTAGACATATGGTAAACAAACCGCTTTAACACATTAGTGATTTTGTTTTTGTGTCATATACTTTTGGTTGTGTGAAAATGTCTGATTTTGTGCCAAATAATCGTCATTTGCGTGTTGCTTTTCTTCTTTCATTCAAAGAAAACGGCGGTTGAAGCACATCGAGAACTCCAAAAAGTTTACGGAGCTTCTGCTTAAGTGAAACAATGTGCCGTGATTGGTTCCGTCGCTTCAAAGACGGTGATTTCGATGTTGACGACCGCTCGCGTGAAGGAAGATCAAAAACCTTCGAAGACGCTGAATTGGACGCATTGCTCGATGATGATCCGTGCCAAACGCAAAAAGACCTTGCTTCAGCATTAGGAGTTACCCGCCAAGCCATTTCCCAGCGATTGGATGCATTGGGAATGATTCAAAAACAAGGAACTTGGGTTCCACGAGACGTTGAGCGTCGTTTTTTCCCCTGTGAACAACTGCTCCAGCGGCGAAAAGGAAGGGTTTTCTTCATCGCATCGTTACGGATGATGAAAAATGGATTCATTACAGCAACCCAAAGAGAACAAAATCATGGGGACTGCCCGGTCATGCTTCTACGTCGTCGGTTCGGCCGAATATTCACGCTGCGAAGGTTTTGCTGTGTATTTGGTGGGACCAGGGCGGTGTTATTAATTATGAGCTGTTGAAACCCAACGAAACCATCACAGGGAAATGGTATCGAACTCAATTGATGCGATTGATCCGAGCACTGCGCGAAAAGCGGCCACAATACGAGCAGAGGCACGAAAAAGTGATTCTACTGCATGACCATGCTCGGCCTCACGTTGCCAAACCCGTTAAAATCTACTTAGAAACGCTCAAATGGGAGGTCCTACCCCACCCGCCATATTCCCCAGATATTGCGCCGTCCGATTATTATTTGTTCCGTTCGATGGCACATGGTCTGGCTAATCAGCAGTTCCGCTCATATGAAGACATCTCAAAATGGCTTGATTCGTGGATAACTTCAAAAGACGAACACTTCTACCGTGACGGTATTCGAGTCTGCCAGAAGGATGGGAAAAAGTTGTCGCTAGCGATGGGCAATATTTTGAATGATTCATTTGTAAACATTTTTTTACAATAAAGTTGCATTTTCATCAAAAAAAAAAACAGCGAGAACTTAGTTGCGCTCCTAATACTTACACTGTTTTGGAATTTATAATAGGCCACAAAAAGCAATGCATGGAAGAGTAATAATATTTGATAAAAAAAATGTAGCCAAGGAAAATCCTATAATTTCATACGAAATACAGTTGTTCCACTAAAATGAAATGGACAAATAAAAGAGAGAAAAAAGAAAAGCTTCGGGAAAAACAGACAGAAATATTATTACAACAGCAAAGTGTCAGCCCTTTACTATTCATAAAAGTATAGTAAAGGAATTAGGATTTAATGCAAACGCTTCAAATGTTAGAAGAAGATTGATAGAAGTCGATTGTGCAAAGTACAACTTCGTAAGAAAAAACATTTTAGCAATAGGCTGACTTTCATGAGAACAATGAGCGTCATTTAAATTGCGCAGAATCTTATGGCCTGGCGAAAATAAAATAGAATTATTCTGTATTAAAGCGCAAAAGACCGTTAAATATGGTGGCGGTAATTCATTACTAAAATGGCGATGTTTTTCTTCCTGGTCTAGAATAGGGCCAATTTATAAAATAAATAAAATCATAGCAGCAGATGTGTATTTTAATATTTATTGAGAGATATAATATTGCCGTATGCGGAGGCCGAAATACCAATTCGTTGATGGTACATGCACGATAACAATTAGAAGCATACGACTAAGATTAATAATCGATTAACGAAGGATAGCATCAATGTGACGAAGTCACCGGTTCAAACACCGGTCTTAGCCCTAACGAAAATCTCTGGATAAACGTTAAAAATGTGTTCAAGATAAACGGTTGAATATTCAAGAATTACGGGATGTAGTTCAAAATGTTTAGAGATACATTTCAGTAGAAGGATGCCAACATATAGTGGAATTTACGCCACGCTGAATGCATTCGGTCATTAAAAACAAAGATCTCACAACAGAAGTTAATTAATCGTTTCTATGCAAGAATTTATTTTAATAAAAAGCTTTTATGTAAGAATTTATTTTTGTCTTTTTAATACTGTTATTATTATGCAAAAGGAAAGGAAATATCCTGTATTAAATTTACATGCACCGTCATTGCTTACGTATATGGTAACATTAATTATCCTTGTTTTATCTGCTGGAGAATTTGTACAATTACGATTATATTTTATACCGACTTTTTGAAAATTGAGACGCCGAAAATTAAATACATCAGTACTTTGATAATGCGCGCCGCGCCATTCATTAAAGTCATTTTTTGTTTTATCTGAAATGGTTCTCGAGATATTTGAATGTCCTCTTATATTCATATTTATTAAGTTCAAGTTCAAATTATTTTCATTATAACATATTCAAAGATCGAGCCATTACTTACACAAAGAAATTTTTTTAATGTTTATTTCGCTTTTATCGAACATTTATTACATACTTTTTTATTTATTTTATGTTGTGTTTTTATTTCGATTTTGATTCCTTATTAAATTTTGATTTAATAAAGAATTGAATAACTTTGGAAAAAGATTTATAAAACAAACTATCTATCTATGCAAAAGTATTATTATCATTGCGACTGTCAATTTTTTATTAACTTATATAGATTCTGTTAAAACTACAGACGGTTTTCATTGAAGTTCTAAGACTTAGGGTGTGGAGTATATACGAAAGATGGTTCAGCAATTAACTTCGTTCGGATATTAAAAAAGGATGACAGTAACATTTATCTACGAGGATAGTTTGACAAATAGTGAGAATAACACATAGGTGGCGCCCTAATTGATAAAACAAATGCACTGTAATTTAGGTTGCCTTTTTATATGTTTACATTCCGATATTTAGATAAATCGGTTGATTAGTTTACTTTTGACAGCTGATTGAAAAAGAAGCAACACGTCGTTTTGTTAAAATGGAAAAAGCAGAGTATCGTGCGGTGATTAAATACTTCGTAATTAAGGGTATGAAAGCTACCGAAATAAAAGATGAGTTACGGGAAACATTAGCTGAATTTGCTCCATCATCCGCCACAATAAGTAGATGGGTAAATGAATCTAAACGTGGTAGAACAAGCTGTATTGATGAAGCGCGCTCTGGAGCACCCAAAATCGTGATTTCTAAGGAAATGATTATAAAAATCCATAATATTACGCAAGATTGAAGACGCAAAGTGAGAGAGATAGCAGACATGGTAAACATTTTAGCAGAACGCGTACACCATATTTTAACGAAAGAATTGGGCCTTTCCAAGCTTTCGGCAAGATGGGTGCCGCGATTGCTTACGACTGATCAAAAGTTCACTCGTTTGCGCAATTCCAATGAGTGTTTGGACCTTTATAAGCGGAATCCGGTTGATTTTTGTTCGCGATTTGTTACTTGCGATGAAACTTGGATACACTACAGTACACCCGAAACTAAACAACAGTCGAAACAATGGTTAGAACGTGGTTCTACACCTCCAAAGAAAGCGAAAACCACATTATCGGCAAACAAGGTGATGGCATCAATTTTTTGGGATTAAAAGGGCATTTTGCTCATTGATTACCTTCAGAAAGGTGCCACAATAAACGGACAATATTATGCAGAACTTCTACAAAAATTAAATGTTGAAGAAATGAATAACTTTGGAAAAAGATTTGTAAAACAAACTAACGGCATGTTATCTATGCACAAGTATTATTATCATTGCGACTGTCAATTTTTTATTAACTTATATTGATTCTGTTAAAACTATAGACGGTTTTCATTTAAGTTCTAAGACTTAGGGTGTGGAGTATATATGAAAGATGGTTCAGCAATTAACTTCGTTCGGATATTAAAAGAGGATGACAGTAACATTTATGTACGAGGATAGTTTGACAATTAGTGAGAATGACACATAGGTGGCGCTCTAATTGGTAAAACAAATACACTGTAATTTAGGTTGCCTTTTTATATGTTTACATTCCGATATTTAGATAAATCGGTTAATTAGTTTACTTTTGACAACTGATTAAAAAAGAAGCAACACGTCGTTCGTGCTAAACGGCCAGGAATGGTAGAAAAAAATATTCTGTTTCATCAAGACAACGCTCCCTCGCATACCAGCACAGTTACGATGTCTAAAATCTACGAGTTGCATTTCCAATTAGTACCGCATGCGCCTTATTCGCCGGATCTAGCCCCTTCCGACTTCCACCTTTTTCCAAAATTGAAAACGGCACTAGGTGGAAAGAAATTTTCGTCTAACGACGAGCTTATCATCTTCGTAAATGAGTATTTTTCAAGCCTTTCGGAATCGCATTTTAGAGATGGCATAAATGCATTGGAGCACCGTTGGAATAAATGTATTGCTCTTTTAGGAGAATATATTGAAAAATAAAAATTATTTTGTATTTAAAAAATTTGTTTTTCTTTTCCATTCTCACTACTTGTCAAACTACCCTCGTACGTAGGTAATAATAATAATAATAATAATATTTTATTTCAAAAACCGAGTATACATAATATCAGAACATACAAAAAATAGCAGCTCAAACATATTACACATACCATACGCTAGAAATACGTCACTAAAAAGAAAAGGAAATACTACAAATTTCTACATAAAAAGTCATTTAAACTGTAACAGTTTATCGCAAGCAAGTACTGCTTAAGATTGTTTTTAAAATTGGGGAAGTTATTGATACTTTTAATATTATGAGGTAAGTTATTGTATAGTTTGCAGCCCATAAAATATGTACCTTTTTGGAACATACGAGGGAGCGTTTTTATATTCGCAGAATGGGGGACAAGGGGTGGAAATAAAAAAACCAAATTATTTTTCTTTTTCAATATATTCACCTGCAAGACGGATACATTTTTCACATCTTTCAATTAATTTATTTATACCCTCATAAAAAAATGATTTCTCTTTATCTGCAAAATACGCCGAAACTGCCTCCTTGATTTCATCATCGGCAGTAAAATTTTTACCCCGCTGCTCTTTTTTCATTTTCGGAAACAGGTAATAATCAATCGGGGCCAGGTCTGGGCTGTAGGGTGGTTGATTCACAATTTCGAAGCCCACCTTATGCAGGGCAGCTAACGCAACGCGGCCCTTGTGGGCGGGCGCGTTGTCGTGCAAAAGCAGAACACCTTTTGTCAATTGAAGCGTAATATTCTCCGGTTATAGAAACACCTTCATCTTTATAATCAATCAACAATATTCCTTCCGAGTCCCAAAATACCGTTGCCATGAGTTTCCCAGCTGATTGTGACACTTTAAATTTCTTGGGAGGTGCTGTGCCCTTTTTATGCCACTGTATGGAGTATTGTTTGGACTCAGGTTCATAATGATGAACCCAAGTTTCGTCTCCAGTAACAATTCTACTCAATACACCATCCTTGTCTTCATTAGAGAGATCCAAAAATGCACGCGAACACTCTACGCGCTGTTGTTTTTGCGGCGGCGTGAGCATTCTCGGCACCCATCTTGCGCTGACCTTAGACATGCCGAGATGATCGTGTAGGATTTTAAAAATTGTTGTATCGGATACTCCAACCATTTCTGCGAGTTGTTTCTTCTTTAGTCGAGCATCTTCGAGTACAATTTGTTCAACTTTTTGGATAAGTGCTGGCGTGGTCACCTCAATGCTCCTGCCCGGCTTCGGGTCGTCTTCAAGATTCCCTTCCTTGTTTAAATAAACTATGCCACTTGTACACCATGGTTTTTCCTGGACAAGAGTCGCCGTAAACCAATGACATCTCATTCATTATGGTCGCGACTGATTTTCCTTGCCTAGTAAGGAACTTTATAACGGCACGATATTCGATTTTTTCCATATTTCACTTTTCACTCCTGATTATGTTACTTGGTTGACGATAGCTCAAAGACTAACTGTCTAATAACAATGAAACTTCGTATTTATACTAATCATGAGTCGCTGCACAGGCCACACCCCCAATGCGCCTACTCACCCCTCTACAACCCGCTCATTCCGCGAATATAAAAACGCTCCCTCGTAGTTGTAGAATGAGAAGTAGGCAGTAGATAATGGTCGGCTCTTGTTTCATATTTGTGCTTTACATTCCCATTCGAAAATGCCTCCTTGTGCTTAAACACGAAGCAAAGAAGGTCCAGTATATAAATATCGTAAAAAGTTAGAAGCGAATCCTTTCTAAAGCGTTCCCTGCACGAGTCCCTGTAGCTCATCACAAAGATGATTCTGAGGGCCCGTTTCTGCAAATGAAACACTCTAACTACTTCCGGCGACACACCCCAGTGTATCACCCCATATCTCATAGAAGACACGAAATTGGCGTGATAGAACGCTAGTAGAGTACTCCGATTGCACGTTTTGCGGAGCAGCTTCAGGGTGAAACACACCTTAGCTAAGGTACTGCACACGCTATCAATATGAGTGGCCCACTTTAGGTTTTCGTTAACAGTCAGACCCAGGATCCTCGCAGAAGAAACGCAATCGAAGGTCTCATTATTTATTAATACATGAGGTAGATGCTTAATTTTATTATGAAAGTAAACCAATTTGGTTTTTTCCTTATTGAGGCTTAACTCATTGAACATCATCCAGACATTAATTTTAGTGAAAGTGTCGCTTGCCAGATCACATAGATCCCCCACCTCAGAAGACCTGACAACCACATTCACATCATCTGCATAAAGAACGACACGCTCCACATTTTGAAGCGTGTTCGGCAGATCATTCACATAAACTAGAAATAGTGTTAGTCCAAGGATTGAACCCTGGGGTTGTAGTCAGATTGACAGGTTGACAGGTAGGTAGGAAGCTTCTTTTCTATGGATTAAACCTTTATAGTTACAAATCATTCTGGCACTAGCTTATTGTTTGATAGAACCCAAGCGATTCGAGTGAAAGTTAAAAATGGATTAATTTAGAAAAAATCAAAAACAACTACATTAGGTGAGTCATGTCCTTCGTATGTAACCGTGAGATTTTGGTCGACGAACTAAAGGGAGGTAGGATAACTATCGAAGACGGTTCACGTTCCGAGGCTTTAAAACCATTAACAGATTCTGCAATATTATTTCTGTCGACAGGCGAGTGTGTCAACCAGCAGAGGCCACGGACGTCTCAAATAACGAAGTACAATTCATTTTGTATAATGAATTACACTTGAAGAAATTTTTCGTAAGATGGGTGCCGTATTTTGTTCTTTCCGAAAGAGAAACGAAATCATATGGGAAATACTATTCACATGATTTGAATCTCTCAGACTTCCATCTGCTCCCGAAGCTCGCAACTTTCCAGGTTGGCCAAAAATTTAACAACAATAAAAAAGCCATGCAAGCGGTTAACAATTATTTTGAGTCTTGAAAAAAACTACTTGGAAGAAAAAATCGGGAACTTCGAAAAACGTTGGCTCAAGTGCGTTGAACTTCAAGGGTATTATGCGTACATATAGATTTTAATAATCTGTAAACGAAGCTATGATTACGATGCGCTTCATCCAATTCTAGGTTTCTTCAGGCAAACTTTGTTGACAATCGTAAACACCATGTAGAAATCAACATTATAAAAATAGTATAATAAGAGATAACCATCCTTCCATTAGTCGGATTAATTTCTTCAATCTCTCATTATACTATTTTATCGTACCGAATAAATTTTAATAATAAAATGCATTAGAAAGAACGTAATATACTACGATTACAAAGACATGACGTAACACTACTATTATTCATTAATATATTCGCAACCTGCGTCATTATACTCGATTGATATTTATTTATTTATATGAGGAAAACTGGAAAATACATCAACCTAGCTATGACGGAAACAACTAACTGTGCTCTGTATAAAAGAAAATAATTTTTCTAGAAATAAGTAATGGTCCGTGCAATCAAATCCCTTTCTTAAATCACACAAAATTGAAATTAGCTATTCTTTTTCTTTAAATGTGGTCACTATTTCTTATATTATCAAGTAGAGCTCCCCAAATATATCTTCTTTGTAGGTATATAAATATTTATGTATTCTGTGACGGAGTAAAGGGCTTGTTTTGTGATTATCCGTAGTTATATAATAAAAATTGTAAAAGCCTGTTGAAACGAAATATTGTTTCGTAAATATAAAAAATAAGTGAGATTTATTTCAAATATTCAGGTATGATATAAGAGAAATGTAATAGTTCTAATAAATGCAATAATTTCTTTATATTACAAGAATGTGTAAGTAAGTAATTAATCAATTGCTAGCAAGATAAATGATGATATAACAATTATTCATTCTTACCCAATGCAATACTATCTAACCATCCGATCAATAAACACTGCACGCATGGTATGTGTAAAATTATCCGTCGATACGAAACCTACTGCATTTATGTAATGACCATACGACGTTATGTTGTCAACTTTTTTCCTATGACCGGCAACGATAATCAATTGAAACGTCACTTTTAAATCCATTGTAAATTGTCGACGGTGATTTACAGAGAATTTCTAACATTATATTAAGCGAGATTGGATGAATTGCATTAGATATGTCTAATTGTCATGATGGGATAATTTATTGTTTCAGATGATTTCCGATTTCATGCTCAAACAATGAACAAAACAAATAATTGCTTCGGTTCAGTGTTGGGAATTCCTGTCGGCGACAAGGGTGTGAATAGGTATTGTCAAAGCACAGAACATCTTTTTTAGTTTTATTTGATAGTTTTGGCATTAATAGAAGCAGAGTAAATTAGATATAATCGTCTTTGAAAATGTTAACCAAATAACATATTTTTGTAAACGGAAGAAATCAATACTCAGTTACGAGTTCGTAACATTTTATTTACTTCAATTTCACTAATTTTCTTTATTTAGATGTATTAATTTTGATACTTTTTAACTTAAATTTATATTTTCTTTTGTCATTTGGTATGTACTAATTTCAACCTTCCATTGTTACTCTTATGTTCCTTAAATTTTGTTGTTCTACATATTTTTTACCATCATTTGTATGTCAGGATTAAACCTTCTTTTGATGTTAATCGTGCCCTTTTATCTAAAACGTACATACATATACATATGTAATAGGTTTCGAATTGACGGATAATTTTACACATACCATGCGTGCAGTGTTTATTGATTGGTTAGATAGTATTGCATTGGGTAAGAATGAGTAATTGTTATAGCATCATTTATCTTGCTAGCAATTGATTAATTACTTACACATTCTTGTAATATAAAGAAATTATTGCATTTATTAGAAGTATTGTTTTTTTTCTAATATCATACCTGAATATTTGAAATAAATCTCACTTATTTTTAATTTATGAAACAATCTTTCGCTTCACCAGACTTTTGCAATTTTTATTATATAACTACGGATAATCACAAAACAAGCCCTTTGCTCAGTCACAGAATACATAAATATTTATGTACCCATAAAGAAGATATATTCGGGGAGCTCTATTTGATAATATAAGAAATAGTGACTGCATTTAAAGAAAAAGAATACCTAGTTTTAATTTTCTGTGATTTAAGAAAGAGATTTGCTTGCACGGACCATTATTTATTTCTACAAAAATTATTTTCTTTTATACAGAGCACAGTTAGTTGTTTCTGTCATAACTAGGATGTATTCTCCAGTTTTCCTCGTATAAATAAATATCAATTGAGTATAAAGACGCAAGTTGCGAATATATTCATGAATAATATTAGTGTTACGTCAGGTCTTTGTAATCGTAGTAATTTACGTTCTTTCTAATGTATTTTATTATTAAAATTTATTCGGTACGATAAAAATAGTACAATGAGAAATGGAAGAAATTAATCCGAGTAATGGGCGGATAGTTTTCCCTTATTATACTAATTTTATAATGTTGATTTCTACATGGTGTGTACAATTGTCAACAAAGTTAAGATTGCCTGAGGAACCCTGGAATTAGAAACTTGTCGCAATCATAACTTCGTTGATAGATTATTAAAATCTGTATGTAAGGCTCATCTAAGCATTCTTTTATTAAGATTATTCATAAATTAATTCATACGAGGCTGCTGCGATAATTAACTTGGTTCGAGATGAAAGGCAACAATCCGAGTTTGTCACTTCCTTTTTCAGCATAATACCTTTGAAGTTCAACGCACTTGGGTTAACGTTTTTCATGGTTTTCTTCGAGCCTCTCAACCGCTTGGATGGCTTTTTTATTGTTGTTAAATTTTTGGTCAACCTCGAAAGTTGTGAGCTTCGGGAGCAGATGGAAGTCTGAGAGATTCAAATGATATGAATAGATTAGAAGTGGAAGCAGTTCAAAACGAATATAATTTCCCATATGATTTCGTTTCTCTTTCGGAAAGAACAAAATGCTTCAATTAATTAATTACACATTCTTGTAATATAAAGAAATTATTGCATTTATTAGAAGTATTATTTTTTAAACAATCTATCACTAGGCTTTTGTAATTTTTATAATTACATTTCTATTGCTATATGACTACAGATGACAACAAAAGAAGTAAGTCCTTTGTTCAGTCGCATCTTATTCGGAATACATAAATATTTATTTTTAATACAAAGAATTTTCATTGAATATACATATATCTACAAAGAACATAAATTCGGGGAGCCATGTTTGATAGTGCTCTTCGATTTTTAGCCAGTCAGGAAAATGTTGAGTTTCGGGAGCAGATGGAAGTCTGAAGGAGCCAAATCGTGTAAATGTGGTAAGGGCTTATATATCAACCTTAAGTGATTATATAAACCTCTTTGGAGAATCAATTTATTGGGCCATCGAAAAACACCAGCTGCTAATACCATATGCTAATTTGATTCCAGAGCATCAGTTTTGTCATACGTGTAGTCTCACGTTCTACAGAAAAATTTTAAAACTATCTTTCTCCTCTTCGATCTTGGACCCGTCTACGATCATCATGGGCCCAGAAAATAAAAAGACACCCGTCTGAAAAAACCATATTATTTCGCTTGAGACCAGTCTCTCCAACAGTGAACAAATAACTGTTGTAGTTTTCACGAAATGCAATGTTTGTTTCATGTAGTTTATCGATACGACCCTTTCAAAAACGTTTACCTGGCGATAATTTAGTTCTCTTTGAACTCTTCACATTTTAATACATTTATTCACAATTACAGACTGCTACAAACTAAACTAACACAAAATAGAGAAAAGAAAAACGACTTCTTCGTTAACGTTTGGTAAAAGGCAACACAAAGGTTTATTGTCTTTTTGCTACTCATTTATTATTCTCAACACATTCGTACATTTAATTAAAAAATATATACTTTTACTGGGTGATTCACTTATTGTGACAGCATAGTTTTAAATGTGCTAACAGTTTCTTCGACTGACGTTTGCTCGAATAGTCCCTTAGATTAATATGCTGGTCGTTTACAATCATATTCCAAATAAGACGAATACTCTCTTCGGTAGCAGCTATTTTTGGTTTAGTTGAAATCCTAAGCAAACGTATGTCATTTAAGAAATGTTGACCATATTGAAATTCGTTGTTCCCCTGGTTGAAATTGTAAAAATTCACAGCTCAATAATACCTTTTGTTCAATTTCATAATTTTTTTGTGCAAAATAATTATTTTGGACGTAATGATGAAAAATAATAAAAAACGTCCATCTCTTAGATAATTGTGAAAGCACTTATATCACTTTAAATATTGAACAATACACCTGCTGATCGTGGAAAGATAGACACATAGTTCTCCCTCATTATTTTATATATCCATTACAACAATGAATAAACTACAAGCATATTGTTTTCGATGTTTTAATGGTATTATTATAGACTTGGAAGAAATATATGTTTAATTGTGGATCAACTGCAAATCATGTATTATAATTAACAAGAAATACAGACAACAAACTGTTCTTATAAATCGCCATCATCAAAGAACTCCATGCCATGACAATTTCTTAAAAAATATGCGCCGTCGGTCTATTTAGCGCTATGACGACGCATCACTGAAATTGGAGCCCATAGCAGCACATTGGTTTTGGGTTTTGTTACACTAAACATGTCTAAATTACAGGATGTGATACATCGTACAGAAAAGGAAATGTTGGATAGCAGACAGACACAATTAATCTTCTTGATTAGTTTCGTTAAAAAAATACACTTCGGATTCAGTAATTAATTCATTTCGTCAGCTAAATCAGTGTCTGTTTCAATGTTAGCGCCACACGCTTTGAACGCGACGCTTTATAAAAACTTCTACTGAATATGCTCCGCGCTTGGTCATGACAGCGATTAATGAAAATCGGATATCAAATAGGATTCGTGCGTTCCGGTTTACTCATTGTCGATGAATTCTACATGTTGTAAATAAAATGACGATGATAATATATTGATATGTGGAACAAATGTCAAGGATGAATCAAGAAGAACGCCGAAATCAACTAAAGCATCTTTGGTTATCAATGGTACTATACATATGCACTCACTGTTTCAAAACAATCAAAAAAGCTCAAAAAATAGTTAAGAAATATTGACAAAAATCATTTTATTTACTCGATATATTTTTCTTCAGTCGAAATATAGTGATTTGCATGTTCAATAGATGTGTCGACAATTTTTTATATAATGATATTTGCAGTGGTGTTGAGACTTTTCATCGTTGATCATTGAATGTCTTCAATTGATACACGACAGTATTTTTTCATTGCCAAATCCAGTTTAGTCAATCAAAAATAATCGCACTACAAAATCAGGTGAATATAGAGCATATGAAAATAAAAGAAAACATTTTGAAATTAAAATTAGGAACGATGAGACAGTGTACTATTTTGAAATAATTGCTAAATTGCCAGTTCTCGGTATATGATATTCCAGTAAAATATGACCTACCAAATGTTTCGATATACTAAAATAATATCCACCATTAACCGTTGTACTGTTTGGAAGAAATTCTTTGTGGATAATCTTATAATTGTAGAAAACAGTGAGCGTGTTTTTTGGATTTCCTTCGTCTGGTAACAGCAATTCAGCATTTGAGTATTATTAAGTTTTAATACATGAAATCGATAATAATATTGAAACTATCTTTGAGCAAATGTACATAATTAGACATCTAAGAATAGAACACATTTTTAAATCATCTGTTTATAAGTTAAACTATTATCTGAAAAATAGCGAAGGAAGACCCATATTTCGTTTGCGTTCAAAATATTTTTCTTTATAATATACCAGCAAGTGTTTGCTATTCAGTCTTGACACTCCCTTTCAGTTTTCCTACAGGTTCCTTTACTGATAATGTTATACCATTGCTTAAATTTATCCAATTCCCTGTTTGGCATAAAGTTTTCACGTCCAATTTCGTAGGAATTTCCAAAGCCTTTTGCTTAATCATAGACCCAGATACTGGCAGACTTTCACCTTTCGCTGATCAAAACCACTACGATAACACTTGATTTGTTTTTTAAATTCTTTTTTACCATTCCTGAAGTACCACTTACTCCTCCAATTTTCAATTTAATTTATAACGCACCCTTTGTTATTTAAGGGTCTTGATAATGTATTATATTTTGTTCAACATTTTTTTTCAAACTTTTTTCCATATTTTGTATTAAATTTTATTTTCAAGTGTTAAAGTTTTTAAAGGTCTTTCAGGCGTCATGATTATTTGCATATATAACTTATAAATTAAACGCACACAATATTTTGAATATAAAGTTTTACTGTTTGAATGAATCTCGAAACTGTATCAAAATCTAATGCAAACGTTAGCAGATTTAGTATGTACTGGCGATTAGAACGCGCGACTGTATTGTTTGTAGTCGAAGAAATGCGGGATTTCTCGCTTATGAAAAGTTTGTTTACCGTCCAGGGAAGGTTGGCGTCTGTGAAAAGTTTCGAGATATGGAGAACTTCGAGCTAAAAGAGTTTATCTTACAGAAGTTGAATTACAAGTAAATTATAAATGCTAAATATTTTTCGACAAAAATTGGCTTCCTTTTTTTTAATTAACAGATCCAACACAATTTAATTTCTATTTTTATTCTCTAATAAGTACAGTTGATATTTCCTTTATGAATACATATAATTATAGTGTTACATAACAAGTAATATTCAAATAATTTCGCCTTCGAAAATTGGCTTACCGAAAAGTTCCTGTCGCTGCAATATATATATTTACGTTCAATGTCATCTCTTGACATGTTGATTTATTTTTTACATCTATTTCATGATCACAGTCCATTATTATTAATTTGTGCATTATATTTCTGCTATTAAATGTCACGATCAATTTTACGACTTCCAAATTAGTTATTTCAAACCATTCATTAAAATCTGGTACTGTACATATGCACTCACTCTTTCAAAACAACCAAAAAAGTTACAAAATTACAGAATATTCTTGCATGTTACATTCAAAGTATTCATTACGAAAATGAAATAAATGATTACAAGACCCATTCCTTTAAACGCGCATTAAATTATATTAAACAATAAACGACACCAGGATATTTACTAAGAAGTATACATAGTAACCTACCTTAACGTATTTGTGCAGACGGTGCATGTACCGAGGTTGTTTAACCGGATGTAAAGTTATGGCGCGATGTACTTCCTTCTGTTTCAGATCTCCTGTAAACGCGGCGCTTCCACTTTGATTATGGTACAGTATCACTTGCATCTGCAAAAGAAGAGATGATTTTCAGCACAGACAGTTGTGAACGCACGCAACTACGCGGTTATACCAATTAATGTATAATTGATTTGACTGGGGGAAAGGGAAGGAATTATGTAGTTTTTTTCGTTTAACGAATTAATTCAATTAGGTCTTAATTGCCGTGACCCGCTTTTCTACAAACCATGGGGGACTAAATTTCTCGGTGCTGACGGCGTATGTATTTGCTTAAAAATTCTTCAAAATATTACTTAACACAAATAAAATGTTCATTTGTATTCAAAACGGATCCAACCAATGAAGTCATGTGTACTTCGATGCTGATATTTTAGATATATACTAGAGTAGAGTTGCTATAACTTGAAAATCTAATGTTAACACTAATAATTATATATAAATATATAATTAAGCACTTTACGATAGGAAATTAATGAGGGAAATTGATGAAAATTTGTATTTTCTGCTGTGCCTTCGTTGATTACAATCACAGAAATTAATTAAAAATTTCTACGCTGGAGCAGCGCTCGAATCTGCATTTGCCGTTTGTTAAACGGCTGCCTTATCAACTAGACCACCATTCAGTACAGTGTCGAGTTTATTAATACTCCATAAATCATATTTTGAAAACAGATCTAATAGTTACAAGCAGCCAAGTTTCGATGCTAATAGGCCAAAACGCAAACGAACAAACAAATATTTAAATAAATGTAAAGTATTTTATGGGAAATTAATGAAAATTTGTATTTTTTATTAATTTATGCGATTATAATCAACGGTAGCGCAACAGAGAATATTAATTTTCACTCAGTTCCCATCATAAAGCGCTTAATTATATATTTATATATAATTATTAGCTTCAAAAATGACTGCGGGTTACAACTATTAGGTCTTATTTCATAATGTGATGTATGGCGTATCAAGAGGCTCGAAATAGCACTGTCTGGTGGCCTAATTGTTAAGGCGGCCGTCTAGCAAACGGCAGATACAGATTCGTGTACTGCCACAGCGCAGAAATGTTTAATTAATTTATGTGATTGTAATCATCGATGTCACAACAGAAAATACTAATGTTTATTTAATGTTAACATCCAAAAACTTAGATATCTGGTTTGATGATCTATATATTCCAAACGTGAACGAAACATTTTTGATTCTAAACATTAAAAACTCTGACTAATAACAAAAATGATTTCTGTACTTTACTCAGTTCAACGAAACAAATGCTTTGTGTCATTCTTTGCCTATTTAAATTTTGAGGACTACCCGGGAACGATTCTCACAACAGGCAACAGGATTGCTGTTATTATATAATACGTCGAATCTTAATTCAAGTTATAGTTCAGTTATGATGTCTAATAAGAAAAAACACTTTAATATTAGAAAGAAAACTATTTGTATCAAATACAAACAAAGAGTACAGTGCAAAATGTTCATCACAAAAATATAGTGTGATCCACTGTATATGCCATCAATATGAAGGAGGCAAACGAGACGAACAGTTGCTTCAACATTTACTAAGACAGGAAAGCGAAAATCATTAGAACTTTCAGATGGAAAGGCCATTGTATTAATAGTTTGCGCACCAAAGAAAATGAAATGCTCCAATAAACAATATAATACTAAAAGAAAAACTAAATATTTGAAATCAACAAAAGTTCAGGATGGTTGTAAAAATTTAGGAAACTGCATAGAATACGATTTTTTACTATAACAGGAGAAAAACTATCATCACAGACGGAATTAGTTTCTCCTTTTTAACAAAGATTTGCTGACAAAATAAAGAAAACTCAGTTTAAATCATGATCGGAGATCTATAATGTTGATGAAACTGTTTTTTTATATAGGAGGCCTTTGCCAGCTAAAACATTCGTATAAGCATTTGGAAGAATGTGGAAGTTTGTTATGGAAGCATTTAACACACGGCATGAAAGCAATTAAAGAAAGAATTATCTTTTTGAACTGTACCAATACTACACATTTAATCGCGGGCATAGAAAAAAAGTTTCAAAGATATCCCGATTCCTATAGACTGAGCAACTCAAAATATGCAAGGATGACTTCATTTATTATTAAGAAATTGTTTTGTGATATACTTGTTTCTAAGGTAGGCACACATTTTTTTACCTAAAGTAGAAAATCCCAAACGTGCAGTAATAATTTTTGATAAAAAGATATCGCAGAAAGTAAGGGCTCCCAGAAAATCTTTTCTTATATTAGATAACACTCCAAGTTATTCAACAGAAGATAAGCTTATTTAAGAAGATACTTTTACTGCAATAATGTATATGTCACCGCGGTGAAACCAAAATTTTACATCGCTAATCTAGGCTATGGATCAGAATGTGAATAGACTAACAAAATTGTGTTATCAGTTGATCTTAATAAATCGAAAGGTATGAGTACGATCTTGAAAGAGTATAACTTTAGAGACAGTAACTGCAATCTGTTACTGGCATGGAACAAATTGGAAGCAAGAGTAATTCAGAAATGTTGTAAAAATGTACGGCTAAATCCTGATGTGGAAAGTCCGGACAACGACACAATTTGTCACTCTTTGTGAAGGTGTCCTGATTTTTAACAGTGTCACGTAAACTAACAATAATTTATTACATCGTATTGATTCCTTACAAGAGTACCATATAAAAGATATCGAAAAATGGAACAAGGATATCGACGGAGATAATGACGATGCTTTTCATGAAACCTTGTAAATCCGATAATACTTATGTATGTACATATGCAACGATTTTACAAACAGAATTTTTTTATGTTTTATTTCGTACATAAAAGTTACTTTAGTAATTATTTTGCTTCAATGTCATCATGTATGTATTACAAAGATGTAGTTGCTGAACAAAAACATGAATGCGACGGCTGTTTTGTCTACATTAAGACTCATCAGATAGGTTCAGCCCTCATTCAACAACTATTATCGCCAATATCGATAATTAATTATTGAATTAAAATTAAGTTATTGAGAAAATTAGATCCGATCACTGATTTAAAAAGTTAAAGCATTTTTGTCTGACATAGCAATTAGGGCAGGGGTCTGTCTATAATAACTGCAAAACTAGTAAAATACAAAGAAGTTAAGAAACTACATCTTTGTATTTTACTGGCTTTATTAAGCTGATTTAATGCACAAGTCGTTTTGCAGTTGTTATAGACAGAACCTTGTCCTAACTGCACTGTCGAACAAAAATGCTTTAGCTTTTTAATTAGAGATGGAGATCTATTTTTTTCAATTACTTATAGTATATATAACATACATTTATGTTGTAAGTAAGTTACTCACAAATGTGAACATCAACCATTTTTAATTAGTTCATGTTATAGCGACTCTACTGCATTTGTTTTGCATACTGTTCTATACTGAAACAGTGAATCTAATAAACTAGAAAATGTATTATATGTAAAGAATGTCGATTTTGAGAAAAGCGTTCGACTAAATAAACAAAATTACAACTTAGAAATTATCGAGATAACACGAAATAGAACACAAATACAGAAGAATATGAAGGTTATATTGATTACAGAGCAATAATAGTGTACGAAGTTCAACTCTCGCAAAGGACAAAAATAAAAAAAACGTGATGATACGAGGGTGTATACTATTAATAAGAAAAATCGAGAATAGAAAAATAGTCATAAATCAGAATGTGTTAGAAAAATTAGAAGATCTAGAATTTGCCGATAATATTTGTCTGCTACCAAGATATAAACAATATATGCGAAAGAAAATACTTAAACTAAGTAACAACACCGAAAATTTTAAGCTAAAAATCAACTCCTAGCTAAAGACAAAATCTTAGCTAGGAACAATGTAGAAATGGAAAACATTTATTTATATGAAAAAGTATCATGGAATATTTTATACAAAGATCATTATAAAAGCTTGGGGATACGGCGGAATGGACTGTTGCACTCTGTGACATGTTTAATTTAGATCTGTTCAAGCTTACACTGGAAGTCTCTCTATGTTAGTTGCTTCAACACTGTTGAAATATACCATAAACATTTCGCTATGTCGACTTTGCCGAAAATGGGTTAGAGGGCACTTTTAAGAAAGAAATGGCTTCTATTCGAGAACATGATTATCCACTCGTATCATATTAGATGGTACAATGAATTCCAGAAAGGAAATTTCAACTTTGCTCGTGTTCGACAGACATTCCGCACGAACAAGCAAGGGGAAATGTGTGTCTTTTCTATAGAAAATGTACCTTGTGTACACTTCGACTATTTCAATTGCAAAAATTATACATTCAGAATTTCGTATACATCCAATTTATTCGCCAGATTTGATCATCTCAAACTTGACTTGGTGGTAAGAATTTAGGCCAGATGAAGGTATAATCACTTAAGCTGTCGTGTTTTTACGTCTAAGCTCATTAATTACTGATCAATATCCATGTAATTACAAAATACAGTTTAAAAATTACGTTGTGATAAAGGAGTTAATTCAGTGTATTGAACTAATAGATTACATTGAAACTTAGAACAAGAAATATTTCAATAATAGATGAATAAAATGTACTTTTATCTATAGTTTAACAACTTTATAACATTACTTTATGAATGTAGTTTATGAATACTAAATACAGCGTTCTTTAAATAGCTGTTGTCTTCAGTAATAAGTAATTTAATTTGTATATGTCTTGAAATACTGAATTGAAATCTAAAATAAAAGATTTAAGATCTACTTATACGTAGGCAGTATTTACTTAGTTTACTACTTAAAAATTATGTGTTTGATAATACTTTGATGAAATTGAAAAATAAATAGGTTTCTCAAGAATCCAGAAACTCAGACATAAATCGTTAATTTTTTATAAAATAAAAAAACTATAAAAGCGGCAGACAATTTACAATTCATCAAGCAAGAAGTTAACTAAACGGTTTAGGAGTGGAATACATATGACGTACAATATTGCGTGCATGTTTATATATGAGTAGCCGCAGACATTGCTTTATAATTTATTAGTTGTAAGTTAGAATAACAAATGTCAGATAACTAGTCTAATGTAAACAAAATAAATTATGTGTTTTAAAATCAGTTTATATACGACAAAATTATTTTGTAATAAAATTTTGATTAGTTTGGAATATCTTTCCAGCTTTTATAACAGCAATACATACTATTATTTTATTTACATTAATCGATTTCAATGTTCGAAAATAAATTATACTGAACTGAAGAAAGTAATTAATTACTTTTATGCTTCGGGGCTTGGTTTTGAAATTGATGAATTTTCAAGAGTATACAAACGAAAGGTGGAATATAAGTGTAAGTATTATCGTTAACTGTATATTTAACGATATCGGAATTGTTGGCGATGTTTTAAAGCAGGTGCAACTTCCATTTTGTATAAACAAGATGAATAACATATAAATTGAATCCGTAACAATTATTAATTTTCAACCAGACAGAATTAAAGAAAGAGCATTTGCTACAATATGCTTTTTATTATTTATTATTTATTCAGAAAAAAAGGTTTTGCCCCTTTTTGCCGCCTTGAAGAAAAATCTTTATTGATCAATAAATATAACTACTTTGATTATTGTAGTTACTTTTTTAAAATTTTAATTATTTTTCGTAGTTATGTTGTCCTGTAATTAAGTCCCGTCTCGTTGAGAAGTAAAATTTATACTTATATATTGCTATTACTATTATTATTAACAGGGAGATAAATATGACTGTGGGGATGGACACAATAACAGTCAAAAACCTCCATAAAGTACATTTCATTGCGATTGGATAACAAGACGACACTCTGGGAACAGATTCGGTCATCGAGTGAATGTTGAGTCGACTCATGGCTAATATGAAAAGACCAACAGAGAGTAAACGTTTCTGATGAACGTCATCCAATTCATACTACTCTATGGATGCAAGATTTGAGTCGATGCTTTACAGCAAGAGAAGTATAGAAAGCGGTTGGCTTTAGTACGAAGAAGGGGCTCTCACGATCTAAAACTCATACCGTACGGTTTCTGATCCGGTGGTGCCGGTGATTGTGGCAGTAACCTCGATCAACCTATTGGTCCTGGAAAAGATGAGGATCTACGAGATCCGGGAAGGGGTTGTGGAAAAACAAGCGAAGACAGAAGTTACAGCGCTCACTCGATTGAAGTGGTAAGCACGTTGGCGAAATGAAACGAGAAGACAGTGGACGACGAGATTGTTCTGTAACATGACGAACTGGATAGATTTCGACCACGAGGTAAACTACTACCTTACTTAGTTCCTCAGCGGACACGGATTCTTCAATACATACCTGGCCAGAATGAGTAAAGTGGAAGACGATGCACACCTTCATCGAGTACGGGAGGTGAACCGAGTAATGAGACGCGCTACAAGAGGAAGGCCTTCGACGCCGGACAACGTTGTGGAAATAATGTCTGGAAACAATCACCGGCAGGAGAACGCCAGATTCTTGAAGGGGATGTTGAAAACGAAGAAAAGTGAAATCGAAGCAATAGCAGTAGTCAATCAAGGCTAATTAAAAGGTGCCATCCTGAAGTAATGCAAACAGCGATGGAATTTCCCCTTGACAAAGTGAGGCCTTTTAGCAGGTGTGAACCTTACACATTGTGGATCTTCTGTTCAAGCATTTTTCCCCACACACAGAAAGCATAAATCGTACATACATATTGCATTTATTTGTAAAGCGAGACTTATCCGTTCTTAGAATTTAATTTAAAACAACTGAATCATTTTCATATAAAACGTGAACTCAGTCAAAAATTCCAGATGTCAATTTTCGTCTTTAAGCTATAAATTTTTTTTATTTTGTGGTCATCATATTTAATTATGATATAAGCATACATTGAACTCATGAAAATGAAATAATCAGCCGTAACTGTTTATATAAGGATGCGTGGATGATGTTCTACGTTTATGAGGACATTGATAGTATTTTCGTTATTACAAACAAGTTTTTGTGAATGCAGATGCTTGTTTTCGAACATAGTTTTTGTAGTTCGTAATTTTCCGCGGCATACAACGCTGTGACTGCTCGCAAACTTCGTTATCTTTCACCGTATATTAATATTTTATCTAACTTTTCACTAAAATTCATTGTCGGCACACATATATGCAGGAAAAAGCAATTTATGTATATTGCTTTTTCCTGCAATACATCGTACTAATTAATTCATAAATTTTTTCAAAAAAAATGTTTGTTCTCGAGTAGGGTTCGATCTCACATGAATCCGTTCTTCGGACGGTTATTTTAGCTAATTAAGCTAGCGAGGCTGGTGAGACCGTAATCTTTGCCGTGCAATCATATATCTATGAAACAAACAATATTCGATTATAATTTGCAGTGAATTATTAACGTATAATGTATAATATATATATAATACATATCACATGCCTCTGTGATGATAATGAAAATACTTCTTCCTGCATTACATCGATTTAATTACTTCAGAAATTTTTATAGAAAAAAAGTCCTGGTCTCAAGTGAGGCTTTATCTCTCATAACCCGAGAACAGCAAAATCGGAAAAAATTCTGAATTAATGCGACGTAATGCGAGAAAAAGTATTTTCATTTACATTACAAACTATGATGTGATTCTTCAAAACGAATTTTATACGCTTTTCGTAGTATGTAAAGGGTACTAAAAAAGTTTTGCAATATGACGCTATAATGAATCGTAGGAAGCTGCTTTTTGCTGCATGTTGAAACATGTTCATACGTGCATAGTAGCCGCCGCGCCATGCCGATGGGCTCAGTTATTCATTAGTAGTGAGAATGTAAAGTGCTTGCGATGGCATCGTGGTCACGAAATGAGATAAAGGCAGTTTTGCGTTATAATTTCGTGCGTGGTTTAAACGTAGGCCAGTGCTTCGAAGAAATTGCTCTTGCACTAGGTGATATTTGTACATATCGCACAACGATATTCAGGTGGTATAAAGAATTCCAAAGGAGAAATTTAACTGTGGAGGATGCTGAGAGGCCGGGAGGGCCACGAACGTCAGTTACGGAGGAAAACGTTACTACTGTGAGAAAATGCTTGGCGAAGACAGGCGAGTGACCTACCAACAGACAAAGTGTACTTCAGGCCTAAATACACCAGCAATTCGTTCGATTCTGCATGATCATTTGCACGTGAAGAAACTTTGCTCTCTGGGTGCCGCATCGACTGACTGAAGAGCAGATGACACGACGTGTGACTTGGTGCTGGGATATGCTGAAAAAGTTTAATAAGGGACAATCTCGGTATGTGAACAACATCGTGACAGGTGACGAGACTTGGCTGTACTATTACGATGTGCCGACCAAAGCTCAAAACAAGGTTTGGGTCTTTGATAATGAGGACACACCCGTAGTACAGATCTTGCTCCCTGCGACTTTGCACTGTTCCCGCATGTGAAAATGAAGCTAAAAGTGAGGCGGTTTTCCAGTAATGAGGACCTTCTGCGGGCTTCGGGCAACGAGTATGTTGTACTCTCTAGTGAAACCTGGCAGAACTGGTTTAAAGATTGGTTTCGGAGGATGGAGAGGTGTATTGAGTGTAGAGGAAATTAAATAAACAAAGCTGTATTGCAAAACTTTTCTAGTACCCTTTGTATTTCCGATTTTTTAAAATAATCTTTTTTTCCGTAGATATTCAAATAATATGTTATTTCATTTGAAAAAGGAACGGTATTAATATCTCCGACTAAACCGCAAACGAAAGAAAAATTCTTGATGACATCATGGTCTCAACAAATAATATTAAAGAAATGTGAAAGAACTATGGAAGTATTCAATTATTACGTGTTACGGGTTACAAGAATGATCCTGCGTAAGAATTATCTTTGTATAGAGAATATATTTCTGAAATAGTACAATCTCTCACTGAAGCAGCTGATAAATGGTGGTTGAGTGTTGCAACAAAAATTCTGACTAATATTTTCCGTGGGAGTATATATAACGTAGATAACTAAAGGATCATATTTTAGCTGTACTTTATTAATATAAACAGTTACTTCGTAAAATCAAAATAAATGTATACATTAAACAAACACTTTTTAATTTATACAAAAGTATTCAAATTATGTCCAAAAATAACTTTCAGCCTCGATAAATAATTTGTTCCGTAATATCTGATTCGTTGCGAACCCCTAAGAGCATTTTAGAACACCGCTAACAACAGTCTCTGAAGTGAGCAATGCGTGAAAGAAAATGTGAAGTGATGACCATCGTGACACGAACCAGGTAAAAATTAAGAATGAAACTGGACAGGTATTTCGGTTTGTAAGTTTAAACAACATTCACAGTCGTCTAAAAATAAAAAAAAGGAGGCTAACACTTTAGAACTTAAATCCTTTCTTATATACGCCGCGGATTTCAAATAATTTTTCAGTACAAGCATAGAAAATTATAATTAACAAATGCAAAGTTATATAACGATGTTATAAATATAAAATATAATAATAATGCCGGAATTTTTTTGTAAAAAAAGAACGAAGAAATAATGTTATTGAAATATATACATACTTACACTTTTAGCTTTTTACCATGCTTTAATTTTATAACGTTCAATGCTTATCAATACTTTGCAGACGGTGTAAAAAAAACCTTTGATATATAAACTGGATTTTAATTATAAAATGTCAAAATATGACTATAAGAATTGTATTTCACGTTTAATAAAATTGTTAAAAAACGTCAGTTCGAAATTTGCGATATGTGCAATAGCCAATATGCTACTCAATACAAAATCAACAAAAGCAATAAAAAAATTGCAAATGAACGGTAAACTATAACGTAAAAGATGCTAAACAAATACTTTAAGTAAAGAAAAAAATGGAACTCTTAGTATTGCAATGCTAGTTAATAATTATGTTTTAACAGTAACAGGAATAGAAGGAAAACAGTGCCCAAAATTGCGACAGAAATTAACGTCTGAAGAATTATTGACAGTACTTTTGTAATATGCTATACTGGAGAATAGTGCAAGAAGTATGGTATTTTATCAATGTATCAAAGCGAGGTAGATAAATTTGTTTTCCAGTGTATTATATGAGATAGATTCTTTCCACTTATACATAAAGCACAATGAACATCTACCGTATATACAAGGTGTGACAATTTAATTCCCAGAATAGCTATATAGTATCGTTCCTGACGTAAATGCATTTAAAGAATTTTGATCAAAACAAGTGGTAATCAGAGGGTGCTAGATCTGGTGAATATGGTGTGTGTAGTAGCACATCTAATAAAAGCTGCAAGATGGTAGTATCATGGTGAAGAATTACACCTTCTCTCTTAATAAATTCTGACAGCTTCTGTATCATAGAACCACTTAATTTGTTCAATTGGTAGTAGTACACTTTCGAATTAATTGTACATTTTTCTGGAATAAGTTAAAAAAAACAATTCCCTTGAAATACCACCAAACAGAAAGCATTACTTGTCCATATTTGCATTCAACATTGTTGCAAACAATCCATTACAATCCAGTTATGATTGACTTCGAGAATTGATAATTTTCGTCACGATTTAGCAGAAAATATCAAACATCAATGCAATGGAGCACATCTCTTCTTTGCAAACCAGTTTAATGACAGTAGGCTTTAGAATGACGTTGGCTGATTAACTAACTCTCGCGAGAAGGAACGAAGTTCCTTTCTGAGCAATCAAGTATAATTCAGACACTAGTGACAAAATTTTTGTTTTTCTAGTAGCCTGTCTACTAGGGTTTATCGAAAAGAAATTGACTTTTTAATGAAATTTTTATTTTTAGACTTTATCAAAGCAATTTTATAATTTTTGCAGTACTTTGGAACACATTTATTACTTCAATAACATGGTCATACCGATTATTATTTTGAACTTTGTTTTTGTAAATTATTATATTAACATAATGTATGTTTGTTAATATGAAGAACTTTTCTCTTTTAAATAAGACCATTCTATTTATATCTGCAAGGTTTGGTTCAGATTCTAGCAACGTAATAACATACTTTTTATTTTTGTAGAAGTTTCATTATACGTCTGTCGGGAGGAAGCCGACTTTTTAATCAAATATTAATTTTTAAACTTAATCAAATTTATTCCAACATTGAAAGTTACCTAAGCAACTTCATAATTTTTTGCAGAGATTTACAATAAATATATTGTAGAACGTATTACTTTCGAAGAGCCAATGTTAATCATTCTTCCCTTATCTTCCATTCTCTTTATCTTATTTATTTTTCCTATGTTCAAATTACTAAATTTATAAAACATTCTTTTAAGCAGTCGGATTCGAGTCATTTAATTATGTATATCAGAAGTAAGGTAATCTAACAAAATACATTATTACGTCTTTATTTTCTTTGCATATTTTTCGTTTTTATTTTTAGATAATTCTGTGACAAAAGAAAGAAATTCGATTGTGTTTAATTTTGGAGATACCTATGAAAACTTGAATAGATACTTAGTATAGTCGGACATTCGAAACTTTCTCTGATAGAGATAACGTCCATTCTTAATACGAACGAATCTCGCATAGGTTCGGCCAGACAGATAAGAGAAGTCGTAAAACACTAAAGAAAAGAAGGTGGTTGTTACATAATTGAACTGTTTGAAGTGATTCTCTTCGAAAAACTAAAATTGTAGTTGTAATTCTGTATAAGAAAACTTAGATATATAAATTTGATCTACATTTTATGGCGATTTACTAATATAATTCAATTTTAAAATTTTGTGGCTTTAAGAATATTCAATGGTATATTCATTCTACCAGTTCTTATTATAATTTATCAAGTGCAGATTATAATTTATATGTTACATTTCTTATTTAAAATTAAATTGTAATATACTAATCTAAAAAGAAATGTAAGAGCAGATCATTCTTTACAAATTAATTTCCTGGTTATCAATATATTCTATTTGCAGATTTCGCATGTTATTTTTGTAAATATTCTGGAAATTTTATTACAAAATATTACGTAGTTTAGTTATATGTATATATACTGTTGCTATAAATAAATATACACTCAGTAAACATTAAATTTCAATGAAATTTTTAGAAAAGATGTTACAATAACAGATTGTATTAAGATTAATTTTGACTTTCCTTATTTTATTTATACAAACTATTGTACATATTACTACATACTACAAATTACATTGGTCGCAGTAGTAGATATACATATATGTACATGACTGTTATTAACACATTGATCACATTCCACATATGTTCTCTTAAATTCACTGAAGGGGTGGTACGCCTTCTTTTCAATAAGTATAAATCAATATTTGCAGAGATTGTCACTATACTAAGAAATAATGAATATTTCAGAAACATAAAATCGTAACAATTTATGTAATCGTTATTAATGTGTCGGTCCTTTTTGTTTCTTATGACTTCAGCTAGTCTATTAGACATATTTGGAATCAATAACAGTCTGTGGCATATTTTCATAGGTTTCTAAAGTTCCTTGCAGAAACACTTGAGATGATTGTGCATCATTTACACGGGTTGAATTGATGATAATTTCACTGAACAAAAAAGCCATGGGAGTCTTTCAACATTAGCATTGTCTAGAAGCTGTGCATTATTCCGGCGGAAAATGGGATTTGCCAATTGCTAAGGATGTGGCATTAACACTAGTTCTAGAACGTTACTAATGTAACGAGTTATATTGAATGCCCTTGAAACAACTGCTAGACGAGATCTACTTCCATACCAGAATATATACTATATACATATTTGAGTATGAGAATCTACTTCCATACCAGTCTTTCGACATTAGCATTGTCTAGAAGCTGTGCATTATTCCGGCGGAAAATGGGATTTGCCAATTGCTAAGGATGTGGCATTAACACTAGTTCTAGAACGTTATTAATGTAACGAGTTATATTGAATGCCCTTGAAACAACTGCTAGACGAGATCTACTTCCATACCAGAATATTAACAATATACATATTTGAGTAAGAGAATCTACTTCCATACCAGAATATATACAATATACATATTTGAGTAAGAGAATTACCTATATATGTATATATATATATACATATATCACTGTACGGAAAACTGAAAATTTCCTGATAATTATGCGACCATCATGAGCATAAAAAAATCAAGCTTCATTGGAAAAGACGATACGATTCCATTCGTCATTTTAGAGTACCTTTTCGCAGAATGTAATTTTACAGCGTGGAATTTGAGGTAAAGCAATGAACACTCCAATCTAAGCTCAGAAGATAGAATTTTTCAATGTGAGGATCGTATGAACTTTTATTGGTTTGTTAAGTCTCTTCATCTATCACCAGTTTCCCTTGTTGGCAAGAAACGTTCCTGAAGTACTATAAGTCGAAGTGTACAATCTTTACGATTGACGTCTAGACTGTAAACATTTCGTCCAACATGCAATTTTAGCGGTTCTATGCCTACACGACCAGCATCACAAATAGATAATCCTACTTCTCGTAGTTCGAATATCCTACCGTGTTGAAACTCATTTAATTAATGTAAATTCGCACGTTTTCGAATAAGAAGCATTCTTTTACATTCTACTAGAATTAATTGAACTGACAAGTATATTTTATATTGACACCTAAGTAAATAATGTCTATAGAAAAACAAAAAGACTTTTTAGTTTATTGCCGATGCTGGCTTGTCAATTAATTGTATCTTGCTGAAATTTTCAGGAAAGACGTACTTTAATTGTATGTATCTTTACTGAAACTTTCTTTGAAATTGACCAACCTTTACTGAGTGTTCACCTGTTTATGTTGACTAGTAACATTTATAAATATAATAAACATATTACGTATGGTTAATAAGAATATATTCCCCTTTTTCATTTTCTTAAATATTTAATTACAAATAGGCTTACTATTTTTGGATGCTTCGATCTTCATATTTCTTAATTTATTAAGAAATACACTCTTTTCTTTATTGATAAAAACATTGTTTCTTCACAATGTTTCGTAGTATATTTACTACATTCGCAAGTGCTTCCGTTTTTTATTATGTTATAATAAGTATAATTATTGCGTAAAAAGAGGTTACTTTACCTTAAATTATGTAACATCTTTTGAATTTATATAGCCTCGAGGAGGCATGTACATATGTATGTATGCACATGTTCTGTCTACGCACGCTTTGGCTGACCTTTCCTTAAGTAATTGACACAGGAAGCCTTACGGTACAATATCATTGTGCATACATGTATTTTTCCCCTTTTCCCGGGAAGAGGGTAATAAACAAGTAACATCCGTTATTTTTTATTAATTTTTTATATACATATAACCTAATTAAATAGATACCAGCTACGTTAATGGAATTTAAAACAGAAAAATATATAATAAAATAAATAAAAGGAAAAGAAATAATAACTAGAGCGACCACATTTATCTGCACACTAGGTTCGTAATAAGTACATACAGAATATTACGGTGACTTATCCAAGGGCGTTGTTGGTACATATGTTCATACGCATACTACATCGGATCATATCCTGTCGCGATAAAAATTGACCGCTCTAATGATAGATAGATAGCAAACCTTCATCTTACCCACATTTGCGGGCAAGAAGGAAAAATACATTTATAGACAATGAGGAATAGTGCCGCAAAAAAGCTTTCTGTAGTAGATTCAAATTCAGATTCTTTTCAGATTCATTTATTATTCAAAAAGATTAAAAAATTTTGAAATCGTCAATTACATATAATTGAAAATATAAAATAAAAATATATTTATGTACATACATATATATAAAATCACATGTCAAACCAATGGTTGACAAGCAGAAAACTTCGATTTTTAGGAAGTTGGTAACTTCAGTTTTAAATTTTATATTTCCCAAATTCCTGTCTTTCTCAGGGATCTTATTGTAGAATTTTGCTGCGGTGTAGTTTGTACCAGCTTCTGACCTACATATACGTACGATGGTATGAGTGTCGTAAGGGTGCAGATCGGTGTACTTATGGGAATTTGAAGATGTATGGATATATTGCAGGCAAGCAAGTATATAACATGACGGAAGGATGAATATCTTTAGGGTTTTAAAGAATCTCTGGAGTTAGTTGTATTGCTGAAGCTCAGTATTGTTCTAACCAGTTTCTTCTGTTGCTGAAAATCTTCTCAGGTCCTGGCTGATTCAGCCCGGAGAAGAATCCCATAAGTGGCCGTGTTATGGAAATTGCTAAAATACAGTCTTACAGCTTGGCGACCTGCTACTTTTCATATTCAGCTCATCGGTGTGGATATGCCATAATAGTTTACTGTCTAGATGTATACCCACAAGCTTACTTGTTTTCTTTTCACTTGAACGGGTGGTAAACAAAAGCGTTTGCCTTTATTGGGTATTTATCTTTAATTCAACTTTGAACCATCAGTCCTCCTATCATTCAAATAGCTGTGTAACAACCTATGAGGACTCTACAACTCCATAACGGTCAAGTTCTCCCATCAGAATGTAGACAGCAACTGGGCATTACACTTTTTATTCTATTCACAAAACAAAATATATACAGGGTATGTCCTCCTATAATTTTCTTCGATAGAATGCACTTCTGCTGAGATATGCTATTTTTAAAGAATTGTAACTTGTTTTAAATAATTTCAAAAACTTGTTACTTCAAAATGAAATGCACATTTAATGAATAAGCAGATATGCATTTAATGTATGGATTTGCTAGAGTCCATGAGGTTGTACGCAGAACGGTTTCTAAACCGCAGAATTCCAGATAAGAAAACGTTTGAATAGGTTAATCGATGCTTAAGAGAAACTCGAGAGAAATGCGAGTTATATATGTATATGTATGCATATAGCTATGTGTTTAAAGCTTTACCTGCATTATTTTATGTAAATTTGAGAGACATTCTGTTAATAGCCGAGTGCAAAAAATGGCCCTCACTGTTTCTTGGACAACACTATTACTAGAATATCTCTGAAATTTACCTTAAATAATGTACGAACGATGTGTACTGTTTTTCTAAAGGAAAATATTTTTAATGAGGTAGCTGCAAACCTGTCGACAGTATTCGAAAAGTTGTAGCTCAGTGTAAATGTTTCAAATCCACGGTGTCAAGAATTCTACATTGCTACACCCGTTCCATAGTAAAAAAGTTAATGCTCTTTATTCATCGAATTGATTTGTCTACTAGAACGCATTTTGCAAATTGGTTGCTAGAACAACATAGGAATAAACAGAATTTTGTTGGTTTGATTCTCTACATGGATGGAGCAGAATTCGACCAAAATGGAGTTGGAAAGAGATCATTTCACATAATTTACGTACTTGAGTCAATGAAAACCCCCTGCAACAATCGTCTGAAAACACCAGCATCGATTTCCTCCAATTAATGTCTGAGTAGAAATCCCAGGAAATTACTTAATACTTTTGATCCTTCGATTCTCAATATATTGCACTTTCTTTTTATAGTACATTATTGATGCTTCCATAATTGCATTCTATTTTAATGTTATTACTTTTTGCTATAAATTAGCTTTTTTAAAAATGAGTTGTATGGTGTTTTTTAAATTTTCTTGGGACTTGGTTTGCAGATAAAATTTATAAACAGGTCAAATTCCATGATCACAAAAAAATTAGTTTCTGTGATCGGAAACTAATAAATAATTTCTGAATTTTTTCATCTGTTCGTCGTTGCTACCCCATTTTATAATTTGTGAGAAGCGTATTGTTGGAAATTATTACAGTTGTTTGTTTACTATCTGCTTTTTTTAAGTCCATTTGAGGGACACCTTTTAGAGCTTTTACATAATATTTTGGGAAAGCTTGTTCCACTTGAAATCCGATGTAACATGTGATTCATACACGATGTGCTCCTCCACACTTTAGTCTCGCTGTGCGGGAACACCTAAATAACATGTATTAAAATTGATGGATTTATCAAGGAGGATCATTTGCTTGATCTCCTCGATCACCTGATTTAAATCCATAGATACCTATCTATGGACATCTTGCAAGTTTTAGTTTATTCAATTCCAGTAGAGACCAGAAAGGAACTGCTGGAAAGAATTACACTTTATTGCGAGGAAGTAGAAAACAATGCTGGACCATTGCGGTGAGTTCAACAGTCTTCAATTTTACGTGCCCAAGAGCCTATTAAGAGTTTGAAGAGGTCATCTGGAGTTTCGTCATAAACACTTAATTCATATCCTCATTTTTAGCTTTCAATTAAGTTTATTGTCAATAAAATTTTGTTTTTACTAAATTCTAAATCTAGAAATAAAAGTTACCTTTCTTTAAATCTAGAATATTGCATTTCTGGAAAACAATTTATCATATCGATATCAATAATGATAGCTTTTACGCTCATCATGCGTTGAGAGTTGAATATCTCAGTTGAGGTGCGTTTCTTTAAAAAAAATTATAGGTAATGTAATTTTATTTTGGCATAAACTTTGCAGAATGCTGTAAATGTACTACGAAACGTTATGTCAGTGTTTTTATTTATCGTTTCCTAATGATAAGTTAAGAAATAGAAAAACTGAAACGCCCAAAAACAGTAAACCAAGAATTAAAAAAAATATTAAAATTTGCATTTAAAATTTGGAATTGATTATTCTATTTAGAAGACTAAAGCACACATATTGCTCCAAAAATTTATTTTTAAGAGGGTAGGGTTAAATTTCACTTGCTCAAGCTTAGGATCGGTGATAGAGCAGTAAATAATCCTTAAAAAGGTTCGGGCACGCTTTTAAGAAGTAGGGGTCAGATTGTCAAATTTACGATTATGTAAACAATGTTTTCCACACAAAATCAAAAATTTACATAACGGCCTATAATTTATTCCCTATAATACATACTTGCTCAATTATAAACTCATTTATATACTAACCTTAACATAGATGATGTTATGTTATTGAAATTTATTATCATTAAAGTAGTTTCTATAACTCTTTTACAAAAGCCGAAACAAAAAGTTATATTCAAATTATTCATATCCGTTCTAGAAATAATATTATATTAACAACCTACGTATGCAAACAGGCTTCCATTAAATCCTGTTTCTATTTTATTCGGAGCTATCATGACACAGAAACTATCACGGGTTGGAAATCCAAGTGATTATGAACAGCGCAATAATAACATCAGGTAAATTATTTATGTGGTTGCTACTGTCTAGTACGTGACGTAATAAGTCTATTATGAACCGTAAATAGACATCAATTAAGTTTCTATCTTATTCTAGAGATTAGAAAACTTAATAGCAAATGTAATTGTAATGCATTTGTAAGTGTACGAAATAAATGGAGAAAGCTTCGCTTGGGTGAACACATTTCTTCCAAGGAGAATAATGTCAAAAAATCAGAATTAACGGAAAATAAGTTTATGGAGACTAAATGTGCAGTCTATGGTCAATAAATCAATTCTGCATTTAATTACACGAAAATAGGTGTTTAAACACGGTATAAATGAGCAGCAATTATTAAAAGAAATAATAATTCGTTACTTAAATATCAAAATGTCTGCGAATATACAACAATGTTGCGGTAAGAATTTTCAAATTGTCTATAATTTTACGAAATATTAACAAAATAGTTTATTGTATTCTGTACCTATTATATGATTAAAGTAGTATTTTGAGAGTGTCTGCAGCCCGTATGTTAAAAAAATATTCAAAGATATTTTGATTTATTAACGAAGTTCCTTACTTATTAAATATTATTACTATATTACTTTATATCAGGCTGATACATAAGTTTGCTGCATTTTTATTGAATTCAAAATTTATTAATTTTCAAACAAATAAAATACATGGACTAATCAAGAACGTAGTTTTCTCCATTATTTTACGATTACCTGCCAATGACCTGTCAATTTTTCGATTCCATTCCTAAAGAAATCCGGTGGTTTAGATGTGTAGTAATCGCCAAGTAAATTAATTTGGAAGCAGAACATTACAGGAGATTCTTCAATGGTTGCTTGACAGAGAACGAAAGAGTTCGAAATGTGATGAAGAGAGATTAAAGGGATAAGGCGGATAACGAATGACTTCTCAATTAAATTCTTGAATTAATCGTAATATTAGCAGTATGAGGATAAGTGCTATGGTGCTACAAAATGACTTGATGATGTCTTCTTGGACTCTTTTCTTGAATTGTGGCCACAATAAAGCTCAGCTGTTTCGGTTACATTTCTCGGAAGCAATTCGTAGTAGATGATACCCTCTCTATCCCACCAAATGCACAATAAGAGCTTATGTGGTTAAATACGAAGTTGTACTCGGGGATTGTCTCTTGTTAGGGCTAAGCCGTTCTTTTCTTTCATGATGTAACATTTTTCGTCACCAGTAATGATGTGGTACAAAAACAGTTAATGTTGTTGATAAACTAGCAAAAAAGCACAAATGTTGCCATTATGATTCATGTTGTTTTCGCAAAGTATATGCAGCAACCGAACACCTAGTTTTCTAGTTTTACCAGTGGAATTTTTTAATTTTATCCATGGAATGCAAATGGTCAATTCCTGAGTCTATTGACGTGTACTATCATAGCTTAAAGCATTCAGATGATCTAAAATCGATTGTGTCAATATAGCCCTCTTTAAATCGAGAAAACGTTTCCGCGCTGTACTCTCTTAACTCTCCGTAAACGGGATAAAAGTTTTCGGTGGTTGCTGTGCATTAACTGCTTTATTGAACTCAAATAAAAGAATATGACAGAAATATTTTGACAACGATTTTTTTGCAAAGTTCTCCCATTCTAGAAACCAAAAATATTATGAACTTACGGTGCAACCTCATATGTTGGCTACTCTCTTTATATTCAGTATTTGTTCTAATAGTTATGATATTTATTTTAATTTTTGTTAATATCGTATATGGTTATATTGATGTAATTCACAAATTTAAAATAAAATTCGTGTAACTTCGTGACTTTTTTTTATTATGTATTGATTAATTCGATCAATTTTTTCGTGATTCTTTCGTTGTAATAGTCTTGGGATTTCTTCCATAAAAAAACAATTCAAATGATTGCAATTTCTGGGAATATAGTGGAGGCAAAACATCCCATCCTATTGATAATAATTTTCGATGCCTTTAAAGAAACGTGAGCCAGCATTGACTGCCGTAACCTATTTTTTCCCAATTTGTTATTTACGGGCATTTCCTTATTATCAGGTTGTTACAAATGTAATGTCCGTTTTTTCCTTCAGTCTGAACTGAATCGCACCTGTGTGAAGACGTGTATGTTTTTGGTGAAAATTATTATTGTATGTTATTTGTAGAAAAGGGTATTTATTTTGAAGTGTGTACCTGTTCCATTTCTTGGAAAGATTAATACACCTGTCCTTGTCTCGCCTATGGAAATGCTGTCGGCAAGAGATATTCGGGCAATTTACCTCTTTCAATTTAAAAAAGGAAAAAATGCAGCTGCAGCAACGCGAGAAATTAATCAGACGTTCGGTGAAACCACGTGTAATGAACGCACATTACGGCGATGGTTTAAAAAATTCAGCGAGGGAAATTTTGATTTGGAAAATGAGCCTCGCGGATATGCGCGTAGCACCGTTAATGATGACGAGCTGCGTGTAGAAGTTGAAAGTAATCCGTCGACAACAGTGCGTAGCCTTGCAGAAACATTTCAAGTGTCCGTTGCCACCATTAGTCGTCACCTTTCTTCGATTGGCAAAGTGAAGAAACTCGATCGATGGGTGCCGCACCAATTAACGGAAGCCAATAAGCTCCGTCGATTAGAGGTGGCTACCTCTTTGGCTAATCGACAGAAAGTTGAACCGTTTCTTCATCGAGTGGTAACGTGTGACGAAAAGTGGATACTTTATGATAATCGGAGACGGTCAGGACAATGGTTAGATCGAGGTGAAGCACCAAGACAGCATGCACGAGCATCACTTCAAGCGCGAAAGATTATGGTGAGTGTATGGTGGACCAGTAAGGGTATTATTCACTATTAATTTTTGCAACCTGGTGAAACCATCACGGTAGCGTCTTATTATGCCGAACTAGAAACTATGCATGGAAAATTGAGCCGCTTGCAGCCCTCACTAGTCAATAGACATGAACCCATACTTCTTCATGATAATGCAAGACCTCATGTTGCACGACAGACAATTCAAAAACATTCGGAATTTGGTTAGAAGTTCTCCCTCACCCACCTTATTCGCCTGACCTTTCGCCAACTGATTTTCATTTTTTCCGAAGTTTAGACAATCACTTAAAAAATAGGGACTTCCCTGTAATAGCAGTGTTTGAGCAATATGTGAGCCGTCAAAACCTAGATTTCTTTTCAAAGGGAATTTTTCAGCTTCCAGGCCGTTGGCAACAAACTATTGATGTAAATGGAGACTATTTTGCAGAATAAATATTTATATTTTTTTAAATTTAGACTTTTTTTTATTCCTTACAAAATCGGACATTTCAACCTGATATTTCAGTCTTCAATTTCTCTAGATATTTTTTAAATTTATGCCTTGGTTGTGTAGTGATAGTGCGTAATATAAAATTCAATTTTCAGTCTAACCAAACGTAAAACATAACCTCAACGAAATCGTTTAATTTTTTCGAAAATGATAAACTCTTAACCTTAAAAATAGGAAAAAGCATAAAACGTTCTATATTATAGAAAGAGTAGAGAACACAGAATAGTTGTTATTATAAACTTTAGCATAAAGCATTATACATATTTATTTCGTTACTCGTATTTTTGGATTATTAGATTAGATTCTTAAGGCTACGCAAATATGTACTTCTTCATACTTGTAATTTTGTTAGTCTTGTAAATATATGTGTTTTATTACCTCTTTTGCAGTTCATATTTGTCGTACTAAATATAGCCATGTATTTAGTTCGAATTGTTAAAGCCAAGGTAAAGTTAATTATTATTAAAATGTAATATTACTAAGCATATTAACAAAACTGGTTTAGAAGAAAAAAATTATATATAAAACATTTTAATTGCATTCGATTCTCATATACACGAATCTTTTCGCTACAAAAACTTATTTGTTGATATCAAAAATTAAACATAAGGTATTAAATCAAAAAATATAACAATTGTAATTAAAGAAAAAGTAGTGTGAATGTGAATAATGGATGATTTAAATCCGAAAAACGAAAAATTATAAATTATAAATAAAAAGGTGTTATTAATAGTAAAGGGTTTTCCAATAAGGACATGACAACTTTTTTTCAAAATAAAATGCAGACCATTTGAGATATTTCAAAAACTTTATTATCGGGTTGAAGTACAATCAAAACATTTATGAATGGAACTCGACTTCGTTCATATGGCCAACGCGGGCACGTTTGCAGCGGTCAATTCGTTGGACCCAATTTTCGATGACTCGGCCACACAATTTGGCCGAAACGGCTGCTATTTCGCGTTCAATGTTGGCTCTGAGCTCTTCCAATATTGTCGGCTTGTTGGCATAGACCAATGACTTGACGTAGCCGCAAAGAAAAAAGTCTAGAGGCGTTAAATCGCACGAACGAGGCGACCAATCGACTGGTCCATTTCTTGAGATAACACGCTCATCAAACTTACTCTTCAATAAATCGATTGTAACGTGTGCTGTGTAGCTTGTGGCACCGTCCTGCTGAAACCACATGTTGTCCAAGTCCATATCTTCCAATTCGGGCCAAAAATAATCGGTAATCATGGCGCGATAACGATTACCATTCACAGTAACGTGACGATCATTATCGTCGACGAAAAAATATGGCCTTATGACGCCGCCGGCATGCAAACCGCACCAAACAGTTATTTTTTGTGGATGAAGTGGTGTTTCATGAAGCACATGTGGATTTTCACCCGACCAATAACGCATATTTTGCTTCGTCACTGAAAATGATTTTGCGATGAAATTGATCATCTTGGCGCATCTTTTCCGGAGCCCAATCGGAGAACTTACGTCGCTTCAAATGGTCCATCGGCTTCAATTCTTGAGTCAGCTTGATCTTGTGTGGGTGTAAACCAACATCCTTATGCAAAATTCGCCATAAAGTGGTCTGGGCGATGCCCAACTCTTGAGAACGCCGTGGAATTGACTGATTTGGATCATTTGCTACGGATGTTTCAACGGCAGCGATATTTTCAACACTTCGACCAACCCGTTGTCTCACTGGCACGGCAACATCACACAACGAATATGTAGACTCAAATTTTTGCACTAAACTTTTTACTGCCTGTCTACTAGGGTTAGAATTGCGACCGAAAATCGGAGTTAACGCTCTTAAAGTAGCGGTCAGCGACTCCGAATTTCTGTAGTAAATTTTTATAATTTGCAGACGTTGTTCGTTCGTGTACTTTACTATGATGAAAATGTTAAGTTTACTGAATAAATTGACAGTGACAGTTCGATGATTTGTGAAAGGGTGCGTTCACAAATTGAATTAAAAGTTGTCAAGTCCCTATTGGAAAACCCTTTATTAATAAAAATTTATCCCAATAGTTCAACGAATGCCATTGGTAGCACTGACGAGCTTGCTGCGACTTAAGAAGTAAACCACGAAAATCATCGGTCCACAGCGAGCAGTCGGATTCGACCTCGGGACCCAGTCGTGATAACCTAGTAGCCTAAAACTGAGCTATCAGCCGGTTTTTATTCAATTAATGCAAAGTAAACTTTAATAATATAAATTCGAAAAGGGCTAATGAATTGCTGTCACCAACACAACGCAACAGCTTTATTTTTAAACATATCCTCATGTGACCTACCTATGAGCCCTGAAGATGCCCCATACGAGTTGGTACCAAACGTCGGCAGTTATACCAGTGATGAGGTTCCAGCGCCGAAGCCCAGAAGAAGACTCGTATAACATTAAAAATGAATATATTAAGTGTATCTGTGAATTTGGAGAATAGCGAGGCTGTTCAAAAGTTTCAAAACAATCTCTGGACATGGAAGTAATTGAAACACTACTTTTGTGATCTGGGTTGATATACTTGCTTTTATTGCTTCATAAACTTGCGATAAAAGATCTACAAATTATTGACCTGTGATGCAATGACATGGTAAATAATGTTCAACAAAGAACTTCTTCAAAAAATTGTAATAATCTTACCAGTAGAAGTAGTAATCTGAAACTTTCGTGAAGATAGTGATTCCTTTTATATTCTTTATGGTACTTTATTGCAAACATTCCTTTCAATTTCATCCATTTTCGAATGAAAACAAAAATCGCTACAGATTAGAATAAACTTTGAACGAAATAAGACAAACACTTCGTATGGAGTTATGATAATAAAAAGTATATAAGAAAATTTTTTCATTTTTTCAAAGACTATTTGTTTTTTTGCAATAGTTTTGGACAATAATTCCTGAACTTTCCTCGCATGTCGAAAATTAAACATAAAATACGAAATAAGAAAATAAATATAATTCAAAAAAGAAGTGGGAATTGACAAAGTAGAAGATCAATAGAATTTTATCGGGAAATTATATAAGCGAGTGAAATTCAAAGAACGAAAAATTATGAAGTACGGAAAATATTAAAATCATACAAAATAAAACTTGATCGTAATAATATAAACATTGTAGAAATAGAATTGATGTTTATATAATAAAACGTTAATATTTAGAGTTGTATGCGATGGGAAGTTGAAGTAATACAGTTTTGCCATGAACATCATGGATAATCGAAAACAGGATATATATTTGAAAATACTAAGAAGAAAATCAATTTCTATCACACTTTGTTGATATTTAGTTCAGTAAATCTGTAATATAGTATAATTAGATTCCTGAATACTTTGTAATATTTCGTAAATGTAATAACTCTGTTATTTCGTAACCCTTTACATAGTAATATTAATTATAATTGGAAGATTATTTCAAAACTAGTTTATATAATTTAGTAATTAAATAAGTTGTGTTTCATACATTATAAGATCACAAAAAAATGAAATTGGCTGAATTTAATTTTTTTTAATTTTAATATATAGGTACAAGTTTACCAGTGTTTATTTGAATATTTACTATTGAGTGTACCAAAATGATTAAATAGTCTCAGTTTTGGGAAATATTGGTTTCTTCAGTTTACCATCCTGCACTTTTTTGTTATTTTTTACTGTCAATTTACAGAGACGTACCAAGCGAATTTTCTATATTTCGTAATTGCTTTGAAATTGTATCAAAATAAGAAGTAATACTTTAGTAAAAGATAGACAAGAACAGAGTCGTTAAGTATCAATAATTTTACTTTTTAGTTATTCTATTTTCATTTTTAAAATATAATTTCGTTATTTTGTTAATTTTTTTCAGAGAAAGTTTGTAGTAAATATAATTATAAAATATTCAGGAATTCCTATTTTTATGAAATAGTTTTGATTAACGTAACTATAAACACAAATCTTGTAATTAGTTCTATTTGGCTAGATCGCGAAATATATATTTGGGTCGTAAACGAATTTATTGAGTCGCTATGTAAATAATTTGAAAAATACTGATCTAGAATACTGTAATTTTTGTATTGTATGATGTCGTTACAATTTAATAATAGGTAAATAATACTTAACCTAATTTAAATCAAGTTAGTGTGTGGTACATTCACATTTGTACCACACAAATGAAATTTAGGAATACTCACTTCATACTAAAAGGTTTTATTAGCCTTACATAGTTAAATAATAATAAATTATTTATTTTATTTAATGCAAAATACAATTCTTAAAGTCAGATCTTAATATTTTCTCGATTGAGACCAATTTTTATTTATTAAAGCTTGCTTTCATTGTTGACAACGGTGTGACACGTTTTTATTACTTTGTTAGATCACGAAATATAAATATATTTCGGTCGCGATACCAGCACAAACAAATTTATTGGGTTTCTCTGTAAAAATGTTAAGAAACACTGCTCTAATTATTACAATAGTCCTACCCTACCTATATTATATATTTCTTTCTATTTATATTACGCGTTTTTTTCTTTAATGTAATAACAAATCTTGACCGATTTAGTGTTTTAAAAAATGTGGCGTATACTATGGCGATACGATTTGCATATTTACGTAATCGATTCGTGATGAAAAGGTAAAGAACCTTATTGGTTATTTTTACGTTAAAAAACAATAAATTACTGGCAGTATAAGGTAATAAATTTGCATGCGAAATTACTTGAAAAATATATCGAAACAGCTCTTTTCAACAGTTTGCTTTTAAATCATATACTCGTGGAGTGTTTTTATAAATATTTATAATTAATTAATTGTACGTAAGATTAGTATACGAGGTGTGGTTATTAAATAACGAGACTGGCGCTGGTACAGAAGAAGTGAGCATGCGCCAAACGCCAACGACTGACAGCTACTTATCGTGAAGCCTTCTCTTTCGAATGCAGTGCCTCTCGCCTCTGTAAACAAATCAGTATAGCCGTAGACTTCGTTCGCATTAGAGTTGTTCTTTTGTTTCGCCGGAAAAAATGTTAAGTGTAAAAATAGAGCAACGAATTGTTGTGAAATTTCACACGAAACTTGGAAAAACCGCTACCGAAACTTATAAGTTATTGAAAGAAGTGTACAGCAATAAATTTTGATGATTGCTTTTTTCGATATTCATGGAATTGTGTACCGTTACTGGGTTCCTGAAGGTTAAACTATTAATCAACATTACTACCTTCACGTTCTTGGTCAATTCCGTGAAAGAATAAGAAGAAAACGACCCGAATTGTGGAAGGACAAGTCATGGTTTCTCCACCAAGACAATGAACCGGCTCATTCCACATTGTCAGTCAAGAGGTTTCTAGCCAAGTACAACATCCCAGTTATTCGCCGGATCTTACGCCGTGCGACTTCTATCTGTTTCCTAAAGTGAAATCTGAATTGATGGGAACAAAATTTGAGTCCGTTGAAGCTGTGAAAGCGAAAGCGGCAAGCGTCCTGAAGAAGCTGATAGAAGAAGACTTACAGCACTATTTCGAATAATGGAAGATTCACATGGAGCGTTGTAGGGATAGAGGAAGGATGTATATTGAAGGTGATAATGAGTAAATATGTATGAAATCAAAATAAAATGTTTTATTATGTTATTTAATAACCACACCTCGTATTCAGAATCATCGACACTTTAAATATGATCATATGTTGATATTAATAATCGATCATTTTAATAAATAACAAAACCGAAATTCGGTACCATAAGCATAGAAACGAATATTGATAAATCAATTGGAATCAAGAGTTCCCGGCAGTTTTAAATTGCAAATTTTATGTCTCGTAAAGTTATAAATTTTTATACAGAGAAAAAAAGTACAGTCTGTGTTATAAGACTATTACTTAGCTGCGTTTTTTTTTGTACTTAGCACAAGATTCTTTGCATAATCTGTGCTAAAAGACAGTTAATTTAATTTGATAGGATGCTGTTTAAAATTTGACAGCAGCTTTCTTTTCAGCTTCATTTTAAATTAATACATTTTCATTTGAATTTGCCCAATCACTAGACATTGTCATGCCAATATAACACTGTTATTTAATTTTTGGCCTTCCAGGATATAGACAAACAGCTTCGGTGTTTTGGATCGTTTTCCTTTTGACATATCCAATTTAACCCCTCTTATCAATCCGCTTTTTGGCAGACTTTAGAAAATAACTAAAAAAAATTTCCATCACTTTCTTAATGTCCAAATTCCTGATGAACGAATAATGTAAACCCTGCACATTAAAACAATCTCATACATCAATTCTTAAAAGATGTTTAAGAGCTCTTTTGAGAACTGATGAGTCATATGCCAACACTTTCTATTTTTTGAGAGCACACACACACACACACACACACAGAGAGAGAATAGCTTCATCGATCTAGTGTTCCAAACTCCATTGTTTTTGTATGCCCACAGAAATCAAGTGAAAAGTGACTTAGATTTAGTACATTTATATTTAATATTTTTGGCTTATAAGCGTCAGTTCATTTTTGTGGATATATTTGAACCTTTCTTGTCCCATTTCATTTGAGCTTAGAGAGCTTTTGAGATCGTTTTATTCTGTTTTTCTATAGTTGCAACAAAAGTTCAACATTTTAGCAACTTATTGACAATTAGTGTTTTGTTATACCACCGCATAGACTTTCTAACAAGATATTGCGATATTTTAAGGTATTTATGATGAGGGTAAAGGAAAACCACTTTAAACCATTAAGCGACGACGACGTGTGTCTGCACATGTCAGTAATCAGCACAATACTAAAGTTTTATTGAACGATGAGGACCATCACGGTACTTGCTTAGTAGCTAAACTCATTAATCGAGTCGTCAAATCGTCGAATTATATTATATATTAGTAAACCAGTGTCGCCGAGATGCATATGTGTAGAATATCGTTCGCAGTCCAATCACGGAGTACGATCTTATTACATCGCTACAGCTGTGAGAGAGTTGTGGTATGAAATATTATTTATATTGTAGCGTAACTATTTTGTGTATAGTGCAATTTGTCCGCAAAAGATTGTGTTGGTGTTGGAATTATTAGAAAACGTCGATTTCCTGAGGATGTACATATGTAAATCTTTGTTTTACTACGACAAATTTTAATAAAAAAACACGTAAAAAGTGCATAATATGAATGTAAGAAAAGTGTCTATAATGTTTGTAATGACTTAATTTTTATGCTGTTTTGTAATTTACCATTTGCTTTTTAAAAGATTAAATACGAGATAACGTTGAAATCTTTGATTGTTGAGCAAAATTTTAAACGTTATAGCTTTGGTGGTTACAATACTAATAGTGCTTTATTACCCAACAGAGTTAAACTCCAATTAGAGGATAAATACATCATCGAAAAACATAAAATTAAGAGTTGCTCTCTACATGACATAACATACGTGATGAAAGTACAATAAGCAAACTAAAAATGAAGAAAAAGAAATAAAAAGCCATAACCAAAACAAAGTCACTTGAGCAAATCATCTAAATTCATAATATTAGAGACCACGGTGATAACGGCGCCTTTTTTAGGAAATTTGTCCTGGCTTTAAGCAAAAAAAACATGTTCGATGTTCGCATAATACGAGTAGGAACAGTAAAATCAAGAGCATCTGTTTCATTATTAGTTAAATTAAAAAGAAATTTCGCACTGATGAATATCTTTCTATCAAAAAATAACCGTATGGAATATATTTCAACCAGAGCGTTGTAATCTATGCCAATGGGAGGATATGAACCACCATTCTTCTAACCAGAGTATTTCAGAAATCACTTTTAGATTCTTTCAAGAGGCAAATATTGATGAAGATGATAAGGATACCGTATAATTGCGCCATATTCTAGTTTACTTTTCACAATAGCGTAATAACTTCAGAGTCTGAAACTATTAAATTGCTTAATGCGCTAAGTAAATGAGCTGGTTGAATAGAATTAACAGATTTTCAAAAAATGAGTAAAGAACAAACAAAAAGGGCGAACACTTTCTCCAACTAAATTCCGTGAGGATGTTCACAGAGGACTTTTCCCTTTCCTTGCAAGTGATGTAACACCTGTACCGTCTTGTAGAGAAAATTTGACCATTGAACAAAAGTTAAAGAAGTATCAGTAAAGTAGCAACTGTAGTAACTTTTAAATACAACTGTTGGATGGGGTCCACAGGATTATTTAAGTAGAATTATAAATTTAATGCAAAATAGGTATCGACATCTCTTTCTATTATTCAACGTCGACGATCATAGTGTTGATCGAGAACATTCATTCATGGAATCTGAAATAGGGAAAAACTCGCAGTTGACTACTATCGGCGATATAACGATGGTATTCTACTATAATCCTTCGTCGAAAATAGAGTCCCTAGAACAACAGAGATCGTATGCTGAGATATATTGAAATCGAAACATATGTATACATATATTATGTGTGTGTCATTGAAATTACGTTTAAGAGCTACTGAAATATACATATAAGTACATTATTTGAAGACGGATGGTGGGCTATATGACAAAATTATAGATAGGAATCAAGGAATAGTCAATCCATTTGATGCAGCAGTAAATGCACGACATGTAGCCTAATTTCCAGGTTGTGTCCGTACTGCAAGAAATAGAATTTAAAAAATTTAGTATTAAGAAAACAAGTGGTTGTCATACAATCAATGGAATGAGCAAAAAGAAATATTTGCATTAGAATGTTTGCCTTACATCCGTTTTAACATCAAATTTTTGATTTGTATTTTATGTTTTGTGCCTTTACTGCCGCATCAAATGGATTAATTATTCCTTGAAAACTTGATTCGTCCTCAACGGGATTTGATACATGTTTAAGTCCAAAATCCCCTTTTCCTTTCTATAGTTTTTTGATGCAGCCCACTATTCGTCAGTCACTTGTCAAACTATCGTTTTCAGTAGCTGTTAAATATGACGTCGTGACATATACGAGTACACCTATCTATACTTATATGTATATATATGTATTCCAACTTTTTTTAAAGCCGTGCAAATAATAAGACTTCTCGAAGTCTATAAAATGGACTTTTGTATCGGCAATGACCTCTTCATTTGACGTGAATCGCTTTCCACCAAGTCATTTTTTCAAGTTTGGAAAAAGAAAGAAGTCACAGAGGGTTAAATCTGGCGAATATGATTATTAGTTTTGCTGTCGCAATTGCTGATGAGTGAGTGGGTCGGGGTATTGTCATTATGGTAGAGAATTTTCTTCTTTGCTAAGTGCGGCCTTTTTTTATCGTCGAATTAGTCCAATAAATCAGTATAGTACCGTTCTGTTATTGTCCATCCTTTCTCCAAATAAGTAATTAAGATTATGTCTTGCGAATCACAAAATATCCTCACTATAACGCATGTTCACAGCGAAAACGCCATTGTGCCAACTGACCTTCGGTTTCTGGTGTGAAGTGATGTATCTGTGTTTCATCCACAGTCACATAATGTCGCAAAAGCTCACTCGTATTGCCGTTAAATATATTCAAAGCATTGCTTTGAAGTTATCACGCAATTCCGTTTTTGATCAATCGTCAGCAGACACGGCACCCACCTCGCCAATACTTTTCTCATACTCAATTTTTCGTGAAGCATATTTTGCACATGTTCATGTCAGATATTTACCATACTAAAAATCTCTCTAAACTTCATCCGGAGGTCTGCTAACACCATATCATGAACTTTATTGATCGTGTCGTCTACGAAATGATCTCCCCGTTCTTAATCAAAGACGGGTGTTCGGTCACGCTTAAGGTCATTAAACCAGTATCTGATGGTAGTCATCGAAGGTGCATGGTTCTTATAAACTGTATCTACTTTTCTTTGATTTGTGCTCACCTTTTTCCATTCAAAAAAAAAGAATCGATACACTAAATGATCCTGTTTTTTGTTTTACTAAAGTCGGTAATGCAGATTTTGACACAGCGTGATACCTGTCTCCAAGCACAGTTGCTTCTCTTACCATCTAGTATAGTGTTTGAGAAGTCCAGAGATTGATCTCATAGAAAATATATGGGGATAATGTTAAAAAAATTAATCATAGTAATCTTAGGTTCGAAAATGTCGAAGAGTTAAGAGATAAAATAAAGAAACTTTGGAATGATATCACACTTGAATTGATTTATTCCCTTAAATATTCTATGCTCAATTGTTTGCGATAAGCAATAGATAATGGTGTTATTACAAAATATTAATAAGTTTATTAATTATTTGTTTACTAATAAGATTCTTATCTCATATGAATGCCTTTAAGTTTTCTTGTAACTGTCGAAGTGAAAATTGACATAAACATAACGACTGCTTTAAAACACTCAACGGAATCAAAATAATTATGTCAAGAGGTCAATATGCATAAAATTAATAATTTTTAAAATTCTTGTAATTTACTTAAAGTCAATACATATCAAACAGTGTTATTTAATTTCCTTTCTTCAGTTTTCATACTTTAAAATTTTACTGTACATAAGTATATAAATATCACCAGAATATAACATATTCACAATACTGTATATGCATAGCTATTAATTCTTTGGAATAGAAAATGAGCTTGTTATTTATGTGATATTTCACAATCATGTTACGATGTATGTATAAATGTTCCTTGAGAGGTGTTATATATTTTTTTTTCGAAAGTAAACGTGAATATTACTAAATATATACTGTCACCCAACCAAAACAGTTACTATGTATGGATATTGTGCAATTTCACTACAGGTAGGGAACCCTTTTACCAATGTCAATGAGTCACGTTTCGCATTATGTACATTTTTAAAGAAATATTTTTGTTTCCAACTTAATAGTAATAAGAAATCAATATTTGATTTTCAATTGGCGTTCTATTTAGCATAAAATTAATGTGAAAAGTGGATCGATTTGATATCGCGTCACATAATTTTTGTTCAGTAAAATATATGTAACGACTGGCATTATTCTATTAGCGTCAGAAAAGATTTTTAGAAAATCGACAAAATGACTACACCAAGAATTTTCATTAATTAATACTATAAAATAAAATAGAATTACTATCTGCTTCTGGGTTTCCGGGCTGGAACCGCGTCACTAGTATATCTGCCGACGTTCAGTTTCAGTGCAGTAGTTCAGCCCTGAAGATGTCCCATACAAATGGGTACGAAACGTCGGCAGATATACTAGTGACGCGGTTCCAGCCCGGAAACCCAGAAGCAGATAGCATGGACCACGACCGCGGAAGTCTACGTACCAAATTAAAATAGAATTAGTTATTTTTTCACTCGAATTTGTTAAAAAAAGAAAATAACTTTTAAAAGTATTGTAATTATAGATGGTATTTCATTCACTATTTTCCCTAAATCGTTTACATTTATTCCTATTTTTGTAATAATTATTGCAATTCTGCATGCATATATATTTAAGAATTATTCCGATATTCCAATATTATTCTTTTCACTAGTTTTCATAGTCATAGCTTCATCCCAACTTCTGATGACTAATAAAGTTAACGGGGCCATCTTTGTTCTGCCATATAAAGTAAGTGACTGCATCATTAGACACCTATTTACCCTATTTGGCTTGCTATGGTTCATCGTATAATCATCCTTTGCTTGTCATAAGTAACACATTTCGAGTGCATTCAGTGATCGTTTTTGTTCGAGTTCGAATGCTTAAACAACGCGCTCGTGTGCTGCTACATTAGTACTCTCGTCGTGCCTTTTTGAATTTGATAATGTGCTTAATCACTAAGGTTGATATATAACCCTTTTCCACATTAACTTTTGTAATTCTGTATACGCATTTCGACAACTAAGTTGTCATCATCAGCAGTGTACATATTGGTTCTCGACGGTGCAGATCGCGTACGGAGTTTGTTTTCGTACAGGTATTTTTCGTCGTGGTTTACCAGGTGCGACACTTTGCAATTATCTGCTGATGATGACAACTTAGTTGTCGAAATGCGTATACAGAATTACAAAAGTTAATGTGGAAAGGGGTTATATATTAACCTTAATGATTAAGTTAATCAACCACAGGCTCCATTAAATTCAACTTGATATTGTGCGTTTATTCCATCAAACGTTGTTCAAATCTCCCATAGTCTCATGTGCCGTTCCGCGTTCATGTTCCACTCTGTAATTGATTTCATCTGCACCTAACCCATTACCATGTAAGCTATCCTAGTGTGTTCACTTAATGGCCGAGTTACTCCAAAAGTATATATAAAGTTTTGATTTAGGGTTTCCAACGGTAAAGGCTGTGTAGTAGAATTTTCAGGAATTGAAGATCATAGTTGTCTTGCATAATAACTGCTCTCTTACCGGCGAAACTTTTGTTACAGAGGCAGTTGTAATTTATGTGAGTATTCGTTCGTCGAAATCTTTTCTTTCAGTTTCTAAAAATCACTTGGATATACAAATTACATGTGAGAAGAGATAAGTAACACATATAATTATGTACTTTTACGATGTGAAACTAACAAATTCTAATTTTTATTGTTATTTTATTGCCGTATAGACGTTGTAGAAATATTTAAAAAATTTACTGATGTCTGGTGAGATTCGACGTTCGATGTCATGTTTATCGGATTCGTTTCTAAACCATTAGATAAATAAGTAAAAATATACTGGTATTTAGTGAAATATTTAATGTAGTGAAATATTTAATGAACATCAAAACTTCGCATCTTCGAAACATAGGATTAATTAATGCAAATGCTGGCAACGTTCAAGTGGTATAGAGTACTACGCCTTTTCGGTAGCTTTTCATAAGTTATTGGTATTTGTAGGTTTAAGTTTGGCACTTGTAATTTTTACATTTCCACAGAGTTTCTCAATAGGATTGAAATCTGAAGATTGTGCTGGCCACTCTAGAATCTCAATTTTTTCTTTTGCTTCTTTCGTCTTTGTAATAATCGTATTATTTGTCTTCCAGCGGACAAATTATTCGTACTCAACTACGAACTGCAATTACATCTACAGATAAATCGAGATCGATTTCTTTTTGCTGAACGCATAATCATGTCTTGTCGGTAAGTAGTTTTTCTGCACCTATCTCGCAGTTCCTCTTTTCCTTTCCATTTTAAGGTGTTCGCTGCCATTTTTAGAAGAACAAGCCAATGTTTTTTGGTAGTTGCAACTTGCGATCCTCAGTGTTTTTCTGATGAATAGCTCACATCCGCCCAAAAAATTCAAAACACAACCATTGCTTGGCAAAGTGATGGTGACTGCATTCTGCTATTATACCAATTAATGTCTACTTTCTTGAAGAAAAAAATGATAAATTCAGTTTATTACAGTGAAAGTTAAACTGGCCATACGAATAAAAAGACGCGGTTTGGAAAGCAAGAGCATTATTCGCCTACACAATAACGCGCGATCACATACTAGTGAACAATATTCTACCAAAATTGGGTTGAGAAGAAGTACTGCCTCCCCCCCGAGTGATTATCATAGCCACTCAGAAACTTCTTGAAATGCAAATGATTTGCCTTTAATGAGGAAGTGAAGGATGTGGTTCAAAACTACGTCATCAATCGAAAGAACGTTTTTCGACAGATATACGGAAGCTACCGGAGAGGTGAGACAAGTGCATTTTAAAGAAGGGTTGTTATTTAGAAAAACGATGTACATATATATATATATATATATATATATATATATATATATATATAATATTAATTTGTAGTTATCGACCAAAAGAAATAAAATGTAGGTAACACATACACGCACCCGTTCTTTTTAAGAATAAATAAAATATAGATAACGCACTGAATTTGTCTGGGTATGTGGGCATTTAAAAAGCGTGATGTATGACACTTACAAAAAAATGGCTTCGTACACGGTACAACAACGCGTTCAAATTGTTGAATTATTTTATGAAAATCAGCGTTCTATGGAAAGACTTTTTAGAAAATTACGTGAATTATATGGTTTACATAATCGTCCATCTGAAAGCACTACTGGTCGAATTATTAAAAAATTTCAAGAGACCGGTTCCGTGGAAGATCAAAAAAGTGAAAAATACAGTCGTAATGGTCGTTCACAAGAAAATATTGGTTTGGTTCGTGAAAGTGTTGCTGAAGATCTTGAAATGTCCATTAGACGACGTTCACAGCAACTTGGACTTAGTGAATCAAAACATGGTGTATTTTACACTGAAGCCATTAGATCATTTAAAACGTCATTCATTTCTCAATTTCATCAATGAACAATCAGCTGATTTTTCTCAAAAAATAATGTTTTCCGATGAGGCACATTTTGAACTTGGTGGCTATGTTAATAAACAAAATTGCGGTATCTGGGGTGAGGAAAATTCGCGAATTATTCATGAGAAACCTATGCATCCTAAACGAGTTACTGTTTGGTGTGCATTATGACAGGTGGTGTAATTGGACCTTACTTCTTTCAAAATGCTGCTAGTGAAGCTGTAACTGTCAATGGTGATCGATATCGTCGAATGATAACCGAATTTTTGTGGCATGAATTAATGAATATTCATCTATAGGATGTGTGATTTCAACGGTGATGTTAATTGGCTACCAAGATCATGTGATTCGACACCGTTAGACTACTTTTTTTGGGGGTTATGTGAAAAGTCAGGTTTATAAAAACAATCCACAATCAATTCCTGTTTTGAAAGATGAAATTATTCGTGTCATTGGTGAGGTAGAGTCTCAATTATGTCAAAATGTCGTGGAAAATTTTAACAAAAGAGTAGACGTCTGTGGAGGCCATTTGGCAAATATTATTTTTCGCATATAAATGTCATAACTGCTACTTCAGTTACCAATAAAAAGTTTTTGAAAGTGAATGCAAATTATGTGTTTTATATATTCTTAAAAAAACGCGAAATTTGAAACACTCTTTATATGTATGAATACTCTATTTTAGAGTACCAGGAGTAGTTACATAAAACACAAGCAGTACGTATATTTTTTTGAACGAATTTAATTGGATTTAAACTACCATTAGCTACAATACAGATATTGCACCTAATACTAAATTTTAGAGCATTTCTATTTATGTATTACTGCATGTATATATTCTTAACTACTTTTAAATTACGCTACCTCAGTATTTACCATCATAACATAATATTAAGTAGCGCTAAATTTCAGGTATCCCGTGGGCGCCAGGTATTAAACGATTATAGGTGTGATTTAATTCCGATCTATCAAATACTAGACACGTTGCAAACTGTTAGTCTGATAGATTGCCGTTTTGTTTACGTTTTTAAAATAACATCTCAGGAGTAAATATTTACGTGTGGAACAGCGGGGAGTGGCGGAATAATTAATGCGAAAAAGTGGAGCAGATTTAAAACGATTGTAAGTTCGCCTCAGAATTTTAAACACTCTTAAAATATAGACGTTACATACGTAAGCCCACATTACGAAGATTAAATATACAGAGTCGATGAACTTACGAACGAATAACATCTAACTGTCCTTCTTTAGTGGTTCGATTGTATTACTATAAAACAGAAAGTTATTAAGTTCTAATTAGGTGAGATTGTTTGGATGGACATGATTATTTCGCTTTGCGATTGGCCACGACACGAAAACAACTTCATCGTGTCTGTCTAATGACTATACATAGTTAAATGATTAGTTTGCGTAGTAATTTGAAGAGAATTTATTGTATTTTATTCGTTTTAGTAGCTTATGCGAGCGTTTTCTATGATTATGGACACCGCTTGAGAAATATTGTGAAAACTAATTTATTATTGAGAAATTTTGCAATAAAATTAAATGAATGAAGTACGAATGTTTTATTAGATTTTGATATTATTTCTTTGAAAATCTATCATAAACGGAAGAAATTTCATTATGAATGGATCGAAGTTTCCGATTGTTTAGTTCAATTAACTCGTAATTAAGTACAATACATTACAAGATCTGTATCTCTAAGGTTCGGAATTTTATTTTTTAGACTTTATTAATTTTTGCCCATTCTCTAAAGAGAATTAACCACGAAAACATATGGTGTAATCCAACTCTCAGTTACGCATCGGTGGATGACAATATTGCAACTTATGGTGGCAAAATTAAGCTAGATGCAAAGACTTGCTTGCTTTGATATTAGGGGACAATAAAAAGCATCCAGATTGCGGAAAAAGATGCCCTAATAGACTGTACTACTTGTTATAATAGTGGGAGCAATGATGGACCTACGCAAGCTACAAAATACCCTAAACAATCTTGTAGTATATCAGGTCATATTGGCGTTGGCAGATACGTAAGAGATATATGCTTTGATATGTTAACAATTCGTATAACAGACAAATACACTTTTAGTCCTCCATTTTCAGTATTCATCAGGAAGCAATATAAATGGTAATAAGAGTGTTCCTATGTGATATAACTTAGACAGACATGGCACATGGAATGACCAAGGACGGTTCAGGAGCGGGTGTAAATTGCTTGAAAATAGTCTGTAGGTTTTCTCTGGGTAAAAACTCAGATCGGCAATTCAGATGGGGGTTTGTGCAATTGTGAAATGTACAGAAAAATTAATAGGTGAGTTTACTCCCATAAGAGGATTCACAGTCAGACTGCGTTATTAGCATTGAGAAACCCTAAGATTGTGTCCAGACTAATATGAAAATGTCATGAGGAACACAGAGAACTGACATAGTGGAACGTGGAAACGAAAGGCCGATAAACTTACCACAGTAGGATCAGCATCATTACATTCGACCAGAACCTGTATTGAGAGTACCTAAGGAAACTATCTGGGAACGAATAGGTTGGTGAACCAAAGCTTAACAGAGAACGTATTGGGGTAACAGATTCGAGCATGAATTTGGTAAAGTCTTTATTAGCACGTTAAACCGTAAAAAGGGCCAGGAATTATTATTATTAGACAGAAACCAGCTAAGAATAATAGCAAAATACCTCACAGGTCACGCACGCGGTAGGCAATTCCTGAACAAAATTAACAGAGTCAGTTGCAAGTTATGCAAAAAAATCTCTAAAAATGGCCAATCACATCTTGGATCGCAAGAAACAACCTAATTTAGATGCGACAACATAGGGCAGCGGATCCACCCTGGATCTGTGTGTACAATTGTATATATATATATATATATATATAAGTATACCTTCCATTGTTGATTAAGTCAAACGCCTACGACTGGATGAATAAGTTATATAAAATAAGAAAGTAAAGAGTCAGCAAGTCAGTTTCAGTGCAGTAGTTCAGCTCTGAAGATGTCCCGTACAAATGGGTACGAAACGTCGGCAGATATACAGGTGACGCGGTTCCAGTCCGGAAGCCCAGAAGCAGATAGCATGGACTACGACCGCGGAAGTCTACGTACCAGATTAAGAAAATAAGTTTGTATATATGAAAAACGAGCTTTCTACGTTTAACGAAGTAATTGCTAGATTTTCTAATGAGGTATTCAGGTGATATACTATACTCAGGGCTTAATTTAGAGACAGTTTGTTGTTTTTAGTCGAGATATATGCGGAAATTTATTCTATTTGTCTTTGGATTTCAATATTTGTAAACAGTTGCTGGTTAAATGCAATTGTTTCGTATAAATTTAATTTCAAAATACAATGTTTCAAAATGTGAAACTATTTCTGGTAGTATATTACTACTTGAAGCCACGTTCCTCATGAAGTTAATACCGGTTGCGGTAGTAGAGGAATGCCCGGCCAAGAATTTTTAAATTCGAAAATGTGTTTGGGATAAATAATATACTCTGCTGCCAGATGAATTGCATGGACGAAAGCATCCTCCGCGAAACATTTTAGGGAAAGATTACTTTAATATTTAGCCAGCTTTAATCATTTTGACCCGCCATCCGTAACCAATATTACAACTTGGGTTGCGATGTACGAAATTTTCAGTATTTTTTATAGCTTGGACTATATATTACGTGTTTATATTGTGTAGTATTTTACTGCATAAAAGAAGTCTTATCGCTTTCTAAAGTACGTACTTATACATTCACAACACAATTTTTTAGCATCTCTAATTTCGTCAACTTATAGTCACATTTTTTATTTTCTAATTCTGTCTTTGTAAGGTCGGTTATCGTGTCTTTCATTCGTTGTATATTATACTGTAATTGTTTCCTGATTGGTAACTTCCAATGTGCTTCCAATTGCTTCAAAATTATGTTCTCATTGTCTGCTACGTCTTGATGAATGCTGGACGCAGTTAACATAACAATAAAATTAAATACATATTTATAATGTGGTATTTCACATTTTGCATTCAACACTTGGCGTTTGCTCTTAGTGTATCTTTTACAATCCATAAATGTCATACGACAAAATACTATCTCATAATGTTGCAAATGACATATTTAATTATAGTTCCTGTATGTTCTAACACAGGAAAAGAATTTAGAAGTTTATTTGCACCTGTTGCAGTTAACAATCCAGTTTTAAGAGGTATTTTAGCAATGCAAACTATCACCAATGCCTGCACACATTCGCCTTACATCGGTTTCTGTCCCTGATTACCCGGGAATTGTTCATCCTTAATAATGACTTATAGAAATAGAAATTTAAATATTAAATTATTTTAAATGAACAGCGAAAATGCCATAACTAAAAAAGTAAATTTCTGTAAGTAATATAAAATTTAATTTCTTTATTTTATTTCGAAATACGCCTGAATAAAAATATCGATGTACTTGCATATAATAAGCCCATTTTATTGTTACATTATGTTTGAAATCTCTCAATTAGAAACCATTCGAGTAATAATTCACTCCAAAACTAAACAAAAATTCGATATAGAAAACGTTTGTGCATACTTTTAACTGTGTAAACGAAACCAATATTCAATTTAGCAGCCCACAGGAATTTCCACTTTGTTTACATGCAAAAAAAAATGTTCTAGATGATTAAATAATTTCTGGAGCGTAAACGAAATAACAGTACGGATTCGAAAAAAAAATCACTTAGCTGTAAAAGATTTATGAAACTTACGCATACACATATTGTAACATTGATAATTTGGAACACATGTTTTGTATTCTCATATTTGAACTTCTGAGCTATTTTAAGCGAAACCGTAAGGTGCAACACCATTTATAAAGACTCTCCTTATAAACGTTACACCACAGTAGGCTAATTTTAACGGTACTTACCTTCACTACTAATAAATTATGGTATATGGAATCCTCGTGCATGTGAATACCGAGAAATATACATTTAAAGGTAGAATATGCACCGGAGGTACGCAGAATAGGAGAAATATTTTTTTAAATTTTTTCTCGTTAAATTCATTGATGCTTATGAACACGCTAATAACAAAGTTATTTGTTTTTTGCAAATTAGAATATATTACTGTGGGCAAAAAATAGTAAGATCTTTTAATTTAAATTTCGCGCGAAAATCCATTCATCGAAATATTTTTTTTCTAGGTTGGTATGACTATCAGTGACATCTATGCCAAATGTCACATCAAAATAATCATTAGTGTTTAGTATACGCTTGTCTTTCTGAAGTACAAAAAGTGCATTCGGCGATTTTTACAATGGGTGAAATTATTCAACAAAGAAGTTCCATTAAATTTTGTGTACCGAATCAAATTTCTGGTGCTGAAACGTTCAGAATGTTGCAAAAGGCCTTTGGTGACAATTGTTTGTCGCGAGCAAGTATTTTTGATTGGTACAAATTATTCAAAGATGGTCGAGAACGCGTTGATGACGAACCACGTCCAGAACGGCCATCAACATCAACTGATGATCAACACGTCAATAGAATCAAGGAATTAGTGCTTGAGAATCGACGATTAACAGTCAGAGACCTTACTGGCATCGTTGGAATATCGGAAGGATTAGTGAAAACCATTTTGAAAGATCATTTGGGCCTAAGAAAAGTGAAAGCACGATTTGTTATAAAATCACTCAATTTTTTCGAAAAACAGCGTCGCGTTGACGTCTGTGAAACAATGCTTTCCGACTATCAAGACAAAATGAAAGGCATCATAACTGGAGATGAGACTTGGATCTACGCTTATGACCCGGAAACAGACGATCAATCGGCCGAAAGGCGAGCCGAAGCCTAAAAAACCACGTCAAAGCAAGTCAAAAATCAAGGTTATGTTGACAGTTTTCTTCGATTATCGAGGTGTGGTGCACTTCGAATTCCTTCCGACCGGCCAAACTGTCAACAAAGAATACTATTTGAGTGTTATGCGTCGTTTGCGCAATGCTATTCGTAAAAAGAGGCCAGAATTATGGGCCGACAACTCTTGGTTTTTGCACCACGATAATGCACCGTCGCATACTGCACTCATTCTTCGTGAGTTTTTCGCCAAATTTTCAACAAATATCGTGCCGCAACCACCGTATTCGCCTGATTTAGCTCCGTGTGACTTCTGGCTATTCAGCAAACTCAAACGACCGCTCCGGGGAAACCGTTTTGAGTCAATTGAAGACATTAAACGTGAATCGCTACGCGCATTGAAGGCTATTCCTGAAATTGACTTTAACAACTGTTTCGAGAATTGGAAGAAACGTTGGCACAAGTGTATTGGGGCCAGGGGGATTACTTTGAGGGGGACGAAATAGATTTGGAAGAATAAATTAAGAATTTAAAAATTATGAACAAAGTCTTACTATTTTTTGCCCACAGTAGTATATTAGTTATGAAGCGTCAAAAGACGCTTCATAACACCAAGATAATATACAGCATTGACTGTTTGACTACTTGGTACAAACTTTCTGTGCACTATGCCTTTCGAATCATAAAAACAAATCAACATTGTCTTCACTTTTCACTTCTCCAAACAGTTTTTCTTCGGCCTTTCTTCGCTTGGATGCTTGGATGTTACCCATTTGTATAGGACATCTTCGGTAGTTGAGCTCTGAAGGTGCCCCATACAAATGGGTACGAAACGTCGACAGGTATACAAGTGACGCAGATAGCAGATTATCTGTATACGCCTTTTAATATTATTTATAAGAGGTTATAAGTAGATATAAATCATGAAATTGAACTGATCAGGGTAGAACCTAAACATTCTGCAAACCACTCGATCATACTTGGCATTGCACGGCAGAGTGCTTGCTATACCGAAAGTTATATCTGCTGGTAGATTATTTCTATATACTTTGTTAAGTCTACTTCTGTTGTGAAAATGAAACTTCATTGCAGATAATCTAAAGATCGTACTTGATAAATATTAGTCATCCCGTTTGCGTCTTCTCTCTCAAGCCGAAAATTTCGCTTGTACTACTCCAAAAAGAAGCGAAAATTAAAATTGTCGAAAGAAAATAATTTTATTTGTTAATGAATCGATTCTGAATAATTCTAAGGCAAAAAACTTACAATAATTTTTACTTCACGAAACGTTAGCAATTATTGTTTTATAATTTTATTAACTTATCCTATCTGTAGATATGATATAATCTTACTACTAATATACTCCTCTTCGATCTATCTATTACTTAAAAAAACATAAATTGATGCATTTGATATAAATTATTTTTTCATATCTCTGTTTCTTACATAAACTCGTTAGTAAAAGATAAATATCTAAATCGTCACATCCTGCAAATTTTATTAAGTGTACGAGAAACAAAATGCGAGAAATTTTCGTCAGAACTGGAAACTGGTTAGGATCAGGTGTCCAACTAATAAGTTCACAAGAGTGAACTGTCGGAGTGGACTTAATAAAGCACATATGTTGTATTACGTCTGGTATATAAAACGTTTATTCTTAAGAAAATACGAAGCTCGATATACTAAAAAAATGTCACAAGAATTTATACAAAAGAGTTAAATGGTGTACACAATAATGCCACAAAAATTATTTTAATTATTCAGCAATAGTTCTTGTAAATATGGAATTTTAGTACTAATTTACATTTGAGATAAAAACTACAGTTAACTACAATTTGGGCCCAGTTATTTGGCGCAAGTACTGCACGTAGTAATTGACCGAACTATAAGATAGCACGTATCAAGCATGTACTGACAATGCTTTGGAATTTGTATTTGTTTAAATTATGTATCGTAAGTCACGATAGTCATTAGGCAAATTACATTTTAATATTCTTTTTTACATTATCTTTTAAAAGTAACATTAATTACCATAATCCCGCAATAGAATCGTGCATATACGTGTATAAGCAAGAATAAGTAATTCAAATTAAATTTCGATAACAAAAGTACCTAATTCTTTATTAAGCATATTAGGAAAGTAGTTATTGAAAATGAAATAAATATTTAAGTTCCGTAAACCTTGGTATATTTGATTGTTATTAAAATGTATTTTACTATATTTTTTATTACAATAAATATGAAGAAAATTTGTTACATAAATACTAGTAGTCAATACTTAAACAGTGTTTATAATCTCTAACTTTTTTTCATTGGAGTAATCATAATTAATATCATAATTGCTGCATAATCACATTCGCTACCCACTTTCATAGTCAATTCTTCGGTCTTTATATCCAGAAAAGACTCATTTTATGTTCTGTGTTTAGCTTGAAGCAGGCGAATCACTTTCTTCAAGTTGAATGAGAGCTAAGAGGAGAAGATGGGCGGGATCTCATTAAAATATCGCCAAGACAATCCTTTTAAGGACTGGCAAGACACACGGATAAGATAGATACAATAAAAGAAAAACTTCCAAGAGTACTATCTTTCAAAAATATAAAGTTAAAAATGTAAACTATTCTTTAACTTAAGTGTCTGTGTTATAAGAAAAACTAAACCAAAACAGAATTTCAAACTTCTATTTTACTGAATGTTCAAAACGATTTTCTGATTTGTAATTGTTTCTCGTTGAATGTTTTCTATTTAATTAATAACCCTTGCTTCTTTTACATTATTAGGTCTATTATTGGGAATAAATCAAGCAACCTTGGAGGCCAATGAATATTACTTCATAGCTATTGTCAAAGATGCTATGCAAATATTTTCTGAGAGTTGCAAAATTATCAGCCGAACAACCGCCTTGCTGGAACTAAATTATGTTTGTGCTTCTTAGATTCATAGAACTGGAATTACACTATTATATAGCAGATGTACATATTTTGCAGCATTTAAGCAAGTTCCCTCTGTGAAAACGTAACGTTTGCGTTGTTACCAAATTAACTAGCTTAAACAATTAGCTATTGTGTATACTGAATTCCAGCTTTATAAATAAGGTGTTTATTTTTCCGTGATCAAAACCTTAGATTATGACGACCATGTAAAGGAAACTATGTAAAGAAAATACGAAAGCATTTGTAAAAAGGAACAACCATAAATGTGGTAAAACGATGAAAAAAATTAATTTTCAAAATATAGAAAAAATATAATGTTGAAGACAAAACAATATCGGAAGTGAAATATATTTAAATTCAATTGGAAGAAATATATTTACCACTTTCCTTCTTTACAAATAATATGCAACTATTACTTACTGGTCGAGTAGAGCATTCTATACGGTGGGAGAGAATCTTATAGGGACACGGTTTTTACTGTATATACATTATTAATTGGATTGGGTGGCACACAAATTGCCGCCATGTTATCTGTTAATTGCATTTTCAGGTTACCCTTCAGAAAGATATTTTTGACAAGTTTTAATAAATAAATATTATAAATCTCCATTTTGTTAGCATTAAATACCTGGACAGAAAGTGAAGCGATTGAAAAATAAAAGCAATCCCATGCATGAATTGTCCTTTCGACTACTGATGAATCGCATGCTATCTAAACCCTTCTTCTGAGAGCCTGCTTCCTGTTGTTTTTCTTATCTTTGTTTATTTGGCTTCCCACTGTAGTCCACACATAAAGTCAGGTTTCATTGGCAAACACTTCGCCCTTCCTGCGCCCACAAAAGTCGATCGATGCATTTTTGAGTGAGAAGTGATTCAGACTTCCATGTTTTTATATTATACATTTGTAACTTGTAAACGTCAATTAATAGCCTTCATTGATATAATTAATCTTTTTTGGATTAGTTTTCTTTAAGCTAAGTACAGTACTAAGCTATGATTTTGACGAAATGTCATTATGATAATCAATTCTTGCAATTTTGTTGTTGTGACAGAAATTCCACATTTCTCCAAATCGTTGATGGCGCATATTTTATTATACCTCTACACAGATTAGTTAACAAACAACTGTGATTTTTAAGGTATCTAACAGCGGCTGCAAAACTTTTTCCAGGTCTTTGAAAGCGTTTATTATATACAATGCTCACGACGATGTACAATACATCGACCGGTATATTTGAAATCAATGCGATACTAAAGTTTTATTGAACGATCATTGACAAACGATCGTCGATACTTTCATAAGCGCTAAATTTATTTATATTTATTGGATCCTCAGTAGTAGTAATTGCCGGCAACTTCTCGTGGCATAGACTGTATATACTTATACACAGGTATAATAATTTTAAAAATAGGTAAAGTACAATTTTTTTTTGAAATAAGACCTTGACTATTTGAATTATCGTGTTCTGTATTTTCAGACATTATTTTATTCTTTATCGTACTATCTAATTTAAGTTCCTTTTAAAACTCAATTTTTTTTGTCGACTGAAAGTAAATTTTAGTTGCGTTTATTGTGTTGTATACGTAGTATATTAGAGTAATTTAATTACAATGCAATTAAATTATTATGCTATCAATATCCTTTATAGTTACGTTGTTTATCTTCTGTATTTTTAGTTCATTTATTATTTTGTATTTATAATTGGGTAATTAAGCTGTATGTTTTTTATTATTTGTCGTTTTAGTGTTTAAAATGTAGTACGAGGTATGGCAAGTAAATAATGAGACCGCGCTTCTCCCATCGGGCAGCCGCGTCGGGCGAGGCTGTAATTGGCATGTTATTGACCTTGATACTTTCCAGGCAACAATCCGTAGTTTCGTCTCTCTGTTTGTTTTAGTTTACTTTCGAGCTTTAATTGGAGAAGTCACTGTTACTTAATAGTACAGTTATAATGGTTGACATAAAAATCGAGCAGCGAATTAACACCCTTGATATCGAAAAAAACGATCATTTTTCGATATCAAGGGTGTTATCATGACCAAGTGGAAGTCTGGGAGTCAAACCGTTAATCATACTACAAAGAAGTTCTAATCAGGTTGAGGGAAAGAGCGAATTAGAGGAAGAACGAGTCATAAATTCTGCACCAGGATAACGCACCAGCTCAAAATGCTCTATCTCTGAAGCAGTTTTTAGCGGACAAGCGCATTGCTGTGTTTGACCAACCTCCGAGTTCACCAGATCTCGCACCATGTGTCTTTTAGCTGTTCTCAAAAGTGAAAAGGGCATTAGAGGGAACACATTTTCAGTCTATTAAACATGTAAAAGCAGAAAAAAGCAGAGTTGTTGAAGAGGCTGCCAACTGATGAACTACAGCATTGTTTTGAACAATGGAAGACACGTTTACAACGGTGTATAGATTGGGGAGGAGAGTATCTTGAAGGGAATAAAAGTTAATATAAGTCTATTTGCAATAAATAACAGTTTTCACACTAGTCTCGTTATTTAATTGCCAGACCTCGTATTTATAATCGCCAGCGTCATGTAATATCGTTACATTTGCTTAGATTTTTCATTTTTCCATGATTTTGTTCATAAAAAACAATTAAAATTCCGAAAATATATTAGATCGAAATGCTACAAATTTGCGTTCATGTGCTTAGTCAGTTAGTTTGGTAGTATACCGGCGTAAAAAGAAAAAAGAACACGTGACCGTAGAGGTAGAGAACCTCAAGAAGTGTTCCCTTCCTAGTGCATTTAATAATACAACGCCAACGTCGTGTAGAATGGTTGTTGCCAATACCGTTTGTATAGATACAATCTATGTCCTCCGGTCATTTTAATATGTAATTTGCTTAGGAGATGCAAACGATTTACGAAGTATTCGCATAGGTATTCGAAAGAACGTCTATTAAATTAAGAAGCAAGTAACATAATGCTTTTTAAATAATACTTTTAAATGATTAGTAATGTAGTTATGATTAATGTGAATACTTCTTTCTTGTATAAGAATACAAAATATATAGTAATAATGGTAATAATAGTAGTTTACTGTTTTCATTTATTTATTTCATATTTATTTCTTACTCTACTGCTTATACATTTAGAATGATTACTTAAAACCGGGTACAAGATTCTTTGCACTCACCTTGACGTTCAGATATACAGGATGTTACTTATTAATTTAAGAAGGTAGCACGCTCTTTCTTAACAATCGGCAAGATCATCTGCGACTGAATAAGCCGGCAAGTTGCACCCTGAATTCCACCCAGAGTAGATTTCTACGTTTATTTATTTATTTAACGTTAGTATTCTGATTTCAAAAAGCGCGTTTGACTATTTTACTTCCGCAAAAGGTAAGAATGCGTATTAAGTTACGTAAAAAATAATATACAATAGAATAATGAAAATAGAAAAGATACAGGAATTTTTCTTATTGAGAAACATGGCTCAAGAATGCTTACAATAGCATATCAGAAGTTGAGGCAGGGGTGGTGGAAGATCAAAATATACTTTACGAAAGAAAAAATTCAGTTATTACATATGGTACTAAGATTGACAGTGAGCTATTTTTGAGAAACTTAGTTTTTGAACAATACACACAGAGAGAGAAAAAATAGAAAGATGGAAAAGGAACATTTTAAGAAGAATTTTTGGAGTGAAGAAAGTGGGTGAGATGTAAAGACAAAGTAAACCAATTTTATCAATTAGTATCAATTACTCCACCTGTAAAAGAAATACGAATAAGATAGTAGTTATGTGTATAAAATCGATTAATTCAAAAGTATTATAAGTAAAATTGGTGGTAAATTGAAGATAAGACCGCTCCAGATTTACGAAGGAGGGGAATAACGAATTAGAAGAAATAGAAAGCATTGGAAACAGATTTCTAAGTTATAGGTCAAACGATATATTTTAATATAAATTTTAAACCTTATATAAAAGGAAGGTTTACATGCATTTTAATAAACAAAATTTTAAAGCTAAATGAGCAAAGATTCTTTTTTATGGTTACGATTCTATCAATGATGTATAGTTCACATTAGTACTTCATTGTTCGAAATTTAATTTGCAGTTTTAATCGCTGTTTAAATTTAAAATTATTTTTCAAGTACATTTTCCCGGTACTAAATTGCACTTGTTTGTAAAAGCAAAATTTACGACTAAAACGTAGTGTAACATGCAGTTGTTAAAACGTATTGATTTATAATTGCTTTTAAACATAATGTTGAAGGAATACATTTCTTGAATCCATTTTTAAAAAGTAAGAGTTCGCACAAACAAATATTAAAAATAATAATACTTATTAAAATAAAGTAATAGAAACTTAAAAATAGAACATGGTTTTTGATTTTTAGACCTTGGTACGCATAATGACTCACTTCTGTATTGATTGGTTCAATACAATAACAATTTGCATACGATTTTATTGCACTGTACATACGACGTGAATACATCATAAATTGTTTTAGATTATAAATATACATGTACAGTTTATAGTTACGTTGCTTTGTCGATATTATCAATGAGCCATCACCAGCTTGCTCTTTGAATATAAATAAGGACCACCTCAAAAGAAGAAAATGAAGATATGTCAAGTAACGTTTTCAATAGGTCTATTCGAATTATTTGTCTGAACTGTTCAAAGAAACTGCACGGTTAGTTCGAACTAGTAGCACAAACTTTTCATTAGTATGTAAGCTTCTAGGTGATTATTTTGAACCGCCCTAGAATCAATAAATAAGTCTAATACAGTTGTTTGGCAAAATATTAGAAACGCAACTACCTATTAGAGAATTCATGCGAAACTTTTAGTAGTAATATATACTTTCTTATCCAAAATAAGTGAAATGGTTTAGAGAAATAAAAATAATTAAGAAATCTTAGCAAAAATCTATTCAGTTATGTGAAATATTTCTCTAGTAGAAGTAAGGCGATTCGCTTGTTTGAGAAGCATATCAGATGACTTTTTATGTTGTTGATGGTACTGAGATTGCTTGTCGTTAACAAATAACCTTCGAGTGAAGCAAAACGGTTTCTTTTCATTGCTGAATACATCTTGGGCTGTGAAAGTAATTTAATTTCTAATCACAAATCAGTAACAATTAGCGATCAGCGAAAAACTATATTATTGCGTAATTGTTAATTTCCTGGTAATCGATGTTTACGATAAACATAACAAACACGTTCTTCCAAAAGCTTCAATACATCAAGATAATTTTCAGCATTGACCAACTTACTACTTGGAAAAAATTCTCGTGATATTATTTTGAAATGCTCAAAAAGGTTAAGCACTGTTTTGATTTTTAATTTTACCAAAAGGATCTTTGGATTTTATTCTTTTCATCAATTCGAGCTTCTCTGATAATGCCTTTGCAATTACCGATTCGAATTAATTTTAGGGCACCCTTTATTTGATATGGAATAATCTTTTAATTCGCTTCCAAAAACAAAGTTTATCGATTAAAATGTCTTGGATATTCCACACGAATAACGTTAGAGGTTTTTTCGAAACTTTTATGAAATCACGCGCTGATATCTTCTTCGGTCATCGCTTTAACTGGTCGGCCTTAAATCTTTATCATCTTCCGCATCCTTGTGCCTTTTCTGATTAGTATTTTAGGTAGACAGTTACCTGTGTTTTCGTTGAATACAAAAATTATTCATCATTTTTCTTCATTTGTCAGGTATACAAATTATTGTCGTTTATATGCACCGCATTTGGACTTTTAGTCAAAGAAATCTAATGAAAGATTTACAGATAACTTAGGAAGGTTTACACTGATGGTGACATTATGATGAAACTAATAAAGCTATCTGAAATCTGATAGTCTAGCAGTCCATAAAAATAGTGTGAAATTACGCCATCTATGTCATTTTGTTCGTGAAATTAAAGATAGATAGAGTATTTTCAGCCCACTTTCATAATGCTGATTAATCAGCGTTGTAGTGAAAACTTTTGCCAGAGAAAACATTTGTTTCATCTCAAGAGAAAAACAGCTCTTTGCGCAAAATATGAAAAGCAGCGATTAACATTTTTGGCTTGTGTTAATTCTAGTGAGATTCATAAAATCAAACTATTGGTAATTAGTAAAGCAAACACTCCCAGATCATTTAAAAATTATACGAACCCTGTAAGCTATGACTATTTCAATTTGCTTAAATGACGAAATCAATTTTTAGGAATTTTCTCCTCACAATTCTTCTGTTACCCAAATAAGTTTCTAATGGAAACTTAATTGTTTAGAAAGTCAATCGATCCTTCCTTCTTATTGATGTAATTATTCTGTTGATAGATTATACGTTTCCAGAAATCAAAGCCGAGAAAAGCCTTATTTCTTTTGAATAGTAAACGATCACATCCTGCAGAGTAAGAACTACATGAAGAATAAACTACAACGATGTACCTTTCGCTAAATGTAAAACTCGTTCTTCAACATCTACATCAAAATGTGATCAGTTTCTCCAAATTATACTGCAGACGCAGGCACTGTCGCAATATTGTTGTCAATTGTTTCAATATAGGAATACTAAAAGAGTTCACACTTAAAAAGGATAGGAAAATTTTAAATTTCAATTATCAAAAAAACGAGGATGAACTAATATTGCTAGATTACAGCAAAAATGGAAAGGAAACCAGAGAAATGAATTATGTAAGATTCTAAAGATATTGTTACCACAAACTAAATATAGGGATATGCACCGGATATTGCCCATGTGTATATTTACATATTATTCAAATAGACAATATTATAGCCTAACTAAAACTAGTATGTTTTTAAATTTTAAATAAAAGATAAACATTAGAGTTCCCAAATCATGCGTTGCATTCATCACCAAGCATGGAGGAGGATTAGTAATGGTTTGGGGTTGTTTCTCTTAGACATCTGTAGGCGATCTTATTAAAATGGATGATATTCTAAGAAAAAAGGTAGAGAAATTTGGGAAGAGATTGTCTTTTCCTCTGGAATACGACTAATCGGAGAAGACTTTGTATTCTAGCAAGACAACGATCTTTCACACACGTCCAAATTGTGTCTGGGGTATTTAGAGAAATTGGAACAGGAAGGAATAATTTTTATTATGAAATCAGCTTCTCAGAGACTCAGCTTGAATTCTATACTACTGTATAGAATCCATGACTACTGTTATGGAATGAGTAGAACAGATAAGTTAAAAATCAGCTACAACATCCAAGCATGGACAAAAATAGAATCGGAAACTCTGGCAAAATTACTAAAGAGAACGCTGAGATTGTGTCAGGCAGTAACAAAAGATAGCAGTGATCATATCGACGAATCTAAAGTTTAAACAAATTTAGTAATATATAATACGTTCTTAAGGTTTTGAAACATGTATAATTATATAAGAAAATTTTAATTGTGCAGTAAGTATTACATTTTTTTATCTATTATTTTTTGGCTGAGCAAATACTTACGGCCTGTAGGGTAGAAGTAATTAAAAGGAATGAAGTGAATCCACGAATGGAAAATATATAAATTTGATCAAATTATTTGAAATTTACAAAACATTCCTAGTTTTTGCCGGGGACTGAACAATAATTGACAATATTATCAATAGCATTCGGTTTACATATATTTTGATACTATAATAAGGAACACATGTTATATCATATCGTGACTTCCTTATCAATTATTTACAATGAATATGTACTCATAGTGAGTAAGACGAAGGATTTATATGCACATATATGCAGAAAATATATTTCGTGTATAAAAATTTATTCGAAAAGATCTAAGCCTATACATCTAATAACATACAGGCAACGACAAGAACACTTTTACTGCATAAATTACTGGTTAATACATATTTCATGGAAAATAAATCCGAACGTTATTGCATTGTAACAAATGTTCTATTTCAACGATCATTAAAGAAATATCAAGTTTTAATTTAATTAGCATATTGTCCGCGAAATGCGTACCTCGAGCAAACAAACGTTTCTGGTTGGTCACGGAGTTCACACATATAATGTTTATTAATTATGTTTTCTATTTATACAAGCACTTATTGTCTATGTACACACGATATTACGTAATGTGTCAAAAAAGAAAGCAGGTTTTATGACAATTTGTACAATAGTCAAATAAAACTTGACCTCTTTTGGCATAGATAGAGACAAAAAGTGAAAGAAGAATTAAAATTTTAGAATCTCACACTGAAATTAGATTTTTTTGTACCACCCACAGATATTTAGTTACGGGTTATCGGAAATAATCTGACAACTTCAATTTTATTGAGTCGACATATCGCATTTTTGCGTTTTCTTTGCACTTACTGCAATATTACAAATAACACAAATAAATAAATATTCATTTTATACCTGCATTTTGGTAACACGTAAATTGAATAGCAAAGGTTCGTATAATAAATTAATTACGTATTTTATATACAGTGTAGGAAACCGCCCATTGACAGGTTACTCTGCAGTATAATTTAAGAAAAATTATGTAAATTTAAAAAACGAGGGCCCTTACAGTTAATTAAAATTTTAGGAAAATTATACCGCCTTCTGATTGCGTAATTAGATTAGTTGTTATTAGAGGCCATCGTTCAGTCTGTATATTTTTCGTAAACAGTTTTAATTTCGTCCTTCACTGTTTTAATTTTCAGTTCAGGGCTATTGTTTTACATAATATACACTAGGGTGATTATGCGAAGTACCTTGGACTGAAATCTTTCTATATTTCAATATTAAATCAGTTTTCCGGAGATGTATTTCACAATTCCAAAGCGGTTTTAAGGATAAAATTATATCGCCTTGTGATAGATTGCGTAATTAGATTAGTTGTTATTAGAGGCCATCGTTCAGTCTGTATATTTTTCGTAAACAGTTTTAATTTCATCCTTCACTGTTTTGATTTTCAGTTCAGGGCTATTGTTTTCCATAATATATTCTAATTTAATCATACGAAGTTCCTTGGACAGAAATCTTTCTATATTTCAATATTAGATCAGTTTTCCAGAGTTGCATTTCATAATTCCAAACTTGTTTTAAGGATAAGTCATATATAAACAAGACAGGTTGGATAATTTACCAATTAACAGAGTCTACTAAGTTTGAGAGTTAACCGACACTTTTTCGAAAATATATATTTTCTCCATGTTAACCTCTGGCCAACGGTATGATTTTTAGATTTTTAAAAAATTAACATAAATCTATATATATCATATTATTGCAACATATAATCAAGGCTCTCTATTGATGACTGTAAAGGATCGGGTCGGCCGTGCTCTGTAAAAATTTTAGCAATCGGCCAAAGCAGTGAAACCACAAAATCGTTGTAATCCCATTAAGAAGCAAAAAAACAATAGTCCTGCAAATGGGAAATCCAAAGTGTCCTTAAAAAGTACTTAATAAGTACCGTAGAATAAAGGCTTGTTACTCTTCGTTCTATAGCGTTGCGATTAGTAGGAGCAAGTACTCTAATATGCTATACAAGAAACAAATTTTGTTGTATTCTGTATTCAGACGAACCAATTTTGTAATATTGAGGATCACTATAATCGATAAAATGATGAGATATACGCCCATAACAGTAGTGGTGACTTTGTTCCCCGTGCCCAAAGAGATCACTATTCTGGATAAATGATGATATGGTTAGATGTTTTATGGTATAGATACGCAAATTCATTTTTGCCAATAAAATGTTAGAGCGAGTGCCAAAATGTATCAACAAATAGTTCTTGAGAATGTTTTATAATTTTCAGCACCTTCAGAAAGTCGAAAGTATAGTATGGTTAGTTACAAAAAAATGTGCCCACTTTTATTAAACAAGTAGATTGGATATAATTCAATTCACATTTAAATTCTTTCGATTACAAAATATCGTCCGCTTCCTCTTCGAGAACAACTGTGTAGTTGGTATAGAGAACAACTGCGTAGTTGGTATAGAGAAAATGGAGTAGTCAGTCAATTTCTCAGATAGTAATCCAACAGGACATGCGATGAATGTTGTGGAAAGGCGTATTACTGCGCAAAATATGCCTCCAAGAATGCTTCAAGCATTACGAATTGCAGTCAGGAATAAATGGGATATGAATTCTCAAGCAATAGTAATGGGGCATATCATTAAGATACCAAACGTCTTTATATGTTCGTGGAGATCATACTAATCACCTTACTAATATCTTTTGTTTGGTAAGAATTGTTGTAATAAGCTATGAAATTGAACATTTCTGTATTTTTCCTAAACTAAACATGCAGCATTTTATACTCTCTAACAAACTCACATTAAAACTTGCCCAAAAAAGCTAAAATAAAATAGTGTGTTCGGATACTTGTTCACAAATATATTGAAACCAGAAAATTATGTTAAATCAACTTCAATTCTATGAAATATCCGTTAATTGTTCTGAGAAGTGTTAGAAATGATTTCCTTTAATATATGTATATATCCGAAAGTATATTTTGAATTAAATAAAAATGCATGTAACTATTTTAATAATAAAGCAAAGGTCATTAAAGTTTTTCTACTGAAGACACGGATATCATTCAATAAAATAACCTATTTTTTAATTAACTGTCAAACGGACTCAAATAAAAAAGTTTTTCACTAGAGGAATATTTGAGTCTACCAATTTATATCGATTATATTACTCTTATACCAGTATGTGTGTATAAACCAACACTTAATGTGGAAAGCACTTATTATCTTTTGGAGAGACATATGTATTTATAAAACATAAATATTTGTCAATTGAAAAGACACTTCTCAGGATTTTAAAAACTTATGTTTGAACATCTGTATTTGCTTTATCCGAGATCCCTTCATGCCTCTATTTTGCCGTATTCTCATGTATGCATATATATTATGTCAATAACTTATTCTAAAGGTTATTGTCACATTTATTTCATTACAATTTGAATTGGACGATTCCTACATTGTACATTTCAATTTCTTCGATTATTACTGATTAATCTTCACATTTATGATATTATAACATAAGTATAATCAATTTATGAATTATTACCAAACTAATGAGTTTAATAATTATTATTCATAATCAATGTATTTATTTAATTCTTCAATTAACTCTAAATGGCTTTATCTACCTACCCATTTTAATTTGATTTTAAGATGATTAAAGATTAAAATCTAAAAAGTATAATTATTTCAGCACCCTAACCACTGGACACCAGAGGACTATGATATATTAAGGACGACATAAATTGCATGATGGAAACAGATATTAATTGGAACCCGCAGTAGATTTACTTATATACCATTAATGCGCATCAGTAAAAGCGTGATATTAACTGTTTGTAACTTATCGTTTTCTTTAATTGTTAAAGCATATTAAATTTGATTCAAACAACAAGAAACTGTGGTTATATGTGGACGAGACTACTACCATATTATGTATGGGTTGCTCCTTTAAAAATATGTGTAGTAACTTAATTTATGTAATATGCAAACTTTATGCTTTATGATCTTGTAGTAGAATTTATTAGAAACTTTCATCTTGAGGTAAATGATAAAATTGCTCAAACGAAAGCGCTTTTTTGATCTCTTAAACTAATTCGATAATTTCACAGTGTCCTAGCATTCCTCGACCACCACAATCAATTCTTAGACGTTGGGGAATATTGTTACAGGCAGCGTTTTATTATTCTAAACATTTTCAACAAATAAAGATTACAATTACAATTTAATCCGAAAGAAGCTATAACTACTAAAGAAAGTCAGAAAAAAATTTGAAGATGCTAAAGTATTTGTAGATTGTTTTAGCTTATTGCAATAATTCCTACAAACTTTTCACAATTACAAACGAATAATTGACGTAATAGGCAAGTTAGAAAATCCTTCATTGTCTTTAGTGCAGTCTGCAAATACTTGAGGATGTACACTCACAGTCGAAAGCCGTAAGTGACAAAAAGAAATTATTAAGTTATAGAAAAATTAAATAGTGTTTTAAACAAAGATTCAAATGATATCGAATTAAGACAAATATGTAATGATGGTGACAGTGCTCATCTGAATCTCATACATAGTATATCGCATGTACTACATAGTATACGAACATTTTTTTAGCGCGGCGTACACTGCTGAGTAAAATGCAATAGTACTGCAGATGTATCAGGTTCTTCAATAAGGACATAATAACATTGTATTTAAGTAAAACATAGAGTAGTTGAGATATTGGGCTGAAATTTAACAGGTATAGTACATACATATGTTATATTTCACTATGGACTTCGTTCTCGTTCATATGACCACCGCGAGCACGTTTGCAGTGATCGATTCTTTGGAACCAATTTTCCACCACTCTTTCACACATATCAATCGGAACGTTAGCAATTTCGCGTTCAATATTGTCCATAGGCTCCTCTAACGTTGTTGGCTTGTTGGTATAAACCAATGATTTAACGTAATCCCATAAAAAGAAATCCAGCGTTAAATCACATAAGCGAAGTGTTAAAATGCATGAGCGAAGGGTACACTTGATGGTCTTGTTGGAACCACATATCACTGATATGAAGTTAATCCAATTCTGGCGGTTTTTAACATAGCACGATAGCGAACCCATTGACCGTAACATGGTAATCATTTTCATTGACGAAAAAATATGGTCCAATCACACCTCCAACATGAAATCTACACCACACAGTCACTTTTTTGGTTGTAATGTAGTCTCTTGAAGCACATGTGAGCTTGTTGTGCAATAACGCATATTTTACTCATTGAGCCATTAAGCCAGAAATGAGTTTCATTGCTGAAGATCACTTTTCGATGAAATTCAGCATTTTATTTAAACTTTAGCAGAGCCCAATCGGAGAAGTTTCGGCGCTTCAAATGATCAAGAGGTTTGAGTTTTTAAATTAATTTGATCTTGTAAGGGTGTAAACTTTACGCAAAATTCGTCACGATGTGGTTTGAGAGACTCCCAACTCCTGTGAACGGCGATGAATCGACTGATTTGGCCCATTTGAACTGAAGCATTTACGGCTGCGATATTTTCGATATTTCAACCGGCGCGTTATCTCACTGACAACAGGAATATTCAATAGTGAATATCTTGACTCGAATTTATCCACTATAGCACGCACAGCCTGTCTGGTGGGATAACTATTACAACCGAAAATTGGAGTAAACGGAGCAATCACCCACTCAGAATTGCGGTAGTAATTTTTAATAATTTTCGAACGTTGCTCGTTCGTAAACTTCAGCATCTTAACCGACACTTTGAAAGACGTCAAGGCTGCGTTCGTATTAAAAGACAAAATTGTTATGTCCCTATTGGAAAATCTGTTATAACCGAGTCCACTGAGATTGATAATGTTTCGTAGAAGAGTAAGTGTTTCGCAATGTTTTGTATTTTTTCAAACTGACTTCGTAAGTAACAAGAATTTACACTACAAATACACGCAATTCAGATGTTTATTGGTCATTTAATCTGTGTAACCACTAAGTAACAGTACTTTGAAATGAAATATTTTACGAGTTTCAAACCAAAGTTGCAATTATTACGTATAACTTATTATTTATTATATACTAAAGTGTGGACGGTTATATATATTTGGCAGCTTTAGTAATGACTTTTTTGATAACTCAGTAGATATCATTCAAATATAATGGTGTCAACATTTTCAAAAACTTATTAATTTTAATATTGATTTTAGTACTTAGTAATAATATTAACTAAATTATAAATTTAGGAAATATAATAGTAAAAGTACATTACGTAATAATTATGCACTGTTATCCTAAAAATAAAGTACTTTAATTGATTAAAATATAATAGATTAATGATTTATTGAAATACATAATCCTATGATCTAAATGATTGCACAATAATTCAACGGGTTTACAATCAGGGCTTCCCTATTGCCAATCCATCAACGGAAAAATGTACTTTCATAAAATCGATCTCGAAAGAAATTTTTGGTTGCTGTATATTTGGACTTTTCTTTGTAAATAAAGCCGTCACCAATCGATTTGCATTCAGTAGGTATAGCATCACTTTCACAATTTTATAAGTAGACTTCTTTTGTATTTTTTTTCATTTATTTTAATTAAATTACCAGCTCTACCATCACTAAAACAACTTCAAGCCATAATAAGAAATTTCTTTTATAGAGCGACAAAAAATGTACAGCGTTTGCTACCAAACAATTCTAATTTGGTCTCAGCGATATCTTTTTCAGTCCCAGTCGCCAGTCTACATTACTTTTACTACAATCTAATCTCTTTCGTTCGTGTACTCGATACTTAAATCTCACTTCTATGTTTTATTATACGAGCTTCAGATGGGTGTTGTTAATTAAAATCTGTCGCAATTTGTAGTACTTTGATACTACATTCTCACAACAAGAGCGTTCAAATATATTATTCTGTTTGTTCTGTTCTTAATGTCGGTCTTCCATAACGTCTTGGTACAATAAATATAACAGTTAAAGAAATTCGATTTAATTGTCGGGAAATTTTTATTTTATAACTCTTCTTTGAATGTCGAGTACTTTTTCTGTTGACATTCTTCAGTAATATAAATAAAATAATCAATACAAATACTTCTAAGACTCAAATAGAGGCACTGCTCTATCAGTTTAATATTAAATTTAAAATAGGTGATAAGGGTTTATAGCATGTACAAACCAGGTATATTTGTAGATGCTTCCCACAAATTACCAACTAATTTACTCAGGTAAGCGAAATCTTACCTGCTTTGACCCATTTTATCCCCGTTTCGTAGCTTTAAGGAAAAACATATTTTAGAAGTTTTTGTTTCGTTTCCTTGCTATGTAAATTTATTATTAATCTTAATCACAAAATGATCATTAACGAAATAAAATATTTAGTATGTAACAGTTAGTGCAGGAAACATAAAAACAGACAGTAAAATGACTAGACATGCACAGTGTATCGTCGAAAGCTAAAATACACAGTGTGCGGTTTTGGGTTTCGACGGTACAGATCGTGTATGGAATTTGTTAAGTGTGGGTTTTTGCTGCAGTTTCCAGGGGCAACGCTGTTTAATTATCTGCTGATGATGACAACATAGTTGTTGAAATACGTATACAGAATATGAAAATTAATATAGAAAGGGGTTATACATCAACCTTAAGTGATTAAGTTAATCAACCACAGACTCCACCAAATTTACCTTCAAGAAATCAAATGTTCAAATCGCTCACATGTTGAACATTTAATACGTTAAAAAATACCAAGGAGCTCTGTAGATATGTTTTAAGACTGTTGTTGAATATTTTTGTGTTCTTATTAAATCACGTAAAATCATTATCTTTATTATTTAAACCATTGTATTGTAGGTCGTTAAAGTTGAATGTGCAATTAGGGTGATCCATTTAACAAAACTCACCAATCAATTACTGTAAATACAAAAATCACCTTGTATATTGCAATGTTTAATTAAAGATCATTAAATTGGTTACAAAATTGACCTGTCCGTACATTTATCATTATCTTCTATAATAATGTTAAAATAATTTTATTCCATGTGCTATTCACACAGTATGTTACAAATATAGTAATTATATTAAAACATTTGTACTAATTTGATACATAACTGTCGTAAAACAACATTGTAGAATGTATATAGACTAGCACGTATATCTCCAGAATATATTGGTTAAGAATGGCTAGCTATAATACAAAATTCATCAAATGTTAGAAGAATTAGATAATTTAATGATTATTTTGAATTTTTTTGAGTGATTGAACTGCAAAAGATTATTGTTTAACTATAAATGCAAATGAAAATTGACATATCAATGTAATTGAATGAATTCAACAAACATCTTCAAAGGTACGAACTTACATAGCTCCTTTTTGGAAGAAAGCTCAAGAGACTAACTTTATAGATTATAGGTTTTAGACTTGGTTTAGGTTGATGTGAAGGAAGAATTTTTAATTGACCTGTCCGAACATTTATCATGATCTTATAATAATGTTAAAATAATTTTATTCCACGTGCTATTCACACAGTATGTTACAAATGTAGTAATTATATTAAAACAATTGTTCTAATTTAATACATAACTGAAGTAAGACAACATTGTAGAATGTATACAGACTTAGCATGTATATCTCCAGAATATATAGGTGAAGAATGGCCAGCTATAATACAAAATTCATCAAATATTAGAAGAATTACATAATTTAATGATTATTTTTGTGAATTTTGTTGTGTTTGAACTGCATAAATGCAAATGAAAATTGACATATCAATGTAATTGAATGAATTCACAAATATTTGGACGTCTCACTATAAATTAATAAACCAGATCAAAGAGCGACGACAGGATCAAAGCAAGAGCAAAAGATATTAGTATTTGGATTGAAGAATCAAAAAAATTATTAATTTCTTAGACAAAAATAATGTTAGGGGTACTTTGACATATGTACATTATGAAATATCAATAAAATAATATTACTAAGAATTTAGAACTGTACTTAGAGAACAAACATCTTCAAAGGTACGAACTTACATAGCTCCTTTTTGGAAGAAAGCTCAAGAGACTAACTTTATAGATTATAGGTTTTAGACTTGGTTTAGGTTGATGTGAAGGAAGAATTTTTAATTGACCTGTCCGAACATTTATCATGATCTTATAATAATGTTAAAATAATTTTATTCCACGTGCTATTCACACAGTATGTTACAAATGTAGTAATTATATTAAAACAATTGTTCTAATTTAATACATAACTGAAGTAAGACAACATTGTAGAATGTATACAGACTTAGCATGTATATCTCCAGAATATATAGGTGAAGAATGGCCAGCTATAATACAAAATTCATCAAATATTAGAAGAATTACATAATTTAATGATTATTTTTGTGAATTTTGTTGTGTTTGAACTGCATAAATGCAAATGAAAATTGACATATCAATGTAATTGAATGAATTCACAAATATTTGGACGTCTCACTATAAATTAATAAACCAGATCAAAGAACGACGACAGGACCAAAGTAAAAGCAAAACATATTAGGATTTGGATTGAAGAATCAAAAAAATTATTAATTTCTTAGACAAAAATAATGTTAGGGGTACTTTGACATATGTACATTATGAAATATCAATAAAATAATATTACCAAGAATTTAGAACTACGATACTTACAGAACATCTTCAAACATACGAACTTATATAGGTCCTCTTTGGAAGAAAGCCGAAGAGACTAACTTTATAGATTATAGGTTTTAAACTCGGTTTAGGTTGTGCAATTCATTATGACATCGGGACATGAAACTAGAATGATGGTGTATATTTGGATATGTAAACAATACAAGAGGCGAAACGAAAATTGTTGACAACTATTCTAAAATATATGAAATAGCACAAAGCAACTCCGTTTTTCCTTCTTTAAGCGCATTAACAAATTAGTAGAATTTTTACTTATACATATGTTCATAATTATGTTGCTGAGGTTACATTTATTTTCACTCTACTTTCATTTCTTCTTTTTTATTGAAAGGAATTCGAAAAATAGGTTAGATAACTTAATCTTACATAGACGATATATGAGATTACAGTATTCACGTTCTTTTTAGCTTAGTCTGCATATACCTATCAACTCTTGTTCAAGATAAATGAAATGTAATATTCCCTTTAATATAAGCAGCAAATAGTATCTACTATTACTACTATTTGCTACTGACGCACCTATTGAGTGCGTCTTTGTTAAACTGCCAGGGTTATATTCCACCAATAAAAATTAAGTTGATAACGATATAGATATTATAAAAATATATACATATGTTATTGTTAATATTAAATTTCCATGTTCAATTTTATTGTTCGCAAAAACAGAAACGACAATAAGCTTGTTAAATAATAATTTTTTTTATGTTACACACGATCAATGTGCGTATAGGCGAATGGTAAATTCAAAGTTCGAGGTGAATCATTAAATTAAAGATAAAAAATGCGATTATATCTTTTATGACGTGGAATTTGAAATTGTACATTTGCAGATGAAGATAATAATTAAGATAATGACTGTAATTTTCTCGACTATAATAAACCATTTCAAAATGTATATGAGTGTATTGAGTGTGGCATCCATAATCAATTTTAAAATGTTGCTAGAGAAACTTGGTCGGTAAACAGGAAGCAAAGTAGTGGAATACACATGGATGGAATTAAAGAATTCAGAATATCAATGAATAAAAAAAATGTATAAGTTAAAGAATAAATATGGATAATTAGTATAATCTTGCAAGTAATAAAATAAAAGCAATTCTAAAATAATACAGACGTCTGACAAGGTATATACAAAGGGTACTAGGAAAGTTTTGCAATACAGCTTTGTTTATTTAATTTTTTTAAAGTAATTTCTTCTACATTCAATACACCTCTCCATCCTCCGAAACCAATCTTTAAACCAGTTCTGCCAAGTTTCAATAGGAAGTAAAGCACACTCGTTGTCCCAAGCCCATAGAAGGTCCTCATCACGTCGTGTCATCTGCTCTTTAGTCAGTCGATGCGGCGCCCAGAGAGAACAAAATTTCTTCACGTGCAAATGGTCATGCAGAATCGAACGAATTGCTGGTGCATTTAGGCCTGAAGTACCCTCTATCTGTTGGTAGGTCACTCGCCTGTTCTCGCCAAGCATTTTCCTCGCAGTAGTAACGTTTTCCTCCGTAACTAACGTTCATGGCCATCCCGGCCTCTCAGCATCCTCCACCGTTAAATTTCCCCTTCGGAATTCTCTATACCACCTGAATATCGTTGTGCGAAGTGAACAAACATCACCTAGTGCAAGAGTAACTTCTTCGAAGTACTGGTCTATGTTTAAACCACGCACGAAATTATAACGCAAACCTGCCCTTATCTCATTTCGTGACCACGATGCCATCACAAGCACTTTATACTCTCACTGCTAATGAATAACAGAGCCCATCGACATAGCGCGGCGGCTACTATGTACCTATGAACATGTCTCAACATACAGCAACAAGCAGCTTCCCACGATTCATTGTTGCGTCATATTGCAAAACTTTCCTAGTACCCTTTGTATTGTTGAAAATCATGTGGAAAAAAACAAATCCGAAGGGAAGAAGCATAGGAAAGTTCAAATTGAAAGAAAAACAGTTGTAAATAACAAAAAAATAGTAAAAGGAAGATGAAAAATTTGAGAAAATGCTATAGATCTTGTTATCTTTCTATAAAAGATGATTGTATGTATACACATCATTTACTTTCCTGTATAGATTTATAAAAATATGTCGTATTTTCAATTACATTCACGACAAATTTTTGTAATCTTATTTTCCTTTTCTGTTACTTGCAATAATAATACTAATATAAAAATAAAACTAAATGAGTTAATAAATATGCAGTTCTACTTCTGATCTACTCATTTGCACTCATAAATTGGTCAGACACAGAGTAAGACACCCTCAATAGACTTGTTAGAACAGCCACAAAACATCATACACGTTATTAACAATCTGCGAATTTCGAAGGAATTCCAAGAACTACTGCAATATATTTCTTCTATCGACATCTGATATATAAGTCTCAGACATCATCTTATTCGGCACAGTACACAGTACATTCGATCAAGATGTTGAAGTTGAAGATGTCGTATCTTGGAGATTACATTACTCAGAGAAGGAAGAGGAGCTTTCATTGATATTAATAGAAGTAAACAATCTCAGAGCATCCTTTCTGACCATGAGAAATAACACCCTTGACAAAACAATAGTAGAAGCACAGACAACAAAATCACACCATTAAAACTGTCAATCCAGAGGCACGTATAGTAACAAACAGCGATAATATAGGAACATGCAAAAACAAAATAAAACGTGGAACACATCCTCATCAAATAACCCAAACACATATTGATAAACAAGCAACTAACAAATGGATGAAAATTGGAAATATTGACGAGGAAACTGAAGATTTCGTCATTGTAATGCAAGATCGAATTGTAAAAACTAGAAACTAAAGTAAATAATTTATACTGTAAAACAAAACATGATAAATATATGCAAACAATGTCACAAAACATCAGAAACAATTGAATATATTACAGACACACATCACATAGCTACCACCGGCTAATGCGTATGAATTATATCTTCTTCCCATTGACTGATGGCTCTTTCGAAAGCACTTGGAATATTCCCTACTGTATTACATTGTCAGCAGCGTTTGTAGATTAACATTCGTGTAATGTTCATGTAATAAATGTTTTGTGTATCTTAATAATCGCTTTAAGCCTGTATCTTCGAAAGAAAACGATTTTTTGAGAAATAATAAAAGATATAATTATACTTAAAATAACCCGAGGAATCGCCCTTTAAATTTTTACCGCATGTTTATCAAACACCCATGATATATATCGCCTTTAAACAAATATTTCACTAACTTTAACCTTTAAGGATGCTCATTATTGGGTTCATGTTAGTGATCCATCGATGACAAATATTACTTTTATATTAGAAAAAAATCAGTGAATTTAATGATTCAATCAGAAATTTAAGCTACTTTTTACTTTTATTAATACTTTTGCTATAGTTTTTTTTTAAATTTCTTTCAATATTAGTATTTTTTGAAAAGTTGATCCATCTGAAAGGATATACGAAGATAATTTGGCGGAACGTGGGACTCTGCTATAGCACCATCACCATAGGAAAAACCGAACATTATACTCTAATTTCGCCATCTTTCTATGGTAACAATATTTATTTTTTAAAAAACTACACACATTTGAAATTTTAGTTAATATACAGTAAAGTTTACGATGTTCATTTGAAACCCACGATTTGTCGCTGAGTTGCGCAATTTAAAAGTGGAAATATGATTGTCGAAGATGAAATTATCAATAAAATTAATGAAATTGTTTTAGACTGGCCGAAGAATTGATATCAAAGAGATAACATATCGTTAGTAATCTATTGAATTTTTACATGTTAAATTGGGCATGTCCTAGCTATTATTAAGGTGGGGACGCGAATTTTAAGCTATAACAAAAAAAGTAGACGAATGGCAACATCAAGTAAAAATTTGAAGCTGTTTAACGAGAACCAAATTGACTTTTTGTGAAGAATTGAAAAGGTTGATGAAATCTTACTTCGCTATTATGGTCCTGAATCCAAACCGTAATTTCCACCATGGACACATCATGGTAGCTGTCCTCTAAAGAAAACCAAACAAATTTGCTTAATTCTTAAGCCTTGTTTACTCTAAAAACCAGATCACCCAATATAGTAATGTTCCAGAAACAATTTTTTTCGTAACTTGCCCAAAATATGTTTTTAATATAGATTCCATATATCTATATAAAGGATTCTAAAAATAATCGCTTCCTCTCATGTTTAAAAACAAATATTACTTTCTATTCTTTATTTTTGCGCAACTAAAAAGTATTGTTTATTGTTAATTTTTAATTTTTAATGTGCTTGTATGGTTTTTACTTTTAAGAGGAATAATAATGTATAGAAAACTTCTTTATATAAATAGAGAATTTTCAGTTAGTGATAATTTGCTTATACTTTTAGTTCCACTTATCTGTTGTTATCTTAAATAAATTTCCATTATACTCAAGAAGTTACCCGTTTTATAATTTATTCAGAATGTTAACAATTTGCTACGACTTCGCAATGAATTACACTATATTATCTATATACAATTATATATTTTATATAATGCATTTGACATTCAGATAACTACTTAAAATTGAAAATTAAAATTTTTACCTCCGATACTAATCAATCAATAAAAATAATTTAAAGTAGTTACATCTACTGTAAGTGCGTAAGTCGTAGATTATGTTTGCGCGGTTGGTAGCATTTAAGTATTAAGTATTTTCAAAACGTTTTTTATTATTTTAATCTCTAAATGATTCTGTACACAGAGTTTCAGGTTTGTTTAAAAAAGTTTTGACAGTTACAAGTGGTGATATCTAATTAAAAATAAAAATTACGTAATTAAGAATGTTTATATGAACGAACAGTGTATAAAAATGACGTATAGTCTATAATGAAACTGTTTGCGATTTAAAGATATTGCAATAATAACTAAATTTAAAAACATTTTAGATTGATTGTGCGTTAATAAAATATAAATCAATAAATATTATTTACTATTGGAAATGCCCCTTTCTATTTAAAAAGATAGAAGTTAAGTAATATTTTCAGAAACATAAAAAGACCTTCAGAGTAAGCCTTTAAAACTTTAGTATATACAGACAACTTTTGAGAAATCACCTTCAAATTTTCCATATAAAAACTTACATTTAATATAATAATATGTACGTAGTAGGTGCCATAAATTCTCGGTCTGACAGACTTATTCACGTTCAAATATGTTGTAACGAAAATTGAGTAATGCCCGGTCATTAAATTTTTAACAAAAGAAGGGTATACGCCCAGTTAAGGCGGTATTTATAATAATACCACAGAAAATTATAATTGTTGAAGAAGTGATATTAAAAAATCGTCATTTGAAAGTGAAGGTATTAGCAAAGATGACTAATATTTCAGAAACGAGTATTTGCCGAATTTTCTATGACCATTTGTGTATGAATAAGATTAGTGCAAGATGCATACTGCGTTTTCTTTCAGCTCTCCAACGTCGACATCGCGTGAGCTCCCTGTAGGTCATAATTCCAAAATATTTAAGTCAATATTCTTGTGTGTAATTATGACTGATACCCCACTACTACACATACTTAACACAGGTATAAATATTAATCCCGTGAAATGGGTCCATCATGTGCATTTTGGCATTTGAAATGACTACATATCTATAGAATGCAATCGTGTTATCTTTGTGACTCGTTAGCAACTCTACACAACAATTACACTCTGCATTTCTAGAAATTGTTTATGTTTTGGAGGGTGTTGTGCAATGGAATTCCAGGAAGGAGGTATGTGCTCTATTCTTATTTACTTTATTAATGATAATATTCCGCTACGAGCGTGAATAATAAAATTTGAATTTTTTCATGTTCTTTTTTTTCTAAGATTCCGTGATTCCCCGTTTATAATATATATGAATATAAAGTTTACAGTCTCTAGTATGAAAATCATAAAGTATTGTCGTCTGCAAATGTCTTCCGCGCTTTCTGGATGACTTCAACGCCGTCGTAGATCAGCCATAGACTGCCTACAAATCGGCTACAATACAACGTTTGTAATTATATCTTTTATAATTTATTTCAGGCAATGTTCACAAGTATTCGTTCACTAGAATGCACTTGTTTGACCTCTGGCTGTCAAATTATTAGACGGATGCGGAAAAGGTTCGCCATGTGTTATACATAGTGCTAGAGCCCTTGTTGTATCACAACGTTTAGTAATGATGACCGCTTCTCTTACAACGCGGAACCACAGTGCGCGAGAGAGGAATTAATTTCAAAACCAGTATTATTTAAAGCTAATAAAAATATAACTCAAAATTCAAAACGTACTGTATATAATGATTAACCGAACATATATAAATATAAATTGAGAATATTTCTATAATTATTGTAATTAAGTATTTACTTGTAAAGTAAATGATTTATATAGACTCTTATGTAAATATAAAATACGTTTGTGCATAATGTGCAATACAAAATAAAAAAAAAAACCTTACATATTTCATCGGGTATAATGTTATAATGATTGTACATATAGGATTAATATAAAATGACGTTAAAAGAGTATAATTATCAATTATAATGAAGTAGTTTTATGATGAATGAAAGGAAATATCGAGAAAAAAATGTTAATACGGTATCGCTGTGAGAAGGAATCTTTAAAGGAAATATAATAAATTCGTTTATATTTCCTTTAAAGATTTAATATGTTAATAAGATAAAAAAGAATAATAGGTACAGAATAATTTTAGCAAGGAATTTCAGAAAAACATAGAATTTACAAGCAATTTGTACGAGGGTAATTTGACAAGTAGTTAGAATGCAAAAGAAAAACGAATTTTTTAAATACAAAATGATTTTCATTTTTCAATATATTCTCCTAAAAGAGCAATCAATACATTTATTCCAACGGTGCTCCAATGCCCTTATGCCATCCCTAAAATGCGATTCCGGAAGGCTTGCAAAATACTCATTTACGAAGATGATAAGCTCGTCATTAGACGAAAATTTCTTTCCACCTAGTGCCGCTTTCAATTGTGGAAAAAGGTGAAAGTCGGAAGGGGCTAGATCCGGTGAATAAGGCGCATGCGGTAGTAATTTGAAATGCAACTCGTGGATTTTGGACATCGCAACAGTGCTGGTATGCGAGGAAGCGGTGCCTTGGTAAAACAAAATCTTTTTCTTTGCCATTCCTAGCTGTTTAGCACGAATCTCAACATTTAATTTTTGTAGAAGTTCTGCGTAATATTGTCCGTTTATTGTGGCACCTTTCTGAAGGTAATCAATGAGCAAAATGCCCTTTGAATTCCAAAAAATTGATGCCATCACCTTGTTTGCCGATAAAGTGGTTTTCACTTTCTTTGGAGGTGCAGGATCACGTTCTAACCATTGTTTCGACTGTTGTTTAGTTTCGGGTGTACTGTAGTGTATCCAAGTTTCATCACAAGTAACAAAACGCCTACAAAAATCAACCGGATTCCGCTTATAAAGGTCCAAACACTCATTGGAAATGCGCAAACGAGTGAACTTTTGATCAGTCGTAAGCAATCGCGGCACCCATCTTGCCGAAAGCTTGGAAAGGTCCAATTCTTTCGTTATAATGTGGTGTACGCATTCTGTTGAAATGTTTACCATGTCTGCTATCTCTCTCACTTTCAATCAGCTGTCAAAAATAAACTAATCAACCGATTTATCTAAATATCGGAATGTAAACATATAAATAGCCAACCTAAATTACAGTGCATTTGTTTTACCAATTAGAGCGCCACCTATGTGTCATTCTCACTATTTGTCAAACTATCCTCGTATCTATAAAATGAATTGAAAAACTTAAATAGGAAAATGTATAAAATTGTCTTAGATAACAATACCTATAATAAAATAGGTAATAAGGTACAGGTTGTTATGTAAATTTTGTAGAAAGATTACATGTTTGAAATGTAGAGCGTTGCCATTCATAATATTGATATTTAATTTAGAAAAGTAGATAGTTAGAGGTCCAGTTTGAAATCCAGCGTTTTGACCAGTGACATAGTAACTGGAAATAAACAAATGATATCTAAGGAAATTATAAGGTAGATATGTCAATACTTACAATAATATATTTTACTTATATCTTACACAGTATGAAATAGCGATTAAAGAGTTTATTACTAGTGAATAATAAATTAAAATAAGTAATATCGATTTAATAGAAAGTTTGTATAAAGTATTGCAACATTTATTTTCAATAATAATAATGAAGAATATAAGTGTCATCGATATAATATACGTGGATAAATAACCTAAATCGTATGTCTTACAGAAAAAAAGGGAGAAAATCTACATTTAGGTAATCGTTTCGGAAAATATTAAGGACATCTATAAACAAAAGGAGAAGGATTCATCAGTGACTAATTCTGAAACAGAATAAACAGCATTGATAAGGTAGATTGAACATTAATTGTTTAAACTATAAAAATACATTTTTAAATAAATGAAAGAATAAAAATCAAAGCGCATAATGATAGGGATTGTTATTATTTATTAATTGTTTAAAGGTTTTATTTTATATTTCAATATACAAGCTATTAAATAACCGTTATCTTTTATTTATTTTACAATTTTAAAAGAAAGTCTAGATATAATATATAGAAATACAAAGTATAATTTATTCTATTTTAGAAAATAAAGCTAGTTTACATTTGAATTAATTGAATTAAGGTTTTAGTTTATTTTATATTATGAGAGAGTCTATAAATCATAGTGAATCATAATTACAATAGGAATAGTATGTTCGTTTGAAATAAATAGCATTTTATAGAATTTACAAATTTACAATACATTAAATAATAAATATTAGATCATACTTTGATTTTCATATGACACTGAATGAAATGTCATATTGAGCGGAGCACGAATTCATGAGCCTGAGAGATATAAGAGTAATCTGGGCACAATTAATAGTAAAATAAGTATAATTTAAATATATTATTTTAATCAAAACTTTGATAACATTGATTGAAGGAATTATTCATTGTTATAACCTTTTACAAATTGGCGTAAAGCCGAGATGTAAGTTTCTGTCTATTATACACTGGAAACATAGTCTCCATGAATTCGTGAATTCGATGAAACATATGTAGTTGATAGGGTGTTATTAATAATAGAATGATTCCTTTTAACATTCTTTAATTGGCGTAAAGCCGAGATGTAAGTTTCTGTCTATTATACACTGGAAACATTTCAATATTATACATAAATAGTATATACCAGTACCTACTATCATTAATTATAACAACTTTATTTGTACCATTTGGCAGTTAATATGAGGTTTGATTATTAGAAACTAATTTAATATTACTAGACTCACAATAATTTATAACAATATATATATATATATATATATATATATATATATATATATATATATATATATATATATATATATATATATATATATATATATATATATATATATATATATATATATATATATATATATATATATATATACACTACGCCACTACGCTACTGTCGATAGAATTGTCTTGTCTTTATACCTGGTTTTCGGTAGGGACAATTAAAATAACAGATGTGAATGCGTTTCTGGGAAGTTTACTAATAATATCCGGATTATTACGTAATTATATAATCATAGTTGTTAGTGTAAAGTATTATAATTTCCTTTAATCCTTTTATGACCTATATTGAGTATTAATACTTTTCCTGAAAATATTTGCTTTAAAGGGTCTTTTTATATTACAAGATTATAATGGTTCTAGAAAACAATTTATAGGAATTTGTGGTACCACACAGAATTTTGCAATCTAAGAAAAATTTAGTATTCGTCTAGAATCTATCCGAGTAAGTTGTAATACGAGAATCCGTGAGCAAACTTAGGAAATGTCAAAGAGAAAGGAACTGCGGACCATAATGCTAAAAATGCAAAAATTAAAATTTACATATGATGCAGTGCAAGGTATAGTGAAAAGGTACATAACAACGGGTGCAATGCAACCAAAAAAACGTGTCGGAAGACCAAGGATTACCACTAGACAAGAAGATTTGGGGCTGGAACTGTTATCTAAACGGAATAGACGGTTAACAGCTCCACAGTTTCGCGCAGAATTAAATAAAAATCGTAAAAATCCGGTGTCGCTGACTACCGCAAAAGAACGTACATCAAAAGCGGGACTAAAAAGACGATTACTGTTCGTAAACCTTTGCTACGATCACAAAATTGTAGAAAACGACTACAATGGGCCAATGAATACTAACATTGGGATGTGGAAATGTGGAAGCGGGTTCTGTGGACGGACGAATCCAAGTGTTTGGAAGTTTGGCGCGTTTTTATTCGCAAACGAGTTGGCGAAAGGACGATACCAGAATGTGTTGTGCCAACAGTTAAACAGAGTGGAGATTCAGTTCTTGTTTAGGGATCATTTTCTCTTAATGGTGTTGGGAGATTTGCATAGAATTGATGGAATTTTAAGAAAAAAAGGATATCTGAAAAGTTTAAAGGAACACGCAATTTTGTTCGAAATTAAATTGATAGGAGGTTTTTATTTCCAACAAGATGATGACCTCAAACATACTGCTAAACTTTGTAAGTACTATCTGAAACGAAAAGAAGAAGGACTTTTCGTAAATATGGCTTGGTTCGCAGAATCGCCCGATATCAATCCTTTCGAGTTGCTGTGGGATGAACAAAACAAAAAAGTGAGAGAACACTGTCCAAAATCGCAGCAACAGCTGTGGGAACACCTTACAAATACTTAGAACAATATTAGTTTATTTTTATAGTAATTACATTACATTTATTCGTATATATATTGTTTTACCAAAAATGTACCACTTTTTTGTATTTTACTTATAATGATCCCTTATTGATGGCCGGTAATGTATATATACATATATATATATATATATTTATATATATATATATATATATACATATATATATATATATATATATATATATATATATATATATATGATATATCGCAGTAAAATTGTAAATTAATTTATAGAAATTTTATTATTCACTATTGAATAAACAAATATTTTAAGTTTACAAAATACTTTATATTTTTATGCAACTGTAAAAGTAATTCTTATTACACACAGAAATCTGCAGCTGATTCTAACACATTTTTTAATTCTTTTCCGGTATTCTCTGTTTTTGGTGTTAAAACAAACGTAATTGTGAATGTGGTCATATTTATTTATGAAAAGTGTTAGTATTATACGAAAAAATGAACACGAACGAACACAAAAGAGTAAGTTTTGACAAATTTAGTGTCAAAGCTATATTGAAAATGAATGAAACGTATCTTCGTTGGTGAATCTGATTAAAACTATTACGATTTTGAGTAAAATTATATTTGTTTCCTTACATCTACTTGAAGAACAATTTATCACAATTTTCTACTGTGTATCTTCTAAACGTTCAAAGTTAAACTCTTACACGTTAAGCACATGCCTGCTTATAAACTTCAAAATGTGATAATAATTTTCTTGTATCTTGAATCATAATTAGTGTAACGTCAAGATACGACATACGAATTCGATTTTTCAAGAACTTATAAGTTCGTAACTCGCGTTTTATGTTTTATAATGTTGAAAAAGCCCCATAAGAAAGAGTTTACTTCCGTAGACTATATTAAAGTTGCCATATCTCAATTACAAATCTATTTGATAAGTTATTGATATGCTCAGTAGTAATTTGTACCTTTTCAAATCGTTTTGCAGACGAATACTAATTATGATTTTATCTAATTATTATACGTTAAAGAGCTTTTGTAGAAACGTTCCATAATTAAATTACCATTAAGTACACGAACGGTTTGAAAATTCTTTTCTCAAATTTAATGTACATTTTCACTCCGCCAGTAATGGCCACTTTATGCACGAAATAACGATGAACAAGGCAAGCATTTGCATTCTTTTAATATCTCCACCAGTGTTCTCACTTACTCCAAGTTTTTTAATGATAATTCAAATAGGGATATGCGGTTTTATATTAACTTTACTGCATTTTTTAGCTGTAGTGGAGTGAATATTCAACATGTCTATTTGGAAAGGCCGGATACGTATTTATTTATTTAATTTATTATTTTATTAGTAAATGTATAGAGAATTTATACACACTTGTTAATAAAAAATTTGGTTTATAGAGTTTTATAGAAGCTTCTTCTACTTCAATAAAGTCTATAAAACGTGTCCTTGTTTAGTGTACGTAATGGAAGAAGGATTGGGGAAATTCGGACATATTTAGGAGAAAACTATTTCGAATAAGATTGTAATTAATCTTCAGCTATGTTTTGGTGCACAATAAGTATACCGATATTCGATAAAAATGTGTGGTATCTGTTCGTGGGAAGAGAAAAACTACTAGGCGACCGATAAAACGCGCAAAGAATCTAATAGAATTGGTAATCGTAATAACAGAAACCACATAAAACTGTTTGAGGGTTATAGCAACGAATTTAGCTCTTTATAATAACATCTAATACTTATGCAAATATCTACATATCTCCCTATAAATTAATAACAGTTCACTAATTGTTACCATCAATTTCTTGAAGTAATCGAGACATATTCTGCTTATGAATTCTTATTCTGCAGATAAGACTTTGGTGACATAAACCTTTACGACATAATCCCCTGAAAACCCTCCGCAATATTTTTGATGCCCGTTTACGCTAATAGATTGGTTTGTGTTTCGGCAGATATCAATAAAAAGTTATTAATCAAATAAATTGTCAATGGAAACATGATTACCGAAAGTTACCTACAAGAAAGTTTCCAATCTGTACAATGAACTGGTAGAGTATTTTGCGTAACAGTACGTCGACTCACAACATCCGAAGAGTGTTATTTTGGATTATCATTTGGAGAATTGGCTAGCTACTTATTTATATCTACACCAACTTCATCGGCTCAATAGTTCACGATATTTGCTCGATAAACATGACTGTTATCGTCCATAAAAATAAAATCTTCCCATACCGCTGCTGCAGGCGGAAGAACTATGTGTCGCAGAACCTTTCTGGAGAGTGAAAGCTCTTGTCAAAAAGATAGTGCCGAGTCACATGGTACATCTGAAGTTTTAGAACTATTAAACAAAAAATATTGCGAGTCTGCTTAGGCCTTATTTAAAGAAGATTCCACGTTTTTAATAAAAAATTCAAAGATGTAGCAAAATTAAATCACATATTTTTGACGAGTTTAATAAAATAAGTACCATAATTTTCACATTGAATGAAAGGTGGACCATTTTGATTGTTCTATTAACAATTAATTGTCGATTCTTGTTAATTAGTGTATAATCGATATTGAATTTGTAAATTAAAACATAATTCGCGGATCACTTTTGACTTGTACATCAAACATGTTTCACCAATGCTGCTTGTTTTTTAAAAATTGTAATTCAAGGCTTTAGTTCCCAAAGTGTTTTTTTTTTGAATACTTTTATATTTTTCGCGTAAAAATATATTCTTTAAGGAGTTCAGAGACAATATTCACGTCTATGCGCACCTCTTTCTGCAAGTGGAATTAAGATAGAATTTTAAGTGTGATATTACACTTTAAAATAATGTGGACATTTAATTTTACTGAACAAAAAAAACATCTATTTGAGAAAAGAAGTTATAGATGATCTAAATGCTTTAAAATGCTTACACCCGACGCCACTGAAATAAATATCACAGTGGATAGGTATTTTGGTAATGATGTCGTTTTCAGCTAAATTGTGTTGCATTGCTGCCGAAGATGGCAATTACATTGTCAAAATAATTAGCGACAGTTACTTGTGTTACTTGGAGTTTAAATGTTTTGTAATACTGATGAGAAGCTTTAGTTTCTTAGTTCTTTTTGTGAAATGCCAAAAACTACAATTACATAGGAAGACTTTTCACTACGGGTTTACAATACTTTCTGATTCTTGTAAACTAATTACACTCAGTATTTTTTAACTTTCAGTTTTCTACTTTCATCAGATAAAGTGTTTTTATTCGAGCTTTTACATATAAAGAAAGATATAAGTATTAAAATTTGGATTATATAGCAATACATTGCTCATTCAGATATTTTAAGTATTAATTAATATCCAATATATATATATATATATATATATATATATATATATATATATATATACATACACAGTGCGTACATATGTATGTTTATGTTGAAATATGTAACATATTACATAAACATAATGTAACATAATGTAACAAGTATTGTATTTACTTTTAATAATTTGTACGTAGGTCACGCTTCTAGTAACGCACACGTTTCTAATTACACAAATTCAAATTTCTGAAAATATGATAAGCTACAATTGCTCCGGAAATAAATGACAATACACGTAATCTAAAGAGTAAATATATTAAATCATGACATGATGATAATAGTTACACAGAAATGCGAAGTTGAATATTTTACAAAACGTGACTCATTGATATCATTGGTAAAAACCACCTTTTCTTTATCAACAAAGCCTATAATAAATAGGTGAATGATAGTGACACAATTGATGTGCAAATTAATTAGAAGAAAAGACAGAAATTGATTAGAAAGAAAAAAAACATAACACCTCTCTTGCCTTAGAATTGAGACCTGCCTCATAGGACCATGTGCACGAAATCCCCGCGAACTTCTTGACGCATCTGCCCACTTCCACGTCTTCATGGGTGGTGTATAGATTTAGGAGGCACTCTTCGATGTAGGGTGCGATGCGTTTTAAGGTTTCCCGACTGAATATCACACCGGGACCACCCATACAGAAGTTCTCGTCACTTTCTAACGACAGCAAACCGAACTCTTCGCTGTTTCCCCGTCCCGTCTGTCCTATGAACCACGGCTTCCTGCTGTCCACAGAACGTAAAAGGTTCTCTAGCCGGTCTGTACGCATATAAACATCATCGTCTGCTCTTATGAACCATTCGAATTTATCGATGAAATGATCGTGCATGTATTTCAACATAGAGAAAGACTTTTTTTGAGGTGGATAGCTATCGTCCACTCCTTTTAATGCGATTAAAGGGACGGAGTTTGAGTAAGAGTATTCCGAACTGAAGAAAACTGTTTTTCCCGGTACAGTTTTGCCCCATGTATTATAAACAGTTTTGGCACGAGTTTCTAAATACGCAGCTGCCGTCATTACACCAACGAATACTAGTTGTTCCTCGAAATTTTGATCGTCTTCGAAAATTTTCTGGATATCAGGCGTTTTTCTTCTGACAGTGTCCGGTGTTGGTTTGCACATATCCGAAGTGTGGCGGTCTAAATTTCGGACGAATACATATAAGCACATGCCGATGATGGTCCCGCACAATATTTGAAACATTTTCCTCCGTCTGGCCATCGTGATTTCACGTGAGGCGGATCAAACATTATGGACAAGCGATATCATCGTCTTCGATGCCCACGTTAAAAAAATACAAGTTCCAGAACGAACACATTTTTTTCTCCGTTAATGGAGCGATTCACTACACAAAATTAAGTTTTTTAAAAGTTCAGAAACATGTTTTACGCTACAGATAAGTTCTGCAGTATAGAACGCACATAGAGAATGAGCTCCTGACATACATTTGTTAGATAATATCGTTTTTCGGTAATGGTAATTATATCACGTTATCTTATCGACTGATTAAAAATGTTCACGTTTGCTAACTTTATAAAACATACGGGCGCCAAGTTGAGCTGGTTCAATAGGTTAAAATGTTAACACTCCTATTCGTAGTGAAATTTAAAACTCATCTGATACGACAAGATTCTGAGGTAATTGGAGAAATGTGGTATGATCTTGTTATTTAATACTTGAGTTATTATGCATCTGCAAGACACAACCGAATGTATAAAAATTAAATACGATTTGATTTCTACGCCTGACATGATTTAACGTACTTAATTATGTTAACATTCATTTTGATTAGTGTTATTCGATTTAAACAGCGGAATTTCATATTAGGTTTGAATATTTATTACAGACTTCGTACATTTCGCGTCGATGCCCTTGAACTAAACAACTAAAACACTAAACACTGACTGAACAGTTCTCGGTCAGCGGCTTCGCTTTAACTGGGCTTCCGATCGCACTCGTAGTTTGCTTACTGGATAGACGAATCAACTGCTCACCCTAAGAAAAAGACAGTGACTGAGCGGTAAGCGCACGGACGCGTGATGTTGGTCGGGAGTGGATGAAGGCGAGCTGAAGGAGTGCATTTTATTGCTTTCTTCTTCTTTTTTTTGTTATTCTCGTTTTGTTTTGATCTCGTGTCCTATAAAAAGTTGTTTCCGGTATTTTAACACCGTAGTTCGATAAATCCCGCGCGTACAACACTAGTAGACGTTTATCTGCTTATTTTTTTGTTGGGTAGTGTGCACATCGATTTACTAAGTATTAACTTAGAATGGTGTGAGTTAATAAAGTCGATATGCAGTAATTCTTCATTATTCAAGTAGCGTTGATGTGACATCAATGTATTTCTATTTCTAGTTCACAGCAATATTTTAATGTTGTTTTCATGTTGTATACTGTAAATTTATTTAGCTATATTAGAATTACATTTTCAAAATCGTAAATATGGACGCAGCGAAATTCATAAATGAGAAAATACTTTGGACATAAGTTTCTAGTTTAATTAATATGATACAGCTATGTATGTTCGCAAATATTACACATTCCTATATAACTACTATAATTTATAAAAAAGGGTACTAGGAAAGTTTTGCAATACAGTTTTGTTTATTTAATTTTTTCATAGTAATTTCCTCTACACCTCTCCGTCCTCCGAAACCAATTTATAAACCAGTTCTGCCAAGTTTCACTAGAGAGTAAAGTACACTCGTTGTCCCAAGCCCGCAGGAGGTCCTCATCACTGGAAAACCGTCTCCTTTTTAGCTTCATATTTACATGCGGGACCAGTGCAAAGTCGCAGGGAGCAAGATCTGGTATATAGGGAGGGTGCTTCAGAAGTTTTAATCCTGTTGTGGTCAAATATTCGGTGCAGGCTTTGGCTTGAGCTGGAGCATTATCGTGGTGTAGGTGACAAGGTGTCCATTCTTGACTTTGGCCGCAGATTCTTCATAGATCCAATGACTTTAGGCAGGTACCGTTCAGTATACCACTTAGGTGTAACTGTATTCTGTGTGTCCAAAACGACGCGTTCCACAATTCCACTCGATTTGAAAGATACAGCATCATTTCCTTCCTTACAGATCGGGATTTTCTCTGACAACTACGGGTGTGTCCTCATCATCAAAGATCCAAACTTTGTTTTGAGCTTTGGTCGGCACATTGTAATAGTACAGCCAAGTCTCGTCACCTGTCACGATGTTGTTTACATACCGAGATTGTCCCTTATTAAACTTTTTTAGCATCTCCCGGCAGGTGCAAATGATCATGCAGAATCGAACGAATTGCTGGTGCATTTAGGCCTGAAGTACCCTCTATCTGTTGGTAGGTCACTTCGCCTGTCCTCGTCAAGCATTTTCCTCACAGTAGTAACGTTTTCCTCAGTTAAATTTCCCCTTTGTAATTCTCGATACCACCTGAATGTCGTTGTGCGATGTGGAAGAAGTCACATGCTGCAAGATATGGCGAATGAGGAGGATAATCAAGAACAGCAGTGCGCTTGTCTGCTAAAAACTGCTTCACATATGAGGTTTATCGTCACCATTTTTACACAAGCTTTTGTCATGTTTAATTAGTCATGCAAAATGAGTCTTACTGTTTCTTTGTTAATGTTTACTATGTCGGCAATCATCCGAATGCTCAGATATCGGTCTTTTGGTACAATTTCCTTAATTTTCTGAACGTTCCTTTCAGTTTTTGCAGTCACTCGCGCACGTGATATAGTATTATCACCAAACACCTCTTTTAATATTTGTAAACATTCTGTTGGCGATTTTTTTAATTTGACAAGGAATTTCAGGTTAATTCACTGCTCGATTTTTATGTCAACTATTATCACGGCACTACTATTAACAGCTCGAAAGTAAACTAAAACAGAGAGAGAGAGTCGATATAAAAATCTAGCAGCGAATTAATCTAGAATTCCTGGTCGAACTAAAAAAATCACACAATGTTTACAAATGCTAAACGAGGTGTTTGATGATAATGTTATGTCACATGCACGAGTTTTTGAATGGCACTAATGGTTTTCTGAAGGGCGGGAAGAGGTCGAGGATGATAAACTTCCTGGTCGATCTGTGACTGTAAAAACTGAAGAGAACGTTCAGAAAATTAATGAAATTGTATGTAAAGACTGATGTCTAAGCATTCGGATGATTGCTGATATGGTAAATATAACAAAGCAATAGTAAGACACATTTTACATGATGAATCAAACATAACAAAAGTTTGTGCAAAAATGGTGCCGAAAAACCTCATCCGTGAAGCAGTTTTTAATGGACAAGCGCATTGTTCTTGATCATCCTATTGTATCCGCCAGATGTCGCAGCGAGTGACTTCTACCTTTTCCCAAAAATGAAAAGTGGATTAAAGGGAACACATTTTCAGTCTGTTGAACGTGTAAAAGCAAAAACGGCAGAATTCTTGAAGAGGCTGACAACTGATGAATTACAGCTTTGTTTTGAACAATGGAAGACACGTATACAGCGGAATATAGATAGGGGAGGAGAATATGCTGAAGGATATAAAAGTTAAATATAAGTTTGTTTGCAATAAATAACATTTCTTACACCAGTTTCGTTATTTAATTGCCACACCTCGTATTACAAAATGTTATTTAAAGAAGGGGCACGATTTTTATTACATCAGAGAAGGCGGTCTATTACAAGTTTTCTAAAAAACTGATCAAACTTCATAAATCACACATTTTGGAACATTGTTTATAAACATAACATTTGTGGCGAAGGTAATGCAGGAAATACAATAATTACTAAGCAGCTGAATATCACACAAATAACGTTCGTTTCACAAGGAAGGAATAAAAAATTAATGTGTTAAGTACAGTACAAAAAGCTTAACGGTATAGACACATGCATATGTATGTATAATAATGATTTTGTTTTTAACAAGATTCTCAACCGAGATCTGCAAAGGCCGCTCTATGGCTAGATTTTGCTTGCGGTTATTTGTTGTCTGTATAATTTACCGCGATGTTTCGGGTCGTTATCCTCCTGCAGAACTTATTGTTCTGTATTATCATTATGCCTTTTACAATGGAAGCAAAAACTTACTCATGCTAATGTAAACTTCCTAGTATGCATTTAAAGCTTTACTTTCAGTGTTCTGTCTAATCTACCTCTACCTTCCTCGCCGTCCTAATGGAAGATAATTGCCCTGTTTTAATTGTTGTATAAAAGTAGCAAATTCCTATAAGAACTTAGAAGTTAATTTATGTTACCTTATTATGTATTATATACTTTATGCCCGGATAGATATTTGTGCGCGGACAGACAAGTGTTTAATTTACTTAATGATGTAATTATCTTCTTTAATATGAAAATTGTATTTGAAGTAGAAAAATAACTTTAGAATCTGCAACACCGTTTATAAGTTAATATTCTGTTAGAAATTTTTGGTATCGATATCGTCCGTGTGCGTTGTCGAATATTGTCGATAATATTCAAAAATAAACAAGAATTATGAATAACATTCGGTACGTATGAAGGGAAACAATAATACTTTAATAGTGTATTATATTTTAAACTGTACTAACTTTTCAAAGATTTTATAACTCTGATATATAAAATAGAAGTTACATATAAGTACATACATATGTATGAGTACATATTTTATAAAGTATTATATTGCACAATGGAAATATGAAAGTAAAAATAATTATTAATTACAATCTCTTCTCTTTTTTTGGGTGTTGCGACCGTTGAGTTAATAAAACATTTCATTTATATTAACGACGTTTCGGGGGAGGGGGCCTGCTTTTTTCTAGTTATTCATTTTCTCCAACCTGCAAAAAAAGTGTTTCAAATTTCGCGTTTTTTTAAAGAATAAATAAAACACATAATTTGCATTCGCTCTCAAAAACTTTTTATTGGTAATTGAAGTATCAGTTATGACATTTATATATAAATTTATATATAAATTTTCAATGATATTTTGACATGTTTGAGGCTCTATCTCACCAACGACATGAATAATTTCATCTTTCAAAGCAGGAATTGATTGTGGATTGTTTTCATAAACCTGACTTTTCACATAACCTGAAAGAAAATAGTCTAACGATGTCAAATCACATGATTTTGGTGGCCCATTGACATCACTGTTTCTTGAGGAAATTTTTCTCTCAATAAATCAATTGATTCGTGTGTAAAGTGAGGTGTAGCGCATGCTGTTGAAACCACATATCCTCTAGATCAATATTCATTAATTCAGGCCACAAAATTCGGTTATCATCCAACGATATCGATCACCATTGATAGTTATAGCTTCACCAGCAACATTTTCAAAGAAGTAAGGTCCAATTACACCAACTGACCATAATGCACACCAAACAGTAACTCGTTTAGAATGCATAGGTTTCTAATGAATAATTCGTGGTTCAAATAACACAGGAACTGAAACCATTAGATCATTTAAAACGTCGTTCGTTTGTCAATTTCATCAATGAACAACCAGCTGATTTTTCTCAAAAAATAATGTTTTCCGATGAGGCACATTTTGAACTTGGTGGCTATGTTAATAAACAAAATTGCTGTATCTGGAGTGAGGAAAATCCACGAATTAGGATTTTCCTCACTCACTTCCTGGTTCTTTTATGATTTCTTATTTCAATATTGATATTTCGATCGAAGTATTATAGAAACGTTTTTTATTCTCTGTGCATATTTTATTATATATCTTTCTATCTTTGTTAATTTTCTAAGTCTATAACACTATAATGACAATTTTTGTTTTAATGTATCTAACTGTCGTTCCCTTTGTATTTCTTGATTATATTTACTATTTCTTTACCTATTTTGTCTTTATTATGTTACCTTGAAGTTTTTCAGTTATTTTACCTATTTGTGTCCTTATATCTGTAATTTTGTTTTCTAGTAATGGCTTATTGTTTGGTTTGCCAGTATTTTATGTCATGTGGTGTATTTTTTGGACATCGTGTGTTAATGTAATGAATAGTGTGGTATCTTCGCATTACATCGTTTACCAGACCCATGATAACTTTGGATAACAATAAAGTTTTATATTTTATATGTCTGGGTAATTCATTTAATACTGAATTTTAGTATGCATCATGACTATTATGATTATTAAGTTGTATGTATATTGCGCTGATGTTAAATGAATCTATTAAGATGTGGTGCAATTAGTAAGAAAATGCAAATATTGGTTCGAACAAATCGCTATTTTCGAAGCCTAGTATGCTATATTAGAATGAATATAAATCCTTAATGTTGACAGAATCCTTCACATAAGTATAAAATAAATGTAAATGCAAATAATGAGTTCTTGATTTATGAAGAAGCATTTGCAAGTATAAATTTAAAGAATATATACGCAAATATGCACAATTTTAAATAATTTTCTTCATTGGAATTTTTTTTATTTTTGAATATGTACCTAGACTGAATTAGGATTACAAGGTTGTTGTACCAAAAACGCTATGACAAATTATCTTTATTTATAACGATTATAAATGAATTTATTATTTGTTTCATTCACAGGGAAAATATTTTGTTTAAAAATCTATATAACCGTTATGATATATGTTTGTAATTGCTTTCGGAAATGTGTATATAAACACATGTCTTCGCTTTTGCGCTTGGTTAAAATATTTTGATGAATAAATAGATGAACATCTCTGGTTCTATGAACAGGTCAAGTTTAATTTTTGTTTCATAAATAGATAAGGCGCTAAAAATAACTATTCCGTTTACACTAACAATATTTAACAATTATGTCACTATACGTACTTATACAAAGAAAACATTAGTTTCTGTGCTCTTCAAATAACATAAGGAAATATATGTTACGTAATTGATTAACCAGGTAATGTTTGTCGGAGAGGAACTTATTTTTATGTCATAGAATTCTTTTAGTTGGTGCTTACTGCAAATATTTACTGATTGTTCCTCTAACATTAGTCTACGTGTGTATTAAATAGATAGTTCCAAGATAATTTTTTCATTTAAATAATTAAGATTTTAGAAAGCGCGTCAAAGAAGTGTTAATTAACAAACAGCTATAATGTATTTCGTAAACTCTGTATATAATTTATGTAATTCTTGTTAAGACATTTTTCCCTGAATAAAGACATTATGTTCAATACAACAGAACTACGTAGCATGTCCTTTAAGTTTTGCATAGTGGGACATAGAGGGTGCCACTAATAAAATGTCAGTACTAAAAATTAACCTCTATCTTTAGTTAACCTAAATCCAAAGTTTCAGTGCGATATGTGTAGTATTGGAGCTACAACAAACTGTCAAAGTTGACAAGTTAGTTGAAAAATGGAATTAAACCGAGAACATTTTCGCGCATTAATTTATATAATTTTCGAAAACAATTATGTCAACAAGAATGCTTCACTGAATTGGTTTCTGTTTTCGTCAATGAAGCATCACATCAGTCAATAATTTCTCGTTGGTATGGATAATTTAAACGTGGACGAGTTAGTCTTGGCGACGATCCAAAACCAGGTTCACCAAAAACAGGAATCACTGAGGAAAACGTAGATGCTGTGCACAGGATCATCAACGAAAATGGACATGTGACAAATCGCCAGATTTAAGCATTATTGGATATTTCAAAAACCTCAATTCAAACAATTTTGCATAAAAAAATAGGTTCCCGTTGGATACCGCATCTGTTGACCGAAGAACAGAAAACAGTTAATGTGAATTGGTATCAAAAAACTCTAGATCACTTCAACACCGGAAACTCTAAAAACGTGTACAACATTGTCAGTTGTGATGAATCTTGGATTTACTCATATGAGATAGAAAATACACATCAGTCGTCTGTTTGGGTGTTCCAAGGTGATGAAAAGCCGACAAAAGTCATCCGTTTTCGAAGTGTCTCCAAAAAGATGGTCGCGACATTTGTCTCGAAGCAGGTCTTGTAATAACAATTCCTCTACAAGATCAAGGAACTGTTACTGCCAATTAGTATAGAACCATTTGTTTGCCGTGAGTTACCGCACAACTTTGAAAAATCAATTCCGAACGACGAACCATTCTCCACCAAGACGATCCAAGTTCGTACACAGTACGCAAGACAATTGAATTTTTAACGTAACAAAACGTCGAATTGTTAGACCATTCTCCGTACAGTCTGAACCCTTCTTTACCTTTCCTAAAATCGAGAACGAACTGCGTTGTCAAAGGTTCCAGTTATCAGAAGGAGCAAGCAATGCCTTCGAAAACGCAATTTTGGTTGTACTAAAAATCGGGCGGAACAACTGCTTCCAGAGTTGGTTCGAGACCTTGCAAAAGTGCAATAATTTTCGTGTAGAATACTTAGAAAAACAATGAAGTCTTTAAAAGCTATCTACTGTTTTATTCCAGCTTTATATGTAAAACTTAAGAGACAACCCACGTATCTAAGAAGCAGCTAAACCAAAGCAGTATTCATACATGAATATTTCGTTAAATTTTTTTGAGTATGGGTATAATATACCAGGAATTGTGTATATTTATAATATGTGGTTGTTAACCGTGATGTAAGCGGTGAAACATAATGAATATTTTAATATTCTAAACTCCGCAAGGGACGTCATCCTTTCTCGGCTTACTCTACATCTAAAATATTAGAAAAGGACTAAGTTGACGCACCACAAAATTGGAATTTCATACAATAGAAGTTCGGAATGTTACCGGCCTGACACAGAGATGGGGCCAGTATGACCGAATGATGTGTAAGCATATTATTCTTAGATGGCGTGTTGCGAAGTTTCAGACGCGTGAATTTTCTTGCTCGTTAAGCAGGGATGGATATGCAATTGCCTGTTTTACAGTACAATTAGTTCTAATTACAGCACATTTTCAAAATTATTTGCTTATACAGAAAAAAATAATATAATTTTGAAATATAAAGTTTTAAATTGCAATTTATGTTCCGTTCTCTCCGATCGCGTGGTTTAGATATATTTCCAGCAAGCACGAGATCATATTTAAGAATCGCATCTGCAACATATGTATATACAATGTAAAAAGTGGTAAAAATAACAATTATACTTTTTTTATAACACTTCATCAATTTTTCATACACTTTCTATGAACGCCAGTATCATATTAGATTTATCTACTGCACCCATATTTTAAATACAATCAACTACTTTTTACGGTTTTTCCATGTCTCTTCCTGCTATGCGATCTTATTTTATCAATATTCTTCATTTCATCTATGTATATGACATGGTGTTAGCCCTTACTTCACGTTTATTTTACAATTTTACAGGAGCATCGTGTCAGTTGTTAAGATATGCTCGTCATCCCTTTTAAATTTTCTTTGAAATTTTGAAATTTTTTTTGTTCTTTTCATAGTTCCGTAGCAATTAGTTTCTTTTTGTGGAGGGATAAAACGAGATTTGAGATTATATACCAACTGTCGATATATGGAATACGGCCCTTATTCAAGTACGGTTTCAATAAACTATATTCTAGACTTATCAAATGAGAATTCGTTATATTTCTCAATGTCGCTTTTACCACCAGTATACATATGTAATAAAATTTAGAATATTATTCTAAATTTACGCCATTTTGAGGGAATTGATACATTGATGATGATACACGTATGCCAAGAAGGCAAATTATTTTACATCGCGACTATGTGCCATCACACAACGGATCCCGAACATCCAAATTTTAGCCGCTTCACGAACGGAATTGATAACTTATCAAAATGCATAGATTGAAATTTAATACCTCGGAAGCGATTGTGAAAACCTATGAAAACTTTGTATCTGAGGTGACTGAAGGACAATGGGTCCAATGTTTTGAGAACTAGTACCACCGAATGCAGAAGTGCATAGATCGTAAAGGCGAATATTTTGAAAAACAATAAAAAAAGTTAGTTACAAGAATTGATTATTTTCTTTATCATCCGAAACCTACGTATTTATATATTCAACTCATTTCATTACACAAATAATGAACTACATTCCTTCGCCCCCTCAGACACCATATCTGCATTATATAGAAACAACCTGCATGTGGTCAAATTGACGTTATTGGCCAATTAATCAAAGGTACACCTGCGATGTAATTGGCGATATACTGCATGCAGTGGGTACATATGTACGTCTAAAGTAATTACAATCATTTTAAAAATAATATGCGATCTCTTTCGTTGGGAGTAGTTGATCGCATCGCAAATACACTCACCAGGCGTAGTACAAAGGTTAAAAATTGTTGTAACTTGTTATTTCTAAATAGAGCAAAATTCGGGCATCCAGTATCCACAATTTATTGTTAAATTATTTCATCGAAGACATTACAATCTTTCGCGCATCCACCAGATTCTTTGAAATTCACTTCAAAGGGAAATTTTCATAAACAATCCTCCAGGAAGCTATTGAAATGCTGGAGTATCACTTGAAGAAATCCCGCGTTCTATTAAAGTCTATAATTTTTGTGTGATCATTTGCCTCATTGAAAAAGGGCGAAGCATATAAATGAACAGGAAACCACTGATATTGTCTCAAAAATCCTATGTAATAACAGCAGAAAGCTTAAATCGTTAATGTTGCAATATTTTCTTCAAATTGTTTTTGTTTTTATAACTCATATTTATGTGGTTTTTAATAAAAAACAATTTTTTTCTCGTCTGGTTAATCATAAAGTAACATAAAGATAAGTTGATTTACCTACAACAAACGTTAAGCAAGGTCAAGTAATTTAAAACAATATCAAAAAGTAGAACGACATACATTTAAAAAATAAATACTAAACGACAAGTATAAACTTTCATTTGATATTTAAATATAATTCTTAATTTGCCCCACTTTGATTGCTATTATTAGTCGCTTGCTTTTATTTCGCTAAAGAGGAATTAAAAACATTTCTGTATATAAAATAAATATCAAATGGGAACGATAAATTTATTTATTACCAGAGGCTCTTCGATAACATCTAATTAATCACAAATGTCGAGTGTCATTTAGAGTAGCTCCTTTTTTGCATGTTATGTTCTTTAATGAATCAATTAAATTTTATTTTTTGTCTAAAATATAATGTAATTGGCAAATATACAGACTGTATTTAAAAAGTGACGCAACTAACTCTATTAAAAACGTAATTTCTTATATCAAATTTGATTATTTATTATTTAATGTAACCTATTCGTATGTTAATATTTTATTAAGGGATTAGAACAAAGAATACACGCAACATTGAATAAAATTCTATTGGGTTATCGGAAAAGCCATGACGTATTTTTTCTATATCAGTCATAGACATCTGCTTCTAGGTTACTGGGTCGCTAGTATAACTGCCGACGTTTCGTACCCACTTTTATGAGACATCTTCAGTGCTCAACTACTGCTACTGTCTGTCGCACTGAAACTCAGTTTCAGTGCCCTGAAGATGTCTCATACGAGTGGGTACGAAACGTCGGCAGTTATACCAGTGACGCGGTTCCAACCCGGAAGCCCAAAAGCAGATAGTATGGACCACGACCGCGGAAGTCTACGTACCAGATTTACAGTCACAGACTATTTATTAATATACAAAAATATCAATTAATTACATATTGATTGTTTTCTTCGAGAATCTTTCTCCATTTTGCGATGAAAAACTTTACAAGAAACTGATTGACAGCCTCAACTGAGTCGAACGTTACATTACTCAAGGAGTTTTTATGAGACAAAAACAAGTTTAAGCCTGAAGACGGTCTGTAGGATATGGTGGGTATGGCGATATATCCGATCCAATCCAATAATTTTTGACGATCGATCTTAATTTGAGTGTTGACTGGCATTGCCGTGTTGAAATATTACTCCTTTACGATTAATGAGTTTTAGACATTTCTGGATGATATATTTTTTCATACTGTCCAATTAATAATACGCACTGGAAATAATTATTTCGTTCTTTGGTAGGAGCTCGAAAAACACGACAGCTTTGAAAACCAACCAGGCACAGAACATACTCTTCATGTCGGAATTATGACGAACCCAAATACTGAGCTTACTGATGTATCTTAGCTTTTTCATTTGGTTGAGAATGTTTAAATGATGAATAATTAACGTTTTTGCAATCTCACTTGGCATGCGTTGTAGGTTGACTCGATCAACGCCTTTATATTATTGTCATCGACTTTAATGGGACTTCCTGACGGAAGAGGGTGATTGGAACTAAAATCATTAGATAGAATTTCATAAACCATGTTGATATTGGCGTCTTTTTAGAGCACTGTCATCGGCAGTAGAAGAGTAAATTGTGACAAAAACGCACTTTGAACATCCATTTTTAACTTTTCATAAAATTTCATTCTTCAACGTTCAACCAAATCGCTCAATTTTTTTTTAAAAGTTAGTACTGTTAACTTTCATATGACAGAATAAAGATAGATGCAAATGATTCTAACACTTGCAAAAATGAACTAGCACAATTTGTTACAAAAGTGCGTTATAACTTGTCTGAGAATCCAGGAAGATATTTTTGTCCTGGACATTCTTGCATAAACATATTAGTTAAGTAAGAATGGATTCGGTGCACGTTATGAAGGCAGAAAATGGTATATCTTTCGTCTACCGACTTCAAAGAACCTTTTGAGAACATTAAGCAGGAAAAACTAGCATATATTGGAAGAGTATAGAATATCTAAGAAAGTAATATATATGATTGGACTTTTATACCAGGATTATGAACTTAAGATAATAGTGAGCGATTGTCGAAGAAGATGAAATATAAAGTTGAAAAGTTAAGCGAGATATGGATGTGTTTTTTGCCTGTTTTTCCTATTGAAATTTACAAAATGTCAACACTGAAAAGTATAAATAGAAAAGCAAGAAATGATTGAATTTGAGCTCTAAATTAATGGTATAATTTCAAAGAAAAGTGACAATATTTCTACAACTATAACTATATATGTAGATAACCTATACTCTCGAAAGAAAGCGGAAGTATTATTACTGCTAAATCCCCTTCATAAATATTTTAGATCTTTCTCACAAGCTGAAAGACAAGCGTGTAGTTTGTCTTGAAAATTAAGTTTAAAATATATTCACATCCAAACGAATTGTCTGTACATTGTTGAAACGTTACTCTTTTTGGCCCGGCTCGGCTTAAAGAAACAAAAATAAATTTTCCGAAACCGAATCTAATGTTAAAATGGGTGATTAATGGCTTGCAAGAAATCGTAGGTCATACAAATGACATTTTACTGATACATTACTAGAGTTGCCAAATCAAGTCGGCCAACCAGGGTCGCGGAGATATATGCGTGTAGACATAGACAGTAGTCTAATCACAGAATGGTCTTAGTACATCACTATAGCTGTAAGGAAATTGTCATATGTAGTATTTGTTACATTCTAGGGTGTTCGTTTTTTATGTATAGCGTAAATATGTCCGAAAAAGGTTGTGTTTGCGCTGGAATTATTAGAAAACAGGTTCGTTGCAATCATAAACAAATTTACAAAAAATTTTACAGACTTAAAATACGATGGTGTAAAAATATGTTCAGTTTCCGATAAATCTTTGTTTAGGCTGGACGAATTTAACTGTAAAAGATATAAAAATGTACAACATAAATTTAAAAAAAGTGGCGATAATGATTATATTGACTCGTTTTGATTTAATTTTTATGGTAACTGTGTAATTTATCATTACTTTACTTGCTACAGAAGAATTTCGTAAATTCTGGAGTATATAAAAACCCATCCTAATCGATATTGTAAAATCACGTTGCTATTGTGCGTTGCCAAATAGAAAACAATATTAAATTCGACAGTAATGGAATATTGTTGTTCAAAAACTAAGAAATATTTGAGTCAGTATATCATTCTGTATATATATATATATATATTCTGTATATATATATATATATATATATATATATATATATATATATATATATATATATATATATATAAGGTCTAGTAAAAAGAAATCCATTATTTTTGCATTAAATTGAAGGTTTTATTTAGCATAGTTAGAATGATCCGATATATATTTTGTATATATATAATTTCATATATATTGGCAAAAAACTGGGACAGTCGATTTTCACTAGCTTCTCTTGAGGCGAATTTTTCACCAGCAAAATCATTCGCCATAGACAGGAACAGGTAGTAATCACTTGGTGCTAGGTCCGGACTATAAGGTGGATGCATAAGAACCTCCCAATCAAACTCCCGGAGCTTCTGGCGAGTCACTATCGATGCGTATGGCCTGGCGTTGTCCTGATGGAACACAATTCCTCTCCTATTGGCCAAAGCTGGCCGCTTCTGGGCGATTGCTTCCTTCAGACGGTCCAATTGTTTGGCCGTAGGGAAGCAGCTCGATAGGCAAAACCTTCCTGACCGTCAAGCCTGGCTTGGCCACCGTTTGCGCCGGCTTACTACGATTCGACCACGACCGTTTTCGCTTGACGTTGTCGTAAGTGATCCACTTTTCATCACCAGTAACCATCCGCTTCAGAAACGGATCGATTTTGTTGCGATTCAGCAGCGATTCGCAGATGTAAATTCGGTCCATGAGGTTCTTTTGCGTTAACTCGTGTGGCACCCATACATCAAGCTTCTTTTTGTATCCAACCTTATTTAAATGGTTCCAAACGGTTTTTTGTGCAATGTTTAGCTCCTGGGAAATCGAAACAGTGCTTACATGACGGTCGGACTCGACGATTTCCATTATTTTATCGATATTTTCGACAATTGGCCTTCCAGAGCGTGGTGCATCTTTGACATCAAGATTACCGGAACGGAATCGACGAAACCAAAATTGCGCATGATTGACTGTTACAGTATCAGGACCGTAAACACTATTCACATTTTTAGCCGCCTGGCTTGCGGTTTCGCCTTTATCGAAGAAAAACTGTAAAATATGGCGTATTTTAACTTTGCTGGTGTCCATTTTGACGCGCGCTCAAACAATATTAAGTCAAGTAATCACAAAACTGTCTCAGAAGTTCGTTTAGTACGAAATCTTATCTTTCGAACGCCATCTAGCGGAACGCGATCGCACTTATACAACGCGAGATACAGATTACTAAAGCCATCTATTGGAAAAATAATGGATTTCTTTTTACTAGACCTTATATATATTCCGTATATATATATATATATATATACAGAATGATATGGTTGGAAAACATAAACATTTCAATCTTGCTGAATAGAAAAATAAGGTCGATATTATGTTCGCTTTTGATTTTCTAACTTTATCTTTATACCACTTACGTCGTGAATAATTTTATCCGTTTGTAGTTGGTAGTACAAATATCCCTAGATTGAAGTATTTTATCTTCGTACATTGGTGACACTTTATCATGTTTATGATCAAATGAACATTTATACATTTTGATTTTAGCCACGGTTCGAGAAAATTCACACCTTATGGGAGAAAGACATATGACTAAAAAGAAGAAATGTACATTTCAAGTAGTTAGGTTATGGTTATCAATGTACATGTCAAAAATAAGCAAGTTGTATCATTAAGTATATCCGCAATACACTTTTTCCATCTCGTTAAAGTCTGAATTTATGTCTATAATTCATTTAAAAAATTATGGCAAGGAAAGAAGACGCACGAAGAATTTTACAATACTACTCCTTGTTAGGGAACGAGTTCAAAGCACTAAAATCCGACTAGAAGTCTGAGGAATACAGCGCTGACACAGAGGCGACACTACATATAGGTTTACAGTAGTTTTAGTTCTGAAACTTTTTGAATACGCTGTGTATAATAAGCGCGAATTATTTTAATTATCAATGCAAGATTATATTAGCGTAGCAAGTATTAATAATAATGTTCTTTTTGGGTATATATTATATTTAATAATTTGTTGTTAATTTAATACTTGCTTACAAAACTAAATTTAAATGTTAATTTATTTTCGTGACCTTTAAATTTCTTAATATGGACTTGATCAAAAACGTTTTAAATTTATTTCGGTTATATATACATACCGAGTTTCTATAATTCCGCAGTAGCTATTCAATCAAAAGTGATGAGTCTTAAATAAATTCGGGAAATTTTTAACTAGAAATTTAATTGCTTAGAAATAGACAACTGGAAGAATGAAATATAGTAAAATTTACTACACATTAACGTAAAATATTTACGATAACGCTGACAGAAACAAAAATGTTAATAGATCCACAACAGGAAGTGAATTTATAAACTGAATCTACAAAAAACAGTCGCAAATTATTATCTCTAACTTAATTTGATTGGTGAAGAAAAAAATATTTCTATAGATTTGGCATTTGTGTATTTGTATTACTACATTCAAATATCAGGCTTCTGTCTATCTTCATCCAACATCCAATTTATATTCCTAAAGTGCATAAAAATAAAATTGTACTGATATATAATATACTATATTTGCCAAAGGAGTTTATTCCCTCAAGAAATTTGGTTTAAATACTTATATTCATTTACGGCGTGATTCATTTTTTTGTCAAATAAATATATTTTTCGAGATACGTTTGTTAAATTCACGAAAAAATGAAATTGTTATAATACATTTGCGTCTCTAAATAACCGCCGAATTTTTAAGCTCAACCTTAAAACAACAATCTCCGTAACAAACAACTATCTGACAAACGTTAGTATTGCAGGTATTTCCACTATTTAATTATTTAATAACCGTAAAAGCATTGTATGCTGGCATTGTAGATGTTCAGCTTCTAAAATACTTCGCAACATGGTTTTGAACTTTTATACATAAAGGTTTCAGAATTTACCGCATTATCTGGAATTATAAAGGTTTTGTTATGTGAATGTATCTTCAAGAAAAGAAATACCTCAGTGTTGGCAATAAAATTTTTAAGTAAATTAATACGCGTTTTTTAATTGCGAAATGTAATTAGTGTAATTTAATAAACACTATTTACAAAATTGCATATACCAGATGTAGTCTGCTACACCTGGTATATGTAACCAGTTTTTTCGTAAAAAAAAAAAACTACATAATTTTCAAGACAATGGAAAAATTTATTTATTTAAAGTATTGGCCATTTGATTCTACACATCTTGCCCATCTTTCAAGCAATTTATGGGTGCCGTCCCAAAAAAACTCTTTGTCCATTGAGTAAAACCATTCATTGAGCCATTTTCTGACATCTTCGAAATTGGTGAAGTGCTGCTCTGCAACTGCATTGATGCGAAAGGGTGATAGTCGGACGGGGCAAAATCTGAAGAATACGGCAAGTGCGATATTATGTCCCATCCAAGTGCTTTCAACGTTTCCTTGACCGGTTTTGCTGTATGAGACGGCGCGTTATTGTGTTGTAAAATCACTTTACCGTGTCTTCGGGCCCATTCTGGAGGTTTTTCTATCAGTGCATGATTCGAATTGATAATTTGTTGTCGGTAGGGATCAGTATTGACTGTTTCACCAGGTTTAAACAGTTACACCACCCCACTCTGGTTCCTCCAAACACAGAGCATTGTCTTGCGACCAAAACGATTTGGTCTTGGAGTCGATGGGCAGGCTTCGCTAAGTGATAGCCATGATTTTTTGCCCTTAGGATTTTCGAAATAAATCCATTTTGCATCACCCGTCACTATTCGATGCAGAAATGACTGCCGATCATACCTTTGAAGTAGCATTTCACAGACGATTTTTAGATTTTCAATTTGTCTGTTATTCAATTGATGTGGCACCCATTTTCCCATCTTTTGGAAATTTCCCATTGCTCGTAATTGGTCGCTAATCGCTTCTTGGGCCACATTTAACGCTTCTGCCAATTATTTTTGAGTTTAGGTTGAGTCTTCATTCAATAACTCTTGCAGTTTTGCATCTTTCTGTTGCGCATTGAAATCACCACTTTCGAATTGTCGAAACCACGCCTCACATGTTTTCACAATAATGATCTTTTATACAACAATACGACAAGTTCAAACAGAAAATTGACTTTGTCATGCTAAAGAGATTGAAGTCTTTGACTGATCATGAATTATATGTCTCACATGAGTTGAAAACTACTTCCTCTATGCGTTTTGTAGATCAACAACTGCTTCCTTTTATTATATATTATTATTTCATCCACAAGGGATGTAATCGTTGCTGGAAAGCTCTTGGAATAGTTTGTGAATTATTACAAGTAAGATTTTCTACTTCGGAAATCATGACTCACTAGATGTAACTTTTATTAACGTTTGATTTCCTGAAAAGTAAACGTATATGTATTATTAATTGCAAGATACTTTCTATAAAATTTTTATCAGCAGTTACAAGTTAATTCTTCGAATGCTTTTAATTCTAGAATTTTTATTTCTAGATCATTAATACGTCAACAGTATCATCAACATCTACAATTATTAAGAAATGCCTATTCAAAATTCTTATAAATTATTATGTAATAAATAATAAATAAAACATAATATAATATTTGCTTCGCATATTTGTCTAGTACAGTTATACTGTGTGACAAAGAAAAAAGAATCACCAGTAAAAGAATATATTTTTAAACCAAATTTTGTACAAATGGTTATTGTGTTTATGGCAAAAATTTAATAATGAGTTGCCGCTCCACGTAAACGAATAAATTCTGCTGTTTGTCGGAGCATTCTTCTAATAAGACATTCTATAGACTCATGTGGAAACATTCCGAGCAACTTGTAGGGAATCATAAAGTTGTTGTAATGTTATTGGAGCATTAGGAAGTAAATAACCCCTTCGACCTATCATAGCACAGTCATGATCTATGGATGATAGATTTGGTGATGGCGCACACCAATAGAAAATATTGATGTTAGCCTCTTACAGGAATGGTAATGTAGTAGCTGCTACATCAGGATGAGTATTACTTGAATATAGCGTTATTTAGCGGTTCGATATATGAAAAAACGAATACTTTCAGAACTTCGTAGATGTATCTTTGAGCATTTAAACGGCCTAAAAGAAATACTAAAGGAGTCCTACTTCCTATGCTTCTTCTATATGTCACTGAATTCGTTTGTTTGAGTTGATTTCCGTTTTCATTTGTGAGTCTATGATGGTCGTAGTCAAGTCCGACGTTGAAGAGGAGAAAGGTTTTTGAAATTTTTCATAGAACTTGAGACAGAATTTACTGGTTTAAGGTCCTTGGAAGCGATTTAAATGCCCAAAGGTACATTTATGCACCATCCGCTTTAGCGCACATGCAAGAGTAAATAATATCATATTCTAGTAAGACAATATCGTGCTCATATTGCAGCTGTTACATCACGATTACTCATCATTATTTTCAAAAGGCTTAGCTGGTCGTCAGATCTATCGCCCATTGAACATGTTTAGGATATGATAGGTCAAAGAGTTGGTATGTTTCCTAACCCTCCAGTGAACTTACAACAACTATATAATGCTGTACAGGTTGCTTGGAATGAGCTTCCATAGAAGTCCATAGAACACCGTATTAAAACCATGCGAATAGTAGAATGTTTTGACTTACATGGAGTGGCAACTAATTATTAAACTTTCTCTACCGAGGGTACGAATTTTTCAATGAAAACCTAATCATTTATTATTCTCCTTATGCAGTAAACATTTGTACAAAATACGGTTTAAAAATATATACTCTGACTACCGTATATTATCAAATTTCTTCGTTTATATGTTTTTAAGTTTTTTTTAATACAATTTTCAAAATGTGTATTGAATTTCTTCAGAATTTATTTAATAAATTACATAATAATAACAAACAATAATTATTTCTTGGAAGTGCAAATATTTTTTAAGCATCTGATCTTACTTATCTAATTTATACAATTTACGGATACATAGACACAGCCGAGTGGAGTGCATTGTATTTTATGAAAGCTTCGTCTGGTTTAGTATCTGAATTGTGTTCTAGCTAGGCAGACATACAAAAAACGACTTTGAAACGACCCGATTTGATCGAACAATGATCCTAACTTTTCGTCTAAATACTCGAACTAATAGAAATAAAAGCAGTAGTAAATATTTACTTTATTGATTTAGAATGTGGACAACGCACTTTGTTTAAATAAAAACTACATATGTATGTGTACATACATATTACATTTTCAACTGAAATTTGTTAAAAAAAGATTGAACCATGTACGTGTGTCTACGAACGTAACATATATCTTGAATTCAAATAAATTCTATCTCTAAGTAGCCTGACAAAAAGTGTAATTTGTAAGATATTTTCTCAAATCATAAACTTCCGACATGATTTTGAACTCAAGCTCTACTTAAAGATTTATTTCGACCCATGATTAATAATATAATTAATTAAGAAATAATAAGTAAAATATTATTTTTAAAATTCTACCATTTGTGAAAGAATATTAAATTCGTATTATTATAACATTAAAAATTAAAAATAAATATAATTTATTTCGTTATTTACTAATTGGTTTAGAAAGTTCTATGTATATTTTGAATCCAGAACTGTAACATTACCTTACAAGACCAGGCACGGCCTAAAATATTTATATCCTTGCCATAGACTGTCGTTATATCAACGTGGAGCATACTACTCTTGTATGAAATTATTTAACGAATTGCCCAGGGAAATAAAATCTTTGGAAAATTACAGTGCAATGAAAGGTAAATTGTATAAATTACTTTTGAGTATAGAGCCATACTCATTAGAGGAATATTACAACTACTTAATGGTACGGTAGATCTAGAAATGCTTTGTTACTTTTTTTGACTTATTTTCGTGTACAGATTTTAGAATTTAAAAAATTGTATTGTTAGTCCACTGAAAATTAAATAAATGACAATGACTATGACTTTAACTACTGGGTTGTTGGAAAAGTTTTCTGTTTTTCATCATTTTTATCATTAAATTAATGATTGCCTGTTTTCTTCGATTGCCTTTTATCATCTTTCGGTGCGCTTCATAATTACTTGTTCATAGAAGGACTTATCCTCATTAACAAAAAATTTTACAAAGTGCAATGTTACATCATGAGCGGAATTTTGAAGTTTTAAAGATAGGGAAACAAAAGATAGTCTAAAGGCGCGAAATATGAAAGGTATGAATGGTGTGACATGCAATCAAATTTGTGCGTGGTCTCGAATTATTGTGATGAAATATAATTCCTCTACAATTAACGAGTTCTGAATGGTTCTAGACGGTGAATTCGTTCAAACTGTCCAATTTCCGACAGCCAGATTTGAATAAATTTTCGTTCTTTAGCAGGTGTTCGAAAAGCACAGCACGTTTGAAACTCTAACACACTGAGTGTTACTCTGATCAATATTTGCTTTCGATTGCATTTGAAGCGAATCTTCAGGACGTGACCAAGATCCTTTTCTACCATATTATTGTAAACAATCCACTTCTCATCACCAGTTATCAGCCTCTTCAAAAAAGAAGGGTCGTTTTCCTCAGGTTTATGGAATGTCGCAGATGTATATATCGCCGTTCAGTCAATTTTTTGAGTTCGCGAGAAATCTGGCTGGCTGACATATTCATGTGATCGTAAAAACTTATATGATGGACGTTTAACTTTTTATATTCTCTCTTGGTTGTATACGGTGGGTTACGATTTTCATGACGACTCAGTATTATTATAATAGAGACATAGCTTAATTTTATCATGAAGATAAATTTTAATGGAGTATGTAGTTAATTGAATTAATCAAAAAAGATAAGTCAAATCCCCTTAGTACATCAATGTTCATATTCTATATACGTACTTCGATAACTAAGTTTTCATTATCAGCAGATAATTCATCACACTTTCTAATCCTAACCAACAAATAAAAAATAAGGCAAAATATTATTTAACGCAAAAGATAAAACTGACCCTATGGAGAAATGCAGTGTTTATAAACTTCAATGCCTAGAATATAATAGTGTGTACATTGGCCAATCAGGGAGAACATTAAAAATTAGAATGGAAGAAAATCTACATAGCCTAAAATACCAAAAAATTATTTTTGGTATTTTAACTTCAGCAAACAACTAATAGAAAAGAGCCATATCAAAAGCACCTTATTTTGAGACTCTATCCAAAAAAGTAGCAATGTTCCTTAATGAAAATCTGAGTAATAATATAGTTTTTAAAACATATTAATTTAGGCAAAATATTATTTAACGCTAAAAATAGACCTGATCCTATGGAGAAATGCGGTGTTTATAAACTTCAATGCCCAAAATGTAATAGTACGAGGCCAATCAGAGCGAACATTCAAAATAGAACAAAAGAACATCTACGATGCCTAAAATACCAAAGAAATTATTATAACTTCAGCAAACATCTAATAGAAACGAACCCTAATGTGCATAAAGATTTTAAACTGGAAATCCTTCACATATGTAACAAAAGTCTGAAACTAAATTTCTTGAAATACGTGGATATTAATAAGTGTAATAAACACAATCCTTCTTACCCTCCTTAATGATCAATTAAATTTAAACAGTTCACCTCTTTTAAACTTATCCTAATTATTAGCACTCACTATTTTTATTTTAATCTCTTATTCCAATTGTACGTAATAATTTCATTAGTTCTTAATGTTGTTCTGTTATTTATATTTATAGATATTTCAAAGAATGCTCTTTTACCGACATATAATTTTGTATGTATATTTTACCTCTACTCTTTTCTTGTGATTTTTTTTCGTTTTCCTATATAAAGGAGATTGTAACCTGTATTGTACTTACTTACTAAATATATAATATAGTAAGAAATGTAGACAAAGTGGAATTTCACAAAGTAACGATCTTCACAATCAATTATTGAAAATCCTAATTATGATATAAGAACTAAACGTATGTATTTCCTATAATACATCGCAAAACTAGTTTATGATATATTGCATAAATTCCTATACAACATTCTTAAACCAAACAAACCAAAACGAACAGTACAAATATGTTCCTTCCCTTTCATTCACCGCGTTCGCTTAAACTCTGTTGATACATACAGCGCTATAGAATCAAATATTTGGTAATTTGTGAAAACCATCTTTTGTATCGTATTACAAATAATCCGCCAATTAGTTATTTACTAAATGTTTACTTACAGTTCCAATATTGAATGGTTATTTGCATGTTCCTAAAGAAAGTCGAAATATTGTTTATGTATCGAAATGAAAGAAACCAATATTGTTTCCATATTATGTACCTGCTTTACGTAGAAGTTGACCTTTACAACATACTAAACTGTCTAAATGAAAAAATATAAATATAAAATGATTTTCTCAGCAAATGGATTAAATTAGGAATGTGTTGAAAAACATAATTAAACACCTGCGGTGTTTTAATTAGGTGCTCGTACATATACGCATGTACTGACATAAAATTTTCAAAAATTACATACTATATATTGATTTTATGCCAAACGATGTGCAAAAGTTTTATAAAGTGACATCATGTAATAAAAATTTCATAAGAAAGGTTTACACGAAACAAAATAGTGGTATACTCGTTATTTAGACAGTTATTTGGACTGTTAAGAAAGTTAATTCGAAACAAAGTTGATGAAAGCAGAACATTTAATATGAATTTAATAACTCGAAAATGATTTTTTTCTGTTTAAATAAACGCATTCGTTTTAACAAGAATCGACGATTGCCGCATTTGTTGAAATATATTTATCTAATTTAACGGTAGATGCAAGTCGCTTTTAATGATTGATGACCTTCTTCATGTTTTTTTAAGGAAACTGTTGCAATGACTGTCATGATTCGCTGAATGTCCTGGAGAATCTCCCACGTAAACAATTTTAAGTATCAGTGGAATTATATATTGGTGACCTTAAAAGTTCTTGACCTTAAATGCTGCATTATCAATTATTAAGAAGAAAATATAATTCTCTAATTAATTTTAAACGAAGTGTATAAATTTGAAGTTATTAAAATGTGTTCCGAATATTTTAAAGAGTAGGATCGAATATCGATAATAAAGCAATTGACTTTTACGTATTTATTCTATTTTCATTAGTACTGTGTTATTTCTACTTGTTGAAGATAAGTTTGTCGCTTATATAAGAATTTGTTTTCCCTGCCATAAAAGGAAATTAAATAAGTTTATATACCGTGCTTTCATATTAAAATGCTACAAACACCATATCATATTATATTCGGGTCTAGATACCGAATGCCGATCGGAATGTAAAGTGGTGGGGCGCGAGTCAGTCGAATCACAACAACGACTGACTACAGATTACAGATGAAGTAGTTGTTCGTGGTACTTAGCGGCTAGTACGATCAGTAAGTCAGTTATAGTCGTGATTCAAATGACTCGCTCCCCACCACTTTACATTCTGATCGGTATTCGGCAGCTAGACCCGAATATAATGTGGTACAGTTTTCGTAGCGAGGTAAAATGAATGCACGGTATATATATATATATATATATATATATATATATATATATATATATATATTGGGTCTGGGAAAAAGTTCGTGGCGTTTTTCCCGATAGATGGCATTGGTTGCCGATAACTAAAGAACAACAAGTCACAGCGACACCACCGACGGCTCGTTTTTTAGATGACCTTCCGTTAGTTTGAGCGTAGAAACATTGTAATCGGTGCAGTGGTTGGAAAGTTATTCGCACTTGAAAATGGAGAAGAATAATGAGAAATTTCGCTATATTCTGCAATATTATTATGATAAGGGGAAGAACGCTGCGCAGGCTTGTGATAAAATTTGTGCTGTGTACGGTGAAGGTACTTTATCGAAATCTGTTGCGCGGAAATGGTTCGCTCGCTTTCGTTCTGTAAATTTCAATGTGAAAGATGAGTCACGCTCCGGTCGTCCAATCACTGAAAAATCTGATGAAATTCTTGAAAAAGTCCAACAAGATAAGCATATCAGCAGTGTCGATATTGGCATGGAGCTAGGCATTGACCACAAAACTGTTTTGAACCATTTACACAAAGCTGGTTACAAAAAAAAGCTTGACGTATGGGTTCCTCATGAGTTGAGCGTGAAAAACATGATGGACCAAATTAACATCTGCGATGCGCTGCTGAAACGGAATGAAATCGAGCCGTTTCTGAAACGTTTAATAACCGGAGATGAAAAATGGATTACGTACGATAATCGGAAGCGTAAAAGATCGTGGATAAAGGATGGTGAGCCGTCACAAGCGTTCGCTAAGCCAACATTGACGCCAAAAAAAGTGATGCTGTGTGTATGGTGGGACTGGAGGGGAATCGTCCACTACGAGCTACTTCCAACTGGTCAGACGATTGATTCTCAACTCTACTGTGCACAACTAGAGAGATTACGCCAGGCGATTGAAAGAAAACGGCCCGAATTGATTAATAGGAAAGGTGTTGTCTTCCATCATGACAACGCCCGACCACACACTTCTTTGATGACCCGTCAAAAATTGAGAGAGTTTGGTTGGGAAGTTTTGATGCACCCACCTTACAGTCCGGATATAGCACCCTCTGACTATCATCTGTTTCGATCTCTGCAGAACTCTCTCAATGGAATTAAGTTGGTTTCAAAAGAAGCCTGTGAAAACTACTTGATTCAGTTTTTCGACCAGAAACCACAGAAGTTTTTCACCGATGGGATCATGGATCTACCAAAAAAATGGCGAAACATTGTCGATAATAATGGAGCATATTCGGTTTAAATGAATTCGTCCACGCGCCATGCGGGGACCAGTTGAATTTTACTGAAAAAACGCCACGAACTTTTTCCCAGACCCAATATATATATAATCGATCCCCCATCTATCTTTCGGTGTAGGGGTTAACATTACAATATACATTATGTCTTATGTACAAAGTCTCTCCACAACTTCCTATTCTTGGCTATCTCTCTTGCAACAGACATTGATTGTCCTCTTTTGTGTATGGCCTTTGCTATTACTTTTTCCCATGTTTCTTTTGGTCTTCCTGATCCTCGTTTTGTTTTTATTCTAGCTTCAAAAATCCTCCTTGCTGGTATCTTATCTTCCATACGTTGTAAATGGCCCCACCAACTCAGTTGCTTTTCCTCAATATATTCCATTGTAGAACCTATTATGTAACTCCTCTCTTACATCTGTGTTTCTTTTTCTATCTTTCCGTGTTATCCCTTTACTGCCTCTGAGGTATTTTATTTCTAATGCTTGCACTTTGCTTTTCAAGCTATTCGTGAGTACCCATGTTTCACTAACGTAAGTAAAAACTGGCCTGTAGATCGTTTTGTAAATAGTCATCTTGGTTTTCGTGCTAACTTCTTTCTCTCAAATTACAGTAGTTCTCAATGAATGGTAGAGTCTAGATGCTTTGTCAATTCTCTCTGTTATATCCATGTATTGATTACCATTTCTATCGATTGTTACCCCCAGATACTTAACACATGGATCAATAAGTCCCGAGACTAACCCATAGATGGCGCTCGTAGTAAACCAGTAACCACGTCTTTCTAGAGTACTAACCTTTGCTTGAAACGTGTCAAAATTTTAAGTCGATCGGACCAGAAACAGCTGAGTTATCGAGGTTGGAGTAAAGTCGTTTTGTAGTTTGTTTAAACAATGGAAAAAACCGAGTTTCGTGTTCTGATAAAACATTTTTTTTTAATGGGTAAAAACACCACGCGAGCAAAACAATGGATTGAAAAATGTTACCCGGACTCTTGTCCATCAAAAGCAACGATTTGTCGGTGGTTTGCCGAGTTTAAACGTGGTCGTACCAACACAAATGACGCGGAACGCTCGGGTAGACCTGTGGAAGCCGTAACAGCCGATACAGTTGTGAGTGAAGTGACAAAAATTATAATGAAAGATCGTAAAGTGAAGCTCCGTGAGATTGCTGAGATGACACAGATATCATATGGAAGTGTATTTACTATCCTTCATGAAAAATTGAGCATGAAAAAGGTTTTTTCCAAGTGGGTGCCGCGATTGCTCTCGATGGAACAAAAACAGCAACGAGTCGATGATTCAGAAAGCTGTTTATCGCTATTTACTCGCAACAAAAAAGATTTCTTGCGTCGTTACGTGACCATGGACGAAACATGGATACATCACTACACTCTAGAGTCGAAGCGGCAGTCATCTGAGTGGCGCACAGCTGGCGAAAGCCGTCCGAAACGTCCGAAAACGCAGCAGTCAGCTGGCAAAGTCCTGGCGTCAGTTTTTTGGGATACACATGGCGTGATTTTCATTGACTACCTCGAAAAAGGTAAATCGATCAACAGTGATTATTACATTGACTTACTGGTGCTTTTGAAGGAGGAAATCGCAAAAAAACGACCGCACATGCAGAGAAAAAAAATCCTTTTTCACCAAGACAATGCACCCTGCCACAAGTCGATGAAAACAATGGCAAAATTGAACGAATTGGGTTTTGATCTGCTTCCCCACCCCCCATATTCGCCAGATTTAGCCCCCAGTGACTACTGGCTCTTTGCTGATCTTAAAAAAATGCTCCAGGGAAAAAGATTTGGCTCAAATGAGGAGGTCATCGCTGAAACTGAAGCTTATTTTGAAGCGAAAGATAAATTTTTTTATAAACATGGTATTGAAAAATTGGAAAAGCGTTGGAACCATTGTATCACTCTAAAAGGTGATTATGTTGATGAATAAAAAAAAATTTTGCAAAAAAAATGTTGTTTTCATTGTTAGTCTCGGGACTTACTGATCCATGCGTTAAATTGTGAAACCTGCTCTATTCTTTTGTTTTCAATATATATGTTTAGTGTCTCTTCAGTTTTTTGCGATGTTACCATTACTCTCGTTTACTGTGTGTTTATTTTCATTCCATACTCCTTCAATGAGTTATTCCATACATATATCCAGATTGTTTTGGAGGCTTTGTTCACTATTTGCCATAACTACTAAGTCATCCGCATATACGCATTCAGAGATGTCCATTGGCTCCATGTAACTGTATCCTATATTTAGTTTTTTTAATGTGCTTTTGCAATTTTTCAAAACTTCATCAATGAATATGTTGAACAGTACCGAGCTCAGCACTCCTCCCTGTTTTAATCCGTCTATAGTTACAAAACTTCCTGAGGTTCTGTTGTTACTAATTACATAGTTCATATTTTCTGTGTACATTCTTTTTATGGCTTTGATTAGTCTATTGTTCACTCCTCTTCTCTTGAGGATTCTCCATACTCTGTTCCTAGGGACACGATCAAACGCTTTCTATAAGTCTATGAAAGCGAAGAATGCTTTTCTCTTTCTCATTAAGGTTTTATCTATTATGTGTTTTATCGTGAAGATATGATCATTTGGACTTCTTCCCTTTCTGAAAGCACTCCTAGCTTCATCTAGCGTTGTCGCTGTAAAAATAATAAGTTTGTATACAATTGTATATAATTAGGCAAAAGTCTACAAAAATGAATTACATTCATATGATTACGAATAGGTTTTCAAAGGCTTTTTGCTCTATACAATCCAAAGAACGAACTACCACATTTATTTTCAAATAAATCATAATATAGTGCTTTATGGTAATCAGTTATGAACTTTTTCCAAATTATTTGTCTTTATTTGCAATCTTATCAATCAATGTTCTTATGATCAACGTTTAGTGAATGACATCCTCACTTTTATTTGGGGTAACATTTCATCTTCAAGCGCTGCATAAATGTAGGAATTTAATTTAATCGAAAATACAAGTTACGGAAAAGATGGAACTCGTTAACAGGATCAATTTCTTAAATTCAACTATTATTATTAAACAATAGAATAGTTTAGAATATTTAGAGAGGCTTGTTTATTAATTACATTATTTTAAATAAGATGGCTGTCTTCACCTCCATGATTTTTGGAAGTGCTGCTTGCATAGAAAAACCTAATTAAAAAAATTAAAACCACGGAATATCATACAATAATAAATACTAAGACTAGTATGTTAATTATATTACAAAATACGACGAAAAAAAACTATAAACAAAGGTTTCGAGTTTTTTAAGTTTACTAAAATCCTTAACAATTCAGAAACATGAAATTGTTGTATTGTTAAATTACTACCTTAGCAAACATATCTAAAATAAGGCTAATTATACACCATTACTATTTTAAAAATATACTTTTTTTATCAATTTTATTATAGAATATATGTATCTGGATTGGGTTGAGTTGGGTTACTGTACTGTTAAATTACTAACTTAGCGAACGGATCTAAAGTAAAGCTAATTATATTTTCACCATTACAATTTTGAAAATATATCTATTTTTATTAGTTTTATTATAAGACACATTTTGGTTGCTAAATAAATATCTACATATCTTCAAAAAATATATTAGAAATTTTATTTTCAGATACCTTTGTTAGACAACCGAATATACACCTATTCTATTTAAGTCGTTTCCCGCTAGATGTCAACCAATGAATTGAAAAGCAATTTCTAAAGTTTTAATTTATTTGCTACTAACCTAATTGTAGTTACAATACTATAATAAAATTTATATTGTATAAAATATGTCTCTTTTAATGAAAAGTACCGTTTTATACAATCTTTCACATAACATGTACACTAGTTTACCAATTAATAATATCAACAAGTGTTCTTCAGTACTAACTAATCAAATTAGACATTATGCTGCTCGAAAAGGTACTAGAGAAAGAAGACAAAAAGCAAAAGTAAAGGTAGAAGAAGTCAAGGTTGGATTCATACCTCATAATCAACGTGATAAAGACAAGTAAGACTATAAATAATGTATTTAGAAATATATTAAGTTCATCCTAAAGTGATCCGATACTGCAGTATCTTACCAACATTTCTATTTATATTTTTATTAATATTCACAACAAATTTTTATATACGCAAATATTATTATAGACTCCTTGCACTAAGACCAAGTCGTAAACTTGATGATTCTTGGATGAGATTTCCTACAGATGATGTGTATGTAGCAAAGTATTATAGGTGGAAAGAGTATGACTTCAGAGAAGCGGTAGAATGTCACAGAGAAACACATCATCCTGAAATATACAATCAGCCCAGTGCAAAAGTTCATGTAACAATTGAATTGAATATGACTGGTGAAAAGAAAAATAAATTTTTAGATAATTTCAGTAGTGTAGTAGCAATTCCTCATAAATTTGATCTTGGTGAAGAAAGAGCAATACTTACATTCTCTAAAGAGCCAAAAATATTAGAAGAAGCATTGCAAGCAGGTGCTGAGTTAGTTGGTGGGCCTGAACTCATTAAAGAATTTCAGAATGGTAATCTTAGCATTCATGATTTTCAATATATTCTGGCACACCCTAATATCTTACCAGAATTAGTAGTCCTAAAAGGATTAATGAAAAAAAAATTTCCAAATATTAAAAATGAAACATTAGTGGTGGACTTAGTTGAGGCAGTTAATAAATTTAAAACTGGAATTCAATATTCCGGTCTCAAGGATGAGTTTGAAAAAGATTTCGGTTCTATCGAAGCTGTCATTGGAACAGTATGTATAATTCATAATATTTCCTATTAGTGTACATATTTTTTTAAGCTTGACATGGATTCAGAACATTTGGAAGAAAATTTTGATGCACTTATAAATAGTGTTCATAAATTCCAACCTAAGAGACAGGGATCATTTGTTACAAGGTAAATATATAGAATTATATTTCTGTAATTAAATATTGCTTAAATGATTCATTAGATGTTTGCTGTGGAGTCCACCATCTAGAGAAAGACTTAAAATTAGTTATGAAAAATATTTAAAGAAACTTGAAGAAAAGTCAAAAGGTGAAGCAAAGGGATCAACTGCAGTAGAAGAAAACCAACTTGAAAGTAGTGCAGCATCATAATTGCAAAGAATATACTGAGTTTTTAAATAATATTGTCTGAAAATAGAGAGTTTAAGAAATTGACATGTTTTATTGAAGAATAATATTTGAAAAAATTGCATGCGACTTAAGTTAATGTTTTTTATATAATATTCTTGTACTCTAGTAATCTTTTTCCATTTTCCTTAAAGTATTCAAATTTACTACAACGACCTCTCTTATGCACACATGCGGTATAGCACCTGTAATTACAAAATGTTTCAAATGGGTCTATTGCCAAACCTAAATCCTTCACTATAATGTGCACCTGTACCAAAAAAATAATTTACTTCTAGATTGCTGTACACAGTTAGAGAAATGAGATCTTTGCAGGGAGTGTTTTTGATAGACTAGTGAGTGAGTTGATTAATTTTATATAAGAGATATCTATTCTAATTTGTGGAGTAGTTACCTTCTTTGTGTATTTACTTTTTTTATTAAAATGTTCACATTGTAACAATGTATCAGAATGACAAAGAATTGGATTGTTTAATAAAATGTGTCAGATAGGGTAATATTGTTGTGGTATTTTAAAAGTAGTTTCACAAGTTACCTCAAAGTTACTACTCACAAGGGCTAGAGTAAAGTACAAAAAATTTTACTATTTTACCAGTGAAGAACAGGTAGGGAAGCTATGGAATTGATGAAAATATTTAATTAGTTTATTTTAACGAGAAGTCTGCTTTTTAAAGTGTCAATATTTCAGTCTAAAGTTTCATGTGTATCTAAAATATCAAAAAGAAATATTACAAAAAAAAAATCAAAGATTTTTATACAAAATTTTCAACTGAGGTGATTGATTCCTTTCCTTTGTAAAACTTGCATTGATTTTTGGTTTTCATATTGAAAGTTGACAATGTCGAAGATGCTGGTTTCGTTTTGATTGTATATCATATTGCTCAAAAACATCAATGAGCTCGCATGTTATTGAAAACATTTAAATTTAAGACCAGAGAATTGTAGCTAACATATACATCATTTGTTGCAGAGAGTAGCGAAGGAAGAAAGTAGTTATATTATTCAGACACCTTTTACACTGTCCAGAAAAATTGCAGAATATGTGCAACTTCTAGACATTAATAGAGTTACATTGAACACTTTTTGAGAAAGAGTTCTACACTACTTGCTAATGATGAAGCAGATATGCCAAGCTTGAGGCAGTGTGGATGATGACTTTAATACAGAAGGAATGTCGAGCATAGTATTATGAATAAAGTGAAAAATTTTACAAAAACTTAGCAAAAACGTTTTCAACGGTGGTCCTATCAGTTTTATATGTATAATCAGCAGTAGCACCAAATGAGTGATGTTTTATGAGTAAAGTTGAATAATCTTCCGGGTAATCAGGTATAGAAACCGATGGGCGACAATTGAAATATACGTTAAGAACGGAATTTTACTTTAGATGTTTACATAAATAATGCAAAACTTTCCAATTATTTAGCGTTTAAATTTAATGTGAAATAAATAATATAAATATTACAATATGTGTAGAAATGTATATTGTAACAACATACAATCTATTTTCTACAACAGCATAAAAACTTTAGGTATTTTTTTTTACTACTTCGTTACATTATATAAATAAAACTTTATTATTAAATATTGTACGCGTCAGACCATGGACTTCACCTGCAAATGAGATAAACTGCTCAGATCTACGTATGGCTTATCTTTAGAAAAAACATTGTACAGATTTAGCAATACGTTTACTTATATATTTTTTAGTTTCTTACTCATTGTGATATTTAGTACAACATGCTAAAAGTCTGTGCTGTAGGATATCAAAATATTGGCTTCCAACTTTTGCTAGGGCTCTATTTCAGCAATTGCACCCCGGTGTAGTAGGCTTATTGTCGTAAACACTTTTCATCAGATAGCCCCACAAGAAAAAAATCTAGTGGGGTTATCTCACAAGGTCTGAATGACCAATCGATGTCGCCCCTTTGAGAGAACACGGCCAGGAAATTTGATGTGAAGAAAAGTGATTGTTTCGCTTGCTGTCTAATATCTTGTTGAAACCGCATGTCATTCACGTTGAAATTATTGACTTCATTGAAAGAAAAGTCGTTTAGGATTTCCCAATAATTTAAATCACTAACAGTAACAGCGTTGCTATTCCATCCTCAAAAAAATATGGGTCAATGATTCCTCCCGGATCCTAGTGCATTTTTTTAGGAAGACATGGATCTCTCTTGAAGAATATGTGCATGTTCGCTACTCCATATACGACAATTTTAGTTATTCACAAAGCCACACAAGTGGAAGTGAGCTTCACAGCTTCATATCAGTTGTTTATGCAAGAATCGTTATCAATTTCCGTGTTCTTTAAAACTCATTTAATAATTGTACGGCATTTCTGGTGGCTCATTAGTTTAAATTCTTGCGTGAATTGATTTATTCATTCATAAAATTTGTTTAGTAGTACTGTATGAAGAAGCCAATTGCTATGCACGATGACGAATTGACGTGGTTGGTTCCTTATGCACACTATCACTTACCCGAACAACATTTTCCTCGGAACTGCTTATGTGCCGATACCGGATCCTTGGTTTGTCAGTAACCACAGCTGTTTCAAATTTTTGCACTAGATTACGAACTACATGCTCACTTACATCCATAAAGTGGTAGAACTTTTCTTCGCGTATTCGTAACTGATCCTTTGTTTTCATAATAAGTTTTTATGGTTTGCAAGGCGCCATAAATCATTGGTCATGTTTCCATATTAATTGTCATAACATAAACTTTCACAAAGCAAACGGCCGCAATTCAAATCTGGAAGTTCAATTTGGATTGCCTTTGTAGATATATTTAATTCATTCCCGCTAATAAAATTACAATTACAATTTATCATATTCTGTTTTGTACAGATGTTGAGATTATACCAATAATTTTCTTCTTGCATTTGTTGTACATTGCTGCTACAACAACATACACACCAACTCAAACATGGGCAGAAGGTACCAGAGCAGGAACCGAATGCACAATTTGTTATGAAAATTAATTCTTACGAATGCGCCCTACAATAATAGTGTGGCAAAGGGGGGCTCATATTGTTCTCTCTGTAGCGCGGTTATCAGAGACGTCATTCGTGCTTATAAGTCTGGAGATAATTAACTAGACTCGTTTTAGGCAAATTCTTCCTGCTCCTTTTGAATATTTCGTAACGTATAAAGGCAAATAGAGTATTATTGGAGCTTCGTATTGTTCGCAGCAAATGGAAAGTGCTTCCAAAGAAACAAATTGCCTTTACTAATTTAATAAAAAGAATAAAAAATATTTTAACGTTATTAAACACAAATATATCAGGTTTGATAGAAACATATTATATATATGTTACGCCCACTTGTGTTTCATGACTATTATCTATTATAGTATATATGTTTCAACGGATTTGATAGGAATGTAAAACGTTAATTTAACTACATAGTAGAAAAATATGATTCGTATAATTATGATTGGTTGTTTATCGGCTGGTGAATAATGGTAAAGAATGTAGTTATCTAGGCAGTAAGAGTGTCAAGTGAGTCAAAAGGCAGGTATTCGAGCAAATGTCAATATTCGTAGTTTGTTTTCATACATAGTTGGGCGTGGTCGTGCCACATAAATGAGGAGTATTTCTTTTTGTAGTGGATACCAATACATTTATGCATACATTTTTTTGTAATATGTATACTGACGATTATGACTATGTTACCACATATGTAATGTAAGCTTTATGAGTTATGTTGTATTCAATTGCAAATATTATCATAACTATAGCTAACGCATTTAGGTTTTCAGCGCACGCCACTGGATTTCCTATAAAACCATCCATTAATTAGACAAACTCTTCATAGTTGAATTTGATGGAGCCTGTGGTTGATTGACTTGATCAATAAGGTTGATATATAGAGTGCACATCTTGGTTTTCAACGGTGCGGATCGCGTACGGAGTGTATTTTTCGTACAATTTTTTCGCCGTGTTTTACCAGGTGCGACACTTTGAAATTATCTGCTGATGATGACAACTTGGTTGTCGAAATGCGTATACAGAATTTACAAATAGTTAATTGTGGAAAGGGGTTATATATCAACCTTATTGATAAACTCTTCATAGACAAGTGACTTATACTGTATTAATGAAACGAACTCTTCACATTAGAGTGGCCTAATTGAACATTTGATGGTTCGTTCTTTTTAAATTGAAGCATTAGTAATTTGAATAGTTGACACCATGAGATTCAGAAGAAATACTGTTTTATATCAAAACTGTATTTCAGTTTAGCACACGTATATAATCACAATTAAATTTTGTTGATTCGAATCGCTTTTCTGACATCGATATTTGTTAACTTGCTATACCTTGTAAGTATTTGATAAAAAGTATAGCAAATTGTATTAATTTCAATAAAAGATAGAAAAACTTACATAAGTATAAACAATATCAAAAAAGGCAGATGAACGCGATACATGCATACGTTTTGTCTTTTCGGATCAATCAATCTTTTTGAATCTCTCTGTATATTCTTGCATTAGTTAAATTACTAAAAAATTTATCTGAAAAAATGAGGAAAGATACTTAGAGTATTGAACTTGAGAAAAATATTTCAAAAAGGATATTATCTAATCAAAGCAGGTTTTGTAGATTACTGTTGTGATATATATTTCGAAAAATCTTTTGTCACTCGCGAAACGTTTAAATTTTAGGATCGTGTAGAAATGTTATAAATATATATAAAAGAATGAAATTTTTGAAGCATTAAAAAACTCTACTTAAGATAATTTATAATATTTTATTTCTTATATTTATACATCTGTGATACACATTACATAGTAGTACATTCTGGTATAATTTTATTTTACAATTTTTAAGTTCAAAATTTTATGGTAATAATATAAATATATGTAAACAATTTCTAGACTGATTAAACGGTAAACTAATTGACTTAATCGTGTGCTGTCTTTGATTCACTGAATGACATTTTTTGCATTAGAAAGAAAATAGCGATCACTTAAATCTAATAAAATCACCGACACAAATAACAATTTAATTTAGTGGGAAATATTTTTTCAAAATAATACTTATACTCATTTATTACTTTTCTCGAACATAAATAAAAATATACAACCATATACATTTAACCAGTTAAATGACTAGCATTTCACTATTCACTGCATTAAGGAATAAAAATAAGGTACGAAGTACTAAAATATTCGTCGAATACACTAGCATTCATTGAAATATGAACATAATTTCATTCATTTTTTCTATATGAATAATAGAAAATAATTTCAATTAACTTGTAATTTAAGATAGAATTTGGTTAAAGCTGGCAAGTTTGTCTAGACTATTTCATTTTATGAGGTTCATTTAGTCTACTTTTACAGCTTCATTTGAAATAAAGGAACGATATTTTGTTCTTTGTTAAACGATGTCAAACTTTCCTGGATATAACCCTTCACATTTGGTAGAAGCTCATTTTTATCTATTGGAATTTTCTACACAAGCAAGAATAATGATGTGAAAATTTATTAAAAATTGAATTCGCATTTACACGAACAGTTTAATATTTCTTTTTATATAATTTCAGTGAATGCCAGTGTTTACATCGAAACAAGATAATTAAAGCATCATACAGTTTTTTCCTTCATCAATTTAGTATTGGTACAGTGAATAAACAAAGAATAATTAAGAAAATTTACATACTAATGTACAAAATTATTACATGTATACAATCTCGTAAGTTTTCGAAGACATCGATGGGGTACAACGCAAAAATGGAGTTACAGGAAGATTTTTTGTCTGTAACACTCGAATCATTCAAAAAAACATATATCCAACTGTAGTTGATGCAATCATTAATCATTTTAAGTGACGTTATGTTTTGGATATTTTGAGAAAAGAGAAATTCGGGTTCAATACTTGTATGGGAATTTAAAATCTCTTTAATAAAATATTAATTATACTGCTGTTAATAATAATGAAAGTTGTTTTTATCGCATGCACGTTGGTAAATCTGTTTGGTGATAATTATATAATCCAGAATATTTTTATGTACATAAAATGTGAAGTTTAGTGTATACATTTTGTGCACAAAAATTGTAGCTTTTATTTTGCAATATTTAAAATATTGTAACAATAAAATAGTGGAGAAAATCACATTAGATACTGCATGCTTTATGTATTTCAGTGGCGGAGAAAAGTAACGGATGTGCGCTCAGTAAAAACGCTATTGATAATTGAAAATGTCAGCCTAGATTTAAACAAATTTTACGATCAATTTTTTCAGTATATGATGAAAGTGGTCGCGAAAGATTGATTTCTGATTTTGATCAAGAATAACTGCAAGCTTATTTGGTGTAAAGTCCTCTAGCAACACAAGAAGAGCTTGTTTCATCATTATAATGTTCGCATAAAAAATCATTTACGAGATGCAATTGCTTGTCAAGATTCAAAAACTTTGGGACCAAAATCAAAGTGTATTCACATACAATTAGTTCTTATTACATCAAAATCACTTGATGTTTCTAGAACAAATGGTGACTGAAATGAAAAACCAACCAACTAATTATCGTAAAATTATAACTTGATCAAGTTTTAAGATAGAGCATTCGCACTGGTCATAGTTCGTCATCATGGTAATGATCAGCTATATGCAGCACGAATCAATGCAGAACATTTAATGCCAAGTTTCTCCATTTCGTGAATATTCCAAAAATTTCCCTTTCCGATCATAATATGTTGTGTTTCTTGCAGAATCTTTTTACTAGACAGATTTTGAGAGTGTAGAGTGCTTGAAAAATATTCTTGCCAACTTTGTTTTTAATCGAAACTCTCAGCCGTATAATACACCAAATTTTGTTTTAAAAGTGTTCCACAAAAACCACATTATTTACTGCTAGATTTGATAACAAGTCGATATCATTTATTTTGTAATTAGTATTAACTTTTACGGTTTTTTGCTTTGCAAATTTCTGTATATAAATAAACACACGTTTTCGTAAGCTTTGTTCAAAACTAACTATCCTCATAGTTCTCCAAATCTTTCTTATTATCTGGTATATAGTAAGTATGCAATTGAATTAATAATAATTGAAATTAATACATACAATACAATATGTTCCCTGGAAAACATATATTTTTGCAAAGGAAATATTTAAGATTCCTCAGAAATTTCTTAATTCAGTATCGCTTTATCATCTTCCAACCAAACAATTTACGTTTTAACGTGAAACATTATAAATAATTGAATCTTATAGAAGTTGCAGCGATATACATATGTAGTAAGTACTACATATATTAAAAAATACTGCCGTCAGAACTAGAATAAATAAACTTTATTTTAATTAAAGCAAAAACTTTACCTTCAACTGGTCTTAACTCGACTGCACTGTACTTTAGTATGTAAATGCTACATTATTAGCAATAATGTAACATTTACCATCTCTAATCATCTTCAGAATTAATTCATTAAATTGTTTTTGTTGTTGCAATGATTAATGGATGAACGGTTACATATGTAGCAACATTATCTTAAATATAATATATATCATGTTATCATGCTATTATACAACTGTAAGAGCTTATCCTAAATGAGAAGATTGCTCCTCGACGGGCAGTCCTCTGATTTATTATATAACCGTTGGCAATGCAATAATATCTTTCCTTCATGGAATTGGTCGCATTCGTTTTTTAAATTATGTTTCACTTATCAAATTAGAATATTATAAGAGGTCTACACAAAAAAAATAAAGTACAGATTCCTTTCGTAAATGTACATATTTAAGTTTTAAATTGAATGTATTTTGTGGTAGTTACGTATAAATCTTTAAAATTAAATAAACCAGTCTGTTACCTGTAAATTTTAATTAGAATTTCGTGTATGCTTAACTGAAATTGTTGAGGTTAGATTACATTAGTAATCCAATATTTATTTAAAATAATCGAAATTCTTAATATTAATACAAGGCGTGTTTTTCTACTAGCGCTTTTAATATGGCCGCTGTAACGTTGCGGTCTTCCTTCTGCACATGCCAGCTGAGTACCTACATCTGTTGGTTAGTCACAGATTCAGTACGGAAGCATTCGTTTATATTTACATTTGCTTGTGCGTATTTAAAATGCCTTAGACAATTGGAATTCCCGCCGATTGTGAAATATGCGCTGTGATTCCTTTTTTGGATGCAAAAGGCGTGAAAGTGGTCGAAATTCATGGACAAACTACTGAAGTGTATCGAGAAAACACTATTGGTACTAAAATGAAAAGAGCATTTGAAGACCACCGTACTAATGTTTATGGTGAGGAACGTAGTGGGCGATCGTCGGTCATTACTGAGACTTAAGGCCCCTTTAAACGATCAATATTATTGAGCAATATTAAAAATTGGGCAATAATATTGACCGTCTGGAAGAAATATTGACGGTTTGCACAATGATTGAGTGAAGTTTGAACAAAGTTGAAATATTATTACACAATGTAAAAATATTGTTCCGTCTAGAATTGTTATTGCGCAATATTGGTTAGTTGCTTTTAGGACGTCTCCTTGTAAAGTGCGTAAATAAAAATAAGTACGTGATTAAATAATTAATTATGGCTAGTAAGAAAAAAGACAGTAAAAACAATGAACGGGCATTTCTAATAGAATGTATACAGTTATATCGACAGTTACCGGCATTATGAATTTTAGGTCTTGAAATGTATTTCCCGTCGCTAAATACCGCAAGGTAATTGATAAGCGCTGACTTGCTGGTATAGCTTCCCGCATATTCGTATTCTTTTTTTCGATCAGTGGAGTAAGCAATGTGAGCAACTCGTAAAAAGTTGATGCATCCATCCGCAAATAATTCTTGTAATCACTTGGTTCACTAAATCTTAAGTCATTTAGAAGATTTTCATGAGTATAAATTGACCTTTTCCTGTACCATTCTTTTGTCCAGCGCCGTGTTTTCTTTTTCTTTAAAGCAAAAGAAAGTGCGATAGCTACGCAAGCAGTTTCAGCGTCAGTCAACATACCGTAAACAGCAAAAGAATTCGTACTACTAAATCATAATGCACGAAATATTGTGCAATATTATTGAATAATGTAGGGTAAAACGTATTGTACAATATTATTGAACTCGAAAAATATTGCTCAATAATATTGATCGTTTAAAGGGGCCTTTAGTGTAGAAAGTTGATACAAAAATTCGAGGACACAGACGCTTTACGTATTCATAATTGTCTGATTAAATTTCAAGGAATATTCTTTATAAAATTGCGGTAGAACTAGTAGATCAGGCTGCAGATTTCTATGAGGATACAATTCAGAAGTTGGTTGTACGATATAATAAGTGAACGAATGTTGGAAAATAGATTAGGATACTAAGAAGGAAAATAAAATTGTTGAAAAAAAGGTGCTTGTGCTCGTTTTATATTAAAACGGTACTTACTTAAAAACGAAGTCTCGTGTGAGAAGTTTTTGATTTGTAACAGGTGTTCTTAAGTTTCAAGTGGCTGAGTGAAATAACTTAGTAAAGAAACTGAAGAGAAACCAAAAGAAAGATTCAATATGTGTTTACGCAGCAAATGGATTAAATAATTTCTTTAAATAAGTGCTATGTAAATGTTGATTATAGGCAAACCAAACTTACAAGAAACATTTTATGGTCGGAATATCGTTATTTTTTAAAATGTTGAATATAAAAATCTACATTGTTTTATGCCTAATTACTATGGCTTCATTAATATATGATTTCAAATTTGGTTAAAAACGTTTAACAGAATTGTTGACATTTGTAAAGATAAGAAAAATAAATTAGGTTTTCTTAATATATTGCTTTCTATAATATTTATTATACAGTGGATGTATGCTTTAATGAACGACCCCATGAGTGCTTTTATTTTATTACTTATGTGCAATTTATTAAAAGTATTTATAACTATGTACACTTGCTGGAAGCCAGCAGAAGCACAATCATCATAGAACCATCACCACTCTGGAATTGTGGTGGTTGTGGTGATTAGAATGATGTTGATGCGGACTGTCAGGATCACTATTTTGCGTTATCGGCTCACTTTTAGTATTATCTCCGTTCCACTTGCAGATATCTGGATTGCTTATTTCGGCCAGACTTTTTAACGCCTCACAACCCTCCGAAGAGGGTGCCGAACCGTATTCGCCTACACTGGCGGGCGATCTGTTTGTTGGACCTGGCGAGTTATGTTGTACATGATTGGAACCCCACATCAAAACTGTTTGTCTGGGCATATCCTGCATGCTGGAGGTGGTGATTGGTGAAAAATGTTGCGTTGTGACAGCGTTATGTTGGCTTATGTTGTGTTCGTTTTGAATCATATTGGCGTCGGGTTTTATTTCCTCCATTTTCGGTGTTAGAAGACCACTATTTGCTGGGGATGTTGAATGACTTGAGGACATGCCGTCAACCGAAGCAGTATGTTTGATTTTACCGCAGGCCTTACTTACTTCTAGCTGAGTACTCATTACCTGTACCGGTTGTATTATACCCGATGATGGACTAACTGAATAAGGCCACGAAACATCGAGGCATTTTGTTGAATTTGTAACGACGTAACTTCTTGAGCTGTCGACGTAAGTGGGATATTTAGCGGGCGGTGTTTCCACTACTTGTTGGCAAGAATATATTTTATCATCAACTGGCATTACTGTCGTTCTATACGTGGAATGGTGACTATTCGTTGTTGCAGTAGGATCGTACGTTGGAACCGAAGTTCTTGAAGACATGTCTAAAAAACCGTTTCCAACGTATGGACTTGCTGCGGGAGAATGGTATTCAGGATAATAAGTACTAAGAGGTCGGTATTGATGAAATAAATTCTCTGTTGTGGTCAAATAACGATTTTCTAAGGCAGTTGTTGATGGATAAAGAGTGTGCTGGAAATTCGAATGGCTCATATAGGGTGATAAACTGTGGTCTGCTGCCGTTGGTGCATACGGTGTTGTGTACATGTTGTATGCAGCACAACTGTCTGTCGCAATGTAGTCAACGGTTGGCATAGGACTGACCATTGTGCCCGATACGGAAGCGTTCGCTGGAGGGGTAACTTGGCCACTCGAGGAACTGTGGGAGAGCTTGCGTTTCGTCCGACATGTCGATAGAAAGTCTCTAAGCTGAGTTTTGTATCTCCTGTTGACTCGGGACGGTGTTGTGGCAAGGTTATGTTGAGCAACGGTTGGTGTGTTGGAGAGTAGCTGGTCCGATTCCGAGAAGTAACTGTTAGGAAGACCAGCATCTAGATAGCTGACTTTGAAGTCCATTGTTCTTTTGCCTAACAGATCGCGTCCTTCTTCTTCCCTGTAATATTTTATTGGGTTTATTAGCTTGTTTTATATTGTATTATAATAAAGTTTTGGAAAATAGGTATAATATGCAGATGTAATAACTATTTAAATGTGAAATTATATTATATTTGTGTATACTTACATTAATGGACGGTGCGTACTGATAACAAAATCTGGCTTAGAATTTTTATACACGAGACGTGAACTTGTTTGTAACCATTGCCATTGCCCTTCTTTGGTTTGAAATCTATAAGCTATCATTCCTGAAGCACCTGTTTTTAATACTGAAAATAACATTAAATTTAAAAGTCAACGACATGTGCCATGTTAAAATATACTTACATTCTTGATGCGCGCTTGCTACGTAGGCTAAGTCATCGTAGTGGACTAAATCGTAACCACCCATGTTGGCTAGTTCTGAGTCGGAATATCCGAGCAACATTTTTCCTCTATGAATAAGAAAAAAAACTCTTTCGTTGTAAAATATCGTTACCGCCATATTATTTTATATATGAAATGTACCTTTGGTCCATGGAAACTAAGGCCAGATCCAATTTGTGCTTGCTCTTGAACATGACTTCTTTTTGTGGAATCTCTAGTAAGGAAGGCGGTCCGAAAGGTGTGCAAATTGCAAAAAGTGCTAGCGGGGGTTCCTCGGATTTACGATTTTGACCGTGCAGGACCTTCACTCGTCCCCGTATATCCAAACGCTAAACATGACTAGATGTATTTTTGTGTTTGAGAAGAATAAATTTTATTTTCCGATGTTATAATGTTTGCAATTATAGTAACTATCGGTAGTGTAATTGTTGAATTCTTTATTAAGCATTTTTGTTTCTTTAATGAAGTACAGTTCTAAAGATGTATTACATGTATTTTATTTAAACTACTTTTAGTATTTATATAATTCCAACAATAATACGTATGAGCTTAGTGATTGCATTATTTAAAATAAGTAAAAATACTTTTTTGTACTCGTAAATCGAAAAATGTCATTTCGCAATTGCCATATTATTGCTTGAAGTTACATAAATTTAATGAATCATTAACATATTATATGAGGATAGCCGTTTATATTTCGGGAACTGGCAACACTGTTAGTGTTGCCTCCGATCTGATGATTGCATCGCGAAGTTTATCATTTTTGACAATATATTTACCTTGACGGTCGCTATTTCTATTGTTGACAGTAACTTGAAAATTTTATATCAGCGAAAAAATGGAATTAACTCGCGAACATTTTCGTGCAATTATTCTTCATAACTTTCGGCGAGGATTATTTCATCAAGAATGCATCGACGAGCTGAATTCTTTATATAGTGATGAAGAACCATTGAAAACTTCAGTATATCGTTGGTACCGTGAATTTAAACTTGAGCAGCGTTCTTTGGATGATGAATTTGATGAAGATCGTCCCACAAATGTTGTTGTGCCGGAATGCATTAATGCAATATCTGAATTGATAATGCAAGATCATCATGTGACATACCGTGAGATCGAGGCATCTCTAGGTATTAGTAACACCAGTGTGCATAAGATCCTGCATGAACATTTAGCCGTTAAGAAGCTACGTTCACGTTGAGTACCACATAATTTGGACAACCGCTCAAAAAAGAACTCGCGTCGATTGGTTCCAAGAAATGCACAAAAAATACAATGACGGTGCTTCAAAGAACATTTATAAAGTCGTCACAGGTGATGAATCTGGGATCTATACGTACGAGCCCGATAGTAAACAGCAGTCGATTGCGTGGGTATTCCAAGATGAGCCAAAACAAGCAAAAGTTGTTCGCGCTTGAAGCACATCATAACAAATGGTCGCCTATTTTTTCGGAACAAACGATCACGTTGCAACCATGCCTTTAAAGAGTTGTAGAGTGGTCAATTCCGAATGGTAAACAACTATTTGTTTGCCAATAGTTTTTGAAGAAATAAGAAAAATAAACCGAAAACGACAGATTATTCTCCACCAAGACAATGCGACCTCTCACAGGTCGGTTCAAACAAGTGAATAGTTGACCGGGCAAAATATTGAGTTGACATGCCATCCACTGTGCAGCCCTGATCTAGCACTCTGTGGTTTCCTTTTGTTCCTACACGTGAAGAATACACTTCGTGATCAACGGTTTTCTACGCCGGAAGAAGCAGTTGAAGCATTCGAATCTCATATTTTGGAGATACCGCCTTCACAGTGGCAGCAATGCTTTTCGAATTGGTTTAAACGAACGCAAAAGTTCATTAATTTTCAAGAAGGATATTTTGAAAAGCAATAAAACTATTTTCGACGATAAAAATTTTTTTTTTGTTTGCTATTTCCGAAATATTGAAACGTCTACCCTCGTAGTAATAAAGTATAATTACTAAAATGTTAATTTGAATTAAATTTGATTAATTTAAACTTAGAAAGGCCGCGATATTTATTACAAATTATTTTAGAAAAACACTAAAGACATGTGTATTCATAACCGTGAATTTAATGAAATTAATGTATCTATGTACAATCCAACTATAGTCAAAATATAATATATGTACCTGTGTGCAAGCTTAAGTATTAATACCTCATAATGCACGTAAATATGAAAAATATTTTGACGCTGGGGATAGAATAAATAATTTAAGTACTAAAAAATAGAGAAATGCAGCAATAAATCTTTAAATTTATATTTATTTTACTGAGCTTTAGAGTCAACATTGTGGTATATATTAACATTCATTTTTTGATTGGTTTCACTGTGTAATTGATATACTAGGGAATATATTTCTTACTCCAATAGAATGTATAGAAGTAAAAATGTCGTCTTGGAATATTTGTTTGTTGATGTTGATGGTATAATTTTGTCGGTCATGTTTATTTTATTGAAGAGGATCTCGTACATATCGCTCTGCCACAGAACAAGACTTATACTCTACCCCCACGCTGCTTAAACGATAACAAATACGCATCGTAATTTGTCAATAATGTAATTGAACTTCGAAAAGTGTCCTGTATGCTCTGGTGGAATATTTAATTTTAAAAATTCAGTAATTTTCAACGATTCTTTGCCTATTTTCAATTTTACTGATAAATTTCTACATTCGCCATTACGATAAGTTAAAAGGAAATGTTTCTGTTTCTCTTCAACTTTTATTATTAAATTTTTATATTTAATAAGCAATGAAATCCAGTCATTTTCGATAATTGCAAATTTATTTTAATATAAGGGGTGTTTTTTTAAGAGCTTGAGAACTTTAAATGATAATACGAGACAGAAATATTGTTGGAATGAAATTTTTTTTATTAAAATCTGATAGATAATTTCATGGCATTTTTTTTTTGAATATGATTTCCGGCATATGTCCGCCGCGGCTACAAGTTACATGGTTCATTCGATCAGTCCAATTATTGACTACTTTCTCCAATAAATCTGGCCATATGGCATCAATTGTGGCTTGAATACTGGCTTCTAATGTCTCAAGAGTTGCTGGTTTGTCGGCATAAACCAATGATTTAACATAGCCCCATAAAAAGTAATCCAGGGAACAGGACCACTTCTGGAAAAAAAGTGGCAAGTTGCGCCGTCTCCTTGGAATCAAATGTCGTCTATGATCAGCTGATTAATTTTTGGAAACAAAAATTCAGTCAGCATGGCTCGATAGCGCTCGCCATTCACCGTAACGACAGCTCCAGTACCGATGATGCCGCCAGCGTGTAAACCGCACCAAACAGTCAATTTTAATTCATGTATTGTAATTCGTTAACAGCTTATTGACGCGGCCATTAAACCAGAAATGAGCTTCATCACTAAACACAATTCTTTAATAAAAATGCTCATTTTCGGCCAGTTTCAAATGAGCCCAATCAGCAAAAATGCGACGCAAACGATGATCGTTTGGCTTCAAATCTTATAGGCACGTTAGCCAAGATCTTTACGTAAAATTTTCCACGTAGGCGAACGACAAAGGTCAACAAGTTGAGAACGACGACGGATCGATATTTCGGCGTCTTCTTCAATACTTCGCGTTACAGCAGCAATATTCTCATTTCTTTGTCTTGTTGATGGTTTTGAACCGAGAAGAGTAAAATTAGTGCAAAAACGATCAATAACTGCACGAATTGCATGCTCACTAGGCCGATTATGTTGACCGTAAAATGGACAAAGTGCTCTATGAACTTCGCGAACGGATTTATTTTTTTCAAAGTAAATTTCCACAATTTGGAAGTTTTGTTCTGGCGTTAAACGATTCATGATGACTTGCCAAACCTTACTGAACAGAAATGTCAACACAGTTTGACATTACCAGCTGTCAAACCATAGTTATCGGTATCGATAGTTCTCATGCAGCTTAAAAAACACCCTGTATGTTTTTGTTGCAGGTATAGTTAGAAATATTACATCAGCTTCAACAAAGTCAACATCAATCAACGATGAAATATTTCAAAGTTCTTCTAGACGACATGGCTCGGATGCTTTTATTATTAACACTGCCTAAAATTAATTCTAATAGACACAATTTTAACAAATAAGAAACCACTAAGTTCCTTTATTCAGAGAAATAATGAATCGGGAGCTTCCTCAATAGATGTATTTATTTCCTCATCTGAGAAAATCAAGTTTATTGTATTTCGAAATGCTTATGTTATTATAAATTAATAAACAAGACTTCAGAATCGAGTAAATTGGCAAAAAAGACTTTTTAACTTAATATTTCTTGCAAATTTGCTAGCAAAGAATTATCTCTATGCATGTGTATTTTTTAACCTTGCATTATTTCATGAACTTTGTATGTGACTTTGTAGCGTTGTTTTTATTTAGCTGGTAACAAATTATATATTATAAATACTAATAATACTTTATTAATATCATTTATCGATACTTTATTCACGCAACAGAAGAAAATAGAATTCTAAGTCATACTTATAAAAGATTACCACAAACATTTTTATTATATTTAAAACTCGTCATCGGCGACTTACTAAAAACCCGGAAGTATTGTCTAGTAGACATCGGAAGCGCACAGTAAAGCTACGTTCTAACAGGTGACAGTTGTCCGGCAGCAGCACATCTTGTAAACCGATATTGGCCGATTCCGGTGGCAGAAAGGAATTCCACATCAGCTGCCTCTGTAGTTCCTCCCTGTCCTCGGAATGTACCAGCTCGTAAACGGACTGGTGAACTATGTCAGACTGCAAAATAACTCTTGAGATCTATGGGGCAAGGGCGGATGAAAGCGGTACGCACCTGATGAAAGCCCAGGTAACCTTCTATGCTGTGTGTCGCGAAGAACACTTCACCCTCACACGTTAATATCATCAGGAATCCGTTCAGCGCCTGTAAAAATTATATTCGTGTTAATTTTAATTGGACAATGTAGTATAAACAAGAACTTACAGCATTCATGTTTATTTATTTGCATAATATTTACGCGATTACCAATTATAATATTTACTGATTATTAATTAAAAATAAATCATTTTTTAAGTCACCTATCATTTGAAACTCACCTGCAAGAACATCTCACCGTCTAGAGGCGTGTGATCGAACGCAGTAAGGTCCCTGGGACGATGAAGGCCTCCATTTTCATCTTTATCTTTATGCATAACAACTGAAACCAAAACATTAGCACAGTTGATCAAATGTCTACGTATATATCATTATAATCATTTCAATATAATACTCGAAAAGTCTCGACTGATTATTTATGAAATTCACTGCAAGTTTTTGTGTTTGGTGGCGGGGGGGGGGGGTCTAGCAACTTTTAGTACATGTGTTAAAAGGATTTCTTCTCAATAAAAATAAGTAAAGGTCTATTTAGTTAACTAGTACAAAATCCATCCAAATGGAGGGGGTATCGGGACCCAAGGAATTATCATTCAAATATCCATGGCCAAGTAACCAAACAAACCTGTTTACATGAATCATTTAAATCATCATCTAGAGACCAATAATCATGGGAAATCTTTTGATGTTCATTAAAGGGTTGATGTCTAAAAATGGTTTCATTTCTTTTCTACTTGTGGAATTGTATTTTTCACCTTTTTTATGTTCCTGTTCAACTTGTATGTTCGTTTGAAATTCCATATAATCTAAGTTCGTCCATTAAAAGTAAATTAAACCATTGTAATAAGTCGTATGAAGAACACATTATAAATAGTTTCTAGTTCTTGAGAACTTTAAACGTAAAACTTGATGCAATATTTATAATCTACCAGAGTAAATGCTTTCAAAATGCCTAATTGTATTTACGTCAGGATTGTTCTTTTTTCTGGACAATGATGTAAGTCAATTACGCAAAAGAAGGTAGATTAATGTCAGAACAAGTTGAAGGGTTTTAAATTGCAGAATTTTCACTGACGAATTCGACAGTTATTGGTAATGAAACAAAGTTATAAGTATTATAAGTTATATAAGTTGAATAAAACACAATGATGGCAAAACTTTCTCGATCTATCTATAAACATTTCATCGTAAAATTTGTGTTAATTGAAAGTGTTGTCAAATAAAGCTGATTGTATCTAAATAATATATCGAAGACTCGAAAGAACAAATGGGTTTTCATTGTGATAACGTTTAAACATGTCGAGGTCAGCCAATCAGGTAATTTTTAGAAGCTGTCTCGCAATTAATTACTCTACAGCCAAGAGTTATTCCCTGTAGTTTTGGCTTACCTTAATTTGTGAAGAAATAGATGTAAGATTGGCACTTTTCTAATGAGAAGAACGTAATTCTAGCATAATCATGATCTCAGCGCCTTGTGACTGACTAAATGCCATAAAATTTGCTTATTATATATTATAACTTTTTATTAAATGATTAAATCATAACTTTGTTGTAGACTTTTTTAACAACCATCATATTTAAGTCTATTATTTATTACATATTTGGAAAAGAAATAATAAGTCACAGCTTGGCGAGATTACGATTATTTTTGGTCACTTGTTAGCTTAGGGTGAAGTATGTGCAGGAACATTTGGAAAAGTGTAGGAACATTTCCGGCGGCTGGTTTTTACCTATTTGAAATGTAGTAACTGGAAATGGAGAAATACGAAAAACGGTGGTGTATACTTTTCCTAGCATTTTATAAACTACTTAAGTTTAATCAATTTTCTTTTTTTTGTCATAGCCTCGAAGCTTATTTAAGGACATACTTTTATACTAAAATTCCTCTTACTAATTGTTGAAGTCATCGAATTGTATTCGATTTAATTAATATAATAAATACATTTCAACACCAACGTATAATAGGAGAGAATTTAGGTAGGCATGTGATGAAGATTATTGTTGTTAACGCAAAAAGTATTCGGAAGAGAAATAGCGAAAAGAACTGTTTTAATTATTTTCAGTTCTCATTTAGGTTCATGCGAAGAACAGTTTTGTGATGTGCCTGCTGGATAGATAAATTATATTTTGCATTCCGATGAATTACACATCTCATATACAATATATTAGTAAGAATGTAAAATCAGCGGTTAATTAATGTTATCGGTGCATAGATACGCTCTACTGAAAGTACCAGTCAAGCACCGTGAAAAGTTTAGCGATGTAATTAGATAAGATTATTGTACACACACACACAAATATGCACATATTGTACATTTTATGCTGGTAAACTTATATGGTAATATCTTTTATTTCACTATTTGAGCATTTTATTATAGTCATTGACTGAAGTTTTCTTTGAATAAATCTTCGGATTATGATCGGTTAATACGGTAGCAACATAATTTAAGTGTTATAGGAAAACATGCACATAGTAAATGTTATAGTAGGAATTTCATCTTTCTATGTGTAGCAAAGAGTATGTTTTTTCCATCAAGAACGTAGTATACAACTTCGTAATTATCGCTTTCTTGTAAATTACTAAAAATATGAACGGTAGTGTTGGTGAATATTAAAATATTAAGTTATTCCTTTCTAGAATGCCTCAAGTTATGAGAACAAGTAGATTTTTTATGATATCATTCACCGTTAGATAATTGCCTGAGCAAACTAAATTGAATTTCACAAATTAACTCATAAGACATGTTAATTGAAGAATTGCAGTCTCAAAATGACATATCCTAATTGATTCAATGTAAGTATTTGTATTATCGAAAGAAAAATTATGTAGTTATTTTCAAAAAAGAGAAAAAATGTTTTAAAGTAAGCCATAAAATACTTGATGGACATAATTATGAATGGGATAATTCAGCAAACGCTCGAAAAAATATTATTTAAACCAAGTCGAGTGCGAAAAATAAAGGTATAGGAATCAAATAAGAAAACACGAATAGGAACCATTTGATTTGTATAAATATCCCCAATGAGTAAATGCAAACAGAATATTTACAACAGTTGAAAATGAGAAGAAAATGAATGGAGAAGTTAAGTAGAATATGAATATAAAAAAAACAATTTGGGAAACTAGAGTTTCGATCGTGTCAATAAGCTATACAAAATTGGTATACTTCAGTGTTTGAATGTTGTTCTTTCAAAGCTGACAGTATAGTGAAGTGTTGAATATTATTTACAAATTCATTAATACTATAATAATAATAATAATAATAATAATAAAAATCTTTAATACCCAACAGTTACACAGACCATTTACAGGATATAATGCACTTAAAAATAAAATTAAAATTAAAAACAAAAATAGGTGCAGTTAATGTAATATGTTATAACGAAAAAAATATACACACTTATAATAATGTAATCCAAGTCATTAAAAAAAAAACTGAACGAACAATAATAGATGCGAATTAACGAAAGGGATCCTCGTATAATACATTGGCATTTCTGGACATATGTACCAGTGGAGCTTTGTAGAGAACATTGTTTCTTGCCCTAGCTATTGAGAAGGTTGCCGATAATCAATAAAATTATTTATTAATTTATAAAGAAAACCGTCACTAGCTTTTTACCTGCGTATACCAAGAGAATCAAAACTGTGTCTAGCAAGCAGACCGTCATACGTCGAACCAAAGGCAGAATAATGTCCATCAATCCTGTAGGATAAATATTTAAGGAGCCTCTTTTGAACACGCTCCAGGAGTAACTGCTGGTAATGGTAAAGCGGGTACCACACAACTAAAGCATATTCCAATCTGGATCGGACAACAGAACCGTAAAGAACCTTCAAAGTGTGCAAGCTATTGAAACCCCTGCAAGAACGAATAAGCAGAGAATGGATAAAATATATATTGTAATTTTGAGTAATTTTCTGTATCTTCAGGGAAATGATTTATAGGCTATACTTGCTTTACTTGAGAATTTTAGTCACTTCAGAAGCAATATATTCTTAGAAATTGTTAATACTAATAGCGTCCGGTTCTGCCAAAGTAAGCTCCTTTTCTGTACTTATCACGCCACAGAATATTCATACAGGTGTTGAATATTTTGTTTCTCTTCACATCTACATCAAATTAAACCAGATAGATGTAAGCATTTTATCATATAATACATAGATCAGCTTACATCTGTGTGAAATCTATTTAGAAATTTTTAGAAATTCTGTTTTATTATTAACTCACTAGTTGGGATGATATTTGCTTAATTAGCTATCCATATCTCCACGGTAATTCGCAATTGGCTTACGGTTGCTGATGTTTAGGAAACTAGTTCGGTATTTAAGCCTTGATAGTAGAAGTTCATAGTAAAATTTATTCATGCATACATGTGTTAAGTATAAAATATGTATTAATTGTGTTAAAATAATGGCTTCGTTGTAGACACAGTTCACTTGGAGTGATTTCGATAGGCGAAACCTTTTTTGAAAACTACTCCACCATAAAGACAATGCTCCAGTAACTTGGAACAATTTCTGTATAACACCATTCCGAATTCGTAGACATACAGTTTTAATGCAGCAATGAGAAAATTAACAGAAAGTCTGAGAATATTCATTGCAAGATCAGACGAAACGTCGGCAAGTGAAGTATTTGTGCCACAGACATGGTTCCAACTCACTATGAGTTCTAAGAACTTTATCTTAATCGTCAAGATATATAAATGATTTCATCGAATTAAGAAGAAGCTGTTTGGATGGGTACATCGAATATGTCTATTATTACGAAACTCTTAGTGGGCACTGTATGCGCTGACTTTGTAGGAGAAAACAATAGAAAGAGCAAGTTGCGCTTGCAGAGCAACCCTTCGCCAATTTCAAAAGAGTTAGAAAACGGCACGATGAATGGGTTTGCTCAAAGAACAAACAGTTTTTTTGGGATGGCATTCATAAATTGCCTGAAAGATGGCCAAGATATGTAGACTCAAATAGCCAGTACTTTGATTAAATACATACATATTTCCGTTTTCTTGAGAATTATGTAATTTTTTTCAAAAAAACTGACTTGCCGTTACTGTATGCGAGCACTGTAAGCGCTGACATTATAAGAGATAACAATATAAAAAGCAACTTGCGGAGTGTGTCCGTTTCGAAAAAATTATACATACATGTACATCGAATATGTACTATATTATTATGAAACTTTTAGCGGGCACTCTATGCGTTGACAATGTAAGAGAAAACAATAGAAAGGGCAAATTGCAGTGTTCAATTCGAAAAAATTAATTAATTAATTTGATAAATTTTATGTAATTAATAATTAATAAATGTTGTCATAATTCTGTTAATTAGCGTTTTACTTTATTGTAACTAACGATCCCGTCAAATACATAGCAATTAGGAATTAAGAATTAAAATCCACATATAATGGTGGGTCTGATCTAGTGTTATGTATACAAAAACAGTATATGCAATTGAAATAATGAGAGCAATCTCGGATTATCTAAATAGTTATTAATTATTTTATTTTGCACAGAAGACAAAAACAAGGCAACTTCTTGTACATGCTTTATCGGTGGTAAGTTGAACTCATGTATAATAAGGCGGTAACATTCAAATGGAGGATTTTGCTTATATTTTTTGTAATATAGAAACTTTAAGAATTTATTTTGCACTAATCTGCATCTTTTCTTTTGTAATAAGCGACAATATACCACTATACCACTTTTTCGTCATTAATAAATTCTTGATGTTTTATAAACGAACGGGAAGCTATATATGTAATTACTAAACTCCTCCCTGTATTGGATGTCATCTACTTTAAAACAGAGTCTAGAGAACTTGCCAGATTTCAAATCATATGGAGATCATAGTGCTTAGTTTTGGAAAGGATAGATTTCGGTACTATCTTCTCTAGATATGGATACCATAATTTAAGGGGAAATGGAAAACTGTAAGCTTTTTTTGTTTAACTATATTCGATAATATTTATATTTGACGCGCTCGCTTTAGATAGTCATCCATATTTATTTGATGGAATTTTACGAAACCAGTCAAATACGTAGTAATATAATGAAAGTACTTCCTAAACAGTTAATATATTTGCTTTTTCTGAGATAAAGACTTAAAATCCACATATAATGGCGGGCCTGGTCTGGTGCTATATATAAAAACAGTATATGCAGTTGAAATAAAGTTAGGAGCCTCAGGTTATCAAAATAGTTATTAAATATTTTGTATAGTGTTATAGTTGGGTACATTGCTGGTTGTGTAAATCGGCTCTAAAATTTTTCACAATTATTTTTCAGTTTATTAGCAATGAATCTTTTATTTTTTTAATCATTTGTTAAATAGTAAGTGCTATCTGGGCCAAAATATATTTTCACATTAGATACTCAGGAATATCATTAATATAGGTAAAACATAAATAATAATGGTCCTAAGATTCAAACTTGTAGGACACCAATTTCATTTTTTTAAAATAAATATATGAAAAAATCTTTAGCTCATCAGCATTAGGTGACTTTTCTCTAATCTTATAATATTAAAGTTTCTGCAAAAATATATTATGACCCACTGAATCGAATGTATAAGATTTAGAAGATTTAGAGATAGTGGATATGATGAAAAGATTTGCGTCATTTTTAAGAATACCTCGCTAAAATTTTTGGAAAATGTCACATTCAATGAGGTCTCGTTAGTTGGTTTCCACATCTTACGATGTTTAGCTGTTTTCTTATAAGATTGGGCAAAATTATCATCGTACAGGCATTCCTATGTTAGTAGTAACCGTTGGCGAAAATAATAAAGGTAATGCCTGGATTATAGACAAAACCGTAACTCATTCCAATGATCATCAAGTCTTTTTGTCATGGTTTTATTAAAACAAATACATAAATCTATATTCTAATACAGTACCTATATTTAAAATGAGTTAATTAAGATATTTGCAAGACGAAATATTAAAAAACAATATTTTTACATTCATTTAAATTCAATCAGTAAAAATCATTTAGACTGACTTTATGCATACGTAATGTTCTCGTGTTCCACTTATTAACACGTCACGTGGTAAAAAAGGGTTTAATAGAGAATACATTGAGGAGGATCTCGATCAACGGCTTAGTCACGATGATGCTGCAATATGTCATGTTTAACCTGTCTATTGAATAAACGTTTAATGGGCCAGTGATTGGAGCGTGGCAGGTGTTATTATTATAATAGAGTAAGTCGTCGCTCCTATTGTTGGCAATCAGTCGTGGGTCACGCGGCCGACGTCGAATTATCCCTCCAACAACTTTTCGGCCCCAGATCGATTAAACATGAACCGTATCGGGAACGAATTGGATTGCATTTGCTGGTGCGCACGTTGTATAACACAAAATCCCCTCGTAAATATAGTACATATTGTATATTTGGATTTCCTGTAATCATAGTTCTAGTTACAGGAATAATTAAAAAAGAATTGACTTGTGAAATTGTATAAACCCACTATTATTTTTAATATTTATAAGAAATTATAGCTACAATTCTTGGTTCCAATAAATATTAAAATATTAAACTATATCTGTTAATTTTATTTTTATAATTAATAATTAAAAATTGGTTAATCTATATATGTATATTAAACATTTTACTCGGTTTCGTGATATGCAGAATATATTTTGGAAAAAGAACTATTGGGTTGGCAACTAAGTACTTTCGGTTTTGTAGTATAAAATAAAACACTTTTTTTTAAATAAAGAATAGTTTTTAATCAATTATAGATTTTCCATTTTGCTCAATGACCTTTTGCCATCTTTCTTTCAGCTGCATGATTCCGCGCTCATAAAATTTCTGGTCCTTATCAGCGAAAAACTGAACTAGGTGCGAGTGAAGGTCATCGTCATTTGTGAAAGTTTTACCATTCAAAGAATTCTGCAAACTTCGAAATAAATGGTAATCAGATGGTGCTAGATCAGGGCTGTATGGGGGATGTGACATCACTTCCCAGGCAAGCTCCAATAGTTTCCCACGAGTTGCCAAAGATGTGTGGGGCCTTGCATTATCTTAGTGGAAAACTACACCTTTCCGATTTGACAATTCTGGCCGTTTTTCTTTGATCGCTTCATCCAGTTTTATTAATTGTTGACAGTAAACATCAGAATTGATCGTTCGGTTCCTTGGAAGCAGCTCAAAAAACACAACACCTTTGTAATCCCACCAAACTGACAGCATGATTTTTTTGGATGCAATTCAGCTTTCGATGTGGTTTGGGCTGGTTTATCGTGTTTGCTCCATGATCGTTTTCGAACTATATTACTGTACAGGATCCATTTTTCATCACCAGAGATGATTCTTTTTAAGAAAGGGTCGGTTTCATTTCGCCTAAGGTGCATATCACAAAAGTTGATTCTTTGTGTTAAATGAATTTCTTTCAATTCGTGAGGTACCCAAATATCAAGCTTCTTAACTAGCTCAAGACATTTTAAATGTTTTTCAATTGTTGTGTGCCATACATGTAGCCTCTCCGCAACCTCTCGAACAGTTATATGACGATCCTCTTCAATTATGACTTTTATTTGGTCATCATCAACTTCAGCAGGCCGACCAGAACGTTGCTCATCTTTGAGGGAAAAATTTCCAGAACGGGATTTTTTATACCAATTCTGACACGCGCGCTCTGTTAAGCAATTAGCACCATGAACTTCACATATCTTTTTGTGAGCCGCAGCAGCTTTCTTTCCTTTACGGAAATAAAATAGTAAAATATGTCGAAAATGTTCGTTTCTGCACTCCATTTAAAATTAACCCACAACTAATAGCTTTAATAAAAATCGCGCACTATTTGCTTCTGAAGTTACGTCAATGTGACTAGTATCACGCGGCAAACGGTAAAGTACAGCACTAATATACGTTATACAAAAAATAAAGCAACGCTCTCTATCAGTAAAAACCGAAAGTACTTAGTTGCCAAACCAATATATTGTGGTGATAATAATAAAGTGAATAATTGAAGAAAAATGTAATTGATTAATCATGTTATATAAAAGCGTATGCAAATAAACAAAAACAAAAATGAAGGAAAAATGAAATACGTAGAAACAAAACATAGAATTTTATTTTTCCAAATTAGGTAAATTGTAGTATAATATTCATTTTTTGTATACGTTTTGCATTTTCTACATCTAAATTTATGAAATATTTGTTCCTATATTTTCGATACGGTGAGTCCTGCAGGGGATAAGTACAGATTTTCTTTATATCTTGTATTGTATAAATTCTGCCAGTCTTCTTGTAAGCGAATATTTACACTCGCTGCTAGATCAATTCCATAGGATAATTGAATAATGTATAGTATATGCCTAAAACTCTATCTTAACTGAGCTACAAGCATTTTAGTTCTAGACAACTTTAGAAACACAGGTATTATATATATACCGCTGCAAAAAGAAATCTGGAAGAAAATCACTTAAAAAGAAACCGCTTATTTTTTGTTCTAAATGTCCACTCAGTTACTGTATACATAGTCTAGTTCTTCTCCTGCAGGGGATAAGTACAGATTTTCTTTATATCTTGTATTGTATAAATTCTGCCAGTCTTCTTGTAAGCGAATATTTACACTCGCTGCTAGATCAATTCCATAGGATAATTGAATAATGTATAGTATATGCCTAAAACTCTATCTTAACTGAGCTACAAGCATTTTAGTTCTAGACAACTTTAGAAACACAGGTATTATATATATACCGCTGCAAAAAGAAATCTGGAAGAAAATCACTTAAAAAGAAACCGCTTATTTTTTGTTCTAAATGTCCACTCAATTACTGTATACATAGTCTAGTTCTTCTCCTGCAGGGGATAAGTACAGATTTTCTTTATATCTTGTATTGTATAAATTCTGCTAGTCTTCTTGTAAGCGAATATTTACACTCGCTGCTAGATCAATTCCATAGGATAATTGAATAATGTATAGTATATGCCTAAAACTCTATCTTAACTGAGCTACAAGCATTTTAGTTCTAGACAACTTTAGAAACACAGGTATTATATATATACCGCTGCAAAAAGAAATCTGGAAGAAAATCACTTAAAAAGAAACCGCTTATTTTTTGTTCTAAATGTCCACTCAGTTACTGTATACATAGTCTAGTTCTTCTTGGAATTGAAGAGGTAGCTGGCAGTCTCAAGACCAGCACAAATAGTTTCTGCTGCATCCATAATTCTATCAACTAGTTATTCTTTGGTTTCGAGTTGTATAAACCGAATTTTTTATTCTTCCCTATAAAACAGCAATATAGAGGATTTAAGCCTGGTGACCTTGGCGGCCGAATAACTGCTGAACCTCTTCCAATCCACCGGTTCGTCTAATTTTGATTAAGAAAATCTGTTACTTGTCTATTAACGGAGGAGAACCATTGTGCTGCGTTCGTATTCGTCGTCTTACATTAAGAAGAACTTCATTGAGTAATGTTGAAGGTTCATTTTCCAGGAAACATAAATAACGAAGTGCCGTGAGACGGTCTTCTATTATAAACGGACTAATTACACAGTTTTCAATAAAACCATAACAAACATTCACTGAAAATCCATCTTGAAAATGAGATGCCCTAGATTTTCGTGGATTGCTCGATTATGTGAATTCCTAGTGTTATCGATGCTGTTTTTGGTGAAGGAAGCTTCAGCACTAAGCAATACTGTCCGACAAAGCTCTCGGTTTGTCGTCAACTAGCGACTAAATGCAAGTCTTAACGCGTAGTCGCTAGATTTTAAAGCTTGTACAGGTAAAATATGGTACGGATACAAACCGAAATTGTGTAAAGTTCTCCATACTCTCATGCGATCCATGTTAAGTCTGTTGGCTATTCTTCGGATAGATACTAGAGAGTGTTAAGCGTCAACTATATTAAGAATTGCTCCTTTTTGAGCAAGTTCTTGTTACACGAGCCGTTCAGCGGATAGCTGCAGGAAGCTTGCCTATTTCTCGATAGCTCCTCGTTGGACGTCAATGCAGAAAACAGTTGTACAAGGTAAATCTTTAACGATATTCATCAATTGTCACTCGTCCATTTACATTACACAATCCATAAACAAAGTGAAATAGTGAGTATCCTTTATTAGAAAAAATTAACATACTTTTTAGAAGGTAATTTTGATAGAGCCTGTGGTTGATTAATTTAATCACTTAAGGTTGTTATATAATCCCTTTCCACATTAATTTTCGTATTCTGTGTACGTATTTCGATAACTAGGTTGTTATCACAAGTAGATAATTAAACAGTTTGGCCCCCGGAAACCACGGCAAAATCTGCACGAAACAAATAGTGTACACGATCTATACCGCCGAAAGCCCAAACGCACTCTGTGTGCTTTTTTGTTTGTTTTTGTTTCGTATTGAAGTAGTGTCTTTAAAGAAGGATTTACTACAGTCCTAATACTACAAATTTTAAGAATGAATACTGAATATATAATTACTAGATGTGCAAATGTAACCTAAAGGAAAATTGTCTAAGTGGTTTCTGTTATTACATTTAAAGTAAGATAATCAGTATTTCGCTATTGGTAAAGTCTTCTGTTATTAAGCTAACATACGAAAGCATTTATATAACTGCTTCAATTACTCTCCCAAAGAAGAGAGTAAGCCATTCGAAATAAGTTTGACAACGGGATCCAAAAGTTTCTGTGCCAGCTCTGAAAACGATTTGTATGAAGAACGTCCAAAAAGGATAATAATACTATTGAACAAGTACGTGGTGTCAAATGACATGTTGAAATGCGTGAGATTGTTGCTCGCTTAGATTATTACATTTTCAACAAAAGCTTGAGTTTGCAAAGATGTTAGCGAGATAAGTGCCGTACTCATTGGCTGTAGATTCAAAACGCATTCTTAATATATTTTAGGAGCATTTAAATTATTTGAGATGGCAATAGATCTTTCCAGATTTGTTAAATTTACCATGTCTTGTTAGAGTACGGCTTCTTGCTTCATTTCCTTATTTAGACCTACTAGTAGCTTCGAGAAGGCGTTTTCTATATAGAGTTTCACATCAAGATGTTCATCACCTATTTGTGGAAATCGTGTTCTTGTTAGGCCCTCACAATGGAATAGTGGATCGAGATTTTCTCTTTTACTAGACATAATACTCAGACTTATAAATATGCTTATTGAACTTACAATGCCTAGTTAATAGACATACTCTCTTTTATAGACTTTTTGTCCCTATCATTTTTCTATTTGGCAGACTCTACATATGTATGCCTTCTTCTGCAAAGCTCATATACATATGAGCTTGGCTTTGTTGAACTTATAATGTTTTGCTAGAAGATCAATTATCATTCAAACTGGCTCTTTATAGAATACCTGAAGATAATAGTTCAAGCTTTTAAAGTAACTGTGCGAAGAAATTCATAAGAAAACATTCAGTTTGAACAGAAAAAGACCTTTTTTTCAATTAAACAATTCACCAGCTCAAGAGAGTGTTTTAATAGCTCACATATTAAGAAACTGTCCACCCTATTCTTCAGGTTTGGTTTACTTTGGTTATCAAGTCTCACAAATGCTCGAAATATTTGCCTTTGGTCAATGATCTTTATCAAATAAAGAGCACTTCGAGGATTAAAGAAATGCTCGTATTTTGAAACTGGAAGAATAAAATGATTATGAATATTGAAAATATATTTTTCTGTTGTTAAGTCGGGAAGATTCCACAATGTATTCGTGTATAAATGAAGCTTTCGAAAATTCTTTCAACTTTCCATTAACTTTTATGAGTGCGTGATTTCCAATTAGCGATTATACATTAATAAGCAATCGCATCGAGTTATGTACAAAATTAATTACGTATCTTAACAGCCATCGATATAGTAATTCCATTTTGAGTGGCAAGTTTTTTTTCTCTCTGTACAACACATGTAAAATATGTAAATTCGATGAAAACCGATGACGTGTATCCAGTCGGGAATCGATCAATTAGCATTTACATCATTAAGTAATCGGATTCTCTAATTCGAAACACATCCTGGATGCCCATAAATACATCACATATGAATTTTCAACTGCAACAATTATCATGATATTTATTAGATCGCGGCCAAACATCAAAATAATTATATATTTTGTATCTGTAAGGGGTGCAAGCGGTGCATATACTATAGGTATACATATACACATACAGGAATCGGACATATTTATTAGTTTAAGAAATAAAACAAATAATTCGTAATAAATATAGAACATAGTTATAGATTCGTGGTGAGCGTTGGAGCGGCCAGGTAAAAGATCGGGTGCCTCAGCCACAAACAGTAAATTATATAGTGTTTTTGTATATTGATTAGACGAAGGTAGACCGCAAGTCTGGCGTTGCTCTGCGGGAGGCATGAGTATTGATCAAATAAATATAGTTTACCGAATAACCTGTCCCGTTCTAGCTTTTAGACATTCCAGGTTTTTCATTTCTATATGCACATATCAGTAGAAATCGCCATCAATATTGTTCCGTTCTTCGTAAAACATGACTACTATTACTTTGAAGTATACTATGACTAATTGGTTAAATTCGTTTTATAATTTATTTATTTTAGCTATTGTAATGATATAGAGTCGCTTAATGTAAATTCTATTGGTTCTTTTTAGATTTAATTCGTATTACAAACATCTTACTCTAATATATTCTTGTACTATTTCATACAGTCATTGCCAAATACAGAGAATTTTATGAGCGACACACTCATGTACATGACAATATATGACATGTGTGATGTGTGCTCATGGTAAAAACCCATTTAGTGTTTGTACTTACTTAACGAATTTTACAGTATATGGTAGATATCTCAAAAACTATGTTAAACTTGTACATTAAAAGGTAAATGTACATTTTCATCTTAAAATGGTTTTGTTTATATTTTTCATTATAAAAATGTTTCTCTAATCCAAAAGTTTGATATTGTCATAAAATACGAATCTGCAAAATCGGTAACCTCATGTAAAACTATAATAAAAACTTGTTAGTTAAATCATAGTACATAAAATTATTTGTCATTGCTTAATATACAGTTGTAAGTTCTACAGTTACGTTTTTAACATATGTTTTCAGTTTATAACCATAAACCTTATCCACTAAAGCATATATAATATTATTTTCATATAATGCTAATGGCAGGTATAAAATTGTAACACGTTCCATAGTTTTCCCCATTAAATATTATTTGCTAAACAAATCAGGAATATAGGATTTGTCAGTATGAAGAGATCAAGAATCCAAAAATTTCATGATGTATGTATTGACCGAGATAATGCCTATTATCAGATAAGTGGTTCTAAAATCGTGTTTTTTAATATAAATCGATCAACTATAATACGATAAATGCCAATAAACAATCAAGTGTGTTCCGAAGCTTGTTGCTAATTAAATTCGCCTGGACAATTTTTTATATTTATAAATTTAAGAAAATAGTGAAGTAGCCATCGAAGAAAGACTCATTTATGTCTTCATTTAAAAAAAACTTGAAATGTCCACAGACAATATTTCGTTGCTATCTATTGTGGTCTCATTATAGTACTTTCTCTATCTTGATTTTTTAAATTATATATAACAGCTTCCTAAGCAGTTTTTCTAAGTAGAATTCTACTTCAGGACATTCATTTTCCATTCGTAGTACCTCATTCTCGCATTGACATAGGACGCCAATAGAGGTTTCCTTTTCTACTTAGCAGAATCTACATATGATTTCTTTTGTCAAGTTTGTATTATTCTTGTATTTGTTGAGCATACAATGTCTACTATCACAGGTTTTCTGTTCCTGCTCACTAGGTCTGGTCTAAATTTTTGCGATGGTTTTCAAGGAATATCTTTATTTGTCTTTAGCGTGGAGAATCATTCTAATTTCCTCCGTATTTTAACATAACTTAGAAAAGTAATGTTACATGCATCTTTCATAAATTTGTCTGAGTCCATGTCGAAAACATTTTCAAGCTTCCGTATAACTCAAGAATTTCTTCCTACTTCTACCGTGCATAGCTATGCGTGAACGTCTTTCACTATTTTGAGAGATTCCACTAACGACAGTGAATGACTTTCTATTTTTATATTGCCTCCACTAGTCCGAAGTAATTGTTCTGAATAGTTTTTAAATTTGTTTTAACCTGATTAACTTGAAATTTTGACTGGTTTCGCTTGATAGCTGCAATTTCTTTCGTATGGAATTTTAAAACCACGACATATATTATATTTACAATAGTAAAACGCTACCTGTAACCATGTTCTTCAATGTGTAAGAATCAGCTCTGGTCGTTCAAGGATACTGGAACAGCCTGTGAATTTCGCAAACAAGTTTTAGGAATTTGACAAACACTACTTTTGTATGCGCTATTAAAGCGTCTATTTCAGGATAATATAAACCACAAAACTGAAAGTGTGAAAATTGCACGTAATATGTGATAAGTTAGCACAATGTTTTTCAAGAAATCCGCTTACAGAAAGCATGTTTGCGGCACCATGTGTCTACCTCTGAATAACAGTCGAATAGTTTTTGTTACATGATTGAAAACATAAATTTTACACGTATCATGTAACAAGTTAGAACAATGTTTTTTAAAACCGTTCCATAGAAGGTATGATTGCGGGGCCACCACTTATAAACATTAACAGTTGGTGTCTCGGTAGTTAAAAATTTTCCAATGTATTTAACATTAACTTTGAAATTACTCCGGCATACATAGTTGTACTCTTCTGGAAGCTAGTAAAATTGAAGATAACTATTAAAGTGGCACCATTATACGTACCATAATATTAACAACAGAATTTCTTACATCCACACATCCACACATCCACATATCCACAATTTCTTATTGTTCGGTTCGGATTTAATCCTATATTAAATATCTTTACTGAAGGATAGTAGAAAATTTTGTAACCCTGTCCAACTAGGTAACGGATATTTTGCGTATTTATTCCACACCAAATGATTCACTGGATAATAAAGAAAACGGTAGATTATATAAGTATTACACATAAACGAAATAAATAAAAAATTCCCCGTTCGATTTTGCGTCGGTTTTTCTTTGATATGTGCTTTGTACTCTTCACGAATCATTCGCAGTAGTTTTTCGCCCAGCACATTAGAAATATATCACAAACTGTATATTTAATTATTACCCCATTGTAAATTAAATCTTATTAACTTATTCGCTTGGTCGGACAATGGTCGTTTTGTCTACGTACCTAGTTGTTACATTATTATTAAATATAATAGTTTCTTGCAAAAAAAATACGCATCGCTCTCAATATACATACTAACAGGTAATATTGCACATGAAATTGTGGAAACTGCAGATCGGGACCAAATACGTAAGTGGAGAGCATCTCGAAATTGTCATCTCTGTTCATTGTAAATATAAGAAATGAGCAGTGGAAATATATAATTTAAATGAATTAAATTAGATAATAAAGTCAGAATTTGATAAGAAAAACATCCTTTAGCATTTAAATAAATTTAAACATTTAAAAACGATATCTAGTCATATTGATTATTCAAGTGATTGTTCTTATATTATATCGAAATATTACAGTATATTGCTGTAATACAGGGTGCAGCAGAAAATAATTCTCGAATATTAAACGTGAAAAATAAAGCAATCCTAGATGCAATTCAAAAATTTATTTCGCTGTTCGAAAGAACAATGTTTGCTATTTATTTCACATATACATATGTACATACACAATTACTTGGTTTTGGAAACGATATTTTGCAAATATGGTCTTTTTCTATGCAATGCTGAACTTTTTCACTGAAGTTCGTCATTACTTCATTTCTGGTAATATCGTCTTGATTTCTTGACGGAAGGCAACTTTTAGAGACTTAAGTGTTCGGGGCAGTGGCAGACTCGAGCCTTGGGGTATCCTCAGAGAAAGAAATGGCAAGGTGCGACATCAGGTGAACGGCCATGGAATGGCTCCTTGTAAGGAGACCAGACGTATGGAAAAGCTTATTTTAGGTTTATCGATGACCTTGATGTATTTGAAGGGGTAATACCCAGTTGGAACTACACAGCGGGGAGGGTCGGTACACTATGTAAAGTAAATAGAAAATATTACACTTTTAAGCTCTGAACTAAACTTCTCGGGTTACTTTGTATGATTATATGATGATTATCTAATTATTAATATATGCGAGTCATATCTACCGCACTCCATATTAAAAACTATGAAAATACTAACAATTAAATATAATGTTTTCCAAGATCGATACACTTAATCGAGGAAACATAAAACGTACCATCAATAAAATACATTATCACTCTATAATTGTCTCATTAGATTACGTCTACTACTAATCGCGAGCACGAACAAAAGAAAAGAGCAGACTAATATTCGAACGTTAATTACTATGTAATACGCTTACTTAAAATTGTAATTGCATTTTATGTATTGTGCACGTTATATTAATAGTAATTTTTATTGTGATGTTGTTAGAGAAACATTTAGGCTGCACACTTTTTACGTTGTTAAAGATAAAGATAAATTACATCTTAATAGCGCCACGCGAGGTGTAAATTCGTCCTGAACACGAAACAATTCGTTTTCCATTATTAACATACATAAGCTAATATCCAGGTGAATTTCAGCGCGGTATGTCATCTACTAATAAAAAAATACGAAACAACATTCATTTCAATTGTTTATTCGTCAGTATTGAAGATTTTAATCTGAATTGTACACAATAAATATACGTTTAATTAAATTACGCAGTAGCTTTTTAGTAGGTACATTACGCTATATGTGTACACAGTGGACCATTGAAAACAGTTCAGTTAGATTTTTGACTTTTTAAGTAATATACAAAAAATGCTCGAACACGTCAATTCTTTTTCTAAGGAAGATTTAGATAGACTAGAATTGCATCAACTCGTAAGTGGAGTTAAATTTTATCTCAACAATATTAAATGGAAGTAGGAGTTAAACGAAACGTCGTCGTCTGCATAGACGACGACGTTTTATTTAATTGTTGGTTTTTATTAATAAAAGAAGAAACTATGAATATTAAAATTGAAAGAAAACAGCCTGAAACAGCAGGGGAATTCAGGAGGATGAAATTAAGAAATAGAATTAGGAGGAGCTACAGACATATTAAACGCAATACGTCGCAATTTCCTAAACTGAGTAGAAATCTCAAAATCGATAAAATTGACGGAGCACAGAACACTCTTCACACCAATTGTAGCATATGAAGCGGAAAATTGGATGAATGATATACAAGAGAAAAGATTACAGGTGTCTGGAATAGATTGGACATACTCTAGAAGGATTTTTAGAATAGAATCCTGTTACTCAATTGGCGGCGTTACGATTTCTCGTAAGTCCTCGATCAGAGATCTTGGGGTAATATTTGACGAGGAATTTACTTTCTCCGATCATGTTCTTGGTGTGACGGCTGCGGCTTCCAGATCTCTCGGTTTTATAATTCGCACATGCCGATACTTTCATAGTATGGACACTTTGAAGACCCTTTTCTTTGGTCATGTCGTTTCCAAACTGGAATATGCATCTATAGTCTGGTACCCCATCTACAAATCTCAAACTAGACTCCTGGAACAGATATAACGCAAATTTTTGAAATACCTCTCATTTAAATGTGATGGTCGATATCCTGTCCGTGGAGCGAATTACAACGAGTTGTTGGAGCGACATGGCATCGTATCGCTCTCTGATAGGAGAAAAACTCTTAGCGCTTTATTTATGCAAAGTGTCGTTACTGGGAAGGCTGATACGCCGGATTTACTGTCGCGTGTTTATTTCATTGTTCCACGCCTGGGATCAAGGGCGAATCAACTGATTTATGTCCCTACGGCAAGGACCAATATTTTGCTGAAGGCCCGTTTGGTTCATTCGGCGGTAAATTTCAACAATCTGCAGTACGATTTGCTATGACCACTATTGGTAAAAATATATTTGTTTTGAGATACACATTTCATTTTCACAATGTAACTATTGTTTAATTTTTTTTTGTATTTCTTTGTTTGTTACCCGTTTTGGAGTTGGGTAACTTAATAAATAAATAAATAAAATAAATAAATAGTACAAAGGAAAAACGCTAAAAATAAAATCACTGAAATATCACTCAGAAAAAAGAAACTGAACTGCGGAGTACATTTAATTAGAATGGATAAAAGGAGATAAGTTGACATGATATGACAAGGCAAGAAAATAGAAAATAATAGAAAAGAAAGATCCAGAACTACATGAAGTAATAGTGCATTTTGAGACAAAAGAAATAACATAGGAAAAGGCAAAGCAAATGCCAAAAGCGGAAAGGAATGACGTGCCTTTAGACAATTGAAGAGAGGTGAAGAAAACCTCGACACCTACGGGTATATGATAAACCAGATGATGATAATGGTCATAATTAGTTAATCTTGACACTGTGAGATTTCGTTTAAGTATTTGCTTATCATATTATTCTCTTTGACGGATGTAACGCATTGTAATGCAATATGTTTGAGAAGTTATATGGTCAAGATGAGTTATTGGAAAATGAGTCTCGGTTTAGGTCTAAAACTTTGGACAACAGCGAAATTTTAAAGGATTTAGTGGAACAAAATTCTATTTAAACCTCGAGAGGCGTCTTCATGTAATAGGTAAAGCTAAAAATTGTACAAATGGGTATTTCACGAACTTTGTGGTAGTAACAAGTCGGATTGACTAACGCCTGTTAGTCGCATTTGATCAGAGGCTATCGTTAAACTTTTCTAGACAAATTAGTATAACGTAATGAAAAATGAATATTTTACTGTAATCGAAGAACAATATCTTGATGGTTATATAAATAAGAAACCTTGAAATATGTTCCTTGGCTTCCACTTCATATGTATACAGAAAATTCTAATATGAATTTAGGGCAATCATTTTAACCAAAGGATAATGCAAGATTATATTCACTGCAAATAACAAAATCGAATAAATTATGAAATTTACTTGTATCTTCCACTTTCATCAGATTTGTCTATGGCAGCTTATCCGGATGTCTGGCCAAAAGGAATACAATTGATTAACAAAATTATATTGGATGAAAGTCAACTATCGTGGACGAGATTACTGATTAGGACTCGTGGCCAATACCACGCTCCTCCATTGATTCGAACACAAAATAGCAGAAAACAATAATATTAGATATAATAAATGACAATGAACGGCTAATAGAAACAAATGATTCTATTTAATTTAAAGATATTGCAGTTGCTGTACGAAGTCTGTTTTGTATCGCAACTCGATTGTAAACGTCCCTGATATTCGTATACAAGAGTGCGTATGCATATAATTTTCCTTTCTTTGTTTCGTTGTTTGTTTAGTTTTTTTATGTAAAACTTCTTATTGCGTATTATGTTTTGATATGATTCACAATCACTTTACAAATAACAAAGAAAACCGTCGTCAATGATGCCACAGGCGACATGAAAAAAACTTAAAGATTTATGGCACGATAAATTAAAAAAAACATGTGCTGCATTACCCTAATTAAAAATTAGCATAATTACGGTCACGTCCACTGCTATTGTTATTATTTACGATCATTTTTCCAGCGTTTTACTAAAAATTATCGTGAAAACATCAAAAACAGTGTAAGGTAGTCATACAGCGAGCTTAAAAACACCCAAAGAACGTAAAAATCAATGGTGAATTTGTCACCCCCGAAAACAAATCAGAACCAATGCTAGCTCAGAACGGGGATTACGAAGCGAAGGGTGAATTTGTATTGTATTGTTGAGATCTATATCACTTTGTTACATAAATGGGGCGTGGTTTGCTTGTCGACGTTGGCTGCTATCTCCTTGAACATAGGCACAATCGTCTGTATGTGTGAAATTATCTAACTCCAAGGTCTAGGCATTTCCTCCTATCGGGTTTTGCGCGTTTACTAGATAGATAGATAATATCTTTAGTCTATTGAATTGTTTTATTTTGCTTGCCTGCACAGGTGGAGTGGATACAATACACAAATGTCATTCCCACTTAAACATAATATTATCATGAGTAAGAAGATTAAAAGGAATATTGATCAACAATTACCAGAATTAGTAGTTTATCAGTTATAATATTAAAGCTTATGTAAATTTTGAAACGTATCCGATGATCTTTCTAGTAATATTTGCCTGTAATACGATACAAGGATTTCGTTTTGGAAGAATGCCATCCAATATGCATTCTTCCAAAACGAAATCCTTGTATCGTATTCATGCAGGATGAATTTGTATTTAACTAAAAACGCGATGGTCCGTATTTTCCATACCTTAAGTTGACTAAAAATTTGATTTACTGAGACAATCTTGATTTATTTTAAAACACTTATTGCGATAATGTTTTAGTCCTCCCTTGCAAAGATATTATTGTTATGCGATTTTTGTAAATTGGTCATTTATAGTAGAAATAATGACTTTGACACTTGAAAATTTGTTTTTTAATTTAGGTAAGAATCTGTCTGCCGTCACCGGAATTTTACCTGGTGGATTTATAATTAAACTTAAAGCCAGTGTGATGAATTATAACAATTGTAAAACGAACGCGAAAGGGTATGTTATCCTAGCAAAATAGGGTGGGTCTATGTTTCATAACTGTTTCGAAAGATTACTTGGGCTTTCTAAAAATTGGTCTTGGATTATGATACAATCTTTTATTTGAGAGACGAAGTAAATTTTCTGTTTATATCTAGAAAAGTCATGTACATATTAATTCTTATTATACATTCTCATTATTTTCTCTTGTTATTCGATGTTTATCCGACTGATAATTTCCTTTATATGTTTTGTTAGTTTTTTTTCTCATATCTTTGTGTGACTGCTCAATACGTTTGTTGACAGACGCGGTGGCTTCATGGATATTATATACTTATTTTCTTTTTGTGAGATTGAATTACAGGAATGTTTTAGCAATCTTTTGGTATTTTATTTAATATAGATTTTTGACACTTATTTAGGACTTAATTATAATGTATTCTTCACTTTTTTAAATGTGTTGGTCGCTTTGTTTTAACAACTATTCTTTTATGTTTGAATTTTCGGTCATTAGTGGTAATGAAACACTTTTTCTATAAAAGAAATCGTTAATTATAAAACCTTCTTTTCGTGTCAAATTGCTTAGCCTCGTACTCATACTTTCTTTGCTATTCTGTTGTCTTGTATTCGTAGACGTTCAAACTATCCCATTTGTTTTTTTTCTATTTTTTCAATTATTGGTGATATGTTAATTTCTTCATTATATATTTTATCATTTCTTCCTTGTACGTCATTTGTGGTAAAAACTTTATTTCTGCTACGTTCACTTTATTTTTAGTTTTCTGATCCAGCTTTCTGAGCCATAGATTATGACTGGTACTGTCACCTCTTTACAAACTTCTATTTTGACTTTCTCTGGCATTTCTTTCTTCGCCAAAATGGTCGTCCTGACAGCTTTGAATTGATCCACCTGTTCAAGCTTGTTTCCTTCAGTGTATATTTGACATTTTCTTTGTTCTCTTGAGATTATCATGGTTATTGTTTTATCTACATAAGTTTGATTCCTCCTTTTCCCGTTTCGGTGATTTAGGCTCTCAAATATTCTCTACGTAATAGTTTGTTAGTTTTGATTTGCACTTCTTCATTATGTCATCCATCACCATGCTAAATAGTAGTGAGCTAAGGTTACATACTTGTTTAACTTCTTTCACTCTAAATACTTCTGACGTTTCGTGTCTTATTCTTACAACGCAAGTGTTTTCTTCATAAAAGATTTTGACCGCTCCTCCTTTTTGATGTGTCCCTTTTTTGTATTAGATTTTTTCATATCTCCTTCTTTTTTAGTCTGTCGAATACTCTCTCTAAATCTATATAGAATATATAAACTTGCCCATTGTTTCTAATTGATCTTTCTATTTCTCTAATAGCAAATATTAAATCTTGGGTTCCTTCTCGTTTCCTAAAACCACATTGTGCCCCATTCATTATTTGGCTCACTTATCCTTATTTTTGTTCTAGAATTCTCGAGAATAGTTTCTCTAGGCCGCTTAATAATATTATTCCTCGATAATTGTTGCAATCTTTGCTGTCTCCTTTTTATATATTGGGACAACAGTCTCAATATATAAAAAGGTTTGCCTGTCCTTAGGCGCTTTCCCTTCAATACTTTGTCAAATATCATCCATAATATTAGTATCCAATAATATTATTTTTTTAATCCCATACTTAAAATATATTTTGTACGAGCATCAATAATAAGCTGCTGGTTAATACGAAAATTATCGCTTAAGATGGGACGCATTTTTATAGGCTTTACAGATTATTGTTATATCATACCTTGATTTTCATTTGCATGTATATTTTTATGTGACACTACAGTCCTTGGTATCTGATAATACCGATATCATATTAAGATCTATGATGAATAAACATTATTATTACATGAATTTCGAATAATTTATTTATAGCTTTGCAACCTGTATGCACGAAAAAAGTAAAGGCGTATTTGGGGACTTATAAGTTAACCAACTCATCTCTATAATTATTGTAATTCAAAGGTCATTCTGCGACCTGAAATTCGATGATCGATGAATAGGCGTGCTCGGTGTTGCTGTCGTTGTTAGATCGTTGCGCCGCCGCTAACAAACCGACCGTATTGCACCGGTGTAAAGCCTAATAGGTATTTCTTATCAGAAAAATGCAAATTCTTATCGATAAATACGCCAGCGCCGAACGCCCGGACATTTACCATAATCTTCAAATAATGAAGTCCGCATTATGAATGGTCTGTCAGGAGCGCGACGGCCCCCGTTGTACGTAGGTATTATTCCGTTTATTTCAGCGGGTGCGCTCGTAAGCCCGCTTTTATCAGGATCTCGAAAACTTCAGGCGGTCACGGAATACGCCACAACTATTTAAATACTAATTAATATTTTTAATTGCATGTAAATTATTACAAAAGCGACGTAATCGTGATCGCTTTGCGCGCGGACTTACCTCCGCGACGCGTTTATAATTGATTAAGAGTGTACGTTGGAACTATCTGAAGCTCGATTGTTGTTAATTTAAAAGAATGTACATGAGTTTGCTGTCAGTAGGTAGCTGAGCGAGATATGGTGTACCAACACATATGTGAAGTGTGCGAAAGACGTGTATTTTCTATTTCGTATGTATACAGACCTATATTTATGCACAAGCAAGCATTTACAGCTAGAATCATATCTCGTCTTCCTGAATATTGCTGAAGCGCATATTTTGCAGTATTTCTTTTTCTTCGATTTCGTGGTATTAATTTCTAAGGTAATTTTTGTTCCTTATTGGCAACTCGTTTCTTTTTTACATCTCGTATCATATTATTTTTTTTCAATGATTAGTAATATTGAACAAACCTCTATGTCTGCAGTAGCGTATAATTTGGCTGGGAAAGCTGGATAGGTGCGGTTATAAATAAAATAAATGCTTGTGACAAGTTGAAAATGTGTTTGGACATTTAGAAAATTTGTTCTACGTGCGATGATGTAATATTCGCGAATTTAAAAAAGTCCTTCGTACCACTTTTACACTCTTGGTTTTCGCCTAAACACTGTTCTGTACGCGTAGTTTTAAAATCGGGATTTTCATTTAAAACTGGACATAATTTGTCGGTTGTATGGGTACCTATATTACCGTTCAAATTTCCTGAGGAGGCTTTATGCGAAATACTATATTCAGGATTTCATTCAAAGACAGCTTACTGTCGTCTAATTGGGAAATGGCTTCTAACACAATTTAGTAGTTTTCAGAAATTTATTGTATTTGCGTTTGGATTTTGATTTCGATTTCTGTAAACAGTAGCTTCTGGTGTATTTACTTTCAAAATACAAGAATTAACAATATGAAATTGTTTCTCGTAGTATATTACTCGTTGAAGTCACATTCCGCATTTCGTCAATACCGGCTGTGATGGCAGAGTAAGGCCAGGGAGATTTAGTAAAAATTCGTTTGGAAGAAGCTATTGATTTATCTACTTTCATATAGCTGCTTTTAATAGATTCTGCTATCAGATAAAATTGCATGGAGTAAACATGTTACGTGAAGCACTTTAGGAAAAAATTGTTCTAGTATTTTGCCAGTTTTAACCATGCATGAATCGCCATTTGTAACCAATGTTACAATTTGGGTTGGCGAAATTTCTTTCTTTTGCAGTTTACACTATGTATTTCGCATTTATTTTTTGTCGTATTTTACTGCATAAAAGAAAAGGCAACAAAGTTTAATCGCTTTTTAAAGTGCGTACCAATTCATTCGCAACATATTTTTTTTTACAGTCTGTAGTTTCATCAACCGATAGTCCGTAACTGTGTCTTTCACTGGCGGTAATTTATACTGTGATTGTCTTCTGGTTGGTAACTTCTAATGTGGAATTTATTTATTCCGAAACTAACGAAAGTTCTCATTGTCTACTATATGTTGAAGTATATTGCATGCCGTTAACACAATAATAAAATCAAGTACGTACTTATAATATGGGATATAACATTTTGTATTTAGCACCTAGCGTTGGCTCTTATGTGTCTTCTTTAATCTATAATTTCATATGGCGAAATACTAATGTTATAAACACATTTAAAGTTCTTGTATATTCTAAGGCAGGAAAGCGATTTAGAAATTTATTTATACTGGTTGCAATTAACAATCCTCCTTTGCATTTTTGCGTTATTACAGTGATATAACCCATTCGCTTCCTGTCGTTGGGTACAGGGAGCGTTGTTTAACGTTATTTATTAAAATTGAGAATATTTCTGTTCGTTTTAATATTTTTGCTTCTACTTGCAAATTTTCTGCAGTCTTGAGATTATGTAATTCAGTTCTGTGAGTGAAGTGTAGATTTGACTTGGAATTTCTTGTATAACATAAAAAATAATAGGAAATAACAAACTGAAAATGAGCATTCTAAATTTACCAGTATAATGTTTCTGTTTTTGATTACGTGCACAGTTAAATTCGTACCTCTTTTATTTCTAGTGTCTATTTATTTCTAACCTTTCAAGGCCTCCTTAAGGTGCCCAAAAAGATGGTAGTTGCAGGGCGATAAGTCTGAATTACATAACGGGCGGCATAATACAAGACCTCTTATAAGGCATAATATTTTAAGGTAAAAATGGGCGCATATATTTTTGCGTGACTGTCATAATTTTTATCCAAGTCACTGATTATTTTCTTTAATCTTGCTCCGAAATCAATTAAGTTTTATAGAGTGTAAAAGCACGATAAAATATACCCTTCAGAACTTTTACTTGTATCAAGTAAATACATGCATATATATTACATACCAGAATTAGGTTAAATACATCTAAAAATACTATTCGAGACTTATAAAAGGGCAGAGTCCTTATATATATATATATATATATATATATATATATATATATATATATATATGTATATGTATGTTTACATACATACATGTGAACTTATATCGTGTCAAATGCATTTTTGCACTTAATAAAGTACACCAGTTCTTTATTGAGCGTCATTTAAATGATATTGTTCAATGAAGTACAAGAAATTCTGTTATAATTTCCTTTTAAAAAATGTAAAATAAAATCGTTTATTTTCCATGTTCAGTTTGTCATCAGAATATACAACTATGTTTCGGGCATTTTAAAAAATCAGATAAGCTGAGGTAGATCGGTTCTCACGCTTTACTGTCTATCAATCTAGCTCGTAGGGTTCTACGGTCGTTGCCCTTGGTTACTTAATCTTTCGAGCTGGACCGCGTTAATAGTACTTGTACGACCGACGTTTAGTCTTCACTTGAATGAAACATCTTCAGGTCTTAACTGCCGTTGTTGCATTGAAACTTTTGTAAGTCTGTTATAGATGGGTTTACATAAAGGGTCAGAGAAGCGTTACGTTTACGGTGGAGTTGTTTGAAGATAAAAGATTGCCAGGCATTATGTAGGGAATAGCCATCTCACGGTTTAGGTTATTGGAGTGTTTTAAAATTTCTATCGATTCCTGGATTGTTCGGCCATAGTAATGGCTAGTTTTGGACAGGATTTTGCTAGACGGTGGTTAATGGTTTCAAGCCTATGCTCAGCAAGTTCAGAACCTACGCACTGTAGCCTAGTATAAAAGTCATGCTCTGAAACACAAGTACCGATAGACTGCACTCGTCCTGCTGAATAGTGCGAACGCATTGACTTAAAATTAAATATTGACAAGTGTTGTGTTCCGCCATTTCTCGGTCTTCACCACCCGAATTATTTTACCACATCAAGGATGATTATTTGAAAAACGTGAATGAAAGAAGAATTTTGGGGTGATATTTGACTTAAGTTGTTGTTCTAAAGCTTTCAAATCACTATAGTTTGACATGCGCGCCGCTAAATATTTCAATAAATCAACTTCACTCAAATCATTATATTATGCTTATGTAGTAAGCAAAATGTAATCCTATATACGTTTCGGAATTCTTAGCTTTGGAACGCATTTATAGTAAGTTTTCGAAATCTCTTACTCAAGATCGACGAAATGTATCCACAGATACGTCACAAGATTAATTGCTTTTGTAACATAATATGACTTCACTGAATGGTAGAATGGATGACCTGTGTGAAAACTGGTTTTGTTACTAACAAAATTAAATGTTTTTTCTTGCTTAGTCGTATGTTTTCTGGTATTCCGCATTCACTCCAGGAGAAATTCCATATTGGTAGTCCCGATTACCAAAGCGAAAGTTTTGAGGGTTTATATTTCGTCTAGAATGGCCAATAGAATTCTAGGACATATTTATCAGGGCTAAACTTTATGGGCACTTTTATTTAGTATTTTTTTGTAAATATAACTATTAAATATGCCGTAAATATGTAATAAAATAATGTATATAATGTATTTTATCATGTCATTGGGCTTCTACCTTTTGGAAATAAAGATTATTATTATTAGCGTAATTGTTTATTTGTACATGAATTTGATGAACTCCGCTGTCATTATTTTTTCATAATTTCTGCTGAACTTTTTCCTTTGTTTGACTTAATAATTACTTCCTCGAGTTCATATTCTCATGCTTTTATTTTCTTGATTTTTGTAGTTTCTTCGAACCTCATTATTTTAGTGTTGTTTTACTTTATTTGTAAATACATTTTTCTTACTTTCACTGCTATTTCTTCAAGAATGTGCCATTATCTTTCAATTTTTTTGTAATTAATATTACATCATCATATTAGTTGACTAACCTCTAATGCATAGATTCTCTTTATTTATTTTCTTCAACGCGAGATTAATTAATGTTCCTTATGAATGCCTGCTTTCTCTATTAATTGTGAACGAAGGTCTTTTACTTTTTCTTTAAATACATCAAAAATTAAATGTCTACTCGGAGAAAATTGTTGGCGTAAGTTAAGTTTTCTTCATAAGAAAATATAAACGAAACTTTATGCTTAATTAGATGCCATTAAGGGAAACATTAAGTTTAAATTTCTCAATGTTTGAAATACATTTCGCGATTATACTAAAATACGGGACTGTATTTATGCAAATAGTGACTATAAATTGCCTCGTCATTATATGTAGATCTGATTTAAACATGATAATAAATATTTTGTCGGTTAAATACCGTAATTCACTTAAATTAGCATATTTTTCCGAAAACTGATGTTAATATATAATTTTTATCGTTTATTATATATGAAATATGTGTCATTTCAATTTTTAGATCAGTCGTTGAAGAATTTCATCGGAATGTTCATGTGATATAAAGATTCCATCAGCATAAGAAATATTACAACATATTTTAGACGAAACGTTCCTACTTTTTATTTATACGAATCTCTCACCAACAAATGGCATCATTAATTTCGATTAAAATAGAGGTATTCTTGTTATTCTCGGGGGAAAAGGTATATATATCAGGTTGTAGGTTTATTATTTTGGTCTACAACGAAACATAACCTTACCCTTTTCAGTAATTTATTTAATCAGGTACGCACATATATGCTTTGTTAGAGTACTTTCTGTAAATTTTCTGGTAAGATTGTTGTTTCATGCTCGTAGCTCAGACTCAATTTGCGTTGCGCTGGCTTCACCTGTCTCTGACACAATAATTTTATATTCAAGTCATGCTGTAATTGTAATATTAGGTGATATTTGAATGTGTTTTGACGCTAAAGCCGCTGCTGTGACAGTGCTTTAACTACATTACTATGAAAAGCTAAATTTATTGATTTTTGACTACACCGATTTGCTGGATTAGTAAACTCTCTATCGCTCTCTGTGTTATGTCCAGCATATGTGAAACTCTCGCAGCTTCCCGAGAAATTTAGATTTGTTTTGAACATTCTGGAACGTCTGTGTATAAATAATGCACCTCATTCATCACCAACCAGTCTTAGGGAGTCGATCCTCGATTGTGTATGGTGTAATTTGCGTGTTGAGTGCAATTGTCGGTATTTGAGTAGCACTATATTTGTACAGAATCTTGGATGAATTTTTAAGTGGGCGTAAGTGGGAATTAGATGATAGCAATGCAACAACGAGTACATAGACGAACGTTTTTCCGAAGATAAAATCAAGAAGATATTGTAAAAAATACTTGAATTTTGGATTTATCAACACTAAAGTAAATTTGATCAATAAGGTTGATATATAACCCCTTTCCACAATTAACTATTTGTAAATTCTGTATACGCATTTCGACAACCAAGTTGTCATCATCAGCAGATAATTTCAAAGTGTCGCACCTGGTAAAACACGGCGAAAAATACAACTAAAGTAAATGAAGAAGAGAGGTATATCATTTGCTCAAAAACTATTCACCTAAAACTTACTTGATCAACAATGCTATGTATGATATGTTTGGCAATTCTGGTCAACTTTGCTTCATTGCCTCTTTCAGTTTATTTAGCTAAGCATAGTTTGTAGTTAAATAGACGATTTAACTTCGGAGGGAGCTTGTTAAACATTACGTATTTCACCAGCTCCTTCACCTTACACTGAGCAACACTTTCTCAAGGTGCAAATATGCTTTGGAAACTCAATACGACTATTTGTTAGGAATGTATGTATTACAATTGGCTTCGCTTAATTTTATTATAAAATCAGCCAGATATCATTATGCAGTTCTTCATTTGAACGATTTGTGAGTGACGTATACTTTAATTCTTTTTTGTCACATGAAACCTTTTTAATTCTTTGGAAACTGCTGAATAGTCGATTTTAAAACATTTGATTATTATCAGTAGTGTCTGTAAAGGTGTGTAAGCAGCATGATCGAAGTTCGGGCTTTTAGAAACGAGATGAGTATACCATCATTATTAAACGTTTTAACACTTGTGATTATCTGGGTATATTAGAAATTTTATATTGAACATCTGTCGTTTTTACATGTACCTAAACAAAAACAAGAAAATGCAACGAAAACTAAATTTTTCCATTTTTGGCTTGTGTCGCACTTGAATAACACGAGGTCAAAATAAATTCGAGCTTAAGTGTCATTTTCAACAAACGCCATGTACCAAAATATATCACAAAGTTATTTGAAAATTTAGTACGTTATTTAAACAAGCAATAAAATTCACTAACCACACTATTAGTTGTATTCTGGATATGTACTTCGATAAGTAATTTGTCTTCTTCAGTAGAAGTATATTAATTCCTTATATTATTAATTACAGTGCAAAAGACTTTAGTCTTGAAGATATTCTTCAAACAAAATAATGAATTAGATCTGAAAGGTTGCTTAGACTATACAGCTCTATTACTCTTACATAAACTGGACAACTTTGGCTTTTCTCAAGCCTTACTCAATCTTATTTCATCTTATTTCCAAAACCGTTCTAGTTGTGTACGTTATAATGGACATCAGTCAGTACAAATTACACCCACTTAAGGTGTACCGCATGGCTCAAATCTAGGTCTCCTATTTTTTAATGTATTTATAGACGATCTTCTAAGGTTATTTAAGTAGGATGTTCTGGCATATGCAGATATTTATAGAAATAAATTCTGAGGCTGACTATGTTATATTGCAAAATAGATTGAATATTATATACGATTGATTTATTACTAACAATATTTACTTAAGCGTTGATAAATGTACTGTTGTTACGTTTAGGAAAATGAGTAATGTTGGTGCCTAGTGGTCATGCCAGGAATTTTGAGGTTTTCTTTAATTCTGCTCTTCGATTGACGGATCATATCGCTGTTCCTAACTTTAAAGTCAACTTATTTCGCTTTTGTGAAGAGTAAATTGGAATGTGGTCCTATTATATGGTGATTTTATTACCTATATGAACATTTGCTTCTAGAAAGGGTGCAAAAGCGGTTTCTGAAATATTCGAGTTTACAGAATGATGGCTCCTGTCCTTCCATTGTACAGGTTACAGTTCTCTGCTTGAAAGACATTCCAACCAGTCATTGGCTCACAAAAGGAAGTTTATCAGTTAGAAGTTTCTTTTGAATGTAATAATGAAGTAGATGTTTCCGTATTGTTTCACAAGAAGATTTTGCTGTTCTGACTTGTACTGCACGATCATCGAACACATTCCTTTTGCCTAGAGCCAGGACAAATATCCTGTAGAAGGCACCGGCACCACATATAGTCTCTAATGTCATGAATCTTATTGAACATTGTTTTGGTTATGCCTTTTTAGTTACTTACTTTACTTTAGTTACTTATTTTTTTCGTTTTATCATTTTTGGTTTGTTTATTGTACTATCGGTGTCTATATTATGTTATATAAAGAACAACTTCTTCTATTTATATTAACATTATATTAATGTTAAGTATTTATTTTGTAATTGGAATTCAACTCTGTTGGGTAATAAAGTACTATTGTTATTATTTCAACGTAGTATGTTTTTGGTGACATTCATTTTACTCAGCAAACAGCGGCTTTAATTTGGTCGTCGCATCATTAGAGACGCTATTGCCATCGCAGTACGTAACGGCGCAAAACAAAAAAAGCTCTCCACTGTTTGGTTCGGCATTAATTCCAATTTAATCCAGAAACGTCATCGCATAAAAACTCCACGTAAATACATGGTTGAGTGGAAGACGCCGACCCGAAAAGATATTCGACCACATAAAAAGGTGGGGAATAATAAATAAAAGGGTTGTCCGCGGCGTGAGCTCATTAACCCAGGACCCGGGTTATTTACGGCTGACCGTTCTTTCTACCCTCCTCACCTCCATCTCCTTACGTCACCCTCCGGGATGAGGCTACGGTAATTATTTTAAGTCTTATCGCGAGAGGGCAGCGCGGATCCTAACTTCTTCGCCCGTTCACTGCTCTTATTCTTGTTATTGCTGCTGCTGTTGCCGTTATTTTTCTTTCTCCTTTTACTAAATGAACTGCCCGGAGATTGTTGGGTATCACTTGAACTTATGTACACTTTGTTACAAAATTGTTTGTACACAGAAATTAATATCAAATTTGTAGTATCTAGTTTTATGGAGAAATGAATTTAATTTTACTTTCGAAATTCGATTTTTAAGCCAATGTTGAAAATGCGACTATAATTAATTTAAAAATATAAACCGATTTTGTAAACATTTTGCGGAAGTACACCTACATTTCAAATTACAACAGTATAAAGTATTTATACTTTATTATGCAATTATTAAGTCATTGATAACTTTTCCTATAAATAAAATAGTGAATTTATATTTTATTGTACACTTTAAGTAATTTTGTGTCCAAGTGTACATATGTACATATGTGAGAGATAGATACTATGTTGGTGAAGAAGGAGGAGAAGAGAGCGCCCGAGGAGATAGTGATATCGCTTCGAGAGGGCACCTCACAATAAATCCACACCGGTTCATTAAATGTAAGATTTTGTTACAGATACATTAGCCATAAGAACAAACATAATTCGAGGTTGCTTTCGAGCCAACCCACGCTTTTAACACCTCGCTACTGTTCCAGAATAAATGATGTTCCCACGAAATGAGAGATTTGTCCGATATTTAACAAATACCGCATACATACAAGAAATAGTCGCGCAATAACAAGTGCGCTCGCGAAGTATTTTTCACTTGCCACTTTGAACCTCTTTATTTTTCTATATTGGACTTGAACAATAAAATAGAATATATACGTTTGATATAGTAACTATTTAATACAATTTTTGGGATAATGATAGTGCTATCGAAACATTATTTAATCTTAAACAATTTATTGTAGTGTTATAAACTTTTCCTAAAGGTGTCATTATTCAAAGACATGATGGAAGTTCTATTTTAAGAACTTTAAGAAGAACAAAATTGCTTGATTTTTTTTAAGTTGTCCTATCTTAAGGTGTTTTGTTGTTTGAGAGTAAATAGGAGTCGCATGGGATTATATTACGACTATACCGAGAGTGCAATGTATGATATACATGACATGTTTGCTATTCAAAAATTCTATTATAACAATATCAGCATGTTTCCACAGCTCAAATCGTCTCCTAGGATAACCTTACGTAGACGCTTCAATCCGACATCGCTGCGAGAGTAGTGCGAGGCAACGTAGGCATATTTTAAAGGTGGTTTTCCACGTGAAGGATCGCAATTAGTCCTAGTAAAGGTTCTATCATCTGTTTCAGCAAAGTCACCGATCGCAGCAGATACCGAACCTGTAGGTGTAAGACACCGATATTTTCTGGGAGATGAAAACCAGGTAGCAGGCCACGTTACACCAGAGATTGACGTGCCACTACCAAGCGAAAAAGTGGAACATCGAGGAATACAAATGTACCTGGTCCTGTATCATAAGAATAAACCCAATCTAAAATTTCGGACACTGGTCTATAAGATGAATATGCGCTCTCGGATGACCTATTCAGTGTTAGTATATAGAAACGTAGCAAACCACTAGGATCCAAACAGTATAAAACAAGGTACTCGTAATACCATAATGACGTATAATTATTCGAAATTCCGGTAACAATCAAGAAACTAATCTAACACTTACAAAAACAATGGTATGACTAATTTCAGTTTTGCTTATCTGTTACAGATAAATGAAAGAACTTAGTTCTATCTGGAACATGGGGAAATATGGTACAAAGACATGTGATCTTTCATTAACTAACGAAAAACTTATGTGTAACTGGAATTATTGTCGGTTACTGTAATACTTACGCATCTACACCATCTTTCTACAAAAAAATTATGAATATAGCTTAAACAATGGATTGTCAATCTCGTGCTTTTTGTAGTTATTTTTGGTTTTCTATCTAAGTAGATGAAAGTAACATACATTTAAAGAAAGCAGAGCACTTAGACATTTTGAGAAAATTCACGAAAATTCTAATGTAGATAATAGGATAAGTAACAGAAACAGAGCATGAAGGAATCTTTCGAAAACCATGAAATTTAAATGCAATCGAGATGAATAACATTTTTTAGAAATTCATAGAACAATAATAGAAGAATGAGTTGTGTATGGATGTGATACGTATTTTATTCAAGAAAATATTTTCGTCTAATTTAGAAGGCGTAAAAAATTAATGAGGTGTAAACAAATATATATTTAAGTTTATTAGTTGCAAGGGCTCGAAGAGTAAGATGTTGTTTGGTTATTTATATCAAAGGAACGGTGATAGGAATATTAAGCAATTTTTATATCGAAGAAGAAGAGACACCTAATCGAAAACTATGGCTGAGTAAGGTGACGGAAGATGTTCAAAGACTAGATGTTAAGGTCAAGAAAAGGAAACCAAGAGATAAGAGAAAGGGGAAGTAAATAATAAAAAGAATTGAACGTTGTTTAAGTCATACAGTCCAAAGGTTTTCATTTGCAGTCCTTTTACATACGAGGTCTATTCCCTTTCCGTAGAATCTAGTAAACCAATACGCATTTTTTTATAAAATACATTTATTTATAGTTTTTGAAAGTACTTCCCTCCATAGCCAACGCATTTTTGCGTTCGTAAAAATTGAAAGCATTTTCTCCAGCCTCTTCGTATCAGGTTGTTTATTTTATTTTAAAATGCGTCAACCGCTTCTTCGACAGGTACAACGTAAACCTCGTAACACGCAGAAACAAAAGGAAACCATAGACAGTAATACTGTGAATGACCCAATCGTTTCAGCAGCAGATGATCTTTGCTCTTGAACGATTTTCGCGGATATTTATAGCATATATGCTGTAATGTATCATTATGACCAGCATCTTTTGTTTCCAATTCATTCTTAAAAATCAATACAGACGATTAGTTCTGTCGGGATCACAGTGGTATATTGCAGTGTCATCACCTGTACCCATTCACTAGCTGAGAATTGTCACAATGATCAAGTATCGATTTATATCATCTTACGCGGTTTTCTTTGGTGTTAATTGCCTTACATCAATTTTTGGGGTCACTTGAATAGTCTTTACAGTAACATACAGGTCCTCTCCATATATGTATCGAATAAGATCAATATTCTTTTTGGTAATAACCATTTTTGTCTTAGGAAGACGAAACGTGTCATTTTAGGAGAGTCGACTATGTTAAGATTCGTTATATTATCGCCTTATGGTAGCTAAGGAATGTGATTTACCATCAAATACCCGATTGATTTCCTCAAAACGCTTTTTATAGTTTATATCCAAAATCACAACTAGGTAATGGTTTTTGTTCCATTCCATGATTACTTGTGTAAGTTATTATTTAAAACCTTTGTAGTTTTTACTCAATAGTTAAATACATTTTTCAATTGTCGTCATTAAACTAAAACTAGCTTAATGACAATTTAAAATGCCAAACAAGCCTGCTAGACATGCTCAAAGAGAACAGGCTTTGTATTTATTAATATAACCTTCGCAGAAGATACTAAGCACAAAAAACTCGCGCTTTTGATCTAAACTTTCTCTTTAATCTAGTTAAGTTTATGTTAAATTGGTTTAATGTATATAATTATGCGCTTTTACGATGCTAAACTGAAAAATTCTTATTTTAACCGCTTCTTACATCGTATATGTAATGCAGAAATTTTTGAAAAAAATTTTTTCCGCTCACGCGCGAAATTGGAACCCGCGATCTCATTCCATGCGTGAATGTGCCGTCACCATTAGACCATTGAGACAGTGAATTAAAATCTTTCTAATGTGCCATAAATTACGTTATGGAAGCAGTTACTAAATGAAAACCCACGATAGGTTATTAATTGCATATAATTATACGCTTTTACGATGCTATACTGAAAAATTCTAATTTTAACCGCTTTTTACATTGAATATGTAATGCATTGGTTTAATGTATATTTCTGACAGATTTATATGTTTCTATTTTAAATGAAAGTAAGGCGAGATAATCCTTTACTCATATTTTATGATTTGGTATATTTTGCAAATTTGCTTAAATTCAAATTTCATTGTTTTAGATTCATGCGGAATTAGCTTTCGCCTTGAAGAATTGAATTTGCAAATACCAGGTGCATTGCTATAATGCAATAAACTAAACCGTACTAAATCATTCTACAGGTCAGCAATAAACCATGCACTAGTAACCGTGACCTCAAAAAACTAACGTGCATCACAAACTCAAAATCTATTATTATCATCATGAAACCGACGCGTTTTACAGTTTCACATTCTGACATCCTCCGCCACGAAAATGAAAACAAACACTTGTAAGCGGCGCTGTCGGATAGCAGTAATGCATGTTTGGACCAAATCAGGACATTACATACTATATACCTGCCTAACGCTTGGGTTACCGTTTGCGTGTTCTGTTGCAGCTGAGATCCTCTAGTGTAGTGAGTGTTGGGCGCACGCTATTGCGTGGACTCAACATATTTATGTACTTTTTGCCAATTCGTCACACGACGCTCGCGATCAGCTGATTTTGCAGAACTTTTTGCTGCACGCCGACCTTCAGACACGTTTTTCCATTCTTCGTTTTGCGTTTCGTGATAATGCTAGTTCCATGTAAAGAAGTAATGTGACCAAAAGTATTTTCTTCTCACCTCGGTCTATCGATAATTGTGCGTTAGTAAAAGTCTTCCGAGTGATAGAAGGTGCTCCGAATTTTAACATTATAAAGACCTCTATCAGTTCGGAATTTGTTGTAGTGGGATTGTAAATAAAATCGAAGCAGTAAATATTTTCTAAATATGTTATAAATGCTTAATATTTATAAATACCATTTATGTTACTTTCTTCTTCTTTTTTTTTATATATTATTAAATATATATGTCTATTTGTCTTATATGTTATATTAATTTTCATTTTATATATGATTATAATTTTTCTTTAACCTTTCATATTTACTGATAAGATTATCCTGTAATTAGCATTTATCTGCTGTTGGATAATTAAGATTATTATTATTATTATTATTTCATGTCCATTGCTTTGTTTATTTTTTAGTTATGTTTTTATGAATGAAATATACCAGGAATTCATGGTTTGCTACTTTCAGACATTTCTTTATACAGAACACAGTGCAGAAATCTTTTGTTTAATTAAATTAGATTAAATTTTTATCACACACAAAGACAGTACTTGCCACTTGAATTAGAGCCAGCCTAGTGTATCAAGAAATATAATAATATAAGCCACTTGTATTTAAATATACGAGGGTGGTCCCAGAAGTACCCGACCCAACGAAGAAAGCACAAAAATTTTGCAAAGAAATATATTTATTTTTCAACATAGTCTCCTTTTAGCTCTATACACTTTTCCCAGAAATGTTCGTCTTGCTCCTCAAAATAGCCATTAACTGCCGACATCACTTCTTCATCGTTGGAAAATCGAGCCAATTTTTCGAGTTCGAGAAGAGAAAATAATCCGAGGGGGCTAAATCTGGCGAATAGGGTGCATGAGATAGCAATTCAAACTTTAATTCATTAACTTTGGTCATTGCAAAAACGAATTTGTGAGATGGTGCATTGTCTTGATGAAACAACACTTTCTTCTTAGCCAAATGCGGCCGTTTTTGATTGATTTCTTCGCACAATAAGTTCGCATAATACTCGCCGTTGATAGTTTTTCTTTTTTCAAGATAGTCAATGAAAATTATTCTACGCGCATCCCAAAAAACCGATACCATGACCTTGCATACAGATGAAACGGTCTTCGCTTTCTTTGGAGCCGATTCTCCCTTTTGAGTCCATTATTTTGATTATTCTTTTGTCTCGGGTGTACAACAGATGAATGCGTTGATGAATCCCCATTTAAAGCAATGGCGGAGAGTGTTAATTTCCTTAGATGAAAAATTAAACACCCACCGTCACCCACAATCTGGTCATGTATAACCGCTAATAGTGACGGACCTCTATATTTTGTGTAGAGTACTATGAATCAAATACAATAAAAAAAAGATTGTTGAAAATGTATTTTTGCCTTTTTTAAATACACTAAGTGAAGAAAAAGGACCACGCACATGTATGTAAAATGTAACATGTGATATATAGCGAAATCGATAAAAAATCCGTTTCAGGGGCTTACATATCCTTTTTGCCCTCTCACAGAAACTCACCAGATCTAATTCCGATCAAAAATGTATTGAGCACGTTGAGAAAGATTACGCAATAATTCCTGAACCGAACAATATCAGTTCTAGAAGATAATATTTACGTAGTTATTAAAACCAAAGCAGGATTAAAAAAATATTAATGCAATATCTTCTACAAACCATAAATAAACATTTTGAATTAATAATATTTGTCTGTTTTTCTTTTATTTCTGATAAATTTGAAAAAATACCAAAATCATAAGATATTTCTAATTCAATTGCCAGGTGTTGTATATTATTATGGTGTAGACTCTTTATTATGATTTATACGTATTTATTCACTATTTGTTTATGTGCTTTGAAATATTTAAACAGTTAAACACTTTTCACAAGAATTATGTTGGCTATGTTCTTCAGTTTTTCTTTAAGTATTTGTTGTATCTAAATTTACATTAATAAAAAAAATTGGTTGGAGATGTTTGCTATTTCTTAATTTATTGTTTAGATATATGTATAATTAAGAAAATAATGTATGATAAATGGTTCAATTTAAACAGTTATTTTACATATGCGAATAACTCTCAAAACACCACCAATCGTAGTAATGGCCATATTCGGAATTCTCAAAAACATAGTTTTATTTTCAAACTAATATTTTATTTAATCATATATGCTAATTTGATATTTTTTTATTAAAATACATTTTCATTTAAATTTCAAGTTCATAGCGATGTTGTTAAGAAAAAAGAGAAATTTTTTTGGTCGTTTGTTAAAATAATAAGCGGTTGTTTTGCTTTTTGTATATAAGTATTATTATTATTGTTCTCCAACGGAGAAATTTTGTTGTCTTTGTACAAGAGCGAGGTAGTTTGGATATTAGTATAAGACTCGCGATTGATGATCTAAATGAAGCTTTTAGGTGAGTTGTGCTTTAGTTTGTTATTTTGCTCTACACTAAATCACATAGGGATCAAAATCCAACCTTTGAAAATATCATTTCGCCGAGATCTTTTCCAAAATCTACAAACAAATTGCTATGCCTATTTACACGCTAATTAGTTTAGTAAAGCTATCAAAGTAGTGGATAGTTGATTGTATTGCGAACAGGGGTATCCAGCGCTTTTAAAGCCCATTTAATTTAAAATAAGAAGTCTTCAGTAGTTCCAACAATTTGTTTGCTTTTTAATAAATATTTAGGAAAAGTTATATATTTTTGGAGTGGTAATTTGATTTAAATTACTGGATTATCAGGCCGGAGGTGCCGACAGTTTGCTCTCCGGGTAGATTTTTTGTGGTTTCTGTTGTCGTTCAGGTGAATGCTGGCATCCAATAATCTTGAACTGCACAACGCGTGCTAGGGTAATTATAATTCATGACTTACCAATAATCTCTGTACTTGGAGTTAAACTATTGGGGGATATAAAGTAACAGGTTATTATTATTACTTGGTATAAATATGATATATATGAACAATCTCTATAATACGAGGCGTATCTACAAAGTTCCGATCAGAAATATGTTTGAAGAGAATGGCGCTAGTAATATATACATATGTGCTTCAAACGACTTCATTACTATATAAGAAGATCGCGAATACCGAATTATTAATATGACTGACGTCTGATTTATTGCTTTGTGTTAAAATGAAAAAGGTAGTTATAAATTCGTCAAGTTATAAGATATGGTTAGTGATTAAATTTTTAAATGCGAGAAATGTTTGACCAATAGTAATTTTCAGGATATTTCTTATGAAAATGCAATGAAGGAAAGAATAAGCAAATACTGCAGACGGTTTAGCGAAGGAAGGACGAATGTCCACTTTGAAGAATGAAAAGGAAGATATCATGGGCCATTGAGAATTTGCTTTAACCGTGAATGGGACAATCTACGAGAACAGAAGCTTTACAATACTTGACATAGCTCAGTTGCTATCGGTTTCACAATTTTTGTTGTATGGAATTGAAGCATGAAGATTGCGCTATTGGCAATCGTAAGCAAGATGGGCACTGAAAATATTCACTGAGGAATACAAGACAAAATGAGTTCTAGAAGCAATAGCGCTATTGGACGCAGAAACATTGGTAGTCATGAATTTATAGGCCATAATGAGACGGGCGATGAATTTATAGACCATACTAAGACGGTTGATAAAACCTGGGTGCCTCACGTCCTGTCAGAAAGTAAACAGTAATCGAAGCATTGACGGCATATTAGATCACTAAAAATAATCATAAATCGTAAACAAACACTTTCCAATCTAAAGTCCATAAAATGCCGTCTTCACAATTATGGAATTGTCTTATTGTAATGCGATGCACGACTACCTTAGCCGGCTTTTTAGTCATCCACCTTACAGCTCCGATCTTGGAGCAAGCGACAATTACTCCACCTTGAGGCATGTTTGGTAGGCTAGAGATACAGAACTGATAATAAAGTAAAAACAGTGTTTAAAGATTGGATCTAAATTTCGCAAACAGTGACATACAAAAACCGCCACGCTAAAAATAATTTTTAAATCAGAACTTTGTTTGTGGATATGCTTAGTATAATAATATTTCAGATAATTATTGTAGAATTAGAGGGATATTTAATTCATGTAGAGGTGCATTTAGACAAGTATCCAGAATACGCAAAATATTTAGAAAAATATATTCTACGTATAGTTACAGAAATTTTATTTTTTTAAAAATAAGTATAGGGTGTATGGCAAGGTTATTGAAAAAGTATTTCTTCTTTTATTATTTTGTTTAGAAAACTGTTTTCTAATGAATCACAGAAACCCAACCCTTTATTAAAGTGGATAATTTACGTTATCATTAGTTTTTTTAAAGTCGATAATATAAATTTCCCAAAGCTTTAAATCTTTACAAATCGATGCGTTTAAAATAAATGTTTTTCGTCACCAAGTGAATGACTGTATCGGCCGAAACTTTTCTAATAATATTTAATCGATAGCAGCGCGGTTTTTTCTTTCAAAGAAAAGTTTAGTGCGCGATTGTAACTTACGTACTTCGGTGTGTTTATGAGCTTCCAGTTATTTTAGTATATGGCACCAATCGGGACGATACTTATTTTATATAAAGAAAGTTGGGATATAATTTCAGAGCTGCATTGCCAGTGCCTGGTCGTTCGCGGTAACCCCTGGCAACCGACAGCCCCACCTTCCGTCGCGACGTCTGCAATGGCGGACGCAAATTCTTGAGGAGTCCAACCAAACCCCCTGAAGCTTTCTTCTGTTTTATGGATCGTGGTTAATGACAGAAACAGACTAGATGGTTTTGCTTAGATACTATACGGACTGTTTATTTTCTGAATGAGTAATACATATGCGAACACGAAAATATATTCTTCCTTGTGAGAGCTTTAAATATGGAAATTCGAAATTATGGAATTGTGTTTTCTTATAGTGAAGTGGAAATATTATTTCATTTTTATTTTAATAAATTTGTCTTAATATCTAATTGCTATCGCCAATAGAAAGTAAAATAAAGAATTTCAATAATTAAATTAAATATAATTATAAAATATTTTTTTCATAAAGTAAAGTAGTAAAACATGAAAAAATGGCTTTGTTGATACCACTGGAATATATACATAATTTATTTTAATTATCAGGTTATACTGGGTTATAGTTATGACTTCGTAGGTACCTATGAATGTGTTTTCCAAACTTTAGTATAGAAGTATGGATATATTAATGAAAATTATATCTTGGACTGTAATGTAGAATTTTACAGAATTTCTAATAATGTTCGAAGTCAAATTTTAATTTTTAATTTCACATATATATGTATATGTATTTATGTATTTCACATATATATGTATATATATATATATATATATATATATATATATATATAACAGTTACACAGACCATTTACAGGACATAATGCACTTAAAAATAAAATTAAAATTAAAAACAAAAACAGGTGCAGTTAATGTAATACAAAAAGAAAATAAGAATCCAATTAACAAAAAATATACACACTTATAATAATGTAATCCAAGTCATTTAAAAAAACTGAACGAACAATAATAGATGCAAATTAACGAAAGGAATCCTCGTATAATACATTGGCATTTCTGGATATATGTACCAATGGTGCCTTCTAGAGAACATTGGTTCTTACCCTAGTTATTGAAAAGGTTGCCGATGATCTAGTGTCAAAACTAGGCACGAGGAAATCAACCTGGGACAACAGCACAGAAGAATCAATAAAATTGTTTATTAATTTATTAAGAAAACCGCCACTAGCTTTCTGCCTGCGTATACCAAGAGAATCAAAATTATGCATAGCAAGCAGACCCTCATATGTCGAACCAAAGGCGGCATAATGTCCATCAATCCTGCAGGATAAATACTTAAGGAACCTCTTTTGAACACGCTCCAGGAGTAACTGCTGGTAATGGTAAAGCGGGTACCACACAAATGTAGCATATTCCAATCCGGACCGGACAAGAGAACCGTAAAGAACCTTCAAAGTGTGCAAGCTACTAAAACCCCTGCAAGAACGAATAAGGAACCCAAGACCTCTGGAAGATGATGTAGTTATGCTACTTATATGCTTAGAAAAACTAAGATGCGAGGCGAACAAAACTCCAAGATCCTTGAAGTTGTGTACTCTAGGTATAATGGATTGCCGAACATTGTTGTTATATATATATATATATATGCTGTTATGTTATTTTAATAATAATAAGACCTACTACAAGAAAAAATTATTCTATAACTGACACATAAAGCGTGCAAAATTATAAGTCACGAAATTTAAGAACACTTTGTATATAAAATGAATTTTCGAATAAACCTGAGTTTTATATATGTTTAATAAATATGTTGAGTATTATTCTATTTAATTCTAAACACTTACTTTTGATAATATAACAAAAGATACATAGACTTTTAACAAATATGAAAAACATATTTCTTTGTGTCGATGTAGAGTAAAACTTTATATTACTTGAAAGTATTGATAACCATTGTACACATGAAATAGGTTGAAATTGTGGTCAAATATTTCATAGTAGACATTAAACCTAAAAGAATATAAAATTCAATTGATACAAGTTAAATTAATAGTGGATAGAAGTAGGGATCGGAAGGAAATGTCAAAAGATTTTAGATAATACTAAAAATTTTAAAATAATCACAGTAAGAATTAAAACTTATCAATTTATTGGAAAAGAATATTTAGATTTTAATACAAGTTTATTTATTGGGGAAAATTAAAAAATGGAATATTTATAGTGGGTTCATATAAATAAAATATACAATTAAAATAGAGTAATAAAAAGCGTAAGATTGTAATGGATAACATTTTGTGTAAAATAGGAAATAATGAGGATATTGGTAATGCAAAGATTACCAAGAAATATTATTTTTATAGATAACAATATGAAAATTTGGTAAAGCATTTTGATAATAGTAATAAGACAATATTGCAGAAAGTCAATGTATCGTATTAAAGACACTATAAGATTCGAAGATAAAAATGAAACTTATATAAAATTTATTTTTTATTTACTCTAAATTGGATTTATTAAATGCTGTAGTCGGTAGATACATTGATTTTTATATGTTTATCCTAATCTATATCTCATCAAAGCGGTGTAGGACTCAAAAGTTTGAGAACGAGTAAAAATAAATAATTTATTATTATTATAAAAAGATATATAAGAACATGGTAAGTATCAATTCAGTAAGACACATTTTGCATGTATCTTACTGCATGATGAATTAAACATGATAAAAAAATTTGTGCTCACAATGCGCTATCTGTGAATCAGTTTTTAGCGTACAGGCGCATTGCTGTGCTTGATTATCCTCCGTATTCACCAGATCTCGCACCATGTGACTTCTACCTGTTCCCGAATGTGAAAAGTGTATTAAAGGGAACACATTTTCAATCTATTGAACATGTAAAAGGAAAAATGGCAGTGTTGTTGAAGAGTGATGAACTGCAACATTGTTTTGAAGAAAAGAAAACACGTATAAAGCGGTGTGTAGATAAGGGAGAAGAGTATGTTGAAGAGGATAAAAGTTAAATATAAATTTATTTGCAATAAATAACATAATAATAACTCACTCAAGTCTCGCTATTTAATTGCCACACCTCGTATATGCTTGATGGTCGTTAGTAGAAATAGTTGGAAGTTATTGTGAATAATAACGATTCATTTTCTAGAATATAAATAACCTTAAATTTTATTTACAAAGTGCATTTTCATATTCGTCAACTTATATATCCATAGGTTTGAAGTAAATTTTAACTTCCATTTTCTTTTTTACTTGAATAATTTCGATACTATTACTTTTTTCGGAGTAAATAAATTACTATTTCTCAGTTAAACATTGTTGATCAGTGAAGCTGGAGTACTTGTTTCGATATAACTTCATCCTGAGGAAGACCCAGAAAGAAGAGAGCCCTTTCCATCCAGTTTACTTACGAAATAATGGTTAATCACAAGATCGCGAGATCATACAACAAAATATATATGTGTATGTACAACTACTACAACACACAAGAATTAAGAAGTCAGTAACGCTATATTCTTTTTTAAGGAATGAATACATGGAAAATAGCAATCAATTTCAGCAGAATGTTATACGTATAAAAAACCTTATTTCTTCACCCGATCACCGGTTGACTAACGTTCAACAGATTACCACTAATGTATTATATCATACAAAAGATTTGTCACGCAACCGTTAATATCCCGTGTAGTCTACGAGTTTCAAGGGTTTCCTTTAATAGAATGAAGTAATTGTTATTTTTTCATGAATTGAAGGATGATATACATATTGTTATGTTATGCATTGTGCAAGCGATGTGAATATGTTAAGATATAATATTTATACTGAGACACAAGTTATTAAAGATATACAATAAATACTATTCGAAATGTCATAACGATTAAAACATCTACATAAGTTAAGACATTTGAGTTATTAGGTTTGTATATATATATATATATATATATATATATATATATATATATATATATATAAAGGATATTTAAAATTTCGCGTCTTTTGTAAAGAATAAATAAAACACATAATTTGCATTCACTTTCAAAAACTTTTTATTGGTAATTGAAGTATCAGTTATGACATTTAAATGCCAAAAATAATATCTACCAAATGGCCCCCTCTTGCAGCTCCACAGACGTCCACTATTTTGTTCAAATTTTCAATGACATTTTGACATAATTGAGGCTCTATCTCACCAATTTACACGAATAATTTCATCTTTCAAAGCAGGAATTCATTGTGGATTGTTTTTATAAACCTGACTTTTCACATAGCCCCAAAGAATATAGTCTAACGGTGTCAAATCAAATGATCTTAGTGGCCAATTAACATCACCGTTTCTTTTCTTTTTTCTCAATAAATCAATTGATTAGTGTGCAAAGTCAGGTGTAGCGCCATCCTGTTGAAACCTCATATCCTCTAGATCAATATTAATTAATTCAGCCCACAAAAATTCGGCGATATCGATTACCATTGGCAATTACAGCTTCACAAGCAGCATTTTCAAAGAAGTAAGGTCCAATTACACCACCTGACCATAATGTACACCAAACAGTAACTCGTTTAGGATGAACAGGTTTCTCATGAATGATTCGTGGATTTTCCTCACCCCAGATACGGCAATTTTGTTTATTAACGTAGCCACTAAGTTCAAAATGTGCCTCATCGGAAAACATTATTTTTTGAGAAAGATCAGCTGGTTGTTCATTGATGAAATTGACAAATGAATGACGTTTTAAATGATCTAATGGCTTCAGTTCCTGTGTTACTTGAACCTTATATGCCATGAGAGCTAAATCCTTGTGTAAAATACGCCATGTTGTTGATCCACTAAGTCCAAGTTGTTGTGAACGTCGTCTAATGGACATTTCAGGATCTTCGGCAACACTTTCACGAACCAAACCAATATTTTCTTGTGAACGACCACTACGACTGTATTTTTCACTTTTTTGATCTACCACGGAACCGATCTCTTGAAATTTTTTAATAATTCGAATAGTGCTTTCAAATGGACGATTATGTCAACCATAAAATTCACGTAATTTTCTAAAAACTCTTTTCACAGAACGCTGACTTTCAAAAAATTATTCAACAGTTTGAATCATTGTACCGTGTACGAAGCCATTTTTATAAATGTCATACGTCACACTTTTTAAATGCCCACATACCCTAGATAAATTCAGTGCGCCATCTATATTTTATTTATTCTTTAAAAAAGCGCGAAATTTGAAACAGCCTTTATATACTATGACTGATTTATCTTATATATGTGTATACATATATATATATATATATATATATATATATATATATATATATATGTATGTATATTCCATCTTATAATTGTTCGTGAATTAACAATTCTATCTGACTGGCAGGTTACTAATAATTGTAGATCAATAAATCACTGACATTTCGCGATCACCATTTTGATTATTAATCAACGTTTTGTGTGGTTTGCACGAGTCGGAACGCAATTAATGTTCCATTTCTACATTGTACGTACAATTAGATATGAAGCTCGGTTACGTTTGTCCGTTACAGTAATATGTATCTACTTCGGGGTCTACGGTTTTCCAACCCCGATGGAAAATGTACAGGTTGTACAGAGGGAGTCCGGAACAATGGCACGTGGCCCTGCCACAATCTGAATTCAACGAAAGAGCGCCCCATCGCGTGCCGACCCCTACGACGAATATATGCACGGGTCACGCAATCCCAAAATGTAGTAAGTTTATATACCTGGATCGTTCGTTTCTTGGCCGTTTTTTTCCTTCGTTCTCCAGTCATACTTCTGCTTCTTCTTCTTGTTTTTGCTTTTTCTTGCAGTTGCGGTGATATCGAATATTGGGATCCACTTAAAGTTCAGCGAGTGACAGTTTAATGTACTGCGATTCCATTTGATTCCTTTTCATAGCGGTTGACTTGTTTATTTACTCGAAAAAAATTTATAACTGCTGCTGAGTCAATAAAATACGTTTGAAAGCTTAAATAAACCTAGTATATACGGCTTTACGACTGTCGTCTAAAGAAGTCTTCATTCCATTGTAATTTTTTCCAAATCCTACAATTTATGTTAGAAAAACTTGATAGTAATGCTTTGATTATAACACATGATCAATAAGTCGATTGATGGCTTTAAACCAGTAACCACGTCTTTCTAGATTACTAACCTGTTCGTGTCAAAATTTTAAGTCGAAAATCTATTCGTTTTGTAGTTTGTTTAAACAATGGAAAAAACCGAGTTTCGTGTTCTGATAAAACATTGTTTTTTATTTAATGCTGAGTGGCCATAACTCCTAATGTTTAATATTGTTTGTTTTTTTGGTCATCTGTGTTTTGTGGATTTATAATATTATCAATCCCAATTGCAGGAAATATTGTAATGTGATAAATATAAACTATGTACAATAATAATGGTAAGAAACATAATAGTTATAAATATATCATGAAAACATTGTTGTAAATATAATAACTAAATATTGCTATAATGTCGATGAACGTTAGTTAAAGTAGAACGTAAAAAGTTAAAAAGTAATATTAAAGCATTAATTTTGTTAAAGAAAGTGATAGTCATAGGCACTCTTCGTAAAATATTGGTTTGAAAAGGTAGAACGTGTTCAAAGAACGAAAGACTAGTTTAGGAATTAAAGTGCAGCTTCTGAAATAACCAAGAGTGGTTCTCTCTACTCTCTGTCAATTTGTAAACGGACTTTGAGAAACGAAAATAAATTGTTCATTTCTCCAAATCAATATCACTTAACGCAATGTTACTCAACTGTTTAAAATTTAGTATGTTCCTCTCAACGCGTTTTAAATCTTTTAAAAAACAGGGAACAAGCTATCGTCGTCTATTTAAACTTGGGAAAAGCTGACAAGTTGATTATTATTGTGTATCAGTAAATTGAAGGAACTTTTTTGATTTCTCTGATTCTCTAATAAACTTTACTCTCCAAGTAGGAAGATATTTATTGCTTCTTACTTGGAGAGTAAAGTTTTGCATATTTTTGGGAAATTACAAAACACGAAGACCGGTCAGTAATTTGGCAACAGTGTGAGATGGCCGTTCTTTAAGACACTACGTATAAGCTGTTCCTCACATTTTGCGGCTTCTTACAGGATAAATAAATCCTGGATAAATATGATCATGCGGATATCAAAATAAATTTTCAGTTATCGTAAAAACTTGAGGTTGTGAATGATTTTGTATTGGAACCTTTTTTACAACAAAGTACTTTCGAATTTTGTTGCACGACATACCACTAACTGTTCAATGCTAGGTAGAATTTCAACAAACCGACACACTTACATATAATTCTAGAGATGTTCTAACACGAATTTACCTTTAGTAACTTTAAATATCTAAACAAGTACAGTGAAATCAAAAGAAGAGTAATTTCTTAATTTAACATTTGAGGAGCTTTTCTTTAATAGATCTTGGTAATTCGATTTTTGGAATTGTCAAGACTTTCAAGAATTATTATACGTTTTTTAAAGACTATCTCAGACAATATAAGATTTCAAACTTTCCTAAATACAAGTTCTTGGCCAGACAAGATTTCAAATGTTTTTTGTTCGAGGTTAAGTTAAAAAGTTTATGTTATTCGCAATCAAGTTATTTCTAAACTTTCAGCATAATTTAAAAAATCAAAAACAATACAACTGTTGTGTTTAAGAAAAGATATTTACTTTACTATGATCCTTTATTTTGTATCAACTGTTTTCAATGCTGTGCCACATTATTAAACATTTAAGGTATAGTATTTTCTATCTCATAACATAAGCGTAGGCACGTAACTGTACATAGTATATCCCAAACAAGGGAGCGACACTCTAAATAAAACAAATGAATCAGGGCATTAACTTTTTTATTGATTCCAAACACTTCGACACACGTAGACTAAGATATTGAAGTGCCAGTATGCTACTTTCGTAATGATGGTTTGCAAGATCCCCAATATATTGAGTCTGAAGGGAGAGATTCTTCAAGAGTTCCGAACTGTATTAGCTGTAATGATAACATTACTGAACCTCAAGTCATTGTTGTCGCTTTCACTAATCTATTTGAAAAAAAAATTCACTCTACCACTTCTGAAGACTTCTCGTTGACCAATTTTGTGAACTATACTTCATTACAATCTATCCTTTTGCTACACCTCAAATCTTTAGTAAATAATCATAAATCAAATATGACAACGGAACATGACGGTTTTAGTAGTTTTCTTATTAAATACTGTGCTCCGGTTCTGTACGGTTCTTTAACATATGTACATATTTAATTTTATAATTAAGACTTTATTTGGTAAAGTGTTACCTAAGCTACACAAGTTTTTTAAAAAACTGATAGTTCGACCCTAAAATATTTTGTGTAATTTTCAAAATTTCCAGAATAGTGAATATGGTATACCGGCAATATTCGTCATGTGTTAAATCTTTGCTTGCTATACTGCTTCGTTGCCGCAATGAGTTCTTTAATTTATTCGAAACTTCTTTCCAGGAAAGGAAATGTTTGGGTTTGAAAGAGAACTTCTTTGTGAGCTACTCCAAGTCGCTTTTCAGAAATTGCTTGAGCAGAATAATACTTTTAATGGTTCGACTCTTTGGTCTACCAGAATTATTCCTTTCGAATAATCATCATGACCATTACTCTACCCAGCAATGGATATTTGTCGGCTTTCTACCATTGAAGAGATTATCATTTGCATTGAGTAACAGCGGCAAAGCTAGGTTACATAAACCGTTATAAATCTTCACGAAAATCTGCTTGGTTCTGGTTAACCAGGTTGAAATTATCGCTGGATGTTTGCGTCCTTTTGCGTTTTTGATTACAATTTATGATTTGTGTTAGCCGTATTGTTGAAAACTTGGATATGCCAAAATTTACCTGAAAAATATAATGTATGTGTTTAATCGATGAAATACTTACTTTGTATTAACGACGTTTCGGGGAGAGGCTTTCCATCCTTCTTCAAGTTATTTACATTTCTTTTAACTTGCAATATATTAACTTTATATATGCATTTGGTACGTAGACTTCCGCGGTCGTGGTCCATGCTATCTGGTTCTGGGTTTCCGGGCTGGAACCGCGTCACTAGTATATCTGCCGACGTTTCGTACCCATTTATATGGGACATCTTCAGGGTTCAACTACTGCACTGAAACTGGTGCAGTAGTTCAGCCCTGAAGATGTCCCATATAAATGGGTACGAAACGTCGGCAGATATACTAGTGACGCGGTTCCAGCCCGGAAACCCAGAAGCAGATTTATATATGCATATTTTTATTTAATGGACTTTTTATAATAAAATAGTTTCTAAGAATATATTCATATTTATAAGTACATACATTTTTTTCTCTGTTGAATATTGTAAATTTACAAACACACAAACATTTTTAAATTAACAAAATTATATCGTGTTTTTATGTGTTTATATTTATGTGAGAATCTGACGGATCGTTATGTACATTTGATAAAAGTGTAATCCACAAATCTTAATATATTTTTAAAAACTATTATAAGAAAGCCCATCAAATAAAAATATGTATACATAAAATCGATGTATTGCAGGTTAAAAGGAGAAATAAATACCTTGAAAAAGGAAGGCACCCATCTCTCCCCCCCCCCCCCACATGAAACGTCGTTAATGTAAACTAAGTGTTTTATTATCCCCCACTGGTCGAAAAACCCAAACAAAAACGAATAAAGTTTATAGCTAGAATAAAACGAACCTATTAAAAAAGAAAATACGTTTATTGATAATTTATGGAGTTGTTATAGTTTTCGGTTATTCTAATCACACATCATTGATTCCATTATTTTCTTTGATGCTCATATTATCACGTTTAAATTGCATAACTCACAGATCAACAAATACGAAGAAGCATTCTCGTTCAAAGTTTGAGATGTATTTAGTTGTTATGAAAGAAATATTGGATTGCCATGATAACAGAACTAGAATATAATGTTAAGTCATTTCCGAAAAATGGTGCTAGTAGTGAAGTCTCTTTTCCTGCCAAATCATCTTCGTATATGGTAAAGTATGGAAGAAAATTGCAAAAAGTCAACATATAGAGGGAAAGCATCACTATAATTAAGATCTAATGTCGGTACGTTATTTATTATTCTAGTAAATATTTATAACGAATTCATATGGATTTATTTCGTCCTTAACTGTTTTTAAATATGTGTGTGGTCTTCCACCAAAGCCTTTGTATTTCGTGTAAACAACTGCAGTGCAATTTTTGGCATTCTTCCCATATGGGAGTAAATTTAAAGATATTGTTTACGTGTTTATTTACACCCTGTAATATATCCTATAAATCAATTTCGTATTCTAAACTAGTTCAGTCGAAACAAATTCTATGGTAGAAGTTTAGGGATTATAAGAGCGAAATTATTGTTTTTACATCGGCTAGCTGTTTTTAAATTTTTTTTGAACATGGAGTAAGTTCAGAACTTATGGGATTATTATATTTCTCATGAGTAAATAAACCAGTAGTTTTAAAGAAAATTTAGAAATTAAACAAATCATAGGGATATATTTCGCATGTTCATTTAGGTTTATGCAATTGACCAATTATATGCCTCAAACGCGGTCTATCCGATATAATTGCTTGCTCATTGGTTCATATATTAAACTGCGTTCTTGTTGTCATGGACGTCATTTTATTTATAAATGCTAGAATTTAATATGTATATCAAAACAAGGGACATTATATTATAGACAATATACTAGATTTTGTAAGTTAATTAATAGATAAACTTTTTGTTTTAATATTTATGTAAATCCGAATATAATGACTAGAAATATCTCTCGAACGCTTTCTCATATTCTAATATTCTTTCCTTTTTGAATACTTGACTAATGCTTCTAGGAAACACCCTCAACTAGCGCTATGTGCCCTCTGGATGTTTTCAGGCAACATCAGGTTCATTAGAATATACTTAGCGATCTTGGTAACATTACACTGAATTTATTTTAATAATACACAATACATTAACTATAAGTACTACACATTATTACTTGAGTGTACATGCAGAACTTAAACTCTGTCCTGAACATGCCTCCCATCTTGAGAGCTTTGGCTTTTAATGGGAAGTACAGATATGCTGGAATTACTCTTTCGTATTTCACCTGTGGGAGTCTTAACGAACTAAATTGTCATTTCCTAGATGTAGTTTCATGATGCGTCCTAATCGCCATTGTTGAGGTGGTGAGTTATCTTCTTTTATGACAACTATTGCCCCTGTTCTTTTTATTGAAGAGTAGCTGTTGTTTTCCAATGCATACATTTCTGCAATTCCGATATTCCTTTGACCACCTTTCCTAAAAATGCTGTTGTTGCCGTTGCATTTCTTAGAATATAATGACTTTTGATGGAGAAATATCAATATTCGTAGAGTTCGGAAAAAGACGTAAGACTGATAATTTTGACATAAGTTGACTGGGTATTTCGGCTTATTATCTTTTGGAACACGAATCTGTTTTCACGTATGTATATACACTTCGAGCGGAAAGTATGGTCACGTAATATTTCTAAATATTCCTTTTAATGTTTCATCAACCCTTCTTTTGTATTTCACTGAAAGAGCTGTACACTCATATACTTACGCTTTAAATTCAGATTCGTTTATAATAGCCAGACTTTGTGGTCATTTGGACAATTCATTTTTTCATATTCTTTTCATACAGAAGGCATATACCATATATGTATTGTTTTGGATATACATTTTGCTTTTTGATAATTATTATCAAACATTATGTAATATAATGTATAAGACTGGCAAAATACATATCTCTGGTTAATTGTATTTGAATTATACATAAAAAATATAAAATATAGCAGCCTTTCTTGGCAATATCAATTTATACACGGTCTTAATGTCTAATGCTTCACGACGTCCATAATACTTCGTGTAGGTCGAGTATTCCACTCTCCTCCACCGAAGTTTAATTTATAAGACGGCAAATATTGCAATTATAGTAAAAGCCCCAGTAAATTATTGGTCTGGGCCAATGGAACGTGAGAGGAAGAACTTCGCACAAAGTAAGGATAAGGGAGAAGAATACACACATAGAACAACCCATGGCCTCTTACGGCACACGCGGGTGTCGCAGCAAGTATTCATTGCCAGGAACTCTTAAATGTAATAATCCCAGTCAGGTTCTTTGTATTGTCCCTGGGCCACGTTGGATATTGGGGTTGTGCACGCGATCCGTATTCACTCTCTATCGTGCGAGGCGGCCAGGCGCTCTGGACATTTCCCTTTCATGTCGTTTGGATGTAAACTTGAACGTCTTACAACGCGGTGATTTTATTCTTTAAACGTTTTCGTTTACAACGCGTTCACGTACACGTCACTTTGATGTCGAACTATGAAGAGATTATTCTGCATTTTGCATTCATTTAACATATGTTTAGCTGGATATAAAATTTAATGCTTTTTTTGACAATGGACAAAGGGGTATGCTTTTTTTAGTATCCTTTCATTACATACTTAATAATCAGAACCGAACTAGGCAGAAAATGTATAAATTATCTGATAGTCTCAAGAATCGTGTAAGTCTGCAGGTTACCAACATTTTTAAGGTGTTAAGGTGGACGTATTTTATTTGAAAATTTATAAGTGAAAGTTTAGTGGATTTAACAGTGGATTAAATTGATCATTGTTAGAATAAATTTCAATTTAGATTTTAAACACATTTTCCAATATTGTGTTTACTTCTAAACCTACTGCTATATGTTATTTGCTATTTCAGAAGAACCTATTAAACAATTTATCACTCCCGACAATTGATTAACAATTTATTACTGAGCGAATGTAGTTCTGCTTCTATTAATACGATTACGGATTAGTAATTAATAAGCCTAAACAAAAAAGCATTTTGACAAAAAGATATTTTATTTTTCAACGTATTCTTTTTATAACCCATCACATTCAGTCGATCGATATTCAGGTCTTTTCATTGCTTCAGAAAAGTAAGCTTTGTCAAACTGTTCGAAATGTGGTTAGTTTTTGTAATTCCTCCTCATACGGACCAAAGCTCTTGCCATCAATTCTCTGAGGGACTAAATCTGACGATAAGCTGAATGCGGAAGCAATTCGAAATGAAATTCATGAATTTTTGCCATTAATGCAGTCGAAGTGGGAACATGCGCATTATCCTGACGGAAAGTTCTCGTTTCTTCTTTAAGTGGAGTCTTTCGCTTTGCATTGCATCGTGCAGATGATATAAAAGGGATTTATAGTATTCGCCGTTATTGCTTTGCCTTTTTGAAGACGATCGTCTTAAAAGGCAATAGCTATAACCTTTCCGAGTACGATTTTTGTCTTCTTTATTTGTACCAGCTTGAGTTCGTTGTTTCGATTGTTGCTTTATTTCGACTGTATAATGATGTACTCGCTTTTCATCAACCGTTATTATTCGACGTCAAAATCTTTCAGACAATGTTTTAACTTCGAGAGCTGAAATCTTGCTCGCGCTTTTAGTCCATAATGAATCGATGCGGCACTCATCTTCTATATCATTTTTTCATACTCAATTTTTCATTATGCAAAATCGCCACTCATCCATATCCAGGTACAAAATCCAAAACTTTACGTAATGAAGGTGTAAAAGCGACTGATATTCCCCAGAGACTTTGTAAACAGTTTGGAGAAGAGTGTTGATCACTCACCGAGAACAGACAAGCCTTTGAATAGTGTAAATCCTTTCAGGATGGTCGTGAACGCGTGTCGTTCTTGTAGCATGGCCCCTACCAGTGTCTGCTGTGAATCTTGGAAGCATTCAAAAAGGTGACCAGCTGATTCGGAGCAATAGGCGAATATCCGTGAAAGGAAATTGCTAGGATTGCAAACACTTGTGTTTATAGTATTCACACTATTGTCCACGACAAGCTTAAATTTATTAAAGTTATCGCCAGGTGAGTTCTAAAATAATTTCGTCGGAACAACAGAAGAAACAACTTCAGGTTTATAGAGAACTCCGACTTTGATGCAAGTATAAAGGCAAATGACTTTTTGTCATTCATGATAACAAATGATGAGATTTGGATACGTCAACATATCCAACATAGCAAGAATGCATGAAATGGACTCATTCAAGCCTACCTCCGCCCAAAAATTCAAAACACAGTCATCGGCTATCAATGTGATGGCGACTGCATTCCGGCAGGCTATTGCACCAATTTACGTTGATTTTCTCCAAGAAATAAAAACGATTAATTTAGCTCATTAGAGCGAGCTTTTCGGAAAAATTAAAGCTGGACGTATCAACAAAAAGACGTAGTCTGTGCTCATAAGCAAAGGCGTTATTCTCTTACATGATAATGTTTGCCTATATACAGTCGATTTAACAAATAATACATTGGATAAACTGAGCTAGGAAGTACTGTCGCCCACCTAAATAGTCCGAACTTGGCCCCAAGTGACTATCATCTCTTTGAGATACTCAAAAAGATCTTGGGAGACAAGCGATTTGCCTCTAATGTGGAAGTGATGGATAAAAAGAATTTTTTTCGACGGGAATACAAAAGCTATCAGAGTGGATGGGACAAATGTATTTTAAAAAGGGGTTGTTACTTAGAAAAATGATGAATATATAATATTAATTTGTGGTTTGTATCCACCAGAAAGAAATAAAATGCAGATCAAATTTGAATCACACTTGAACATACCTCATTAGGGAATTACACCCATTTAATTGATTTTTAATTTGAATCTATTTTACAAATTTATGATTTATATTTTATTGTCTTCCTATTGCCTTCCCATTCTGTTTAAGCAATATACATTATTACAGATATTTATGTATTTATACTGTGCAATTTGTTGTCTATTTAACATTCAAAATTTGCTTGAACCAGATGCAGGTGCTATCTATTAAAATTACACTAAAATGCAGTCTATCGAGTTCGATTAATCAAGTAATTTGTATATGATCCCATGTCACCGGTTCCACAACTAAGGTTTTGCGTTTGAAGTATAGCGGTAGCATAATAAATTTTTACTACAAAGTTTTAAGTCGCAGCGCATTAGTTTGCATAATGTCGTAATTTTATGACGAGATAGTTCTTCGGCTACGGTTAAATAGCGTAATTTGATCGTTAAATGAATAGAACCTGGTACGCTTAATAACGTACTAAACATTTTATACATGTTCATGTTTGCATTTTCTAAAATGCTCAATAAGAATAATAATTATGAGAACGTAAGGAAAATGAAATCTGCTCATCGGGAAGCACATTTAGCTGAATGTAAATAATTACGAGTTTTCTAACAAAAGCGAGGTTTTAACAGTGAATGTACGTATGTATGTATGTATGTATGTATGTATGTATTACAATAATTGGTGGATTCCGTCTTATTTAAAAAACAATATCCCTTGAACTAGCTTGCGGACTTTCGCCGTCGTTGTCCATAGTCTCTTTTGTATTTCCGAGCTGGAACCACACCTCTTGCAGTATACATAGTTTTACTTCGCTAACGTTTTGTCCGCTTTTGTATGGAACATACTGAAGACTGTAGTGAAAGTGAAGGTTCGTTAGTTTGATAAGGGATTATATAGGTTTCTCCAGAACTCTAGTATCCCGGAGATACCTTTGTGTTTTCGGTGGAGTTGTTTTGTCACGCCGTCATCGTGGTTAAGATTGTTGGGGTGTTTTTGAATTTCTGGAATTTCTTGAATTACAGAATAGAATTTGGACAGACTCGAATTAAATTTGGTGTCTAATTTCCAACCTGTATCTGGCAAGTGGAGATTTGGCAGTATACAACATCCTAGTGCAATCTGAATGCTTTGTCTCACCAATTGTAGTTGTCATACGAGCACATCCTGTAAACACTAGGGGTTGCTAAATACTTAGAGAATGAGTCCGATAGTACAGAGTGGGGTTTGGAGATAGTTTTGATGTTGCGTTTTGGGGACTCCACTGACACGGTCAGCAACATCTAGGGTATAAAGATAATAGGTACCGAAAATAGGAGTAGATTGAGAAATAGAACGCGATAACTCTAGTTAATAATGGACGTATTTAACGATATGTAGCCATCTTGTTAGGAGTTAGACAATCAATAATTAGTCGTACGGTTAAACTTTTAAATGAACTTCGAAAGTTACTGTAGAACATCAGTATAACGTAGTAAGGAGCCTACAGAGGCAAGAGACGAGAGATACCTTGCGCAAGTCGCGCAAGAAACAGACATTTTATCAGTTTAGAGTTAAGCAGGGCACAGTAGTGGTTCAAAATGTATCAATTTCTATATGAACGGTCAGTAGGAGACTTAAATGAAGGAGGATTGCATAGTAGAAGGCTAGTTATTGCACCATTGCTCTCAGAGAACAAAGAGTTATTAGACTGCGTTTTGAAAGAGAACACGTAAATTAGACCATTAACGACTAGAAGCCAGTTTTGTTTTTAATTCACCAGATGGACGTGAAAAAATATGGCGAAGGCCAGGACAGAGGTTTGCTACCTGCAATGTCGCTCTGAGGATTCCATTTCGTGGTGGGTAAATAACATTTGGGGGGGAATTTCTTCTGATGATCGCACAGATTTGGTTCTATACGGAGGTGATCCATAAATGCACATTTATACGTAGAAAATACCCTAGAAGAACATGCGATGCCATTTATTCCATTTATCGAAGACAATTTTATATGAATCTAAAGGACCTTAAACAAGTCATTCTCCTCGAATGAGGGAATATTCCCCAGGAAACCATTCACAACTTGTTCAATAGCATGCTCAGACGAATGGAAGCAGTGGTAAGAGTTAGAGGCGGGTCTACGGAATAAATTTTTCATCAACGCCGTTTTTATTGATTTGATATTGTTGTTTCTTTTTGTTATTTATGTATGTTATTTTCCGATGTACCATTTTAATTTGTTAAACATAATTTAATTATAATATCACATAAATAGTATCATTTTAAACTTCGATAAAAGTATTAAAAAAAAATTTTTCTGATGCGTTAATTTTGTCAAGGAGTTTATTTTTCTTTGACAATTCATGAGAAAATATTATAATATTGTATACATAATAAACACTCTATACAGACATACACTATGTATGTACATATGTCCAATTCATATTTAAAATGTATATATGTTTTCCATTCAATTAAAAGAAAGATACACTAGTCCCTTGGTTATTAATTCTTAAAATCAACTTTTCCATTAACCAAATTCTTAAGCAGGTTATGATATATACGCAACGTCGTCATAATTCAATATCAGGCACGTCCAAACGTATCAGTAAATTATGACTTCATTAATTCCAATTCATTTCGTTGTTTCCCCGAGCTAGTCTGGTGTTCTTGCTCTTTAACGTGTCGATGTAGAACTAGCTAGATTTATTAGCAACGTCTAATTATTATAATAAATACATATTTTATGGATATAGTTTCTATCTAAATACATACATGAATGTGTATTTACTGTTCAGTAATAATAACTTCGTAATTGCAAATAGATACAGGCGTTTTAGTTTCTTCGATGAATACAGCTGAAAATTGTTTCAACAGACAAGTGCTGTCTACTAAGTAATAACCTTTATTTGTAGTTTATTTCGAGTTAAATATGGTCATAGGAAATTAATTTTACAAGTTAGAAATTTTTGATTTGTAAGCACAAAATATCTAAGAATTGACATGAAGGGTGTGTAAGTAAAAATAAAAATTATTTTCACAAAATAAAAGTAATTAATGGATGTATTTGCAGACGCGGAAGAGGTACAAAAATGAGAATATAGGAATAAAATAGAAATTCCGAAAATAAAGCAATAAAACTTTTAAAAACTACTGTTTTTTGATTTCATTCGTTTGGAGTGACATCTTCTTCAAATGTCAAACATTCAAAAATGCTTTGGAGTAGGTCATACGCTTCCACTATATTATTGTCAGCTATACACACGAGAAATTTCAATAAAGTCTTCCAGCAGTGCAACTGGTTATCTTCAATCAATCATTGAGGCGGTAGCATTTTCCAACATAATGGAAGGTGTCAGTTCTAGTACTGCTGACATAGGGTAAATGGCATTGCACCCCGCAGTTAAACAGATCTACCTAATCATCATATTGGGTAAAGTCTATAAACGATTGATAAAGAATAGCCGGCAGAAAAGTTGGATAGACCTTGAGGCTTGTCCGAGAACAGTTTTGGAATCGTTAAGAGTACATACAATTAATAATATTGTCCAGGATTGTTTCCTAAAATCAAGATGATGATGAATTTCGAAGTGCTGCAGAGTTATATGCTGATACCGACATTATAAAACAATCTATATGAACAAGTTCTAGACGTATAGATAATAGAAGGAGCTACTACAATAACATATACTGATGATCTGACTCTTGCAGAAGAGGTTAACGTATCTATGGAAAGGGTTGTAGAGAGGATTGAGGATATCGACCCACAGAGAGCTCCTGATAAAATAGTAGAACTTATTATTAAAAAATCTTGTATACAAGCGAATGTAGAGTTTACGGCAATGAGAAAGTATGAAGCTGAAGTACCTTGGTGTAAGTCAAAGGACATTTTATATGGAGTTATAGTCACCAATCCTGTATGTTATACTAGCCTGAGCAATTACATTAGGTATCAAAAAAACACCCCAAAAAAGGTTAGAAAAATGATGAATCTTATTGAGAGTAATCAGCGAATATAGGAGTAAGTAAGGACGTTACTCTCCTACACTATAACATTCACCCACATCCAGCCAATCTAACTAAATTGGTTAAATTGGGTTGGGAAGTACTGCCTCACCTTCCATACAATTCGAGCTTGGTTCTAAGTGACTATTTCTTTGGGCCATCCAAAAATTCTTGGAAGGCAAGCGGTTTGCTTCTGATGAGGAAGTGAAGAATGCAGTGCAAAATTGGCTACGTCGTCAACCAAAATAATTTTTTTCTACTCAAATACAGAAGCGATGGGGACAAGGTATTTTAGGGGAAGGGGAACCTTACTTAGAAAAATTATGTATGTAATATCAAATTGTACTTTGTATTAACCAGAAAAAATAAAATCTAGTTCAAATTTGATTCACTGTCATAGTATCTATTCTTTTATTACATTTGTTATATGTACGAGTATACAAATTGTTAATATACGAGGGAGCGTTTTTATATTCACGGAATGAGCGGGTTGTAGAGGGGTGAGTAGGCGCATTGGGGGCGTGGCCTGTGCAGCGACTCATGATTAGTATAAATACGAAGTTTCATTGTTATTAGACAGTTAGTCTTTGAGCTATCGTCAACCAAGTAACATAATCAGAAGTGAAAAGTGAAATATGGAAAAAATCGAATATCGTGCCGTTATAAAGTTCCTTACCAGGCAAGGAAAATCAGTCGCGACCATAATGAATGAGATGTCATTGGTTTACGGCAAGTGGCATAGTTTATTTAAACAAGGAAGGGAATCCCTTGAAGACGACCCGAGGCCGGGCAAGAGCATTGAGTTGACCACGCCAGCATTTATCCAAACAGTTGAACAAGTTGTACTAGAAGATGCTCGACTAAAGAAGAAACAACTCGCAGAAATGGTTGGAGTATCCGATACAACAATTTTTAAAATCCTACACGATCATCTCGGCATGTCTAGGGTCAGCGCAAGATGGGTGCCGAGAATGCTCACGTCGCCGCAAAAACAACAGCGCGTAGAGTGTTCGCGTGCATTTTTGGACCTCTCTAATGAAGACAAGGATTGTGTATTGAGTGGAATTGTTACTGGAGACGAAACTTGGGTTCATCATTATGAACCTGAGTCCAAACAAGACTCCATGCAGTGGCATAAAAAGGGCACAGCACCTCCCAAGAAATTTAAAGTGTCACAATCAGCTGGGAAACTCATGGCAACGGTACTTTGGGACTCGGAAGGAATATTGTTGATTGATTATAAAGATAAAGGTGTTTCTACAACCGGAGAATATTACGCTTCAATATTAGAGCGACTAAAAGAAGCCATTAAAGAGAAAAGATGGGGAAAATTGACAAAAGGTGTTCTGCTTTTGCACGACAACGCGCCCGTCCACAAGAGCCGCGTTGCGTTAGCTGCCCTGCATAAGGTAGGCTTCGAAATTGTGAATTACCCACCCTACAGCCCAGACCTGGCCCCGAGTGATTATTACCTGTTTCTGAAAATGAAAAAAGAGCTGCGGGGTAAAAAAATTTACTGCCGATGATGAAGTCAAGGAGACAGTTTCGGCGTATTTTGCAGATAAAGAGAAATCATTTTTTTATGAGGGTATAAATAAATTAATTGAAAGATGTGAAAAATGTATCCGTCTTGCAGGTGAATATATTGAAAAAGAAAAATAATTTGGTTTTTTTATTTCCACCCCTTGTCCCCCATTCCGCGAATATAAAAACGCTCCCTCGTACTTTCCACTTCTTTATAGTTTATATACACCATACGTTCATTTGCATATCTTTAATGATGGATTTATTTAGGTTTTGTACATAAAAATATATTTCTTAATGACGACGGGCCCGAAATAAATGATATTATAGAATGTTATACATCTATAGACGAATAAACAAACAACAACGTGAAGAACTTTATTACTTGTGAGTTAGATTATAATTGAGACGTAGGTAAGGTACACATGGAATATAAATGAAATATTAGGCTCGTACCTCATAAATAACAATTAGTTTCTGTGGTACTAAATTGCTATAAAATCCAGTTCTCAACACACGTATACGAGGACTCACACACACACAAAGATACAAGATCTCTTCATTAAAGTAGTCCTTTATTTATTGCATGTATTGCTTTTAGTCACTTAAAAAAACTATCGAATGTGTTATGGTAAAATGTTTCGATTTTGTTTACACGTCCTTAATGCGTTCCCAATTTAACTCATTATTGATTCTAATGGAGAAGAAACTGCAAATTATGTTGTCATAAAATATATTAATCTATCAAATTCTATCAAAAAAATATATGGCATTAGAAGAAGAATTAACAAAAGTATTAGTTTTGGTTATTTGAAAAATAAAGAACAATAGAGGTAGGCAATACATACTTCTATCAATAGAACATAAATACCTTACAGACCAGTATTGGATATTGTATTTCAATTTATTAATTATAACTGCATTTGTACGAATTTCTTCCGCTTATTTCTTTGTTTTACTCAATTCTTTGCGGCCGTCCATTTTAATTAATAATTAAGTCATTGGAGTATCTCATGTTTGCTAGACTACTAGATCTGCTTTTCTTTCTAATTATTTGTATTTTGGGTTGCCGTATTCTTTGCACTAGTGACAACTGGGCCGTCTTTGTTAAAAGATCCTGACTTATTTTTGAATTTCTAATTCAATTTATTTTCGTTGCACTTTTATTTCTGGTTCGTCATTTCTATTGGTTGCATTGTATTTTTTGGTTCTCTATTACAATATTTTGGATTCAGAAGATTTAAATGTGATGTTGCGTAGTAAAAACTAAAGATTTCAGATTTGGGATAATACAATACTTCAAGAGAATAAATTATTTAAAATCATTTGCTATTTCAATCGTTTAAGAAAGATAAGATTTAGAATAGTTATAAGCAAATTACTAACTGTATTCTGTTAGTGGAATTTTCTACCTGCATTAGGAGATAAGATGTTATACTCACACCGCTGGGATGTTTTGCGATCAGCAATTGCAAGTCATAATAAAATTTAAACCACCAGCAAAAGCTAATTAATTATAATTACTCGATCATTTGTGAATGTAATAAAAAGTAATACATATATTTAGATTTGAGCATATGGAACACGGGAATTAATATTCTGCCCTGTTTTCAAGGTAACAAGAGAAAAGCAGTCATAGTTGATGGATAAATTTGAATAGATCGAAAGACAGACCAAATAGGAGTACATTTAAGAGCCGATAGATCTCTAAGAACCTATAGATCAGTTGTAATAACTGCTTATCATGCCAGGGGTCTCGTGTTAGGGTCCGATAGCCTGCTATTCGGGAAGATTTTTGATGGTTTTCCTGTTCCGTTTAAGCGAATGCTGACAGACGAAAGTCACACCACGAGCGGCGACGTAATAATAACTCATGATCTGCTAAAGCCCTAAATAATTGACGTTAATCTGTTGGAAGATATGAAAACATTAATTATTATTATTATTTAATTCTTTGATAAAAGTCATATTTTTTTCGAAAAATTATGTTATTTTTACTGCTTAAGGTGCATATTAAATTATCTATGAAACAACATTGAACAAATCTCTTTCACGACTTTGTTGACGCACTCTAGCTCTTTTGGTAAAATTTTTGACATTTACGCACGTTTGTCGCTCCATTTCACCAATACGCGTCGAATTTCGTTCTTAAGCTCATCAGTTGTTTTTAGACGGTTGAAATAAGCGTGCGTCTCAAGATAACCTCACCCTACGTGACGTACTCATGCTATGCGATTTTTGGCTATGGTAGGCACTCGATTTTGGTGGTCAATTCTTATTACCACTATTTGAGATGACATGATCCGAAAATCTTCCTTGAAATAACTGCATTGGTTCTTCTGCTGCATGGCAATTTGTCTCGTCCTGCTAGAACCACATATTGTCCAGATCCGTACCGACTAATGTAGACCACAGAAGCTCTCTAACGATCACCATTGACTGTAACTGCATTGCTCGTTTTGTCCTCGAACAAATACATATACAACTTCGTTTTTTCCAAACCCACACGAAACAGTTACTTCCTGTAGGTGTATTTTTTGTCATGCACTCGCCGAGGATTCTCAACAATTCAAACACGAAAGGTATAGGCTTTCACGTACTCATACAGTTGAAGATTGCGCTTGATCCTTAAAGAGGAATTTTTTTTTCGAAAAATCACCGTTCCACATCTAGATTTTATAATATTTACTTGGTTGGAAAATGCAAGTCGCTTAATTTCTTGAATTAACTGGATCTTATAAGATTCAGTTAATTAACTACTGACCAATTTGGTTAGTCAAAGAACGTTTTAAATTGCTAATTTCTGTGAGCGGTGGTGAGTTGAAGTTGTTGGATTCTTAGCAAATGGACCTTTTCCGACAATGAATCAGTGCTCTCTGATCGATAACTGAATCAATATTCTGAATTGTTTTGATCAATCGCTTAACCAGCAACGATTCGACGCTTTGATAGCCAGTAACAATAGAATACCTGAAGTTCTCGTCCTTTTTTGAGACTTTAATCAAGTCTGTACAATGTTAAATTCGAAGCGATTTTTGATCATCAGTTAGCATGTGTGGTACAAACCTTGCACAAATTTTTTTCAGCCCTAAACGCTGTCTCAAAATGCAATGAATTGAATCTTTGAAAATATTTAATTCCATTTCCAAGTATCGCAATGAGGATTTAGGTTCAGTTCTGATAAATTCACCCACAAGTTTGATGTTACTTTCCGTAACCACAGATTTTTTTGCACCAGGATGTCATCTTTAATGTCCGTACGATCGTTTTTAAATTGTTTATACCGCTCATACACACTTGTACGTGATAAACACGCATGCAAACACTTTCATCAAATTAAACGTTTGAGTAAACGACTTACCGAGTTTAAAACAGAACTTGATATTTGCTCTTTGTTGAAAATTTATTTTTCGATCAATGCCAAATACATATTATTACTTTATGGACAATTTCTCTGCTTCTAATAATGCAAATGTCATTATATTTTGACATAACATTGGCGAAAGATCTACCTTACCGACGCATATTTTTGTTAATAGATCGAGCCGTTAAGAATTACGATTTTAAAAAAGTTCTGTTTTCCCTGCGATACACTGCGTATATCTAAAAATATACAAATGAAGGTAGAACAGCACTAGTTGGAGTAATAAGTTTTTCATTGAATTAAGGTTGTCATTTTATTTTAGCAACATATGTGTAACTTAAAACGACCCAGGATAACAAAGCTTTGAGATAAGTCATATTGCCAGATAAATGACTATAAAGTCATGCTTTTCGAAGGGCTTTGGTTAATCGAAATAACTATTTTGTTTAAAATTTCCATGTATATATAGTGATAGCGACGTTGAGAAGTCTTTAAGGAGAGATACCCTACTTTAGGCAGAAGATTCCGAATAAAGATCGCGGTAAAGTTTAGTGGAGATATTACAAAACGATAAAGATTAATTGAATTTTTAATTGTAGGAATCACTTCTGATATAAATGAATAATTTTCGATAGATTTATTATGATTTTTACATGATTAGGTTCTTGAGTGAATTTCATTGTTTTGATTGCATAATGATGAATGTGCTTGTGCTTTTAATGGAATTAATTTTATGCAGATTTCTTTAGTACATTAAGAAGGTAACATGAGACAATATCGTTATATTTACAATTATAAAATTGAATTTGCAATTCTAAATAAATAGCTTCGTATAATAATAAAGCAAACGCCGTTTGCCAAAAAATACGGCCACGTGAAAAACATAGTCGCCGACGTCGTTTTCCTCTCTAATCTCTAATTTTCTCTCTCTTTCTCGTAATTTTTCGAAATAATTAACATCGCCGAAACGGTGGGTTGAAGGTGACTCAACATCATTTCCTGTCGGGCGCCACGATAAAGTGCGCCCTGTCGAAGTTTCCGGTATTACCTTCGCTCGGCGAACCCCTGCTATCTGGAACTCCGCACTGTCTTAATGATACCCAATAAAAAACGAAGTTAATAACACTAAATCATCGCTTTTTACCATTCCAGATCACACTGCCACGAAATAGATACTTAGGTTTCGTTCGTGTTCCAACCGTTTATACCGTTTTACTATACGATAATAATATTTTTTGCTTTGCTTTGGGTTTATTAATATTTTTAATCCGGATTAAAGTCATTTGACTAACAAATAACAAATATTACATTTTTAATAGGCAATGTATTTTTTTTATATCCTTGTAAAAGTATATAGGTATTAATTAATGTCAGATACATAATTTATTCCAGGATATTGTTAACTTAAGATCGAATTAAATAAATGACAAATTTATGGCATTTGTTACGGCATTTTAAATATCGTCAGCTAAACTTTATGCATTTTAGAAAAAATTCTAGGTTTTTATACACATATACGGACATTAAAATTTTTCTTTTTCTTTGAGAATCTATACACTTTATTGGATAGTTATCAAATGAAAACTAATGAAATTATTTATTTTACATGTTTCTACATTGGGTTTGTAGAGCTTTATACTAGGGTGGGTTATATTTAAGGTTTCCAATTGTATAAACTAAGAACAAGACAAGACAAAATAATGAAACCAGTCTCAAAATGAAGTAAATTTATTATACTACCAACGTACATAATTATTTTCCCACATAATCACTATATTTTCTCAAATGTTGAATCCATTCGTTCATTCCGTCCATGCAAAAACACTTTTATTTACCTTTAATCTAGTGTCTGATGAAAAATGTTGACCTTCAATACCTCATTCAACTTTGGGAATAGCCAGAAATCTGAGGGTGCCAAATAAGGACTGCATGGAAGGTGCGAGATAATCATGAATGATCATCACTGTCTTCATCGTTACGCTACTGCAATGCGGTCTAGTGTTGTCACGATGCAACAATAAATTATATTAAAATATTGCAGTCATCAAAAATATAGAATTCTTATAAAACTATTCACGAGCGAATAATTGCAGTATATGAAGACGAGGCTTCGTCATATTTTAAAGTAAAATACTGGTCTTAGTTTCGGTAGGGCCGTGAATCCATTGAAGATGACTCAAGAAACGAAAGATTTTCAGATGCAACCAATCTTGGCGTTTGCATGAACGTTAAAAAGGTTCGTCATTTGAAAGTTTGTATAATTGATAAAACACTAAATATATCTGAACTAAGTGTTTTAACAATTCTATACGGTAAATTACGAATGAGTAAAGTTTCAGCAGTGCGTGTTCCAAAATTGTAAACTTCTGAACAAAAATTGTAAAATCAACAAATTTCTCAAAATAATTTGGTATTTTTGGATGAAGATACTGATTTTTCTTTAAGTGCGATAGGCGGTAATACTTGGATACACCACTGAGATCCAGAAACAAAATTAAAGTCCATGTAATGGGTTAATAAGAATTCTCTGCCTCCAGAAACGACTCGCATGCAATCTTCATTTGGACAGTTCTTGGTAACCATCTTTTAGGATCATGAGGAATTAAATTACAATAACTTTAGTTTTAAAAACGTCCATAAGGCCTCTTCATGACACTGCGCGAGTTCACAAGGTAGCGAAAGTCTAACCCAACTTCCGCAGTGTAATTTCTTCGAATTTGACCGCGTCCAATTTCGTTTTATTTAAAAATTTGAAGAAGGATATTTGAGGACGTTATTTTGCAGACGATATCCAATCGAAAAAGATTATTGATGCCTACTATCAACAGAGTTCATTTTGTTCTGATGGAATAAAGTTGCTGCAGGACAGTTGATACAAGTGCGTTGAAGTTAAGTCAAAAAATAAAATTATCGAAAAAATCGTAGGACTTTTGTTTCATTGTTAGGTAGAAGAAATGTATTTGCTTGTCATTAATTAACTCTTGTTTTTCTCTTTGATTCTTTGCAATTAATTTATTATAATAAATTTTTCTGAGGTTACTAATATGTTTGTCTCCTATATTTTTTGTTTAAAATACATTTTTATGTATTTTTGTAACATTCTTTTTACTCGTTTCTGTCTTCTTAAGAGTGCTATACATTCTCCAAAAACGAATAACATATCGTCGTTAATTAATTCTTTAACACACTTTTTTCTGCATCAACGATAGTATCATTGTAAACGAACAATTTGGTATGCATTAATTACCATTAATTGGTCGAGTTAATTTATAATAAACAAGAAGTTCGATAATACCGCACCAACATAAATAACTTCGGATAAAGGAACGGAATGGATGATCGTATAAATTACGTACGGCGAACAGACCAGAATTCGAAAGTAAAAATACAGAAGATAGCATTCACATTGGGTCAAAATAAAAACAAAGATTCTACTCCCAGAAATATTACGTTCGTTGATTAACGGAAAATAATTTATTAATTTGCATAATTCATGAATTCAGAACCTTGTTTAACCTTTTTTTACGACCCTTAAGTAAGCCCGTTGATTGTAGCCCGTATCTGGAAGATAAAGAAGAACGTCGTCTACTTAAATATGAATTATTTTTGAATACACTTCCTTCCTGTTATTATATTTTAATAAGCTGACTTTAAAATTAAATCCCTTTTCCACAAAGATAAAGGTATTAAAGCCTGTCTATTCTAACAAAAATACTTTCTTGTCTTTAATTAGCAACTTCTGAGCCTTATATATAATCAAATATTTAATGGTAGGTTTTCAACGTAAAATGTTGGCCTAAAGTAGGGTGACAATTGATAATATTTATATTTCCCTGCATAATATCTTTAAGTACCGTTCCTTATCCTAAAGAAAAAGCTTCGATATTTTCTCACGAATTTTATACGCGCTTTTTTAAAAAAGTTGACAAATTTTGCAGAACTGGTCAAAGTTACTCGTATATACAGAATAGAAGCATGGAAAGGTTCCCGAGTGACAAATTTAGACCTTAGTGATTTTTCTGTTTTCTTCATTTAATTCTTGAAAAATTTAAACGTAAATTAGGTACTTTATTATTCTTTTAGAACACGTTAATCTGCAATATACAGGGTGTTATATTTAAACACAACTCTCTTATGTCAGGGTTCATTATAGTACAAAGGGTACTGGGAAAGTTTTGCAATATGACGCAACAATGAATCGTAGTAAGCTGCTTGTTGCTGCATGTTGAGACATGTTCATACGTGCATAGTAGCCGCCACGCCATGTCGATGGGCTCAGTTATTCATTAGCAGTGAGAGTGTAAAGTGCTTGCGATGGCATCGTGGTCACGAAATGAGATAAGGGCAGTTTTGCGTTATAATTTCGTGCGTGGTTTAAACATAGACCAGTGTTTCGAAGAAATGTCTCTTGCACTAGGTGATGTTTGTCCACATCGCACAACGATATTCAGGTGGTATACAGAATTCCAAAGGGGAAATTTAACTGTGCGGGATGCTGAGAGGCCAGGAAGACCATGAACGTCAGTTGCGGAGGAAAACGTTACTACTGTGAGAAAAATGCTTGGCGAGGACAATTGAGTGACCTACCAACAGATAGAGGGTACTTCATGCCTAAATGCATTAGCAATTCGTTCGATTCTGCGTGATCATTTGCACGCGAAGAAAACTTGTTCTCTCTGAGTGCCGCATCGATTGACTGAAGAGCAGACGACACGACGTGTGACTTGGTGCCGGGAGATGCTAAAAAAGTTTAATAAGGGACAATCACGGTATGTGAGCAACATCTTGACAGATTACGAGACTTGGCTGTACTATTACGATGTGCCGGCCAAAGCTCAAAACAAAGTTTGGGTCTTTGATGATGAGGACACACCCGTAGTTGTCAGAAAATCCCGATCTGAAAAGAAGAAAATGATAGCTGTATTTTTCGAGTGGAATTGTGGAACGTGACGTTTTGGACACACAAAAGATAGTCACAGGTAAGTGGTATACTGAACAGTGCCTGCCTAAAGTCATTGGATCTATGAAGAGTCTACAGCCAAGGTCAAGAATGAACACCTGGTTCCTCCATCAGGATAACACTACAGCTCACCGCGCCAAAGCCTGCACCACATATTTGCCCACGACAGCATTGAAGCTTCTCGAGCACCCTCCCACTCCCAACAGTCTAGATCTTGCTCCTTACGACTTTGCACTGTTCCTGCATGTGAAAATGAAGCTAAATGGGAGGCGATTTTCCAGTGATGAGGACCTCCTGCGGGCTTGGATAACGAGTGTGCTTTACTCCCTAGTGAAACTTGGCAGAACTTGTTTAAAGATCAGTTTCGGAGGATGGAGAGGTGTACAAAGTGTAGATGAAATTATTTTGAAAAAATTAAATAAACAAAGCTGTATTACAAAACTTTCCTAGTACCCTTTGTATTATGGAAAGAAATATTAAAAATTGTTCACCTTTGACATCTTTCATTGACTTTAAAACATATTTAATCATACAAGGCTTTACAAAGGTGACATTACGATTTATATTTTGCGCTATATACTATATCATTTTGTTTTTCAGAGAAATCGACGTCTCTGATATATGTATTATAATTCCACTTTAATCAGTTGTGCGCTGTTCATTCTTAATAAGAATATTCATCATGTTTAATACCCAACATATACGGAATTAAATTACAGGACATACAAATAAAATTAATAATAAATACATAGGTGAATTTATTAAAATACATACAAAAAAAACTTCTATCTAATCTAAGATATGTATAACAAAATAATAAAAATCGTCTCAGTAAATATATAAAAACATATAACCCAGCTAAACAAAAAGAACGTAGCTAATTAAAACTACAATATATCCGAATAGAATTCTTGTTTAAATTATTACTGTTTCTACACATGTGTGCTAGTGGCGCCTTGTGAAAGACATTGATCTTTGTCCTAAGTTTTAAAAACATTGTAAATGAATTAGTATTCAGTCTGGCTATAATAAAATCAATTTAAGATGGTAGTTCAATAGAATCAATTACATTATGAATTAATTTCAAAAGGAAACCACCACCAGCTTCCTCTCTGGGTGTAAAAGGAGTTTTAAATTTATGTATAATTGGTAGACTGTCATATTTCATTCTAAAAGCAGAATAATGTCGGTCAATTTTATATGAGAAATAATTTATAAATCTCTTTGAACACGTTGCAGGAGTAACTGCTGATAATGATTATACAAGTACTACGCTACTGAAGCGTATTCCTTTCAGACCAGACATGAGAGCAGTAGAGAATGTTCAAAGTGTGCCTTTTGCACGACTGACTAAGAAACTCCAGACTTCTGGAAGCAGATGCGGTTAGTAGTTAGTTGTAAGAGATAAGCAAAAATTCAAAGTCTTTGAAATTGGATACGAATTTTATACTCGCAGTGAAACGCAGTATTATTTCCCCTAAAAAGGAGAACAGCACGTTTGTTGATGTAGCTGAATCTGATTACGAGTACAACATTCGTTTACCATATAACGTACAGATTTATTTCAAGCCTACTGCTATCCTCGAGCGAATTCATACTGTAAAAACATGTAATTTGTCGCCATAGGCTAACACTCTGCAATACGTTTCAAGCGATAGTTTAGATGTATATTGAAAAAAAGAAGGCCCAAATGGGAACCCTGGGGAAATCCTGATTAGGTACTAAAGAGATTAGATGACAAACTGTTATAATAAATGTAGCCAGAACAATTTTACAGATAGGAAGAAGATAGACTAATATTATTAGGAGCAAAGCCGAGATATATAAACTTAGAAATGAACATACAAAGGTCTATAGTACCGAAATATTTGCTAAAGTCCGTATATATAGTATCAATTTCACTTATGAATTGAGTAATCTAGAAAGAGGAGAATAAATCTCTGCTCAGCAGTTGATCGTAAAGAATAAGTTCGAATATTTTGGCAAAATTTAACAAGGACTGATAGGTATCTGAGCAATCCCTAGTGCAATTCTGTTATTTTTCCAACTATACGACAAAGTTGAATTTTTAATAGGAAGAAGTCTATAGAGTACTTCGATACAGTCCTCGACAAAAACCACTAAGCAGTAAATTTCGTTTTTGTAGCCGATTTTAATGAAATTTTGTGAGTATCGAGTTCATTTGCGAATGGATTGGTGTCAGATACAACTGTTTCTAGTGTAAATGTAAATAAACAGAATGCTTGAAAAACACACACATTTTAGTTACTTATCATAAATGTTCATAATCATCAAAAACAAAATTAATTTGTTTCTATTCAAATTTTTCCTCGCGATTCGTGTTAGTACAGACGCAAAACCTATAGAAATCCAAAAACACCCTGACTATGTTAACCACAATAACAGTTTTTCTTTAGATACAATACGTAGCAAACCTTGCACGAGCGATCGAAACGTCGGTCAGTAAAGCAGCAATACTAAAAACACGGTTTCAGATTGGGAGCTAAACAGAAAAGGACAACGACTAGGGAAGTCTTCAAACCAAATTAAATCTGACAAAACTTGCATATTTTAAGACAGTTGCAAAATTCGAACATGTCTTATGCAATAGCATGGTCTAACTGTCTTATAAGTAATAAGAAACTACATAAATACGCTTTAATGTATTAAATACTAAAATTTAGCTATTATATGCTCTTATGTCCTGCTCAATAATCATGACGTATTTTAAGTATAGCGTACTAACCAGCATACTCTGTAATTTGGTATCTAATTGACAGTCAATAAATTTAATGAATCAAATACGCGTAGAAATGCGTAGTAAATAAATTAGTGAATAACGTATTCCAAAACACATTACTACCGTTCTGAAAAAAGTATTCGATGTAACTCAATTCTAACGGAATTAACAAAAGCAAAACGAACTTGGTACCGGTAACATAATACGCGAAATCTCACATAAGATCATGGTCGAGATTATCGAGGCAGTGCGCCAAGTCAACCGGATTCAACCGGGAGGTTCGCTACCGAATTAATGTTGGATTCCTTTGTTCGGACCTCTCACCATCAAGATAAGGCCTAATTTTTTTATTCGATAATTTTTTCCCAAGGGTTCACATAAATTTAACCATCGGTTAGATATGAATGAGTAGATAAACGATGTCTTATAATAGAAAAACTAAATGATAAGATATCGAATTATTTGGAGGTATTAAGGTATCGATGTAATTGAAATTCTAGACAAACTAAATTTAAATTCAATAATTAAATATGTTATAAGTTACCAATATTTTACAGCAATACTAATCGTTAACTAATATTTTCTTCCCGCGTATTTTAATTACTTACTTAGCCGAATTTTAACGGTCAAATTGAAGTATTCTTTCCATAGCTTCCTAATACAAATTTTAGAAATTTATAACCACACATTTCTTAGGTTATAAATATGGCAATAAATTCTATCAATGATAATAAATACTTAAAGTGGTAATGCTACAAATTAAAATTTCTTTTTGAATTATAAGCACTATTTACTAAAATTTATCGACAACAAATATATCCTTGAAGACAGTTGTTTCAAATAAAAGTATATAAATTATAAATAATAAAGTAATATAACGACAAATATCCACAAACAGCAATTCGAACGCTAACTACGTCATTTGTAACACTAGTTTATCTTATAATAGAATATATTGTTATAGAATTACAACATATTCGAAATTTATGTACGTATGTACATAAGTAGTATAGGTATGGGGTTCTACGTCTAAAAAACTGCAAAATTTCATGAAGTTTCTTACGGAGATTCATTATGCAATTTAGGCCATTTGCCTATATTTCCACAGGTTGTAATCTATATGGTTTATAAACTCAACGTCTATTAACCAAGGCCATTTAAATCATCTCACTAAGTAATGTAGTTACTTCACAGCAACTTAGAACAGTTATTGAACAGGGAATGAATATATACGTATTTGATATAGTTTGACTTGAATTAATTTTTAAAACAACATAATTTGGGATTTGCAGTAATTCAAATTCTTGTTTAAATTTGTGACGTTTTCGAAAGTTTATTCACGATTACCTTCTTCAAATCTTTTTTCTCATGGTTGTACTACCGTCTTAGTTCCAAAATTACTGTATCATTAATTTTGCCAATATTACCTACTGCACCCAATACTGTATTCCCCTGTTCTAATTTGTACTGGGCAAGTCGACTGCTGTATGTTGTTGAGACTACTTTAGGTTGCCCTTATTTCATGTGATTCATTGTCTACCATTCTTGGGCTCCACATATGGTTGATCGTATGTAATACTCTATTGCACAACTTCAATATTTTCTTATTGACGCATGGAATGTAAAGTTTACTGTTATTATTCTAAGCTGATTCTTTTCCAGTGAAAGTAAAAATCAGCGCTTTTACAGTATAACTCAGCAATAAAGTCATGTTCATGATTGGGTCCGTTTCCCTGGATCCGTTTTGTGTTAAGCTTTAGTACATGTACTTACTCGATGGTGGATTTAGTCAATCCCAGTACAGTATCTAGTCAAATATTTATACATATATAGTTAGGTCGATACCTCTCCAGCGAGCTCATTAACCTTTTCGTTCTCTGTTATTACAAATGCCCGACATACATAGCAGCTTTACTATATTCGAGTCTGCTAGTTCATTTCGTTTTTCGCGACATTCATATACTTGTCTCGATGGATATGACTTCGCTCATATAAATAAGATCTCCTGATAATCTTCCTCACATTTCAGGATTGCATAGACCGTTGTCTGAGATACAAGCGTGCATTTACTCAGAGAGAAGCTGCGAGTTACCTCAGATATAAAAATTGTTAGAGGGCATAAAGCAATAGTCAATGTAGCTTAATTAAATAACAAACAGGAAATTTTGTGATATATGCATTAGATATAATGGAACATTCAATACATAGTGTACGTACAATTTTCATTAAAAGCTTGGTCCTTTAAAACAGTTTAAAATTTGAGTAAAATAACGAAAAATTAAAAACAAAATCATTTAAGATAGATTTCTAAGGAATTACTAAGAACGTAAAAAGTATATAAATATTACGCCGTTGAAAGTGGGCAAAACCAGGTTTTCTCATAAACACAACATAAATAAATAAATCCTGTGATTAGACAGATTGGTAAATTTGCGAGGAGTCGTGAAGAGAGACTTCGCCAACATGCGAATGGAGAGATACTACAATTCCTTGAAAGTATAAATACAGAGTGCCGACTTAAAAGGACCAAACCCTTTGAGTTAGGTGAAAAATGCTAGTTCATCCTACAACTTTAATGAAAGTTCTAATGAAATAAAATTCAAATGCATGAAATATAAAACACATATTTCTATATTACATATAGTAGCATAGACTTGAACACATATTTATAACTACGGAATACGTTTGTTTAAATATTTCGTCAAACCTCCCATAGCCTGAATGACCGCTTGAATTCACTTTACTTTACGATGTCTTGCAAATTTCTGTTTTCTTTCTAGGCTTTTTTGATATTTTCTTTTAATACGCTTAGTTTGGTTTTTGAGGGCGACTAAACAATAAGATTTAAGAACATTCCAAACATTTTCGATTTGATTAAGGACCTGTGAATTTCTAGGTAATACTGGTACACCGAAATTGTGCAAAATATTCCGAACATATTTCGTCATATGGTACAGAGTTTCATCTTGAATACACATTCAAGGACTTTTCTCTACATCTAGTGAAGTAATAAAGTGTACCAGGTAATAGTTTCTATTATATTTTTATATTGATACTGATTCATCGTTCCTCCAACTTGTATATTTTACAAAAGCAATGCTAATAATTTTCCCTCCCACTTTTCAGTGGCTTTATGTAATCGATGACAATGTTATGAACCGCTTAATATTGAGGACAAATTTTCTTTGATAAGTGTTGCAATTATGAAATTCTTGCCACCGTACGGCATGAAACTTTAATATGTGCAGCAATTTCGCTTTAAGAGTCCCTAATAGAATTTCTATTCTAATCTTTTCGCTTCTTGTGAAAGATATTACAAACAGTGAAGAAATTTGGAATAGAAACTTTATTAGGGATTGGTATAGGAGACAAACACACTCTTCCAAGGTTCTAACAATTCTGAATAAATTTCGTATGTATAAATGCATTATACCGCCTCTTCGCGTTAGAATTTAGCGAGAGCAGGTAAATATTATAAGTTTCGTAAGAGATTAGCGACTCCGAAACTTAACACTATAAATAAGATAAATAAAGATAGGCAAATAGTTGGCTAACGATCTGATATTTACGAAATGTATACACTTATTTTTTCAGAAGAGTACAATGATATGTATTTAAAATATATTATTCATCATAACTGAGTTCAAGGGTAATTCAATTAACAATACAAAATTAATCAATAAGGTTGATATATAACCCCTTTCCACATTAACTTTTGTAAATTCTATATACGCATTTCGACAACCAAGTTGTCATCATCAGCAGATAATTTCAAAGTGTCGCACCTGGTAAAACACGGCGAAAAACAACCGCACGAAAATCAAACTCCGTACGCGATCCACACCATTCAAAACCAAGATGTACACTGTGTACATCTTGGAGTTTGATTTTCGTGCGGTTGTTTTTCGCCGTGTTTTACCAGGTGCGACACTTTGAAATTATCTGCTGATGATGACAACTTGGTTGTCGAAATGCATATACAGAATTTACAAAAGTTAATGTGGAAAGGGGTTATATATCAACCTTATTGATCAAGTTAATCAACCACAGGCTCCATCAAATTCAACTTCAAATACAAAATTATGTGCATGTGTGAGAAATTTAGCGCACAATCGGAAACTAAGAAATCTCAATGAGAAAACTTAGATTTTAATATTTATTTCTTATTTTAAGTTAGATTAAAACTATCCATTATTCTGGAACTTAGCTTTAATATACGAAACATCTACTCGTAAAAGCACTTATGAAGAACCAAAAAAAAATATATTAATTTTGGAACATTAGATTTTAATTCTTATTGGTACATTAGAACAGGATTTCCTGGTCAAAATTTGTTACAAACACGAAATTATAATACGCAAAATACAAAACATGCGACCATTCTATTATTAACAAATTCCTGCTCGTGTTTTTAAGTTTTGCAAATATTAAATTATGTTTATAATATACTACGAAGAACATACAAAATAAATTCTTTCCTAGGCAATATATCCAAAATTTTACGAGAACATCGAAGCACCGGTGCTTAGTATATATGTACATATACTATATGCATATAATTGTACCTACATACACATACTGAAGTGAAGTTTAATTCATATTCATTAGCTCGATTTAAAATTTATTTATCGTCTGTTATTTATTAGATATAATTTATGCATGACTAGTGCCAAAGAGCTGTAAATCTTTTCTTTAATTATAAAGTCTTGTTATTATTCAATCGATTGTAATGTAAAGAATCGTTGAAATTTATAGAAGCATTCGTGTATATATGAGTGTATGTATACATATATCGTATGTATATCAGATGTGGTAGTGCATTATGATTTCCATTATGAAATAAAATTTATTGCTATTTTTTAATATTTCATGTACTATAATATACACATTGTACGGTCTGTTTATATACGTATATCATCAATTCTTTATTGTGGCGTAGCTCAATTTATGTGTATCAAAACATTTATTATATCCATGTATTAATTGCAAGCTTTACGTGACAAGAAAAGAACGTTACAGGTTATTGGGAAAACAATTCTAAAACATAATATGAAAGTATTTACAATAATTAATAAATATAGTAGACAGGCGTTACTATGAACATCGGTTAATAGAAATTGGGAATGGAGCGAATGATCTCATAAACCGATACTGACTAACGTGAACACATATTTCGCACGACTGAAATTTCGTGGATCCTCTTATAAATCGGTATGCTCTTATTCTGTGATATAGGATTTCTGAGGCATTTTGCGCAACTGCTTTGGAGAACTGCACAATTTTTTATTTTACAGACAAAATATCGAGGAAGAAAAATTTACCTGATTTTGTCATCTGATTCGAATGAAGAATTTGCGAAGAAACTTATGTCTTGTCAATATTACCTTGAAAAAAATATTTCAGCTGCATCTCAACTAATTTGCTAGAACATATAGTTTTAAAAGATTTAAGAAATAGCTAAACATAGATTCCTTTTATATCAACTATATATTATGAATTATGTATACTAAGTGAAAAGGATTTTTAAACAACAGTTAAAAGGTTTTGGAGGGCAGCAAAAAAGAAGGGATTAAAAATAAATGTGGTCAAACCATAGTAAATATTGTAAAAATAAATATAATCTGTGTGAAACAAAAATTAAATAGCAATATTAATAGAGAAACTTAATTTTAATGAGGTACTAGGAGTACTTCTGATCAACAGATCAGAGAAAGGTATAAAATAGGGAGCCGAATTACAAGCAATTGAGTTGCTATCAAGATGTAAATCTAAACCTTAACTAAATGAAGCTAATGTTGTGAAAGAGATGAGTTCATTTGCAGAATATATTAATGTTTCGAGGAAGTAGAAATTATTTTATACATTATTTTAAGCAACAGAATTCTAATCGATATGTTTTTTCTAGTATTGATTTATAAACATTGTTATACCAAGATTAAAGTGGTTTCCGTGAAGTTTTAAGGATGGAGCCTCGAAATTTAGATCTGAACTACTAATTAGCATGTTTTTGAAGTTTTTATCTAAGCCTTTTCCTACTTCCTTGCGAATCTATTTTATAAAAATATGTATGTCCCGAAGTACAATCTAAAAAGATCGGTTGCTGGATAAATGGGTTCTTCGACACTTCGCTGCTTTTATAGGCGTTAGAGAATCATTAAAAAATGAAGAAGAACAAAAAATTACTTTTATAGCGAGATTATGTAAAACTTTTAAATCCTTGAACAGAGTGTTAGAGATCGTGCCCTGAACTAAAGGGTAATTCAAATTGAACATCAAGCCTTGAAAGCAAGCGATCAGTTACGAGTACGTTAAGAAAGTTCGGCCACCAACGCAATAATTTGCCAAGCGAGGGTGCAATTCGTGCATAAACCAAACCAAGGATCTAGTATCAAAGTAAAAGCCGTTCCGAGGAAAATATTGTTCGGGTAAGTAATAGACTGCATAAAGAACCAACCACATGAATTCGTCGCCGTGAACAGCAATTGGCTCCTTACTACGGTACTACTACAAATATATTATTTAACAAATTTTAAGAAAAGAGCTGTACTTGAATGCCTACAAAATCTAATTCGCGCAAGAAATTAAACAAATATACCACCAGAAACGCAGTACATTTGTGAACTGAGTTTTAGAGAATACCGAAATGTTGGTTTTTGAAAAAAATATGGTATTAAGAGACGAAGCTCACTTTTATTGAGAGTCTTTGTGAATCAACAAAATTATCCTATCTGTGGTAGCGAAAATCCACATGTTATTCAAGAGAAACAAATGCATTCCAAAAAAATGCTGTCTGCTGTGCATTATGGGCGATACTATTTTGGGAAATGTTAAGCGATTTTTTTGTTTGACGAAGTCAGTGATCTGAAGGTGAATGACACGTGGTTTCAGAAAAATGTAGCCACATGTCGGGCAGCATTTGAAACAATCACTTTACTTCAGGCCAAGTTTCCTGGCAGTATTATTTCAGAGGGGCGACATCGATTGATTACCCAGGTCTTGTGATCTAATCTGACTTTTTCTTGTGGGACTATCGAAGGAAAATGTTTGATAATATACCTGCTACAATTGCTGAAATAGAGTCGCAGTTATGTGAAAGCATTATGAAGAATTTCACTAAAAGAATGGTGTTATGTCAGCGGAGTCGTGAAGGGCACTTTGCTGATATTATTCTCCATATCAAAATGATCAGTTTCTACTTCATATTGATAGCAATAAAATTTTATTTTATCCAATATTTTGTTATTTATTCAGATCATAAACACTGAATTCTGAATTCAATTTGGATCGACTTTAGAATCCCTTTAGTAAAAATGGCTTTAAAAACTTCTTATAGTTGAATAAAGTAGTTTTTAATTGAAGAATCTTCTTCCTGGTATTGCTATGCTTGTAGTGCTTTTCATTTATATTTTCTCATCATGCTTCTAGCTTCTATGGAAGTATATTCAGTGCGTTGCGTATGATTGTTGGATTATATCAATTTCAAGTAGCTGAGCTTTGTATATTGTAATTGAGTATCAGATATGTGTGATATCTTGTGGAGGTCGTACGAAAAGTGGCGCTTGTGGCTTTTCAAACTTATCATCGGTTATTTGGGAATTTTAATCTAAAGACGTAATCAAACAATTTGTTAACAACTTGCTGGAGGCGGCTAAAAAAAGAGAATTTTTTAACGAAACAGTTAGTAATGGATAATTATAACAGTATGAAAAAATAGTTTAATGGAAGATGAATATTTAGTTTATTACCTGGAATAAATTAATCTCCAATTGTGACAACTCTGAATTCCCTTCAATGCGAATAAATCTCTCTTCTTTTACTAAAGATTTCCGTGGAGGGGATCAACTCAAATGAGTCTCTCCAATTTTTCATATGCTCGGTATTTTGTAATACTGGGCCAATAAAAATTTGTTTAAAATTAAGATTCCAGAACAAGGTGCTTCGTGCTTTGGTTAGTGCCCCATGGTATGTGCCAAATAAAGTGATTTTAACTGACTTTCGTATACCTACCATAAAGGAAGAAATTGAACGAACTGTCCAAACCGGCTGTCAGCATACCCTAACCAATGGTGAATAACTTAATGGGCGAACCTGACAAACCAAAGCGATTAAAGCGGTTTGCGCCCAGTGAGCTTCTATCGCGCTTTGATACCTAGACTGAATTTATAATATGAATCAATCACTAGAAAATAGTGAAATTTATGAGTTGTTTATTCTAGCTTAACTCTGCATGCCATCTTGAACCGCCATTTGAATCTATTGTGGTACGTGTAAACATATGTATGTGTATATATATTATGCAGAATACTTATTGTTCATTGTAAATGAACAGATTGTATGTATAAAGGGGATAAAAAAAAATTGTGACAAACGTAATCAAATATCTGTCTGGTATATCATGATCGTAAAGGTAAGGTCTAGTTGAATATTCAGATCAAAAGTTATAGACAGAATGAGAATTTTCAATGAGTAAATTGTACAATGGTTTTATCATTTCAACTCCACTGTGTAATAGCTTGTAAATTAGCTATAAGGATCATTATTTTTATATCTAATCATAAAATGGCGTCTGCATATTATCAAGATGCGAATGTCTAGATCTAACTATCGTCAGTTATTCGAAAACTAATAAATTATATGCCTGTGCGTCCTAATTTGTATCAATTAACGCATTCATGAATCATATTTAATTCGATTTAAATTAATAAAATAATGAACGATAATCTAGTTATTTATTTGGTTCATTTAATCAAAGAGGGAGCAGATAATCATATGTTCTTCGTCGACTTCACCTCTAATACCAAACACATTTATATGTAAATATGTAATCTGTATCGATCACATAAAATTAGAAGACACGCAAATTCACTCAATCCATTCTGTTGTGTTGATCGTAACTACCGCGTTGTATCTTTTGAGTCTCACAAATGGATTAACTGTTGATTTATGCTGTTAGCGTTTTGATTAATGGAACAGATATACAGAATGCAGCACCCGATAGAAATATTTTTCAACAATATTTACAATATGAAACCGTTCGCTGAATATTTTTAGGATTGACGATGTCTGTCGGCATTGTTAACTCAATGGTGCAAATTAAATTTTGTAAAAATTCAATTAATCTGATTGAACAGCTTATTTTTCTCTAGCATACATAAATAATGACAAAACTCAACCTATAGGTTTATAATCTAGGCCCAAGAGTCCCTTTGTGAAAATCGTGTGTCATATAGGCAACATTTTTACTTGGGATTTTATTTATTACCATGCTATGTGTTTATCTAAATTGCGAAGGAAGCACGAAAACAACTGATTACTGTTTTTCATTTATTTTGATTTTATTATAATATATTATTTAAATAATGAAAATAATGTTCACATTCAGCTGAAAATGTGTCACTACAGTTTTATTTCATTATAAATTAAGAGGAAATTATATGCAGGTTGCAAGAATACTACATGGAGTTATAAACTACGACAACACATTAAAACATATACATGAGGAAAAAAGATCAAAATTTGGGTAGACAGAAGATAGAATTCAGTCAGAGGAAGTAAGAGCTGATGAAGTACACGAGCAGGTAAAAATTTTAAATAGGAAAGGCGCAAAAAAGAGACAGATTCAAACTTGGAACGTAAACATCCCTTATTAAAGAAAGAATAAATTTCCTGCATAAAATTATATGAAACCTTTGAGACACACGAAAGTCTCCTAAAAACTAAAAAATCGCTGTAGTAATCTCCTTACATAAAACTAGAGAAACGATGAATTTCAGTACATCATTTTTCTACTTGCAATACAAGACATTGGAAAGAATTCTGAAAGAACAAATAAAGGAAAATTTAGAATCAACTCTCCTGGGTAGATAAGCAGTATTTATAGTTAATAGGTCTACTCAAGGTTGGATGTATATAATCAGAAAATTAACAGAAGAAATAGTGGAAAGGAAAATCTACATGTAGTCAGTTGATCTGATAAAACATTCGACGCATCCCCGAGAACTGAACTATGGAGGTTTAAAGAAGAGAGGAATTACATTATATTATATATAATAAAACAATCAAACTCATTAAGAATATATGCAAAGAAACCGTAAACGCAGTGAAAATCCGTGGAAGCATATCAGAATTATGCAGAAGAGATAACGTAGGAACACACACAGTTGTAAGAATACAGACAACAGATGGTTAAATTATGATAGCGAAAATGATCTATGATCAAAGAAAATAAAAGTTCGAGTACTAACGAATTACGGCTTTAAAATTAACATAAAAAACAAAAATAACATGCAGAAATAAACAATTGCAAGAAATAAATTTCTTAACGTAACTAGGTGTAATTATAGAAAACCAATGAAGTTTTGGAAGGTGAATAAATAATAGAATTACTAATATAAACAAGAAAAAAATTATGAATAAGAAGTATTGTCACTAAAATAGAGACGCAACAACTTAGATGGTTGAACACATCGTGAGAATAGAGGAAGACAAAATGCTTATGATATCAAATGATATATGTATGTTCAGTGAAGAAATCTTTATTAGGTGAAAATGTTACAAAGCGACTTGCTTGGGCGAATATCGACCGAGATTGATGCAATGTAATTTTTACGGATAAAGTTTCGGTTTGGGAATTTCTTGTCATTCGACAAGTCTGGTCCACCTCTACTATTCTAAAGAATTGTGTGTATAAACATTAGTTTCTCGTTGGATACAGCATTTGTTGACCGAAGAACAGAAAGCAGATAGAGTAAATTCGTGTCAAAAACTCTAGATTGTTTTAACGTCGGAAACTCTGAAAACGTGTACAACATTGTCAGTCGTGATCAATCTTGAATTTACTCATACGAGATAGAAAATAAACGCCAGTCATCTGTTTGGGTGTCCCAACGTGAAGAAAAGCCGACAAAAGTCATCCATTTTCGAAGTGTCTCCAAAAAGATGTCTCGAAACTAGGTCATAGAGCAACAATTCCTCTATATGATCAAAGAACTGTTACTGCCGATGGCATAAAACCATTTGTTTGCGCTAAGTCATCACTGAGCTTCCAGAAGCCAAACCCGAACGACGAATCATCCTCCACCAAGACAATGGAAGTTCGTACACAGCACGCAAGACAATTGAATTTTTAACGCAACAAAACGTCGAATTGTTGGACCATCCTCCGTACAGTTCGGACGTCCCAACGGACGTCCGGACGTCTTTACCTTTCGGAAAATCAAGAACGCACTGCGTGGTTAAAAGTTCCAGTTGTCAGAAGGAGCAATGACTTGAAAAACGCAATTTTGACTGTACTAACAAACGAGTTGAACAACTGCTACAAAGTTCGTTCGAGTGCATGCAAAAGTGGATGAAACTTCGTGGAGAATACTTCGAAAAACAATAAAATCTTAGATATACAGTATTTATAAAAAACGTAGAACGGCTTCAGTAAAGTTAAAATTTATCCTGTAATTGTACCGCTAAAATAAAATTAATTAGTTTGATAATAAGCGTGAAAAATATACTTCCCTTTAAAAAGATCTTAATAACGATTCCGGACATATTAATAGATTTTGAAAATTTATATTTCTTCTAAATTAATATATCTATTATATAAGCTATAAATGCTCTACCTACATTCTTGTTTATAACTGTCTGTTCTATTCAGATGGGGGTGTTCAAGTTTTATTCATTTTTAACGTTGATTATGGGGTTGCATGTGCATCACACGTACAAGGTCTCCGTTTCAAAAACTGGAAATTTATTACTGCAGATTAGTAGGGGGGTTCTGACTAATAAACAGTCCCGACGTCAACAGCCAGCTTGGAGATATATGGATACTGAAATTGAGAATGTCTCGGACCGTGTTTGTATATAGTTCATTTTCGTATGTAGTAGTGTTGTGTTATTATATATGTATATACGGAGGAAGGTAGCAGTAGCCCTAAGGAAACCGGGCGTGATGGGAGCTAGAACAGCTGGACAGTTCCAGGTGAAAATAATGAAATCAACGAGCCGAAACAATACACCGCTAGTTCATATTATCTGATATTATTTGGCTGCGTAGGACTGTAAGTATAATATACAGAGTCGGCGAGAAATGTATTATAAATTTTAAATCTTTAATCGACAATATTAAGGGAAAATAAGATTTTCGGTAATTACGAAATTTAATTTGAATTTCAATACCTAGTCCGATTCTCACAGATTATAAGTAACAAATTGAAAGGGCACGTATGTTTGACAGACTATTTATCAGAAATATTGATTAAAAAAATTAATATGGCAAAAAGCAGTACTTATCTTTCTTGATGATAGAAGTAGAAAAACTTCCGAAAAGTCAAATTACATAAATTCTTCAAACGATGGAATTAGACCAACTAAAACTCAAACAGCATTCAATCAATTTTATGCCATGAGTAAAATAGTAATATTATTGGTCTCTCCATTTAAGCAATCTTAGGTATTGTAATTTGATTACAAGAGTTACTCGCTAGATACTGTTAGATACTTGTACAGTAGGTAGCACAAAAAGGTTTGCGATGTACACGAAAATATGTCTGCAGAATTCATGTACGATGTATATAGTACAGACACACACTATTTTCCAAGGATAGAAGATTTGTATTCGTGTAGATATATTAATACACATTATATACAAATTCTTTTCTTTGATTTAATTTATAATATATGTATATATATATTTATATATATATATTCCTTAATAATTAAATAGAATTTCGAATTAATTTAAAACTATTCTGATCATACGATTTTATGAATAACATGTACATACATATGAATTTAAGGAATAAATTAAATCAAAGAAAAGAATTAGTCAAAAGCTTCTGAGACGACTTTTAAGGATATATTAACCAATTATTTAAAAAAAAATATTCATAATTGATGCAGCACAAACGCATTTACCAAAGCCTTAAAAATAATACCTAGGGCTTTAAATGATAGAGAAGATATAAGATTGGTATGTTGCGATTTATCCAAAATGTTCGACTGTGTAAATCATTGCACTCTTTTGGGGAAATCGGAAGAATATGGAGTGCGAGATCAATGTTCTATACTTATAAGAGCTTTCGTGAAGACCGTACACAACAGATAGGTTGGAACAGTGAACTATCTTGTGAGAAGAACAGAAACGTCCCACTAGGATCGATTTTGAGGCCGATGCTCTTTATAATGCATAAAAATAAGCTAAAATGTGTAAATTGTGTAGATGATACATCAATCCCAGTGACACAAAAGGACTCTGATACACTAGAATCTGATGCTGTACTGGTGTTTGTGAGGCGACAAAATAATTTTGTTCGAATGGCAGATGGTTCAATGTGGATAAAACGCAAGCTATAACTATCTCAACTTGCGTCTAGACGCAGGATCTGGACCATATAAAATTCTCGAGCCCGTGTTTTCTGCCTGACTTGAGATAGAACGTGTATGTCAACGAAGTCGCTACAAGTATATATATAAGAAAATAGATGGCTTTGAAGTCGCTACTCCACTTTATCAATTAAAGCTTTACCCGGTAGAAAATTAAGATATGGATGTAGATATGTATTTATGAAACACAAATAATAACAGTGTCTTCTCCGTTAATCCTTTTCAGCATTCTGCACATCCATACCAACTTAGAGAATTATCTCACACATGTCCAATAACACGACTATGGTACTAGAGGAAGAAACATGCTAGTCATTCCGTTTCACTGAATCGATAAGGCTAGAATAGATTCTAAACTACATTTGTATTAAGCTCTACAATAAACCGCTGCCACTTACCAAGAACGAGGCTACAAAGAAATTTAAACTCAACCTGAAAAGATTTTTCAAAGCGAAAGCTGTGTATATGATTGAGGAGAAGCGGGCAGTATCGACAATATTGTATAATAAAGTTTTAACTTTCCACTTAATTACGTCATTGGTCGTTCCTATGCTCGTTTTGCTTTTCTTCTCAAAATTTTATTTATCTTTTATTTATTTGATAATGTACTTTTGCATAAATTGCATTCGTGTCTGATGGTCTACTTTGTATATACATATACAGGTATTCCATTTTGTGCGCTCATCATTGAAATCTCAGAAACGGTAAGGGCTAGTTAAACGAAGCAAAATGTGTGAGGAGTGAGAACATACAACTTAAAAAACAACTTCAAAGAAAGCGATAGGAGAAGAAATAAAAATTAAAATTTGTCTTCTAGCTTATTTTACGTATAAGATAGTATTTTGACATTATCAAAGTACATTCTTACGTAGAATTTATAGACGTTATTAAAACCTCTGTAAGTTTTACTCATTTGGGTACTTTTATACAAGCTTTCTTATTTTAAATACATGTCGTAGGTAGCTTTAGTTGTATCAGAGAAAGCATAATTTGTCGATTGTAATCATGTGTTTTGGGTTTATTTGCAAAAATTGCAAAATTATGAAAATAAACCACGAAAATTTTTGTTAAAGCTACATACATATTTTTAGAAATACAAAAGAAAAATTACTAAAAATAATAAAAACAACAGTTGTACATAATTATTTACTATGGTAAAGTACATTGAAATAAATTATCCTAAATTCTTTAATTGCCGCCCATTGCGAATTGTCGAAGTAATAACCCTTTGTAAAATAGGTCAATGTATCTGATGAAACTCTCTTTAAAAAATCTGGATTTGCATATTATTGTATTGAACTTTGTACACCCTTTTTTAGGCAACTCCAAAAGATCCATTTGGATTAATTCTGGAGACTATGCAATACATAAAATATGACTTCAATTACCAATTCAGCAATTACCAAATCTATTACTTAATTTCTAATAACGTGTGCATTACGTGCTGGTACTCCATTGTATGGGATCCACATGTTCGTGGTTAAGTTGAGCGGAATATCGTCTAGATCCTCTATTTCACCTTGAAGTAAATTTAAATGGAGTTCACACGATAAATTGTTATTAAATATAATAAGTCTTAGTATTCTTTTTCTGATAATATCGCACAAACTATTGAACCCATTTATGTCAACCTTCATGAAGGGCATGGGAATTTTCTGGCGGCCAATAATGAACATTAAAACGTTTCAGAAGGCATTGCAGCTTACTACATTAAGCTCAACACAAAGTAAAAGGACTGTCGGGTAATTTAAACTTTTATCAAAACTTTGGCTACATCTTACAGACAAATTCGTATTTGAAGACAATTGATTGAAATGCTACCCCACACCTCATTAGATCATTCATTAATTAGCCACCATCACATTATTAGCTGGCAAAAAGTACTCATTATCTTTGTATGAAAGAAGTTGTATGTATTTAAGGGTTGATATGAAAAACATTTTATAATACGTACACGCGATATAGTTTTTAGAATTGAACAATGTGCATAGTTAATTTTTGCCTATTTCTGTACATCTCTACATATTCAGGTGCGCAAGTATATATAACCATGTCGTTCTCGCACACTCGACATCGAACAATTATTATCGAATTAGATATTCAGAAATCCGCTAACGTACATGCATAATTATAAAGCGAGAACCTAGTAGCTATGTAAATTGGGACCTTCCGACGCGAAATTAGTGTACAAAATGCACATAATCGCATAAATTTCAACTTCATAAAGGATACAGTTATATGCATTCAAAACACATTACGTTATTAAGTGCGTTAAAGAAACATTTGATCGCTGCGTTGGATTATTCGCTTTGTTTATTTCCACGAAGTGTGCGCTCTGCCTTTGTATATTGCATATTGGCTAGTATATTCCTCTATTTCATAATTTATAATTGCTGAATTTTATGTAAATTGTATGAGAAATTTAAATTTTTCTGCCGAACATATGGGTAATTGTATACAAAATTTTAACGAACTTTTGTAAAATTGTTATTAACTAGGCATTTTTAAATAAAAATTAATAAAAATGATGCGCGCCGTTTAAATTGTCTTGTCATATAGAAAACTGGGATCTCTATATATAATAAGAAACACAGCTAATATTCCACGAAGAGAAAGTTAATGGTAAAGCGGAAATGAGAAAATAAGTTGAAGTATCTTTCCTCTAATACATCTAGTCAGTTTTAGTTCAGTTGTCTGTTGTATGTGACGCTAAGTTTATGTTGAAGTGAGTGTAGCGTATACAAAACGTTTTGAAAGTGTTGTGCGAACATAGTAAAGGTCCCAAAATGACAATCGCAGCAACAGCTAGGATCCTACATAAGTCAGAAGACCTACTCAGACGATGAGGAAGATGTTATCAAAAAAACCAAAATATAGATGATCTTCTAGGAGGCCAGGAAAACAGCACCGTAACAATGCAGCGAGATAGGATAGTATTAGCTGATTTCAGAAAAAAATGCAATTAACACTTCATCGTTCCGTGTTAGTCAAGATTAAAATAAATATTGGTTTAATAGCAATTAGAAGCACATTATGCGAACACGGTATCGCTTATCGAAACACAATTATTAAACCGTTTCTATCCGATAAACATCGACAAGCGCGTGTGATCTAGACACAACAAAGTTCTAGTATAGATTGGTCCGACGTTGTGTTTACAAACGAATAATCTTTCTGGACATGGTTACTTGAAAAGAAGGCACGGTAATAAGACAAAGAACACATTATACAGCGCGTTGTAAAATACTTTGTAATTATGCATGGCTGGTGTTTCTTTAATATGCGAGGCTTTGAAACTTTGTACATATTTACTGGTATTTTAAGCACGAAACGAATAATAGCCAATGGAGTTGTACAAAAAACGATTTTTAAATTGGGAAAAATATGATTTGAAGATAACAGTGCATATTGAATTCTACAAACATCGAAGCAAACTGTGTAAAGAGTGGAAGGCTGCAAATAGTATCGCATCAATACATTCGTCTTCGCAGTCCACACATGTTAGCCTCATTGAAATTTTTTGTGTTTTTATGAAATTTCTCAATTATCTCGTAATGTAAGGACGACATGGGGAAAATTCGTTTTGATTGGAAACCAATAAACTCGTGTTGGAACTATCTCCTATTAAACACTTTTACCCCTTTACACTTCATTGCATTTAAATGTTATTGTACACGAGTTTCCACGATAATGTCATCTTCGGTAACAATACTGACGTATGTTGATAGCCGACTTACAATTATTTAAATTTTGTAGAAGAGAGCGGAATAACTGCATCAAAATGGAATATCGAATGTGTTTAAGTTCATAATCTTTAAGAACAAAACAAACGATTAAGTCAAAGCTGTGCTAGAGTCTGTTTACGGGAATCAATCTCCATCGATTGCAACTATAAAATGATGGGCATCTGAGTTTCAACGTGTTTGAACTAGTATATATTATGAACAACGCAGTGGATACCCAAGAGGCGTGTATACTCTAGAGACTGTTAACAAAATAGATGATACGATATTAGATGTTAAAGAAAGTTACGTTAAGTAATAGATGCTCTACACATTTCATATGGATCAGAGGTTTAAATTTTGCTTAATAACATGAGTATGCAAAAATTATGTGTAAAATAGTTGCCGCATTTATTGACCATGGACCATAAATGCGCACGAGAATGCCTTTCAGTCCCAAATTTATGGAAGTGTAGACATGACAGAAAGACTTTTGGTGTCGAATAATAATTCTTAATAAAATCTGGATATATCGTCATATACTCAAAATACATCAACAATCGAAACAATGGATTGAGGTTACCGCAAGTGCTCCGAAGAAGGTAAAGACTGTTTACTTGGCTAGAAGTGTTATGGTTATTTTCTTCTAGCAAGAAACTGTACTTAAAGAAGAAATAAGGACTTTATCTGCAGAATGACGTGTGTGTTTATATATCAACAGTTTTAACGACAGAAATTCATGAACTACATTTCAGACTACTTCCGCATTCAGCTTATTCTTCAGATTTGGCCTTATTAGACTTTTTCCCTTTTCCTAACTTAAAAACTCTCGGTAATGAAGATTTCAAAAGGAATGAAAAGACTTGAATATTGGTAAACTAAATGTAATGAATTACAAGGAGAATAAGATGAATTAACATAAATAATTTTGTGCAAAAGGTTTATGCTTTTTTATTAGGTTCGCTAATTGCTGACCAGCCATCATAGTTTGAGATCTGTCGCATAAACAACCCCTGCAAGTTCCATATTATTAATCCTCTTGTACTGGCCAATGTTCGAAATGAATTTTATAATAGATTGGGGTACTGTTTAGTGCAAGCAGGAGGGACATTTGAGAATTTAATTAATTGAATTTATTTTCTTTATTTAAAAAGTATTTTATAAGTTTTGGCAAGTTGTATTTATTTTCTGTTTAAAGAGTATTTTTTAAGTTCCGAGAAGTTATTTTATTTTTTAGTTTCTTTAAGAGTTTTTTTTTAATTTTTAAACTTTTATTAGAAAACGTCTTTTAGTTCAATTAGAAACTTATTGTAAAAATACCTAATTGTACAGTTAAAAGTAATTATAATTTATTAATTTTTGGACGTAAACAATTTGGACAGTCAGTGATAGACCTTCCGCCAAGTACAACGAACAACTACTTAATCTGTAATCTGTAGTCGGTCGTTGTTGTGACTCGACTAACTCGCGCCCCACGACTTTACATTCTGATCGGCATTCGGTATCTAGACCCGAATATAATATGACACGGTGTTTGTAGCATTATAATATGAAAGCGCGGTATATCAAGGTAACCTAAGAATTATTGTTCAGCATCTCAAAAACACACCGTTACTTTGATTAAGTTCATACTAGTAGTTCTTCTTATAATAAATCCGTACCATTCTATCGTTAATAGTGACTATCTTTGTGAAGATTTGTTGATAAGGGAAATGTTTTTTGCATATTTACCGAGAATACTAAAATGATTATAATTATAAATATTTTAAAGATCTCCCTTGTTAAGAGGAGGCGTTTGCTATACCGAATTTCTAGCCTTTTGGCAAGGTGCATAAAGTAGGTGGTTCACATAAATTTGGAGCACAATCCTAGATCGAAAAATTTGTATGTGCATTGAGTCCAGCTGTTATGTTTGCTTTAGTTATTTAATTCTTCGCAATATTTCACTGCTATGAAAATACAGAATCTTAATAAAATTTAAAACTGCGCACAGAGTTTTAATGTCAACATTTGCATGTTTGTTATATAAAAATTTGGAAAAAATATCAGTAAAAGTCAACATAATAGCTCGCAAGGAAACAATTTCCATGCCATCGTAGGAATTGCAGCTCGGAATCCTCGAGGATTTACGCGGACTGTTTTGAAACTACCGCAAAGTTTTAGTGTTTTTTTTACGATCTCTAACTGCATGTATAATTGATAAATATTAGAAGCAGATTGCGCTTTCTGTTTAATTAGACGATGCACTCTAGAATAGTGTGGTTATTGTGGTAATTATGAATTTGTTACTCTTTAGAAACTTAGAATAATTATATTTTATCACAACAAAAATATTTACTTTTATTACTGTGACAGATTTTATTAAATGGTTGGAAATAATCAATAATCGGTTGCGGCCCTATATAAAAACGAGACGTTTTCACGCACCCGAACTCCTAGTCCCTTAATAGAATATACTTTCACCCTGTTCGAAATACAGCAATTGTATTATGACAATAGGTGTAAAGGGTTAAATTAATCTATATTCAATAGCGGGAAATGTAATTCGAGAAAATACCTTGATTCATTTGTAACAATAGCGTGGGAAAGCACAGAAAAGGAATTTTTGTAGTATTTTAGAGATTTTCGTTAGACAATTACAACACGTGGGGCGAAAGCTAACAACAAAATAAAGGATTTTTTAATAATTTTATTTTCCAACGTAATCTCTCTTATCTTCATTTCACTTGTATCACCTGTCCTGCAACGACTTTATTCCATCAGAAAGAAAATAATAAAACAATTGTCCGTGCGTGTAAAGCCATTTTGCTCTTCACCAATCTCATGTCTAATATTTTGTCGTAATTTCTTCTGTATAATATTCCCACAAAGTCTACACAAAATACAGTCTATGGTTAGTATTCATAAATTCGAGTCCTTTCTATCTCGTTTCTTATATAATGATACCACATGTAGTTGAATTTGATGGAGCCTGTGGTTGATTAACTTAATCACTAAGGTTGATATATAACCCCTTTCCACATTAACTTTCGTAATTCTGTATACGTATTTCGTCCACTAAGTTTTAACCATCAGCAGATAATTAAGCAGTGTTGCACCTGGAGAACTACGGCAATAAATACCCGTACGAAACAATTAATTCCGCACACGTTCCGTGCCGTTGAAAGCCAAGACGCACACTGTAGTTCCGCCGTAGTTCTCCAGGTGCAACACTGCTTAATTATATGCTGATGATGACAACTTAGTTGTCAAAATACGTATACAGAATTACGAAAGTTAATGTGGAAAGCGGTTATATATCAACCTTAGTGATTAATGATACCACATATTTTTCATTTTAATGTAATTTTTTATATTTCGAAATAGTTGTTTATCAATTTAGTTATCCTTTCTCTTAAATGTATTCCGCTACATTTAATTAGTTGAGTGGTTCCATTTCCAGAGTACACGGATCTTGTCTTGGAGCTGACTACTCATCAGTAGTCAGCTCCTCTATTTGATTTATGATCCTTCAAGGATCTCCAACGTCATTGTATATTAGTCACAGAAAAAAGTTCTAACCTGCAAGTGGCAATTTTGAGTATCTTGTCTTATTTTAGTAAACAAAGTTTCTTTTTCCTGTATACCGTCGTTGAGTAGCAATGTCATTTATCGTGAGTTCGATTTCTGAGATGCGTACCGAGCAACGTTCCATAGTAGAATTCTTAACACTGGAAAGTTGCTCATCCATAAAAATTGACAAGCGTTTGAAAGCTGTTTATGGCAACGGTTGTATGAATGCGAAGAATATTTGCCAGTGGGTTCATATAAAACTATAATAGAGGCGAAACGAAAGTGTTTGACGAAAAGTTATTAGATAGACCAGTATAAGTGTCGCATGAAAATAATCAAATACAAGTGAATGCACTGATTGCAGGATATCGTCGGATTATGAAAAAAGTTGCTCGGAAATTAGACATTAGTCAAGAAATAGTACATTATTTAAACGTTGAATTACAGAGAAATATACGTCAAAGGGTCTTGTGGCAATTAACGGATGTCGTGGAAAAACAAAGAATAGACATTTGTCAAGAACTTCTTAGTCGGCAGATAATTTTCTAATAGACATCATCACTGTTATTCTCCACGTGTACGAAAACCTAAAAATGTTCCGTCAGCACAGAACGTCATGCTCACCATTTTCTGAGGTGCAAAGGTAGACATTCATACCAAAAATCTGTTGCAGAGATCAACGATTATAATTAAGATACTGAAAAACTGTATGCTCATTAAAGAATCGTATCCTTAGAGAAAGGCCCGGAAAGAACGAATTTTTTGTTGCATCATACAATGCCAGATTATATTACAGCAACGAAACGATGAAGATTTTGAAATTTATGGTTGTTTTGCATCTTCCACACAGTCCTAATTTGACACCTTCAGATTTCTGGTTGTTCCCAAAGTTGAAGGAGGTATTGAAATGTTAACATTCTTTATAATTCACTAAAGTTCGGGCTGCTGTTCGCAATTGAATCGAAAGTAAAAAAAAGTTTTCATGGACGGAATGAAAAAATGGATTCAGCGTTTGGCGAATTGCGTTCCACTAATTGGTGATTATGTGGAAAAATAATTATGTACATTAGTACTAAGATAAATTTACCTCATTCTGAGACTGGTTGGCTTTTTTTCTTTCCGTGAAGATTAATTAACGAATTCACATTGTCACTATTATTAGTTTTCATACCTTTAATTGTATGCCAAACTTCCGTAAGTTGCACTCCGCCAATGGGGGCATCAATTCAACTTCATTGTTGTTCCCACTGATTTTGTTTTTCATCTTTTTTCATGTTTAGGTATTCATAGTAGTATTTTCATTTTGTATGTCAAAATTTTGTTTCTTTTTTAAGTTTCTCGTTCAAAGTTTACAATTTCGAATTTCTATCGGTGCATAATAATAAGTGTAAGTAGGAATTCATATATTTGTCTAAATTATCCGAAATTTGTTTGATATTCTCTATTCTCATTAATAATCTTACTTATTTCTAATCTAATAAAGGAAATAAAATAAATGCCGACACGAAGTCTCGAAAGACACGTATCGTATATCATTTATTTAATTAAGAAAAATATAGTTCCAAGTGGCACTTCCGGCTTTACAGACAAGCTCTTGGCTACCATTTCTGAAAGTACCATGCAATAAATCTAGTTGTTCGATGGTGTCATGGTGCATCAAGACAAAAATAACGATAATAGTTTAATATATACATTGTGTACGCGTACATGTATATGTTTCACAATTCTGAAATAATTGACACGAGATCCATGAATATTCATATTCGAACGGAGTTCTGATCGAAGTTTTTTTTTTAAATTTATCGGCCATGTAACTGTATATTTCTGCACTTGAACGTCATAAAAATGCACTTCACTTGTACGTATAAATTTTAACCGGTCGACAAGCACTCCGAATGGAAACAGCTCATGTTTCGGCGGTTTCGTTTTACTCTCGCAAATAATATATTAAAACACGGAATTTATTTTAATATGCACCATTACTTGGGGTAGTTTAATTTTTGGCTAAGTATGTATGAATTAGTACTATATTTGATCACGTTTCTATCCAGCATTAAAGAAAGGAAGTGTCGAGTGTTACTAAAGTAAGAAACTAATTGTATACTTGATGTTAAAGCATGTTCAGGAGGTATTACTACAGATTCCAAATACATAAACAAATCTAATAATAATAATTCTAACAATTTATAATTAAAAAAAAGCTTAAATACAAGAACTTAGTTGTGTGATTTTCATAAAGTACCTTTATTAAAAAATAGTAACTATTGTTTTGCCAACACTGCGGCTTTTGCAGACTAAAAGGTAAATCTCACACAAACGGAATATATTCTAGTTAATTAAACAATTTTTGGGGTGGGAATGATATACAATTACAAGGAAATAAGTTTAACAGTGGAAAATTATTCAAGGCTGCTTGGTCCTTTAATAAATTATTATACTTTTATGTTCGTTTATTTCTATGTATAGTTTCAAGTAATGATAACTTTATCCCTTCCGAATGTAAAATTTTGAAATCTGAATTATAAAATGTTTACAAGTATTAATTAAATGTAGTACATAGTTAAAATCATTTTTGTTGTGATTAAATCTTCTTTTGTGTTCTGATATTCTTGTGAAATCTTCATTTTTTTAAATCTCAAAAATTGACAACAAATAATAGTAACAATTTCTTATCGAGTTTTTGTGCAACTTTGCTAGTTTACTCCATCTTCAATACTAAGAAAGAACACAGAACCAGCCTTTCACCATAACAATATCTTGCGATAGCTAATTAACATAACTAGCCGTTAAACAGTTAATCGAAATAATATCTTTTCATAGAAGTGTGAAATTCAAATAACTATAGCTTTAAAATTTTGCAATTATTTTTGATTTATTATTTTTGCTAAATTCACGGCAGAGTTATAAGTCAACACATCATCTACAAACTACTGGTTAGACCCAATATTAAGAGAAATTTCTAGTGTAGTACTTTGTAAATTAAATTAAATATTAATTTACAAAATAATCCTTAACTTTAAAAGTCATTGCCGCATAATTCAGACTTTTATTTTATGAAATTATAAATTTGAACTACTAACTTTAATGTAAATCTTCGTTGATATCAAAGATATGAAATAGGCATCGTAGAGTGTTTGTAGATTTAAGACAGAGAATAAGAATGTATTTCAATTTAATGAATATAGGAAACTAACATCAGACATCTATTAACAAAATTATCTAATTTCGAAAGATAGGACGTTATTTATTTTCTTTATTATTCTTATTGTTTCTCATGGTCTTTTTATGTTATTTTCTGAATTTTATTTTGATATTTTTAAAGAAATTATGGAAACGTTTCTTATCGAGACAATATTATTCCCTGATTTCATCATTATCCAAATTATTTTTAATTTTCCTAAGACAATAAATATTAATTAAAGCTTTATATTAAGGCACTAATTGAAATTATTCTATTTTTTCAAAATGTTGATTATGAGTTCTTCCGTTAATTAAGTGATGCACATGTATGTATATGTTGTAAAGTTCTCAAGCGTACTGATCTACAGGCTAGATTCACAGATTAATTCTTCTTTATTACCGGTACTCGCAAAAAGTAGCTATTAAATTCTTAATGATGGCAAGGTCATCTTGCGAATTGTTTAACTGTCAATTAAGTGGTTCAATTTAAGTGGTAATAAATATATTTCAATAGCTAATATGACATTTCTGAAATTCCATGTCGTTCAAGCAATTAATAAACTTATTGTCAATTTGATATAATTTTTAACTTCACTTAATGATTACATTATTATCAGAAATTTTAAAATTTTTATTTATTATATTATTTATTATAAAAGGCTTGCAGATTACCAAACGTACATAATAGTTCCGTCAGTTCCATACATAAGCATAAAAGCTCAGAAACACTCCATAAGTTTGTTAATTTAAAATGTTTGCGTTTATATAAATTTACAGTTTTCAACAGGAAAAATGTACCTATAAATACATATTAATACATTTTTAAAAAATATAAAGAGGGCAAAAATAAAAATATATATAAAATGGATGTATTGTACGTTAAAGAAGAAAGAGAGAACGAATTAAATAAATAACCTAAAAAGGAGGGAGAAGATCCCTCGACACGTCGTTCGTATGGTCGAAATGGTCGAAAGCTTCATGGATTTAAAATTATCTTGAAGTTAGAAGAAAAGATTGGCATTGTAAGTTGTAGTGATAGTCACTTCTGCAGTAAATACTATTTTTTTTATATAACTGGAAATGTAGTAGCCCATTTGTTTTACTAAAGTATTGGGTTTGGCAATTACCTAAATGTGAGATTTTTCAGCAGACAGGTTTAATTAAATCTTGAAGCATATTTACGTTTTAGAAATTTCATTTGCACTTCGATTATAATTTAGTAAAGAAATTGTTATGATAGGTGCTGTAGCTTCTATTTACTATAAAAAATAACAAACAATGTTCTCGTAATATTTTGCTTTCGTTTTGTTATGGTCATATTGTTACAGTTCTTGATTTCGGTTTGTTTTTGGTAATTAAAGTCATTTAACCGTACCATACACATATACATACGTGCATATGTATGTCGTTCTCTGGTATATTTTATTGTATATCTGTTAAAAGTTCCTTTCTTAAGAGTAGATCTGTTCTCTCAGTTGTAGATGCGGTTCGTTATTCGGTGCATACAATATTTAATATTAAAATAAAAATTTTATAATATTACATACATGTAAAAATAATACGCATAAAAGGTAACATAAAATATCGTATGTAACTATATAACATATGTATACTATTGAACTTGGCTCTAATATTAATTTATGTAATGGGTGTCCCAAAAATAACGCAAGATTTGAATTTGTCGCCATTTGTGCAGTAAAGTGTTGGCAACTCTACAAAAAACAATTCGACAGCTGACAGTTTAGGGATACTAAAAATGGATCGTTACACGATAGAACAACATGTCTTCATTGTTGAACAATATTTCAAAAATAATGAAAGCTTGGAGACCGCAGTTCGAAAATTTCAGAATTGATCAAAATTGGCTCCCTAGATCGTGTGATTTAACACCATTAGATCTCTTTTTTGGGGTTATTTGAAATCACAGGTCTCTGTCAACAAGCCCACAACCACCCGTGCATTAAAGGAGGAGATTCAATGCTGCATCAACGAAATTCAGTCACATTTATGCATAATGGTCATGGAAAATTTCGACAAACGAGTGCGTATGTGCATGCAAAGCCGTGGAAACCATTTGCCCGATGTGTTATTCCATAAATAACCCTATCCTATATACTTTATGATTCAATAAAAAAATAACAATCAAAAGACTAAAAACTGTGTTTTCTATTTAATTCAAATCTTGCGTTAATTTTGGGACAGCCTTTATTTAGCGTATATATTGACCCGTTACTAATATTCTTATATAAGCCCCCTCCCACCGTAGATTTACACGAGTTTCAGCGCGACTGTTAAGCCCTGAAGATGATCCATACATATGGTGACGAAACGTAGGTGCCAGTATTGTCAAAAACGTGTTTCCAGCTCGAAAACAAAGATGAAGTTACCATAAATCAAAATATGTATATTCTAATTTGGAGAGTTTTATTATATTTAATAAATTTTAATTTGAATGAAAGAGGTTGATAATCTTAAAATTCTATGAAACTTTCTAAGTGATATTTAAATATAATTGCATAAATAATTTAAAATATTTATATATTCACGTATTTAATAATTATGATCAAAGTTACTCTCATAGCTAAGGATAATGAGATCGTGTGCCACTCAAGTATGATATGACATTCCGCTCAATATGAAAATCAAAATATAGGGTGGGCCATCTATCGGTTTAAATTTGAACCACCGGTTATTTCGAATCTAGCAATACTTATGTCATTCTATTCTGTCACAAAATTCAGTATATTATCTCCACTGAATGAAATGAATCGATTTACGCCTGAGCAACGTTGGGATTTATTGGAAATTTATTTCCAAAGAAAAGACAATTGGTCGGAAATTTCACGAAAATGTCGTACAAAATTTGGTCCCAGAGAAGGATCAACAGTGCTCGGTATACGCAAGTTTATTGCTAAAGTTCGTGAAACCGGTTTTATTGTTGATGCGCCAAGACGTGAGCGTGCTCGTACAGTGCATACACCCGAAAATATCGAAGCTGTGGCTGAGAGTGTGCGTGAGAATCCATCAACATCAACTCGTCATCGTTCTCAAGAATTGAACATTTCACGCACCAGTTTACGTCGAATTTTGCGAAAAGATCTCGGTATGACGCCTTACAAAGTTCAATTGGTTCAAGAGTAGAAGCCGCATGACCATCCGCTTCGTTTTCGCTTCGCTAGATGGGCCAACGAAAAACTGCACGATGATGTCGATTTTGCCAAAAAAATCATCTTTTCGGATGTAGCTCATTTTCATCTTGGTGGATACGTGGGGCTCAGAAAACCCACACGTGGTTTTACAGAAGGCAATGCACCCATTACGAGTGACTGTTCGGTGCGGCTTGTGGTGCGGAGGCATCATTGATCCATATTTCTTTGAAAATGAGGACGGCGCAACAATTACAGTCAATGGAGACACCTATCGCACCATGATAACCGATTTTTTTGTACCCGCTTTTCATAGTATTGATGTGAACGATGTTTGGTTTCAACAGGATGGTGCAACTTGCCACACATCTCATGCCACAATCAATTTATTGCGTCAAACGTTTGATGGTCGTTCAATTAGCTGAAATGGTGATGTCAATTGGCCGCCAACAAGTTACGATTTGACACCGTTGGACTATTTTCTATGGGGCGCCGTTAAAGATAAGTGTTATGTCGACAAACCAGAGACAATTGAGCATTTGAAGGCCAACATTCGTGATGCCATTGCCGAGATACGACCCCATACACTCGAAAAAGTGCTCGAAAATTGGTCCGATCGAATGGGGTACTGTGAGGCCAGCCGCGGCAGCCATATGAATGAAATAATATTCCATCTCTAACCGGAACAATTGTACTTCACAACAAAAATATAAATTTGGCAAAATTTCAAACCGTTTTTGTTTTATTGCATTTTTAAATTTAAACTTTTAAATGGCCCACCCGTTATAATCTGGCATTTTGATCTTCACGAAGTCGAAAAATTTATCTTTTTAACCTGTACTTCCTCTTTTAAAAATTATTCACTGTGATTCATTAAGTATTTAGGAATTCGTAATTAGTCTAGAATAACAAAATTTAGCTGACTCGAATGTAATTAATTTATATTCTTAAAAAAGTAGATTATATCTTAGAATTCTGATTTATAAGCCTTAGAGCTCGTGTTAATATCTCTTTTCCTTAAGCGAAATAAATAGAAGCTGACTAACTTTTGACATAACCATGTATTATAATTTATAACATCCTACTTTAAATTTAACTTGACTTGCAATTATTTAAATAATATATTAATTACTTTTACATTTATAAGTATTAAATAAACATAACAAACTCTACTTTAAATTAATTTACTTATCTTATCTCATCATTCTTCTTCCTATCACTAGATGTCTCCTATGTTTTTCATCAGCTGCTATCCGTAGAAAAGTCCTTTGCATATAATTTTCGTAGATCAGTACATGCGCCTGAGGTTATTTATCCTTATCTCTCCGGTAACCATGACATATATTCACAATTTATCAATGTCACTTATAAACGTTCTAATAATTCACTAACAATGCCATTTAAATTCGTATTACTTATTTTCAATTTATAGTTTATTGATAATAAACAACATATTTACATAACTATTATTAGAATTTATTTTACACTGTCATTTGGTTTTTTTTAACAGACATTGTACATAGATACTTACTAACAATTAACAAAGCGTTAATTATCCAGTTTTAAATGTATAATATATTGTAATATTAATTACTCTTTAAATTAAAATTTTCATTTTATGGATGTCAACATAAGATAAACAATATTTTTCCTAGTTCTTCATATTCCTTATTACCTATTCTATTATAGGGTTTGTTAGCTCAGATAGTTTTGTGCATTTATTTATTACTTATTTATTCATTACTTAGTTTATATACATTTATTGCCCAAAAATTCTTGGTTTTGCTTAAATCGTTTATTAAAATTATCCTATTTCTATCGCAATATTTTTTTCTTGTATTAATATGTTTTCCTTATTTTATCGATATTTCTGTAAAAAAATATTTTTCTTTCACCGATACATCTGAAACACATTTCTTTCGATATTCCCTTTCATTCATCATCAAATTTTCTTATACTAATTGAAAATTATTCTATTTTGGGTTTGCTATATTCTAGGAACAATTTAACAAGATAGATGGGGTAGTTCTTGGTAAATTTAACAAGAACTACAAGATATAGTAAATATGTTAAATTGTTCCTAGAATGTAGCAAACCTAAAATAGAATAATTTTCAAATAGTATAAGACAATGAACGAAATGTACTCAGTTAGTATGAGAGTTTGAGTCTCGTCTGAGATCATGAATTTTTTATAAAAATTTCTGTTTTGTAAAGGATGTTTCAAATTGCGCCGTCTTTTTAAAGAATAAATGAAATATAGATGGCGCACTGAATTTGTCTGGATATGTGGGCATTTAAAAAGTGTGATCTATGACATTTATAAAAATGGCTTCGTACACGGTACAACAACGCGTTCAAATTGTTGATTTATTTTATGAAAATCAGCGTTCTGGGAAAAGAGTTTTTAGGAAATTACGTGAATTTTATGGTTTACATAATCGTCCATCTGAAAGCACTATTGGTCAAATTATTAAAAAATTTCAAGTGACCGGTTCCGTGGAAGATCAAAAAAGTGAAAAATACAGTCGTGGTGGTCGTTCATAAGAAAATATTGGTTTGGTTCGTGAAAGTGCTGCCGAAGAACCTGCAATTCCATAAGACGACGAATTTAGCTCTGAAGGCATATAAGGTTCAAATAACAGAGGAACTGAAACCGTTAGATCATTTAAAACGTCGTTCATTTGTCAGTTTCATCAATGAACATCCAGCTGATGTTTCTCAAAAAATAATGTTTTCCGATTCCACATTTTGAACTTGGTGGCTCTATTAATAAAGTTGCCGTATTTGAGGTGAGGAAAATCCCCGAATTATTCATGAGAAACCTATGCATCCTAAACGAGTTACTGTTTGGTGTGCATTATGGTCAGGTGGTGTAATTGGACCTTACTTCTTTGAAAATGCTGCTGGTCAAACTGTAACTGTCAATGGCGATCGATATCGTCGGAGGATAACCGAATTTTTGTGGCCTAAATTAATAAATATTGATCTAGGGGATCTGTGGTTTCAACAGGATGGCGCTACACCTCACTTTGTACATGAATCAATTGATTTATTGAGAGAAAAATTTCCTGGACGTTTAATCTCAAGAAACGGTGATGTTAATTGGCCACCAAGATCATGTGATTTGACACAGTTAGACTATTTTCTTTAGGGTTATGTGAAAAGTCAGGTTTATGAAAACAATCCACAATCAATTCCTGCTTTGATAGATGAAATTATTCGTGTCATTGGTGAGATAGAGCCTCAATTATATCATAATGTCATTGTAAATTTTAACAAAAGAGTGGACGCCTATGGAGCTGCAAGAGGAGGCCATTTTAGCAGATATTATTTTTCGCATATAAATATCATAACTGATACGTGATCCAAGGGTAAGGACATGTGCTCAGTTAGTATGAGAGTTTGAGTCTCCTCTGAGATCAGGATGTAAACAGCAGTTAAAACTAAAATTATTCAGTTTCACATTTCACGTAAAATCGCAATAATTATATATACAATTAAAACTTACAGTAGGTTTTCATTTAATATATGTATGTTTCAATAATGTAGTTTATAGTATGTCAGACTCAAATGTCATCGTTCTCCGTAGTGTAAGGATAAGGACACTTACTCGATTAGTATGAGAGTTTGAGCCTAGTCGGAGAGCAGGAAGTTCATCAAAAAACTTCTGATTCGATCTAAAAGGCGGTTAAAATTATTCGTACCGCAGTATCATTTATATAAATATTGCAATAATGTGAAACTACTATACATTTTCTTACAAATTTGCCTATTATTTTATTTTCACCATTCGTATGTCTTGACGAATATATCGAAAAAGCAATTTTCGATTCCTAGAGTTAGAATTGTTATCACATAAATATTCTAGTTTTAAAGCTTCGTTTTACTTTCAGTCAATTCATAATACCTCACTAACAAATTAACTATTATAGTACATTTTCAGTTTTTGTTCCTAAATTACAATTCCTAACGCGGTTATCGAAAATTGTTTAGTATCTGAATCGTTTTAGTCATTAGGCTTTTTATCAATGATATTTATTACATTTTTAAAATAACTGTCTTTAAAATACACTTCCCACTACCCATTAACATAACAAACGACAATTAATCGCAAATTCTCCGAGTTTATAAGCAGTTGTGTGTATACTGGTTTAATTCAGTGGCAATTACTCAACGTACTACTTATTTGCATGCCTCTTGACATAATCAAAGGTCATTTATGTAAATTACTCCTTAACGTATTCTTGACGAATATTTGATATCAATTAACTCGCGCGCATAAATAATGACCGCCGTGGTATCTATAATGATTAATCTACGGTTAGTAAATGCGAGAGATATATCTACGATCTATTTTCCTAAAGAAAGTCCTATAATACACATAACGTACACATGTATACATTTTTTTCTTCGCTTGAGTATGCACTTACTTTCTTCGTGTTTTATTTTTTTTTAAGTGGTGATAAATACTATCATGTCAAGCACTGGAATTTGATCTACTTAAAGAACAGCTGTATATCCGGTAATTTTTTGATCGATATCAAATATTGGTGACACCGAAATTATATGAAGTTTAATTATTATTTATTAGTATTCACGTACATTGCAGAACATAATTTTTGGACTTTTTTACTCCTTTATACAGCAATCTGCCTAGAGACAAAAAGCTATTTATGTTGACAGTACATGACATGTATGGGTTATCTCCATCGAACTTCCCTATAAACCAGTTATAAACATGTTGTTATTGTACTATAATTATATAATACACCTTACTAATGTCATCTAAGATTGGTCTACATCGCAGATTGGAGGGCTACACTTCAAATAGCTCTTGGGATAAGATATTTGAGTGAATTGATATTCTTCTTAGATATTTGTCGTTGTACAGCTTGATCTCTTCTTTAACTGGAATGATAAGGATATCTCGTAGAATAACGTTGTTTGGCACATACCATGGAGCATCGATAATAGCTCGCATTACCTTGTTTTAATATCTTTGGATGATCTCAATATTCGAATTGCTGTTCCCCATAATGATAGTTGTAATTTTCGCCCTAGAATCCAATATGGTTGATGCAGTTATCGTCATGTATGCCTTCTATTCAAGTAAATTCACAGATATTTGACAGTATTAACAAAATTCATGAACAAAAAAAGTTTTCTGTTATTTTTTTCTTTAATACTTGCTTTTCCTTTATGCTCTTTTTAGTTTTAATTTCTTTCTACCTTCTAATCTCTAATAAAAACGAATTATGGGATTGTCGGGAAAGACGATATATTTGAGCAAGTGATGGAGCTAGTACATTTTTGTAAGTATTTGAATGACCTGAATCTGCCTCCATATTATTCCATATGGCAGTCGACAATTATATCCTCAATTTAGCCAGAAATTGAGCGATTTGACTGAGTAATTGAATTTTATAAAAACTTGGCAATGTAGGACCCAAGTGCATTTTAGTCATATTTTACACTTTTGCTTTTCTATAGGGAAGAACTTGTAAAAAATTGCGCAATGTTTGCTCTGCGAGTGTTTTATGAAAATGTCTTTGTTCACGAAGGAGCACGAAATTTCGTGTGGTTGATTTTAATATTAATGGCTCTCCTTGGTTAAGGAGGTCCGCTAAGGTTAATGACGACAAAATGGAAGCGTTGACCAAGTGAAATGCATGATACATGACAGATTGCAGAAATGTTGAATGTTCATTATCCAAATGCTTATGACTACATGAAAAAGTTAGGATACATCAGTAAACTTGATATTTGGGTCTCTCATGAACTTAAAGAAATTCACTTGACGGCGTGTATAAACATGCGATGTGTTCCTTAAAGACGATCCTTTTTTAATGCTAATGACAACTGGTGATGAGAAAGCGATTCTTTGAAACAACGTGACCCGGAAACGATCTCGGTTCTGACCAGGAGATTCCTTTTAAAACAAATTGAAAGCAGATAATCATTAAAGGAAGATTATGTTCTTGGTATGGACAGGAGATGCTTTTCGAACACCTACTAGGGAACGAAAGGATTAATTGAACTCTCTGTTATCGGTAATTGGACCGTTACAGCGAACACATCAACATGGTATTTCTTTACGATAACGCGAAACCACAGATAACTTTAATTGCCCGTCAGAATTTCATGAATTTTGCTGCCGTACCTATCGAACGTTGTTTTCTTAACAACTCTTTGAGTGGTGTAACGTACTCGAATATAGTGGTGAATCAGTAAAGTTTTTCGCAGATAAAGATTAGAAGATTTGCTTCTATAAATGAAAAATTATTAGACTCACCGGGGCAATATATTGTATTATTAATTCATGTGTTTTAACATTAATAAATGACCTATAAAAAGCAGAAAAATTCGTATCTTTTCCGAAAACCTAACAGAATCCTAATTCTTTTCTTTAGATCTTCTCGAACGTATCTATAGCCAAATGATAGATGGCACGACCTGCGGTACTATTTGTGCTTCTCCTAGCATGAACTCTTTGTAAGGGAATAACAATACTTGTAACCACAGACATCTTCATACTTGACAATTGGGTTATTCCTTTCTTACTTTCTTCATCGCTATGTTTCTTCAAAATCTTTGTAGATTTAACAACAAAAAGAACTGGTTAATGTTGTTCAGTATTCTCAGTAAAGTTTACAAAATTTTCACCCAAATATATGCAAGATTATTACGAGATTATTTTTAATAAACAAGATTTGGATCTTTTCATGGTCTCTTTGGCAATATATACAGTTATTTATAATTCTTTTATAGTTTTTGTTTCTAGCCACGCGATCTCTTTTTATCACTATGGCTAAAAGTTTATTTAAAGTAAGCGTATATATGCACATATGTGTATTCAACAAGTGCAAGATTAGATTTTAAATATTCTATATTGACTTTAGTTAGATGTTCCATAGAATTCCCCTTTAAGGGTTACGATACACGAGTATGATAACATAATTTCCACAGGCTTCTTGATGATACTATTTTAATAATAAAGTAACAGCGTCATGTTTGTTTTCTTTTTTCTTACTCATTTAGTTTAAAGAAATCTTTAGAAGTGTGTCTGTCAAGTTTCTGATTTATAAATATGTTGAAAGGCAGAAAATACAGTGAAAGATGTTCTTAGCATCTTATAAATATGCTTCTTGATAACATGTGCTTTTATATATTTACAAGAACTATACTGATGACGAATCCAATTAAAAATAAATTTCTAAACTTTAAGCGCTATGTTTCAGCATTTGTTGATTCCCTTTCCTACAAAAAGACACTATAAATTCCAGATGATTACCCACCTTAACGTTACCCATATGTTACGCAATTACCGTGGCACTTGAGTTCGAGATCAATACAAAAATTACCACAACCTATTTACTCTTGGTTAGATATATCGTAACGACAAATCCAAATCTCGTAATATAACAGTGTAGCCATTGAGGTGCAATGAAACGTTACACCCATTAATACGATACGAAGTCCGCAATTACATTACAATAAAAGTCCTGGATCTCTCGCAATGACCCCGACGCGTGTCAATTGTGTACTCTTAGACTTATATGTGTATTCGAGTTGCCCGCTGAGCGGTCGCCCCATGTGCATATGCTTGCTTTATTTGCTATTGACTGGTGGCAATCGCCTCCCCCAATGTTTACATTCTACGTTTGGTATCAGTACATTAGCCGTCCATTAATCCATGTCTGAAAACAGCCCTTTTATGTCGAGCTAATAGTTTATTAATGAAGCTGGAGGATTAAATACAGCCTCTGTGGCAATAATTTTGTAACCTATGTACACACATGTCTATTTAGTGGACTAAAATCTTGGAATAATAATAATAGTACTGTCTGACTTCGGTTTAATATGGTGTAAATTTCAAATTGGAGAATCTAGTTTTGCTTTTACAAAATTAATTTGTTTAAAATATTCAAAATTTTTATCACAGACGTATTCAGCTTCCTAAATGATTAGTTTTATAATAATAATGGTTTGCATTTAAATACAAAGATATCAATAATAATGATAATAACAATATTGCTTCATATAAAGATACAAAGCATGATAAAGTTTATATTAATTTACCGTTAAATGATGTACAATAATACTGCATTATCAGCCACGGGCAGTCCAAGTTCAAACTCATATAAGTATGTATATGTAAGTTAAGTGAAAAGTTTCCCGATATTAAGCTATGAAATGCGAGAAATATACGCCATAATAAGAATATGCTTTATTGTCTAACAGGATAACCCAATTGCAGGACAGAAATAGCATGTAATAAATGAAACATAAAGTGGCATAATAGAAGAATATTTAAAATAATCAAAAATTGATGCTGCTCATATCGAAAAAAATTTTGTTGAGCTATCCGTTGAGAGTGACCAATTTGATTCTCGAGATAGAATTGAATTAAGTTAAGCGCACAGGACCCGAAACATTGTTAGACATAAGTAGTATAAAAAATACTGGTATTTAAACAAGTTGAAGAAAGGCCGTATATGGGTTAATGATCTTCGATTTGTTTGACGCAAATGATAGTCTTATAGTGGTTGAAATATATATTTAATTCTGAAAACTAGCCGTACAAAATCCAGTTGGCCATAGATATTGAAGGCGGCAAGAATCAAAAGTGTTTTATAACTTCTTTTCTACGAATATATATATATATATATATATATATATATATATATATATATAGTTTCTATGACATATTCATCAAGAAACTTAATTTCATAGTAATTAAGATTATAAATTAAAGGAGTATTAGGAACTAAAGAAAATAGAGAAACTGCGTGACAATAGTGCAATGATTTTAATATCAATTTAAGATCGCATAGATAAGGAATTCTTGAAGTAATTCAAATGCATCACCATGCGTGTTGTTTAATGTGTACGTATTTAAGTTTGCTTAAGTAAAACGTTTGTTTTTCTCTTCTAATATATAAAAATATTAAAATATATTTGCTACTATCGGTAAATAGTTTTAACCTTTCCGAATCATTATCAAACAGTTTACCACTACTGGGGCAATTAATATATGATACAATAGATCTAATAAGTGTATGCGGTTAATGGTTTTTTGTGAGGCCATATAGTTTTGGTGCGATAGGGTTTTGGTTGACTAAGGTTGCTTTTGTTTTTGTAATAAAATTAGGTGGATATCTGACAATATTTTCTTAAGGTTAGGTTGAAATTGTTTAATGAAATCGTTTTCAATCTATACTAACCCTACAAACTGGATAAAATTGTTTACTTTATCGATAGTCTATATAACAAGAAAACAGGTGTAGAACTAACTCAAATTACTTTATTTGGAAAATTTATATTTATACGGTGTACAATCTCCATCGTTTCCAATTATCTATTTACAGCGATTGGTCATGCTTTCCACCAATGTTCCGACATGAATTAGGTAGTGCACTCGATACTTTTTGCAAATTAATTTTGATATGCTTTAAGATGTAGCAACGTTTTTTTCTATTGGATTCGCATCTGCACTCTAAAACGACCATTCCATCATTGTGAAACCATTTTCCTGCTTCAATGTTTGGGATCATTGCCATCCTGTAAAATTTACTAATGGTTGTGCTAACCAAACCACTTTCTCGCAGAAGGCACAATATTTGTTTGATACAATTTCAGCATTCCGAGCGTGCTCAAATTTTCTGTAAAAACGCACAAAGTTTCAAACCCGCACGTATTAAAACGCCCCTATATATAGACCATCAGTGAGTGTGTTACTGCGCGTTGAATTATTCGCTTTGTCGTATAGACTAGGCTCTGTCTGTTGATGAGCATGTGTAAAGAGATGCTTAGTCTATGAATACAACGTCAGATCAATCTCAATATTTTTGTTTGTCCAGATGCATCATGTTTGTCGATGGCAGACCGATAACAACGGTGTAATTATTGTGTTGCGGTAAGCACTCATATAAATGATTTATAGTAGTCATTAAACTAACATCAATTTGTTTTTTTGCCAAGTCGTGTTGGTTTTGACGCAATGTGTATTGTGGTTTTCTTACAAACAAATTCGGTATGGCCTTATCTTATTTCTTCGTTGCCATTCACACTGAAAGAGCATTAACATTGTTTGTCACCTTATAGCGGTGCCCCAGAATTGTACGAATCCCTCTGGTTTATGCAGGTAAATCGCTGTGGCAGATACAGACATTTTTGTTCCTTTGGAATGAATAAAAAGAAACGCTGCTTCATATCCTTTTAAATACGGAGCACTCACAATTGTATTACCTTCGTTCACTTGCGAAACAGTACTGTTCCGAAAACTGTGCAGCGTATTAGGCAAAAGTGTCTCTCTATATCATTGAATATTTATATAGACCGTTTCCTCTTGTTATACAAACTATACATATCTTTTTGTAAAATGTATATGGCGCTAGATTTATCTGCTTTTGTGACCACCAGCAGATATAATTTCTTCGGTTAAACGACGGGATGTTATTTTAAGTGCAATTAATTCAGACTCTTCATAAGAAGCAATCTGCACTTTTTCTGAAACACTAAATTTTTTTTGATTGCTTTGTAGCTTATTTAATTTTGCAAAATTTGGGGGAACTTTTATAAATTGTGTGAATTGAGTGAATTAAGTCAAAAGAGGGGAGGATATAATAAACAAAATAAAGCAATAAAGAACCACTGACACATGTATGGAGTGCAGAAGAATCAATGAATGAAGGATATGTAAGAACCAAGTTGGATAAAGCAAAGTGACAACAATGGCTAAGAGAAGTAAAAGAAATTTTAAACAGAGCAGGTATTGGGAATTAGGGGGGACAGACTGATATGATGTACGAAAATAATCATTAACGTATCTCGAATAATTAACTTAAAGAGCTTACACAAAGCATGATAGTCTTCTTACGGGTGGCCAAAAAATATTTAATAAATCAAAAAATAGCAAGAAACTAATATGAGGATTAAATTTATTACTTTAAACTATCAAAATCTAATGTAAAAAATATTTTTTTCTATTCGTTTTTAACGAAATTCATCATCTGGTGGAGTAGTTACTCGTGACGAAGCTAGGTAGTCACGGTTATTCAAGTCACTGGTTTCTTGCTATCGGCGAATGGTATATTTTACTGATTTGCCTGCTAGCATAACCTTCTTCATGCAAAATTATTACCCTGGATCTTTTGCAACACTTATTGATTTACCACGGGGCGAACACTGTTATTCACTTACTGTATCACCACAATAATATTCAAACAGAAACTAAAATCGCATTAAAATTCTCAAAATGATCATGCCGGGTATGGAGAAGTCTCTACAAGAAAGAGAGCATATAATAGAATCTTTATATGCTTGATCCCATCGACACAACGTCTCTAATAATTAAAATAATCCGGTGCAAATAGGTCTCTATATTCGGAGCCATAAGATGTTTAATTATATCTTTTGTTCATAATACTTTTCTTGTTTCAGTTTCACATGTGTTTAAGATATATTAAGATTATCATCGTTGAATGCAATAAAACTAATTAAATTAAGGCATTATAAAACTTTCTCCTTTGGCCGAACTTCCGACAACGTGTATTAGTCAAATAATACTACTTCAATCTTTATTACTAAATAAAATGGGAAAGCTGTAAAACCATTAGACATATAAAGTAAAAAAATAAAATAAAAAAGGTTCCTACAGCCGATATAAAAGAAATTGATTTCTCTCAGTATTAATATCCTTTTCGATACCAGGTACTTCTTGAAAAGTAACTAATAGTTTTACTCTTCAGAAAATAAGGTACAACCGAAAAATACATAAAATACTTTATCTATACTGCCGAAGGCTTTAATAGATTTATGTTTCAAGCAATCGAAAAAAAATTATTATTATTTGCATGGCATATTATTAAACTTTTTTTAGACCGAAGTAACACTTGCAAAATATAAGTTCTCATTTTCAGAAAGAAACAACGAAATAATAATAAAATAGCAATTATTTTAATTTATTGACGAGTAAGTGCCGTAAATCAACTTTTAATTGACACGTTTCCCTTTTTATTGTACAAAACGCAAACGCGATTCAGGAGAGAATATAAAAAAAATATCCTTATCGGAATGAATAAGTTTTACTATATAGTTGTGTCTTGACGCAAAAAGTGAATTAGAACATTAAACATTTAAGCGGTCGGAATTATTCATGAGGCTCCTGAATTCGTTTATAATTTCCATTCGTTCGGTGTTGTTTCTGTGAAACACAGCCTACTACGTTCAGCAACCGTCCTGCCAACCGAGAAAAAACCTTTGCTTTTACGCGCGCGAGGGTTAAAGTTCGAGTTCGCTTTGTGTAACTGGATCAATACCCACAAGGTGAAATATATGTCTAGAAGAACTGAGTTACGTTATTCCCGATAGATACCATGGATATCGGCGCAGATATACGTTCAATAAATCAAAGAAATCAGAAATCAAGTAATTAGTCTATAAATGGTTACTATTTTATCATCAATAAATAACATTTTTGTTTTCTTTTTTGACGTTTAGCGAGTTCTTTTTTATTAAATTTTTACTTAGTAAGTAATAAAAACGTATTTATACAAGAATGCATGTATACTAAATATTGTTAGAAAATCAATTTTAGTAGAATGGTAAGATAACTGTATTCAATTTTTACAGTCATTTCTATAGTGCTCAACATATTTATTTTAAAATGACCCATTACTTGCGTTATATATGTTAGTGGATTTCAAACTTTTACGATTTGGGAAAACAAATATAACATAATAATAACCAACAACTAAATGGGTATACAAAATTTAGAAAACTTAGTAAAACTAATAAGTAACGTTTGGTGATGGATAATAAAACGGTATAATATCAGCCATGTACAGTCTGAGCGCAAGTACAGGGATGTATGGGTTGAGTGAAACGTTTCTCTGAGGTGGGCTGAGGAAGTGCGATAAATTTACGCCATAATAATAACATCGACTACAAGAAGGCATTTAATTCTATACCACTCAGTTGGTTAATGAAAACGCTAGACACTTATAGCATAAACACACCTATACGGCATTTATGTACAAAGTAATGCAATCCTGAAGAATTTTAATTTATCTAACAACAAAAAAAACTATATAATAATGGAATCACAGTTAATATAGAAATATTTATTGTTTTATATGTACCTTAATCCACTATCATGTATGTTAAGTAACGCAATATACGGATCCAAAATTAAACATAAAAATTTTTGCACATAATAAGTCATCCCCTCTACATGGACAATACAAAACGGTTAGCCTTAAATAAAACACAAATGTGAGGATGTTTAAAAATAGCAGAACAGTTTATCAAATATACTGGTTTAAGTAATAATTGTTGATAGAGATAGTATGGATACTATACAATTGATGCATATTGTAACTTGAAGCAGGCGAGTGAACAAAACAGGACATTCAAGGTATTCAAACTAGAAAAATATTTGAAAGGTCTTCTAAAAAATTTCAAAACTTTAGATGCAGAGAGAAGGTGTTTCTGCAATATATTGGGTGAAAGATAAGCTAGTATCAATCACTAAGGTTAATATATAACCCCTTTCCACATTAACTTTCGTAATTCTGTATACGTATTTCGACAACTAAGTTGTCATTATCAGCAGATTCGAGCGAGTTCATAATCAGCATAATCAACCACAGGCTCCATCAAATTCAAAAGCTTAAATTAAGCTACTCTAGGAACTACATTTCGAAATACACTGTATTTAAATGTATATGGAGTAGTTCCTCTAAGAAAAGAACACAGCACGTTTATCAATATTTAGGCGTATAATGTTATAGGTATACCATTATCATTTTGTAGAATTTTATTATGTGTTGACGAAGTGGTCGTTTTGAAAAATTCTGATATCATCTGTATTAGTTAAGACCCTACAATTTAGCATCTCCACTAGATCATTAGGAAGATGTTGAGTAATAGGTGATTCAAATTAGAACCTTGAGGTACACCACTTGAGACCAGAAACGAACAGAAAAGTAAACTGTTTTAATGAAATCTTTAATAAAAATTTCGTAATACTCGTGCAATATAATTTATAATGAGAACAGAATGATTTATTGTGCTTTACTAAAATCGGTGTGGATTATATTAACTAACATGTTGATGATTAACAAAAAACTCATTACTAAATTGAGTAATTTAAACTAAATTTTTTGAAGATTTTGATTATTATTATTATTATAATGACAACGCCTTGTACGAACCTCGTTTTTACATGATACGCCAAAACACACAGGTGAAATTCACACAGGTATTTTTTGATCTAAAACTCAGTTTCTAATTGAATAAGTGTCGACAAAAAGAAGATATAGGTGGAGCTGAATTTCTTTTGGATCGTGAGTGTATAATAATAACTGTGATTTACTTTAGTTTTTTTATGAAAATTGAAAAAAGGCTGGTAATAACACCCCAAAATACATTTTAAGTATACGTAATACGACTTTTTTTAAATATTATCGAAACTCTGTTTTGCGAATAATAAAACCGCTGCATTCCATTAATTAATTTTCGTGAAATACATCTTCGATAAAGCACTTAATTGGCAATTAACTGTAATAATACTTCGTTACAACTCTTCTGTAAATACTAAATGAAATAATTTCAAAGGTAAACGTAATGGTTTAACAAACATATACGTATGTTTTCGTATCGATTCATTACGATTTTTATGAATGATGATGCAGCTGCCCTCTAAATTAGTGCCAACGGTGCATCGACGCGTCAGTCCCAGACTAACCCGGAGGAAGACACCATCTGCTCAGATCGGTTTTTAATTGAAACGCTCTCCGAAATATTTCTTGGGATATTTGCTAATCATAAATTAAAATGTAGCGGAACCTAAAAAGAGAATTCAGTAATTAAATGACGGTTTGAGGATATATGCGCAGATTACGTTCTTAAAATCCATAATTATTAGTTTAAATTGCAACTTGGTATTTTCTTATGAATGGTAAAAACAACCTGTTTCAAAATAAAGGATATCTCAAATTTCGCGGCTTTTTAAGAATAAATAAAACACATAATTTGCAATCACTTTCAAAAACTTTTTATTGGTAATTGAAGTATCAGTTATGATATTTATATGCGAAAAATAATATCTGCCAAATGGCCTCCTCTTGCAGCGCCACAGACGTCCACTCTTTTGTTCAAATTTTCAATGACTCATATAATTGAGGCTCTAATCTCACCAATGACATGAATAATTTCATCTTTCAAAGCAGGAATTGATTGTGGATTGTTGTTATAAACCTGCCTTTTCACATAACCTCAAAGAAAATAGCCTAACGCTGTCAAATCACATGATCTTGGTGGCCAATTAACATCACCGTTTCTTGAGATCACACATCCAGGAAATTTTTCTACCAATAAATAAATTGATTCGTGTGCAAAGTGAGGTGTAGCGCCATCCTGTTGAAACCACATATCCTCTAGATCAACAATCATTAATTCAGGCCACAAAAATTCGGTTATTATCCGATGATATCGATCACCATTGACAGTTACAGCTTCACCAGCAGCATTTTCAAAGAAGTAAGGTCCAATTTCACCACCTGACCATAATGTACACCAAACAGTAACTCGTTTAGGATGCACAGGTTTCTCATGAATAATTCGTAGATTTTCCACACCCCAGATACGGCAATTTTGTTTATTAACATAGCCACCAAGTTCAAAATGTGCCTCATCGGAAAACATTATTTTTTGAGAGAAATCAGCTGATTGTTCATTGATGAAATTGAGAAATGAATGACGTTTTAAATGATCTAATGGCTTCAGTGTAAAATACGCCGTGTTGTTGATTCACTAAGTGCAAGTTGTTGTGAACGTCGTCTAATGGACATTTCAGGATCTTCAGCAACGCTTTCACCAACCAATCCAATATTTTCTTGTGAACGACCACTACGACTGTATTTTTCATTTTTTGATCTTCCACGAAATCGGTCTCTTGAATTTTTTTAATAATTCAGATGGACGATTATGTAAACCATAAAATTCACGTAATTTTCTAAAAACTTTTCACAGAACGCTGATATTCATAAAATAATTCAACAATTCGAACGCGTTGTTGTACCGTGTACGAAACCATTTTTATAAATGTCATACATCACACTTTTTAAATGCCCACATACCCAGACAAATTCAGTGCGCCATCTGTATTTTATTTATTCTTAAAAGAAACCGCGCAATTTGAAACACCCTTTACTTTTGGTTGTAATATATTAACCGAAATATCTACCAACGCAAAGGTTAGTCAAGCAAGCCCTAAAAATTTAAATTAAGTCTAAATAATGTATGCGTTCTTTAAGAAAATAAATTTGCAGTTTATGACATACAACAGTAGAGTAAATGTCATAAAAGCAAAGACGTAGTGGTAATAATGGAGAAGATGTAATATAAACAGATTTGTGTCAGTTACTTTAAAGAAATATTAACTGAGCGGAAATCAGAAGAAGAACAGAAATAGACAGTCCAGGATAAAATCGAAGAATATAGGAACTAACAAAAAAGGATATAAAAAGCTATTAATAAAAATAAGACCGGAAAATCTACAAGTGAAAATGAGCTTGGAGTGAATAAAGTATTGGGATGATAAAAGACATGAAGGAACATTACAACTCATACAGAAAATATGGAGAGAATAAAGAATACCTTGTGAATATTAAGCTGGGCAAATTACATTACATACAGAATTAGCAAGAATGCAATACTTACATCTACGATTTTGTCGACTGTAATTTAAAAACGTTTTATCAATGAATGAAAAGAAAAAAATGGGACAATATTAATGAGGATTTACTTTAGGAAGATCATTAAGAGATGTCATTCATGTATTTTGAGAGATTGCAGAAAAAAAGCAAATGACGAATAGATGGAATTGTGTTTTGTAGATCACGTATTCAACTAAATTAAAAGACGGAAACTCTTATATTTGTAAGTACCGAAAGATTATGAAGCTTTGCTGAAGGAACTAACGATATGTAGCAAGCTAAGGAAATTACTAATGAGGACAATGAAATAAACAATGGTCAGTGGGCTAATATCAGAGAGAAATCAAGAGCCGAAGACTTTATTCTACCTCGTTTAGGTCATATGACTTGGTAAACAGGAAAATACGATAAAAAGAGGGTATTAAATTGTTTACGCTACCAATGTCGTTATAGTAGCAAAGACAGATTTACATATTTGTCATAGTAACAAAAAAATAATACAAAAAGTAATGGCTATAAATACGCCTCTTCATGCAAACGAAAACATTTTAAAAAGTAAACTATTTATTAAACAGTGTAAATTAAAAACTTATAAAACGATTACGCACACCACTAAAACAATGATATAAGAAAGGATGAATAAGACCTGAGAAATTAAAAAAAAAATTATGAAAACAATATTGGACTCAGTGAAATTTACTAACGAGTATAGATTAAAAATGAATCACAAAATATAACAAAAGTTTAAACATTATGACTGTAGACTTCTTACGATTTACTGTTCCCACTCTGGTATGCTAGTATCTTGTAGTAGACCTACAGAGGAGTATAACCGCGTAATTCTCGTTATGCTTTCTGTTGCCCAAATAATAGATGTATCATGTAACTTAATACCTCAATCACACAGTTTATGTTTTCTTATTTCTAATTTATTGTTACAAAGTCTACACCTAAGATTTCTCGTCGTATAGCTCAACCTGGCTAAAGTGTTGGTTCACTGGTTTCTTACCATTCATGAAACATACAATAATTCGTAGTTGATTACTGCCGAATAGTAGAAATTCTTCACCTTATTTCTCCCATAATCGTCTATAAAATACTTGTCATGCTTTTGTCTGGGTATATTTGCCCAATTTGATATCTTTTTCGAATCCACTCTATTATATGACCTAGCGCCATACCTTTAGTTATTTTCAAAGGCAGCTTTGGTCTTATTCTGTTTCTCGTCTAGCAAATTCATTTACTTTCTCAATGTCTGTTTCATCATAATCTGGTTAGTTTCGTAGTTATTGAAGACATTCTCATAACACCTGAGTTACTGAATATGTACAGATGCGCTAACTAACTTGTTTTTATGATAAACAATTTTGTAATTGATACTTGGTTTTTAACAATACAGTGTCTACCCATCTGTATATCAGATTTGTCTTTTTGCCTAATGTGAACTGATTTATTCAGGTGACGTTTAGGTCTATAATCAAACGATACGTTTGTGCATACCTTACGTCAACGTATGTCCAATCTCCAAAAATTACTTGACATTATACTGGAAGAAGACCCTAAACTTTTTATATGCGATAAGGTAAAATGGATAATCACCATTTCATATAGCTTGAACATGTGCGTAAGATTGCATACCTAACATGTTCAAAGACTTCTTTAAATTTCTATGTGTACTAATTTTAAGCGAATATTGTAGTTGTGCCCAAGATAAACGAAATAACTTTTAAAGCAAAAATATCGTTAAGAAGGGGAACAAAGTGAAAAACACTAATTTTTGGATTGAAAGATATTTTCAGCACGAAGAATAAATACATTGAAATTGATAGTCGATAATTTGTTCTGTTTTCATTTATTGAGTGGTAGTTTTTACCCATAATATTGTTAACAGAAGATGATGAAACTCAAAATAACAAAATAAGACCAGATGAAATACCATTCTTAATCGACTTGAGGGAAAGAATAAGCATTGTGACTAAATGTGATTATAGAAAATATAGAAGAAAACATTTTAAACATATTGAGTCATTGCAAAATTGCGATAAATAGGATTTTGCATAATTATATAATCTGCATTTCTCTCAATAATATTTTAGTGATATGACAATGCCTTCGCTATTAGTTGACTCGTAACTGTAAAGCTAATTTGCCTAATTTACACCTTCCAAGAACGTGAACTAATGGTTTTGTAAGAACTTAAATAGTGAACAGAATCTAATGGTGATAATTCGAAACGATATGAAAAATGAGTAAGAATATCTGACACAAATTTTCATAATTTTCGTTAGGCCTGCATTGGTCTATGCCGTTTAGTATTACTGTTACGAAACAAGATAACTTTACCAAATTTAGACATTTTTCTTAAATTATCCGGTTTAGATGATCTAACTAATGGCATTACTTAATCTGAATAGAGAATTTAATTGGGCGAAAACAACTTATAGGAAACGATTCTCTGATAGTTCAGTCTTCAAGAGTTTCAAGAAGTATATTTTCTTTTGTTTTCAATTTCGTTTGCACTGATTATATGACCTTTATGAAATATGTAAATTAGAAAGCGTAATATTGGTAATCTAAACATAAAAGTAAAAAAAAAATCGTTTTCTATGTTTATAATTATAATTAGAATTCATAAATGCGTAAGCTCATTATTAACAAAGGTTAGGTGGGTTAAACCATTCAAGAATGAAGAATTGAAACTGACATAGAGCATTTGCTTATTGTCCTACCTAATAAATGGAGATTAAAGCCATGAAAACATTAAGAGATTCTACCGTATTAGTAACCGGGTTTTATTATTAATTTTAGTACTACAATTAAACAGCAGCACCTGCTTTCGCGCGGCCTATCTTTTAAGCAGACGATTGTATCTAACCAACCATACATATATTATTGGACCTTTCTTTAATGCGGTGCGACATTTAAACTACTTAAAATACTTGTTTTAATTAGGTAATTTTTGATAAAAGGATAAGAATATAAACGACAGAATTGTAAACCTTGCGAAAGATCATCTTTTTAATTGCGAATAGGATGCAATAATTATAAAGGTATGTAAAGCGCTGAAATTACATTCGAGCTTTTAAAAGCTTAGTAATAATTATACAACGGTTTGTTTCACATAAAGGACATATAATACTACAACCCATTTGTCCGCGACTATTGTTACAGTTCTTTTCATTGACGAGGCACTAGTTAATATCACGTTTGTTTCCTTGAATTATGTTTATTTCCCATGCCTCTCTTAATTGCCGGTTTGTTTTTTACTGAGATTTTCACCGCATTTTTCATATATAAACTGGCTTTTAGATGGGTTATTGTGACAAAAAATTACACAAGTTTTCAAATGTTTGCGAAAATGCACTTCTGTAAACATTTCGCGTTAACCGCTTAAAATTATTAAAACCACACTGCGCCTGAAAAAACATTTTCTTTTAGACTCTTTCTATTCCGTAAGCAGTCAGTGTTGTACCAATCCGGGAGTAGCTAACGAACATTTTCCACGTTTAAAATAGGTGATATATGTAGTTTGCATCTTTGGCACGTATTCAAAAGAGATTCGAGAAACAGAAAGCGCAAAGCAAAAGGGCAGGTATTGCGGCGATGAAGACACCGCTGAACCCACACTTTTCCACTGTGCTATATGAGGACGTGAGAGAAGACAGGCATGGGCGAAGTTGCCACAAAATTGAATAGTGGACAACTTTACACAAATTGACGACAAGGAAACCTGGAACACTGTTAAAGACTTGGCAAAAATATAATGGAAGAAAAAGAAAAAAAAAGACAGAACAGACATGATTATAACCAAAACTCCAAATCTTCAAATTTCTAATCCGTGAAATTTACGAGGGTGGAGGAGAAGTAAGGGCAGAATAATCAGGTAGCTAAGACAGTCGACTACCTGTGAAGCAATATTTTATTTAATAATCTTATCTTTAATAATCAGGCTGTAAAAGCATAAAGGGCGGTTTGGGTGGACCACTTGTTCCTGTTAAGGCTGACTACGTACATCAAGGAGAAGAAAAGAAAAGGGTCACATACTAATTTTTCGTTATTCAAACAAAAAGGTATTAATGGTCTGTGAAAATCTTTTAACAAACAAGTGAACTTTAAATTTGGAAAATCAGCAAGTGACAGTAATTAATGCTGGACCGGCATTACTAGAACCTTTTTAAATTTCGAAGACTGTTCATACCTTAACTTTCTGAAGCACAAGATCAGTTCTGGTACAACTGAGTGAGCAAGTTCACGCGGTGAGCTTGCTCCGGTCTTGAAACATCCTCCGCGGAAGTTATGCCGGTTTTAAATATTCTAACTCGTACACATCCCGCAGTGTAAAACACGCCCTCGGTACTACGCTGTTCTTTTGCAATGAGTTTTGATTGTTTTGACACCTTCACTACTCAAAAAACGCATAACAAATCACTGCTCTAACGCGGTGTGTCTTCTGTGTTTTAGTACCACTTTGGCACCTGTAGAATATTTTGTGAATCTCAAGGAACACTACTCAATCACAACTCATCGAAATTTTATTCCACTTTTAAGGTTTTCATTTGATACATCCTCATATATAGTTTCGATGATTAATAGCGAGATGGTATAGATTTTTTTCTATGCCGAAAATATGGCTTTATCGTTATTCTTGTGTAGCTACCATTCATTTGTGTTGATTAGTATAACTTTTCAGTTCAAAGAGATACTTTATCGGAATTAATTCTTTCAATGTTTAACATTCTTGAGTTATAAAAAGGGGAAACATTTTTCGTTAAAATTAAATATTTTTGCAAGTAAAAGGCAACTAATTATCGTGATCATACGGGTATGACGGAATGCATTTTTGTTACTCTAAATATACGAGTTCTAGATAAGCTCTAATTATATGCACTGTCCGAATATGTTACTACTTCGGACGGTGGTGACCACAGACTATAATTAGCTAATTACACATATGTTTCTGTCGGTGTCTACGTCATTCGTACGGACTATTGCTGTTAAAAATATCCATGTATGGGTGTATACATACTATATACGATCTAAATGGTGTGTTAGTTATTTCTTTTCACCAAACGTTATCAAAAACAGTGCATTGGTGATGTATAGTGGGGTTTTAATGGGGATATATCGTAATCGGCCAACTGACGTTCGGACGCTGGAACAGCAGCAGATGTCCGTCACTGACTCTGACCACCTCTGATTCAGGTACAGTCATACCTATTTCGTCTGTCTTATTCGAAGGGAACCGCGTAATTAGGTATTCCTATGTTTATATGGTAATTTGACCCGTTTATGTTGCCATTAAAATTTAATTAAAATTTTTAAATATTATCAGATACGAAATTTTAATATCTCTTCTCACTGTAATGTAAGTTTTTATAACTCGACACTTAAAAATTATACGTGAAATTTGATATTCCTTTAAGCAATATATTTATAAGAATTAGGACAATTTTCATTTAAAATACGATTGTAATTAATTTTTTAATGTCTTCAACCTGAAAGAACTCACGCACTACAGAATATTTAAAATTAAATAGGCTATTCACAACCGGCGAATTTAGTTTTATATACACATACTATCGTATATATATATCGTTCCATACTTCTGGTACGGGAGGATCCTGCTCATCATCCTGTTCTTACTTTTAACAAAATACTAAAAAGTTATGACCCTTTCAACTTTCCTTCTAATTTTCAATAGGAAGTGTATAACTTCAATAAAGCGAATTTCGCTGGTCTGTATGTCACCGTGATTGCGATTGACTGGTGGTCATTTCTGGGTTCGTTTAGGAATATTGATGACGCATGGTCTCGTTTCTATCGGGAACTATAAGAATACACACAATAATTAGAAACATTAAATTAAAGGCATATTTCCTAAATCATTATAAACGAAGAAACGGCCTGTATTACTTGGATAAATTCAAACGGTTACTATTTAGTGTGAAGAGACAGATTAAAATCGCAAATAGTGCTTATCTTGCCAGAGTCAAGTCACCAGTATCGTCGGATCCTAAAATGTTTTAGTGTTTCATCAATAAAAAGTGTGGCCAATCGAGAATACAGAACTCAATGTATTATAACGCGGATGAACCGGAGTGTGCCGGATAAAGCTGATTTATTTGTCGATTATTGTGAAGGCGCATATATATTCGAAGATAATAACATCAGCTCTTACGAAGCTAATAACGTACCCACTATGAGTGTTCCCTCTCTGTCAGAAAAAGATGTTGACAGAGCAATAAGGAAATTCAAAGGTAAAAGGCTGGTAGGAAAAGATTGCATACTAAGCTTTTTGGTTTGTGATTATAGGATTCTATTAACGTATCTGTTGACAATTCTATTCGACTTGGCCTTAGAAACCAATACCTTTCCCGAAACATGGAAGATTTCTAAAATATGTCTGATCCTAAAGAAGGATTCTGCATCTAATATTACTAATTATCACCCGATATCAATTCTTAGTGATTTTGCTAGTTTTTGAAATGGCTTTATACTCACACACATATCCTAGAATAAAGTTTTATAACTCAATATTTTAGCAATTCTCTCCAAGTTGAGTATGTTTTTCGCATTTTGTTTCCTCTACTCTACTACACAGACTTAAGGCTTTTGATTTTCTTCATAAATTAAAATCTTTTTTAGTTCTCGTTTTTATAATAGGTCCCAAAGTGTTATTTACCAGGTCCATAGGTCCTACACCTTCTGCGATACTTTCGGAGTACCTCAAGACTCCAATCTAGGACCAATATCAGTCTTAATTTTCTTTTAAAGATTTACTCAATATTTTGGAGAACGAAAGATGTGCTTTTGCTGATGACTTGAAAATATATTGGGCTACATCCACAGAAGCTTACTGTCTTCATCTTAAAGTCAATTCGATAAGACCTACGATGTATTTATTTGATAAACTAGTATTTAATTATTTATTGGTTTAAATACGCAGACGATATAATAATGTGGTTGTCCGATACTGATAGAGAACTCAAGTCATATTCTAACTGAATTCCGTACATTTCTCAATCAAGTTTACCACAGAATTAGAAATTTAAAAATCTATTCACTTTCTAGCTGTTACTATAAGACGAAGCAGTAATCATTTTATTTTCAAAATATACACGAAACACAAAGATTCTATTATACCCATGAATTCGTATCATCCACTTTCTCAGAAACTAGATTGAAAGAGACAGGTAAAGAGAATTAAACCGAAAGGAATTTCAAAACACTGCCTTATTTTGGGACGCTTATCTGAAAAAGTAGCAATGGTTCTTAATAAACATCTGAGTACCTATATAGTTTTCAAAATAGGTATTAATATTATATTGTGATGTGTATAAACTTCAACGGCCATAATATAATAGTGTGTATATTTGCTAAGCAGGGGGAACAATCAAAATTAGAACAGAAGAACTTCTACGAAGCCTAAAATACCAGCAAACATAAAATAGAAACGAACCATAGTACACATAAAGATTTTAAACCGGAAATCCTTTACATATGCAACGAAATTAAATTTCTTAGAATTCATGGAGATTAATAAGTGTAATAAACTCAATTCTGTTATCATTCTCAATGATTAGCTAGATTTAAACAATTCACCAATTCACATCTTTTAAATTTATCTTAATTCTTAGTACTCACTCTTTAATCTTTTATTCTAATTGTACCTAATACTTTCATTAGTTTTTAATGGTTTGCTGTCTTTTATATTTATAGATATTTCGAAGAATTGTCTTTTACCGACAAATAATTTTGTATGTATATTTTACTTCTGCACCTTTTCGGTAAGCGGATTTAGCTATTGCTTTTCGTTTTCTTATATAAAGGAGAATGTAATCTATACTGTACTTGCTCGATAATGTCCTAACACAGGGATTCCCAAAGTATGCGCCGCAAAGAGTCTCCAGGGGCGCCGCGACAACCTCGCCAAAACGAAAAAAATTTGAAAAATATATTTTTATAAAAATGAATTTACTAAACAGCTCTTTTTGCACTTGATTGTAAATATAATCAACAATGATTTACTCGAAAAAAATACTATTCATTTGTGATTTTCTTTATTTTTCGATTTATTTACGTTTTTCTCCTCCTCCTTATGACAATTACAAAAAAAAACAAATTTACCGACAACTATTCATAAAGTATTTAAACAAAATTAAATCCTTATAAAAATCTAAAAGTTAAATTTAGAAATCATAGCATAGAATTTATTTAAATTTAAGATTTTAGACTTAAAATTATCCGGTCTCCAGTTTTACTTCATATGATGGCTTGAAAAAGTTTGGAAACCTATGTCCTAACAGATGAAACAAGTCGCAAGTAATATATTGGGTTGGCAACTAAGTACTTTCGGTTTTGTAGTATAAAATAAAACACTTTTTTTTAAACAAAGAATAGTTTTTAATCAATTATATATTTTCCATTTTGCTCAATGACCTTTTGCCATCTTTCTTTCAGCTGCATGATTCCGCGCTCATAAAATTTCTGGTCCTTATCAGCAAAAAACTGAACCAGGTGCGAGTGAAGGTCATCGTCATTTGTGAAAGTTTTACCATTCAAAGAATTCTGCAAACTTCGAAATAAATGGTAATCAGATGGTGCTAGATCAGGGCTGTATGGGGGATGTGGCATCACTTCCCAGCCAAGCTCCAATAGTTTCTCACGAGTTGCCAAAGATGTGTGAGGCCTTGCATTATCTTGGTGGAAAACTACACCTTTCCGATTTGACAATTCTGGCCGTTTTTCTTTGATTGCTTCATCCAGTTTTATTAATTGTTGACAGTAAACATCAGAATTAATCGTTTGGTTCCTTGGAAGCAGCTCAAAAAACACAACACCTTTGTAATCCCACCAAACTGACAGCATGATCTTTTTTGGATGCAATTCAGCTTTCGATGTGGTTTGAGCTGGTTTATCGTGTTTGCTCCATGATCGTTTTCGAACTATGTTACTGTACAGGACCCATTTTTCATCACCAGTGATGATTCTTTTTAAGAAAGGGTCGGTTTCATTTCGTCTAAGGTGCATATCGCAAAAGTTGATTCTTTGTGTTAAATGAATTTCTTTCAATTCGTGAGGTACCCAAATATCAAGCTTCTTAACTAGCTCAAGACATTTTAAATGTTTTTCAATTGTTGTGTGCGATACATGTAGCCTCTCCGCAACCTCTCGAACAGTTATATGACGATCCTCTTCAATTATGACTTTTATTTGGTCATCATCTTTGAGGGAAAAATCTCCAGAACGGAATTTTTTATACCAATTCTGACACGTGCGCTCTGTTAAGCAATTAGCACCATAAACTTCACATATCTTTTTGTGAGCCGCAGCAGCTTTCTTTCCCTTACGGAAATAAAACAGTAAAATATGTCGAAAATGTTCGTTTCTGCACTCCATTTAAAATTAACCCACAACTAATAGCTTTAATAAAAATCACGCACTACTTGCTTCTGAAGTAACGTCAATGTGACTAGTATCACGCGACAAACGGTAAAGTACAGCACTAACATACGTTATACAAAAAATAAAGCAACGCTCTCTATCAGTAAAAACCGAAAGTACTTAGTTGCCAACCCATTTTAATATAGTGTGAAATTTATTCTTTAATATATAATAACTTAAGAGGTTATATTAATACATATATTGCTAATGATATATGTATATATATATATATATATATATATATATATATATATATATATATGAAAGAAGTATACATAAACATTTTGATACAAAATTTATAATTTAATAATTGCTTTTTACTAATGTCTGTATATTTGACTTGACTTGTATGTGTGCTTCACAATTTCGTTAGTTACTTACACTCTCTTGCGATTATTTCCATCTTCTTTCAACAAATTAATATTAAAATTATGTTTCTTACATCTTAATAATATTGCTTCCATAAAATTGAATAAATTGTCTATCTGCTCAATCGCATGTGTCTATGAAATTTAAGGTAACGTTTTTTAAACTAGAAAAAGATATATGAATATTAAAATTTTGGAAGCACGGTTAGAAAAATGTAAATATAAAAAGTCTAACCTAGAAAATGATTTGATTGTACAGACAAACATAATACTACTTAAAACGACAACGTGGCATTACATAATAATTTATTGATGACATGAATCAACTGCTAAATAAAATTCGCTATATTTATCGGTTTGATACTGGACGCGCGGAGTTGCCTTAAGCTGTCAGAATTTATTCTCGAGTTAATTCTCTTGAAACACATTACGGAAAAGATAAGTTAAAACATCTAGCAGGCTAAAGTACTTTATTCTGTTTATAAATAATTTAATATAATGTTCCTTTATTTATTAATTATTTACGGTAGTATTACATGCAGCATATTTTATATCGTTAAACTACGAAATAGTAGGTCCATTTTGCTTCAACTTCTTTCTGAAAATGAGCAAAATGCATGTATTAAATTATATATTCTAGAAAAGGTCTTTTATTAAAGGATGTAGCTCTTAACATGTAACGCCAAAATCAGAGGAAACTAAATGCTAAATTCCTATTTGCATCATGGCCTCATTTTGTTTAATAAAAGAAATGGTGTAATGGTCTATATTCATACATATATTGCTAAACCCTTCCGTACTCACGAAATAATTAATGAAGCCTGGATTTAATTATATAAATTTATTTAACAGATAAGAAATATACTCATACAAACACCAAATTATTCTTTTTTTGTATAATTTTTGGTTAATGTTCCATATGATATGAAGAATGCGGGGTAATTAAGCTCCTCCTTTATTAATTATTATAATGGAAAAGCACCCTTTCCCCCGTCACGTCTGTCACTTTAAAATTACGGGTCGGCCGACCGTCAACATTAATACACATATTTTATCTGAGTCTATCTTCAGATCTCTTGTGTATTTATAATAATTACGGTAGTTGTGGCTTCGTTTATTTTTTTTCTTCTCTTATTAATATTCTAAACGTGCAGGTTGGGATTAATGTTATAATTTACGGTTTATTAATTGGGGAATAAAGTATTTAGTACGTTTTTTTTCTTCGCGTGGGGTGTATATTGTATATAAAAAATTCGGTAGGTATTTTTTATTTATGGTGGTGTAATTATGTATATTTGTAGCAATGACTAATATAGGAGTTAAATAAAGGTCATAAGGAAAGTTCGCGCTAGTTGTGTACAATAAACACTTGATGTGGTAGATGCTTTAAAGTAAAGTGGCGTAAGAACCCATATTTACGAGAATAACTACTTAAAATTGTGAAAAAACACTAAATATGCCTAGCATATAATTATGCCCTTTTACGATACCAAACTGAAAAATTCTAATTTTAACCGCTTTTTACATCGTATATGTACGCATCGCATATATTTCAACAATAAATACAATATATTTATGTAAATACATATCTAATCATTTTCTTAGTTAATATTATTTAATTTTAATTTAGGTTTTATCATATACGGTAAGAAGAAATATTTTGCTTTATATATATATATATCATTTAAAGAAAAGTTAAAAAATTTAAAAAAATATTGTTTGCATTGGTACTTACGTCGGATCAGTAATTAGTGAGCTCATACAAGAGAACACAAACATTGTGGTAAAAAATTGTAATATTTTTCAATGTATTCTTTTTGTAATACATAACATTTAATCTGTCGATATTCAAGTGCTTTAATGCCTTCAGAAAACTAAACCGTTTGAAATATGCATTAATTTCAGTGATTACTTCATCATTCGCTACAAATCTGTTACCACCGAGTCAAGTTTTCAGATTTAAAAAAAGAAAATGTCTGATGAGGTTAAATCTGGCGAACAAACAGAATATGCATGCAATACTAAAATTGGTTCATGAAATTTTGTTATTAAAACAGTCGAATTGCAAACACATGCATTATTCTGAAGAAAAAGTATTCGCTCGTTCTACAAGTGAGATCCTTTGCTTTATAATGGAGTTGGTCTAAAAGAGATGCATAATGTTCGTTTGTTATAGTTTTATATTTTTTGAAGTTAATCGATAAGAAGAATCCCGCTGCAGTTCCAAACAAAAGACAGCAGTCATAACCTTTCCCAACCAAATGTAGAATTCAGATTGTTCGGAACAGTTGTGCCAGTCTCCGTTCATTGTTCAGATTGTTGCTTTCTTTAGATGTGTTATTGTTTATCTAGATTTTATAAAGCGTTACTATTAAGCCCTAAATACTTCGTTTAAAATTAATAAGAAAATTTCTAAACTTTAATGAGAATCCGTCAATTTACCAAGGGTATGCGATATGAAGAAGAAGTAGAGGGAACTTTTCATGTAATTAAGGAAGACCATAGCTTTATCCTTTCAACTCTATTTTACTTACTCAATCCTGAGGTCTTCCGCTCGACGTCTGACTGTTGGTAGAGTTTTTCCTCTTTATAACTTCTTCCAGATATTTCCGTCTTGCGCCAGCTTCTTTATTTCCATCCAGACATCTCTTCCTAATACTTGAATTTGCAATGTGTGTCTTCTCCCTGGCGGTCTGCATACATGAGTTAATCCTCCTAATTGTCTTTCCTCAATGACACCTTTTAGGGTTATTGTTCTGAAATGTCTCGCTTCCTGCTTGTTACCCAAGAATTGCATCTGTGCTGCCTTTAATCTGATTCTATCTTTTCTTGTTATAGTCCATGCTTTATAGACGTACATTTTTTTCAGAACAATGATTTTTTTTGTCGTATTAAAGATGTTTTGCATTTTCTCACTCTTTCATTTATTGAATCTATCATGTGAGTCTTCTCCCAAGCGTTCTGCACAGATGGTTTAGTCCTCTCAATCCTTTCCTCAATGACATCTTTTAAGGTTGCTATTCTTAAATGTTTTATTTCCTGCTTGTTTCCCAAGAATCTCATCTGTGCTGCGTTTAACCTGATTTTATCTTTTTTTGTTATAGTCCATGCTTCGTAGACGTACATTTTTTTTCAGAACAATGATTTATTTTTGTTACTAAAAATCTTTTGCATTTTCTCACTCTTTCATTTATTTTCCTGCCCAATTTTCCATTTTGTACTATTGTTGAAACATTTTACTTGTTTAAGTCTTTTTCGTCGAATTTAATTTTACGTATTTATTCTTTATTTGCTACTACCTTTATTTTTGTCTTTTCTATAGTTACATGTATGTTTATTTCCTTAACTTTCCTGTTAATTATATATATATATATATACCTAGTCCTGCCATAAATACTGATATAAAGGTTTTTAAGTACAAAAAGAAAACTGCGAGTTCGATTTAAATTATTTTTTGATAGTTTCTTTTGGCAATAGTAAACTACAAAATACAATGCAAATTACTCGAAATGGCCGCCATTTGCCTTAATACAACGCCGAAGTCTGCAGGGCCACTCATCAATCGCTGTACGGACGATATCCGTGGGAAAATTGTCGACTGCTTCTGTTAACGCTTCCTTCAATGTTTCCAGGTTGCGATGGGGTCTTCTACGGACCATGCCCTCTAATATTGACTACAGTTTGTAGTCGAGCGGATTTAGGTCTGGGCTTGCTGACGGCCAATAGTCAGTACTAATAAAATCAGGTACATGATTTTCAAGCCATTGCTGAGTTGTTATGGCCTTGTGAGCGGGCGTAAAGTCTTGTTGGAATATCCATGGTTGGTTTTGTCACTTGGTGTAGTTCAGTGCCTCCACTACATTGCTTAAAATGTCTCGTTGATAGTTTTTGGCCGCTGTTTTAACACCATTTTCACAAAAATGCAAGGAAGTGACACCGTCACAGGATACTCCCCACCAAACCATTACTAAAGCAGAAAAATGACCTCGCTGAATCTTTGGCACCACTTCACTGGCTTCCTTGGAGGACTGTGCATACACCCTATCATTCTGCTTGTTAAAAGTTTCTTCCACGGTAAAAATTTTTTCATCAGAAAACAGAATATTTTTGTAACGCTCTTTGCCGTACAACGATATTAGGTGTCTGCATTTTTTCTTCCTATTCTTTTTTAATTCAACGTTCAGGCGCTGTCCTGTTTGTCGTTTGAAAGCTCTATGTCCTAGGTCTTGTTTAATGATACGGCTCATGGTTCTCGGAGCAATACCCATTTCACGAGCCATGATTTTCTGTTTGCGGACAGGATGTCGACTGATGCGGGACCTCACAGCATTGATGGCCTGTGGTGTACGAACTATGCGAGGCCTGCCAGATCTTTTACGGTCGATTACATTTCCAGTATCAATGAATAACTTAACAGTACGATACACAAACACACGCGTAATATTTAACGGTTTCAATAAATCAAAAATACGGGCTCTTTCTATTCCACACTTATGAAGTGCAATAACTGCAATACGGCTCTCTTTATCCGACCATTACATAATGACGACTCACGCTATAGTGAAATTGTTCGGCACTTTTTTAAAGAATATATCAAATGTCAGAACTGCCAACATAAAATTTTTGTGCTTTCAAGTTATCATCTACAAACAGGCGCGTTTACACTTGTATCAATACTTATGGCAGGACTAGGTACATATATTTCTTTCTGTAGCATTTTTCGTTTTTTCACACTATTATGTTAAACAAGAATATTTTTTTTATTTAATTTAGAAATAGAAATCAGTAATCTGCCTAATTAAGGTAATAAGCATGTGGAGTGACTACTACGTGGAAACGTATAAGGAGTAATACACTATTGTACAGTCTCCTTAGCAATGAATACCATTTCGTCAGCATTAAATATCGAAATAATTGAACAATATCACTTATTTAACAATATGCACTAAATCTACGGATCGATGTCTTTTCTGCTTATGTATTTCGTTATCACTGGGTATCATTAACTAATTGGCCAGTACGTTGAAATATCTCGATAATCTTTCACTGTATTTGACACCACACTTCACTGATATAAAGGAGATGTAATGTTGGATAACACTATTGGAAATATAGTAAAGTACCTTAACAATGTTTCGCTGTAATTGTTCTGGAACTTTTGTATGATGGCTATATTTGGATTGCCAGCAGCACTCCATAGATGAATACCATAACACCAAATTAGTTTTAGGATGTAATTGTAAACCAGAAACTTATTTCAAAAGACAGTAACGATTTACGATGATCTAGTACATTTAATGAAGTTTTATTCCAAACGATTTACGTTTTGTAAAAATATTTTTCCAAGAAAATCGTCTTTAAGATATATGCCCAGGTATTTAAAATTATCGGCTTGTGGATTTTCAGTTATATATTCTCACGGGCGAAGAAACTTTTCTTGTTGGAGCAAAAGTAACGTGTCATGATTTATATTCATTGATTCTGATACGATGTGTTTTAAGTAAGTTTATCTTATCCCAATATACTTAATAATGCTATTTCACTATAATTTCCACACATATGTCGTTGCTTACTAAGTTTTATGTTTTCCTTTACTTTCCATATTAGTGGTCATCTCTCTCTTAGAAGTTATTTATGCAAAAACTCCATTAACATCATTTCGTTTATCCCAACATGCATATTAATTGAATTCTGAAGGCAAGTATAAATTACAATACACACATTTCGATTTTTATCGAGCAGTTTTTAATACGCTCGGATAATTTTTTTTCTTTTACGACCACGAAACAAATAACAACAATCAATTTCTATCACGCCAGAAATTATCTTCCCCATCTTCATTAATTAACTTTTACATTTATGGTCGATGGCAATACAAATACGTTTTGTACAAGGTAAGTAACCCAAATTGTATTAAGTAATAACGCTATAATGAACACGTCAAATATAATAGTACACGCCATCTGCCCCTCCCCCTCTCACTAGTCTATATGTATCCGAATTATCTGCCAAAAAATTGATGGATCTAATATTATTGTGCAATAACTTGACCGATGTGATTGAAATTGTCTAAAGCGGGGGTTATTAATGAGTGAGTCGCGTGTCAGGTGACGTTCGGTAGTGCGGAGTCGATGCTCAGGACCGGTGAATACGTAGCGAGTACCCAAGTGTACGTTTGTGTGGGTGGATATATGAATGTATGTAAATATGTTCATATACACGTTTTTGTCAACCTTACGCAAATACGTTTAACACTCTTTTTTGTGTGCATGTACTGTCGGAATGAGCATCTCATGGCGGCGAGTTTCGTAAATTAATAAACGTTGATATTGTTGGCGTTAAATACAATTCAGTGTACACGCGATGCGATCACGAATACACAACAAGTGTATAATCGGATAAATATTTGAAATATTTAAAATGAGAGTTTGTTATTTAAACTGAAAGGAAAGAAGTTTAATCTACATGAATCTGCCAAAGTTATTAAAATTTAGAATGTCTTCCTCTTAATCTGAAATTGTTTTTCCAACACAAACATCAGAATTTATCTGATCAAATAATCTGTTTAATTAAAATCAGTTTCAGTGCAGTAGTGCAGCCCTGGAGATGTCCCATACAAATGAGTACGAAACGTCGGCAGATATACAAGTGACGTGGTTCCAGCCCGGAAGCCCAGAAGCAGATAGCATGAACCATGACCGCGGAAGTCTACGTACCAGATTATTTAATTAATTTTATAATTTCTACCAAATGTGTAAAGGTGTATTAGTACTATTAAGAAATATAGGAAATGTTAGCAAAATATGAAACGGATACATGAGTTCGTAGCATTTTTAAATTTATTAATGTTTTAACAAAATTCATGACCTAATAAAGTATATATTCGCCTTCACAATTGCTTCCCAACGATTTTGAAACTTTGGAAAAGATGTAGTCGTTCAATTAATTTTAAAGCTCGACCCGTTATTAAATTATTATCGCTATTATTCGAATATTGTTTGATAGGGAGAGCTAAGGAGAAAGACATCTGACGGAACTAGATTAGGAAAAAAAGGTAGATGTGAAATAACCTTCCAATCGAGTTTTTGAAGTTTTTACAATGTTAACATTTATGAGGGCGAGTATTATTGTGCTGCAAAATGATATGATGATGTCTACCCGATCTTTGTACCTGAATTCCTGCATCAAATAAGTTTTGACTGTAAATCTCAGCAGTTGTGGTTACATTTCCTATAATTTATAATAGCAAGCGCCCTCTTTGTTCCACCAGCCAGCTTCAACTTAAACGGATAAGTATCAGCTTTTGTACGTGAAGATGCCTTTTTATTAAGGCAAAGCCATTCTGTTTTGTTTCTGATGTCAATATGAAGGTACTATTTTTTCACTACCAGTAGCAATATGAGACCAGCGAGCAAAGAGGTACAAATGTTGACATACCGATTCTTTTTTTCTTGCTCAAAACCTTTGGCGAGCAAACGTCCAGTTTTTAAACTTTATCCATAGATTGCAAACGCGGTGTTATGGTCGATTGGTTATTATCCATTATAATAGTCAATTTCTAAGTTGATAGAGTGGATCATCATAGATTAAAGCGTTCAAATGCTTTTCACCGAAGTTCGATGGTCTTCCAGAACGTTAAGAATCAGTTAAGTCAAAATGGTCCTCTTTAAATCGAGAAAACTATTTTTGTGCTCTTCAATTACTTTTTCTCTATAAACAGCACAAATTCTAGTGACTTTCGATGCATTAACTCTTCTTAAATAGAAAACAGCGCTGTTATTGAAGAAATCCTGATTGAGACAAATTTTCTCTAACCAAAATTTTGCAATTCGTAGACGAATTGTTTCTTCTTCTTATGTGATGATATCGTGTCGATATGATTTGTTTTTTATTTAAGTAAGTATTTCTCCATGTTTGTATGACTAGGTTTGCATTTTAGACATACTGCTTATTTTTCACTTTAAACTGGTTACAATAATTTATAAAAAAGTGTATTTAATCAACCAGTTCAATATACCATTAGGTGTAGGACAATTCCAGGTATCATTTCTTCTTATTCTGTCGAAAACCTGCTTTAGGTCTCTGAAGCGTGTATAAAGTTTCTTTCCTTTCCTCAGTAGCTTTCCCCCATTTGTCTCAGTATACATAAAGAGTCCTGCCTGCTTTTTCTTCTTAAATCCGTGTTGAGACACTTTCATAGTTGTTCTAGCTGTCCCTCAACCTCTTTTATATTATTCTGATAAGAACTTAACTAGTCGTGCTTGTTTTTATGACTCATCTATAATTTCCTGTTCTTAGGATATTTCTCTTTTTTAATACGTCATTCAGTGACTCACGGGGTTCTTAATGTTGTGTTCCCAGGAGATTCTTCTACTTTTTCTATGATCTGTGCCATTCCATCTATTAGTATTGATTCTAGATTATGTCTATGTTCGCTTTTGCCTCTGTATGTTATTTCTCTCTGTTTGGTGGTATTCAATTGCTCAAAATACTGTTTCTATCTATAAATTATTCATTTTTCTCTAGTCAGGACGTTACCCTCATTGTTTTTGAAAATTGAGAAATTGCGGGGTTTAGAATATTTAAAACTACTGTTCATAACTGTTCAACATGATCTCCATTTCGATGGTGCGATTATTAACTATTCCTCCAAACCGCACACAGCATTATACAATATATTTTCAATTGATTTGCACTTTTGTACTGTCTTTTAATTATTATAGCATTCTACTTTTTTCATAATTCAGCAGTGATCTTTCTAGATTCGTTCAAAATAACTTTCAAATAAACCAATTCTTATTTGCAGATATTTTGACATCTATATTAATAATTGTCATGATAACATTTGTTATCCGTAAGTACAATTAAGTGCGTTTACGACAATCAGTTAAAATTTATTAAAACAACACCAAAACAGTCTTTCTAAAATAGAACAAAAAGTGTATTACTCAGAGCAAGAAAAGTCGAAAGTTAAGGTCCGACAGAGACATCTTTTATCTCTCATGATAATCATAATATTGATTTTTAGATCAATACAACATCCAATAAAGCAATTATTAATTGCAACCTTGTTTCGCATATTTGCCTTTCGATATGTACAAGGAAGGAGTGCAAGTACAAATAAACCGATTGGGAAATTCAACTAGTAAATGAAGATCAAAATAGATACAAAAAAAAAAACAAAATTGATGACAAAGAATCATGCAGTTTAAACATCTAAGAAGTAGGATAGATGTAAACTTCATAAGCCCAAATAGCCTTCAATTCCTTTAAAATTTTAAACCATCTCAATATAAGAAGCCAATTTCAAATTATTTATCACGAGCTTTATAAAAAATGAGTACAATATCAAGTTACAACGTTCACAAATAAATGAAGCGGCTACATCTTTAATATTTTTTGGTCCGCGAAAATAACAATTATAGGAATACAGAAGTAAATAACTGTTTTTCGAATTAGTATTATAGTTTTTGACTAGAATAACTTAAAAATATATAATTTAAAAATAACTGTTTTTAAATTATATTTTTAATTTAATTTAATTCAATTTAAACGCACGCATTTTTAAATTATACATTTTTTAGAATTGTTTTATTCAAAAACTACTAGTTCGAATTTCAGAAACAAAAAATCTCCAATAACAAAATTATAGATTTCAATAAAACGTATCGTTTAATCCTTATTTCTAGTTAAAATTACTAGAGCGAAAGTCACCCTTACTTAAGGGTTGATGTAACCCAAGTGGCGAATAACTAAATCATAATTTTCACGAATTCTTTGAGAACAAAAATTGATGTGTTCGAGCATTTTTTTGTAAATTAAATAGTAAAAAATCTAGGTGAATCGTTTTCGATGCCCCACTGAGTACATTATTACATTGTTCGATTATTGGCAAAATCTGTTGGGCAATAAAGATTATTATTATTATTATTATTATTTCCAGCTTTGGAGAATTAGTTCTTAAATACTATTTATCTTCTATTAATCGTTAGACTTGATTAATAAAGAAGTGGTTTTTAGAAACTTAATAATCTTAAATTTCACTTATTACATCCATTATTTCACTTCCATAAATCTAGTATTTTTGTTCAATTGTGAAGAAGTTTTTCACTTAGCGGTAGATTGACTTAAAACTAAGTGAGTATTGGAAAGAATTGTTCTGAAATCGGTGGTCTAATGGATATATATCCAAGTATATCCAAGTGCCTATATCCTCCTCCCTACATATTTATATAAATAGTAAGTGTTTTCTGTAAGATGTATAATTAAAATCAGTTCAAAATATACATATTTTCGGGGTTAATAATAGCAATATTATATCTGATTTAACTAATCTAGTTATATCAAATAAAACATTCAATGCTTTAAAATTAGGACTGCTATATTCGAATATTTGATCTTCATTACAATTTCAGTAGTTTATAAAGCATTTCTTGTTCCACACAATTTTACAACAGTCAGACCAGACGTATTTAACAAGCTTAATATGATATAGATATATTTTATAACTATAAATTATTTTCACTGAGTAAAAGATGTTTGAACGTTTATATTTTTATCTTTTAAAGTAGAGTAGACTAATGTTATTAAAGTAACTAGTTTCCCAAATTTATAACATTAAAAAAACATTTCTGCAGCTACCTAAGGATGCTTTTTCGAAAGCGTACGGAGAATACCACTTTTTAAAACTATATCAATCATTTTAACGCCTGAACGCATTCATCAGGTTCACGTTTTAAATATTAAACATTTTTTTTACCTTGGAAGTAGCTTTTCGTGCGTAGGTAGCTGACAGACAATCGTAATATAGAGAGACGGTCCAATTTGGAAAGTATATTTTGCTCGAAGGGAAGTAAACTGGCGAGAGTGTCTAGTTCGGCATTGAGTCGTTCTCGATGCCTCTTGCTCGGATTACTCTTCGTGACGCCATCTTTTGGTGTCGGTTTAAGACTGTAACATATACAAGAAAAGTTAATTGATTAGAATCGTACTTTTCTACTAAGAAAATTATTTTTTATATTTTATTAATTTTACTGCTTTTTCATTGTAATGATAGAAGAAATTATATACGTACGTATGTATTTTTTAACTCTAATTACGATTGCATAATTACGTTAAGGAAACGCGTCAGTTTTTTCAGCAGGCGAGAGAGAGATTTGGAATAGCTTATGAATAGTTCTCTTTCACCATGACGACTTCTCTCACCAATCAGTTGTTCATAAAATATTTGATTAATTGAGATTTCCTATCCAAAATTTTAAATTTATTTGGTAATTAAGAGGAATAATAATAATGCTATAAAAATTATTGCAAAAAACTGTAAATCATTAATATGACTATCTTTAGCAGATGTTACAGGGTAAACTGTGGAGCAATTTTGTCAAAAACTTTTATAGAATATTATTCCATTCTTCTATAAGGATATCAAAAAGTCTTTTTCTTGCTTCGCACGATCTAAGCAATTCCACACATATTCGATAGTATTTAAAACTGGGCTATGTGATGGCCAGACTAAAGTCCGTGCAAAATTTTTTGCCGCTCAATTCCATATAAATTGTGTCCGTACTGGTATAGCATGCTGCTTCAAAGTCCTTAATAATAATAATAATAATAATAATAATAATAATAACAAGTTTTATTTCTAAAGCAAAGTGCATACAATACATATCAGTACATATAAAAATAGCAATCAATATATATTACGTACACACCCATGTGCCAGAAACACTCTCAAAAGAAAAAAGATGTAATAAATTTGGACATAAAAAGTCATTTATACAACAATTTATTGTAAGCAAGTACCGTTTAAGGTTGCTTTTAAAAATACAGAAGTGTGTGATATTTCTAATAGAAAGTGGTACGTTGTTGTGTAATTTACATTCCATAAAATATGTTCCTTTTTGGATTCCTTTTAGATTTATGCAGATAGGCAATTCAATACTTGCCCAAACCCACCTCTATATTTTATTGTTGATTGTGTGCATAATATTTCATCTGGATCCAAATATTACAAATTTTGACTCATTTGTGCAAAATACGCATCGCCACTTGTCTCATAATCAATAGAAATGAATCGTATATATCGTATATCTTTCAGTAGTTTATATTTATTACTCTTTTGCAGTAGGGGCTTCCTTTTTACAACACAACCACTAAATCCCTGTTTTATTAGATAACGCGGAACGGTAGAAGGATGCGCTGAAACTCTCCTCTATATACGAAAATTTTCTCTTAATTCTTTACATGACTTCATCATATTTCGCAAAGCTGTCAATCACAAATATTGATGATGACCTTCTTTTACTATTCTTGACTTTCCCATCCTTTTTATGAGCCACCAAACCGGATGCTTCGTGTTTTTCGATAATTTAAAAAAGACTTAGAACATAGAATTATTTTTGCAATTTGTCGCTGACTTAATAATATGAAAAAATACTATCCGGTGGCGATTTTCATCAGGCGTTCCAGGTATTTCACTCTCTCTCAGGAAATTAATGTAATCAGAATACTAATAAAAGAATAATTTAATTGTTAGTTGTAGTATCACTCTACAGTATCAAAAAAGTAGTCACAGGCACTTGTATTGAAGTAAATAAGTTCTTTAGGATTAAAAATACAATAATTCAACTATACACTTCGAAATCCAGTGATATACTAATCCACATTGCGCACAAACTCCTTAAGCAGCTAGCTAAATAACCATCGACAAGGAAAGAATTTTTAAGAATATTTTCGCAGAAGCTGCTTTCTCTTTCATTTAATAATATATTTTCAATTCCTAGAATTTATTATGAGAGTAAAAGTAGAATAATATTAAACATAGAAACAATATTGTTAAAGAATTGAATTTTTTGCAAGTGGTTAATGCATACTAATGTAATATATAAAGTATCAAGTATCTATTTTACTGCTTCCTTTTTGAAGAAACTCGTTAAAATTTTAAAATGCAGGGACTATATAAATAATGAATTCAGTTACAAATGTTTTCTTTGCAAATTACACTTTTATTTACAATGTAGTAAAGGCTCACGGATATGCCTATAAAGTTACACTTGCTATTTGCATATTTACGTTTAGGTATATTAACGTAAGTACATATTAGGTACGTTCCCGTATGGCACGCACAATTAGAAAAGTAATTGTGGACTTAATGATACGACTTTCGAATTAATTATGAGCAAAGAAAATATTTATGAGAGCAATTATTGTTAAACTGCTCAAAGATTAATTATGGAAGTTGGTACAATCATTATATTCGAGGAAAATTTCGCCTCGCGTTTACTCTATTTGTTCATATGATTTTTAAATAAAGAGCAACGATAAATTGCTGGAAATTTTTTGATTATATTGAAGAAACCTATCTGTTAGTAGCTACCAATATGAAGCATAGAATTAATGGTAAAGTTCACGTATAATATGTAAATAACATACATGCGTGTGTAAAAGTTAAATAATTATTTAAATATAAAGTTATGAAAGGGTATTTTTGAAAAAATGAAAGGATGGGGAATTATATTTTAAGCTAAAAGTTAAAAAGAAACTTAATTTGTTTATTCTTTTTGTTTTATGTCAATATTTCGCATTACTAGATGTAAGTATATCGGCAACATAAATCAAATATCATCTCATCTTCGCTGAAGACACTGCTACTTGGCTTTAAATGAAAATTCATATTTGACATCATAATAAATACAGTCATGCGTCAGTGGTGCACAAAGAAATTTTGAGTTACGCTGAATATATGCAATCCATAGCAACATAATTTATGTCCATGAATATTTTATTTTATTGCATAGAATACGAAAACTATGTTCTTTTCTTTCTAAACGTAGGCCATAAATTAATACAAAGAAAAACAGGTAGATAACAGGCTAGTTTGTTAAAAGAGAGCTTTCTCAGTATTCTGGTTACTTCCAACGAGAATCCGAATTTCAACAAAGTGAACGGTAGCTAATTTGCTGGCCAGACAATGAATTATCTGACGAACAAAGGTAGAAACGAGTTCAAATCATGCAAGAACATCTCCAATGCCTTCAAAATGAAGGTGATGATTTTTTAGTCCGCGTAATGATCGTGAATTAATCTTGGATTCACCACTACATTTAAGAAAGTAAGCAGTCCGCTACTCAAATCTCTACCGCCAAAAAAATTCAAAACTACACCGTCAACAGATAAGGTGTTAGTAAGAATATTCTAGGATAGATAAGGTCCAAACATAATAGATTTTTTAACTGGCAAGAAGACCATCAATTTGCAGAATATTACTGTCATCTTCTTCTTATAGTCGGAAACTGTGTAAGCATAAAACGTTGCGGAATATTGAGTTAAACGGTCATTCTTCTTCGCAATAAATCCCCTACATAAATTACCCGTTTAACACAAGGAATGCTTTTGCGTTGAAAAGTGTTATCTCACACACCAAATAATTGAGAGTTACTGTCTTGAAACTACCATTTATAGGACCTCTTCAACAAGCCTTGGAAAGCAAAATTTCACTCTAATGGAAAACTTTTCGATGAATTATCAAAAAAAAATTATAATGTGAAAAGAAGCAATACTATGTTGTTTTAAAATATAACGCTTTTAGTTAAAAGGGCATAATGATTGTTGGAAGTTTTGATATAAAATTGCATTTTATGGTAATCCTTTTTAATAATTTGTCAAATGATATTAAATATCTTCGTTGATCGGGAAATTAAAACATTATATTTAATAACGATTCAATTTACAAGTAGTCGAAATGTTGAAAAAATATTTTCAAAATCTCATGCAAAATATTGTCCAAAAGAATTTATTTTCTAGAGAAAATATTCAAAAATCATATTTTTATAATTAACAATTGTATTATAACTAAATTATATCGCATTTAATATATGATTTCCTATTATTTATTACTTAAAAAGGTGCCATTCACATTTTCTGTTTTCTATGCATAGTTTTTGAACTTTTTTGTGTTTCTTGGCTGTGGAATTAATGTAGCATTATTAAGCTAACTGAAATTATATACATCATTTATAAATTATCGCTATTCGCTTCTTAGTCATCCACTCAAGTAAACGGACGGTTTTCTTTTTCTGAATAGCCCTCGTATGTTCCCATTTTTGTAAATATGGTATAAAAACAAAAATTTAGTAGTATTTCAATCAACTATACCGAATCTGAATACAAATAAATATTCTCGCTTAAAATCTTAAAGAAATAATCGTAAAAAAACCTATACATATTACATAATTAGTTAAGTTTCTAATACATGCTTATAAAATTATCTACATAGACAAGAAAGCCAAATATATTAAGGTATAACATTTTTCTAGCTATAAAGTTACCTACGTGTGAGGGCTCTATTATCTCATCCCTGATGAACATAAATGACAAATGATGTTTACGAGGTATAATTCTAACAACAAAGCCAAATTTTACCGATACCATTAATTCTCCTTTATGTCGGCGAACGGTTTGACGTTTGTTCAATTATTTAAATATACGTTAAAATACTTAATACTATATTTGTGGTAAACAATTAACGCGAAGAAAATACTTCCATAAATAAAAGAAAAATAACTGTACTAAACAGTGTTTAAGTACTTAGTAATAATGATAATTTATTATATATTGCCAAATTGTGCCAAAATTAACTAAGGTTGATCTACCGCGAATGAAATCATGCGACTTGACAACAAAAATGACTGAACGTCTTGAATATATAGATGTATATAGCATCTGATCAAAAGTTTTTGCAAAGTTAGAAAGAATAGATATGGGATGATAAATAAGTAAAGACATTTTATCACCTTTTATGAACAGAACAATTTCTGGCTTGTTTCCATCAGGAAAAATACTTGTATTTAAGGAAAGATTGATGATTGTGCGTAATAGCAGAACCAGGACAAATATGCAGTGAAGATCTAAAAAATTTAGTAAGCAATCATGACCAGTACTTCATTTGTTAGTCATGCTGACTTGACGACAAAAATCACTGAACGTTTTGTACATGTAGATGTATATAGCATCTGTTCAAAAGCTTTTGCAAAGTTGGAAAGAATATATATGGGATGATAAATACGAGGATCGATCCAGAAATAAGATTCCCATAATTTTTACAATAATACAAGATCGTTTATTTTCATCAAAATTTACATCGTTGGATAGAGGACACTTAGCTCTATTTTTCTACATAATCGCCATCTCTTTCTAAGCATTTTTGTAGACGGTGTTCCAATTTTTGTATCCCCGTGTCGTAGAACGTTGCCGCCAGCCCGTTCAGATAGCGTTTCACCTCTTCTTTGACTTCATCGTCGTTCTGGAAGCGTTGCCCACTCAAGTGTTCCTTTAACTTGGGGAACAAGTCATAATCACTAGGCGTGAGGTCCGGGCTGTAAGGTGGGTGGGGCATGACAGTCCATTCAAAGTTGGTCAAAAGTTCCTTGGTTTGACGGGAGACATGAGGGCGGGCGTTGTCGTGAAGCAGCGTTACACCTTTTGTCAGTCGTCCTCGCCGGCGGTTCTGGATAGCTCGCCTGAGTTTTCTTAGTGTTGCACAATAACTGTCTGAGTTGATTGTTGTCCCAGGTTCCATGAACTCGATCAGCAGTATCCCCTTGCGATCCCAAAAAACAGTGGCCATGACTTTGCCAGCAGAAGGACTTTGTTTAAACTTCTTTGCGACTGGTGACCCTGAGCGACGCCATTGTTTGGACTTTTCTTTCGTTTCGGGCGTGAAATGAAACACCTACGTTTCGTCTCCCGTAACAATGGAGTCCAACAATCCTTCCCTATCTTCTTGACACTTTTGCAGAAACTGGCGAGCACAGTCAATGCGTTTCTCTTTGTGTTAGACTGTCAGCATACGCGGTACCCATCGAGCACAACACTTGCGATACCCCAATTTTTCAGTCAAAGCTCTTTGAACTGTACCGTAAGAACTCCCAGGAATCCGAGCAACAAGTTCACGGACGGTGATCCTCCTGTTTTCAAGCACTTTGCGTTGGACCATCTCGATCAGCGCCTCCGAAATTGAAGGTCTTCCACTCCGTTCTTCATCGTGGACTTCCTTCCGACCAGCACTAAACGCCCTGCACCACTTACGCACGTGTTGAATGGTCATACACTTGCCGCCATACACCTCTGTCAACTGTCGATGAATATCCACGGGTGGTGTCTTTTTCGCGTGCAAGAACCTAATTACGGAACGAATCTCGCACACGGCGGGATCAGCAATGGGCACCTCCATCACGGACGGCTACTGAGCCAAGACTGAGCGGCGTAGCGAAGCGCGGCAGGTGGGAATCCGGAGTAGGGAAACATACCTACACAGCGGTGTTGCCGGATTTCGTCTCACACTTGCCCGTGCGGCTGGAGTTCTTTGGGAACCTTATTTCTGGATCGATCCTCGTAAATAAAGATGTTTTATCATCTTTTATGAACAGGAAAAATTCTTGCTTGTTTACATCAGGAAAAATACTTGTCTCTAAGGAAAGATTGATGATTGTGCGTAATATCAGCAGAGCCAGAACAAATCTGCAGTGAAGAATTAAAAAATTTAGTAAGAAATCATGAACAGTACTTCGTTTGTTAATCACTATACATAGATCTAATCGAATGCTACAGTGGGTAATCACCAATTTTTACAAGCGGAATTGTAAAAGAAGAACAATAGGGAATGCATTGAAGGCAAACATCCCAGTATATACATTAGCAAGTGTGTTTGCAAAAACATTGTCAATATTGAGATAATTATGAAGTCTTCCTTTTATCATCTACGAAACTATATCGCAGAGGGATTAGATTTGACATTCGTCTCCATTGCTAATAAATATCATGGATAAGATTTAGAAATCAATTTTTATTTAATAAGTTCTTAAACTCTTAAGTTCATTATAATAACCTAAACTTTAGAGTTTTTCCATATAGTTTCAGTGCGACAGACAGTAGCAGTAGTCGAGTTCTGAAGATGTCCCATACGAGTGGGTACGAAACGTTGGCAGTTATACCAGTGACGCGGTTCCAGCCCGGAAACCCAGGAGAAGAATGATAATATGTTTTGGTATATTTCTTGAAGTAATGCAAGGAGTGATTCCGGAATAGAATTTCACTATGACAGAGTGAGGTTTTCGTTGATGATGCTTTCAGACATTTTCCTCAATCAAAAAAATGCTTTGGCTTTAATATTGGATCAGACTCCCAACGAGAACGACGATCGGTCTAGTCGCTAAGTTCGATGATACATAATCATCTAACAGAGACAAACATGCACTGCTTCGTTTACATATACTTCTCGATCGAGAAAACATCGATCGATATTAATCAGGTTATTATAAAGAGAGACGTAATCGGCTATAGCAAAATTATATTGTAAGTTAGATGCAGGACATCTTGACGATTGGGATTGAACCAAGCAATAAATCAACAATCTCAGAAATAAAAGAGAAAGAAACAAGAAACAATTTCTATCGTAAGATAATGCCAACAGAAGCACTAAAACTTAGAAATATTTTTTTAAGGAAAATAACATAAAAGAACTTAATATATACTGCGTTGGTCACTTAAAAAAAGAAACTTAAAAAGCATATTAACGCGGAATATTAATTCTATAGGGAGACGTTGAATATATTAAATTGCTTCATTTAGTGCAGATGTTCGGTCTCACCTACCTATAAAAATTTACAAATATTTTTCATACATTTTGTCACATAAATAATAAAAAGGCTCAGAAAACAGTGACATTTTAATTAATATTAATAATACATTTTTATAATTGCTTCGTTCCTTCCACTTATGCACATACATATATGCATATGGTCTTAATTATAACGAAAAATCGATCACTTGACTTCATAAATATTAATTTGACATCCAGATTTTGCTATACGCTCATAATATATTCAAGAAATAATGACATGTGCTTAAAAAATGTTTTCGAAGATAATATATGTAATATAAAAATGCAAGTATTTTTATCGGATAACGATTTTTACAATTTCTTTATTATATCAATTAACTATTTATATGCAAATGAAACGAATTATTTTCATGGCACGTGTTTTCAATTCAATTACAATTGTAGAATATACTCAAAAAGGAAATTGAAATTAAAACATATATACAAGAACATGACTTTTGAATGGATGTAATTGCAAAATAAAAATTCATTTGTGTTTATGCAAATTGTTTTAATAAATATTACTTTGTTAACGTACATTCGATGTCCTTTGTAATTTCTTTTATACTAAAGCGTTCTTGTTTGGACTGTGTGAATAATTATTTAAACTATAATCGGGTCCCAATTAGCAGCAATGTAATGAATTCATGTATTATTCATCTTTATTTTTATATATTGTTTTGAGTACTACAATGTATTTAATATTAAGATTGTATTTTGTGTTTTAAACAATACGAAATTAATTTGTAATCATTGACATATCAGATAAGGATTAAAAGGGTCTATACAGTAAATGCAGTACTAAGTCACTGAATTGAAAATCCAAATAAACATACCGAATTAATAAGTAATACTAATAAATACACGTAGTTTTTTCACTCGGAAAATGTTCCACGCTTTCCAATACTCAATCGCGTTCCTCTGTATCGTTTCGAAAATCTTTTTTTTTCAATCATCTTTCCCTCATTTTGTCTTTTATACTGCTTTGCCATCTTTTTCTAGGTCTCTCTTGTGTTCTTGTACCTCTTGGTTTCTTAGCATTCTTAGCACATATCCAAACTATATTAATTGCTTATTCTTTGTCTTCTATTATACATATCCATAATTTCTCTGATTCTATCATTAGGAATTCTTTCCTATCTTGATTTGTCTACAGATCTACTCCATAACCGTATTTCCATAACTGTTATTGCCTTTTTAGATATGATTTTGTCAAATAAAGTACCGTTTGCTATGCCGATAGTTTTCCTTCCCTGTACGTTTCGTTCTCGTATTGCCTCATCGTGTGATATTTCTAATCCTAAATATTTACAATAGTTACGTTGCTTTATGTGTTGAACATTATCCAGTATTAAACCTTGTTGTACTCTCCTCTAATGGAGTTTTGTCAAAATTTACTTCCCGTCTCTGTTTGTATATTCTTCTGTAAGTTTGCAGGTCATATAATTAAGACACGGCAGCCTTGAGCTAATAATACAATATTTGATTATTCACAAAACATAGAGTAGTAGTATATTATCATTTATGGACATGCCGATATGTCTGCACTTCCTTTTCCAGTCCTCCAGTGTGTATTGAAGATAAGTAATACATAAAGTTAAAGAATACTCCTGCTTTAGTGACGGCAAATCCTCCATTTCCAATTTTTAGCTATTGTCTGAGATTCTTTATATAATGTTTTAACGGTTATTGTCAATTCTACGTTAATAATTGTTCTCTTAAGAGCTTCTCAGGGTTTCTCAAATGAAACACTGTCATATGCTCCTTTCATATCGACAAAGAGTAATTGAAGTTCCTGGTTAAAAGCAGTTATATGTTTAATAACTCAAGTAATTGAAAGTATACTATTAATGGTCGATTTTCTTCCCGGCAATCTGCCTATTCTTCAACTTCCATCTGTTGCTACTTATTCTCTATTTTATTATTATTTTTCCGTACAGCTTAATAATTGTGCTAGTTACAGCTATTGCTAGATAATTATCATCCTTCTGTTTCCGTTTTTAAATATAATTTACAGAGGTTACTTTCTGCTTTGATGGTATGTCTTATGTGTTCATACACACAATTTTAGAAAAGTTTTCGTAGATGTTCAAATAATTCATTGTGCAAAGCTTACTATTTTGGTAAATTTATTTTATTCAAAGTAGTCTCGCCATCGGCTTCAATATAACGTTTTGCACGGTTAATTAATATGTCGATTGAATTTTTATTTATTTTTTAATCTTTAGAGATGTAGACGCGTTTTTAATGGCTTCGACGTCGCCATAACGCTATCATTTCATCGGCAAATGTAGTTTGGAGAACAGACAGAAATCAAAGTCGGCCAAATCCGGTGATTACAGTGAATGGTTGATGGTTAAAATGCCAAACGTCGAGCGATGAGATGATGCATTATCATGTAACAAACGCTAGCTACCATTTTCACGATATTGAGTGTGTACACGAAGAATACGCGCCAAATGACGCTTCATAACACCTATTTGTGCACTATGCCTTTCGAATGATAAAAAAAACAACTATCTTCGCTTTCGACTTCTACAAACGGCTTTTTTACCGTCTTTCTTCGCTCGGATGCTTCCATTCAGAGTTTTGATGGTTAGTCTGGATTATATTGAAAACTCTCGTCGTCAGTTACAATAGAATACTTGAAGTTTTCATCCTTTTTTGAGTCTTTAATCAAGTCTGTACAATGTTGAATTCAGTTAGCTTGTGTGGTAAGAACCTTGCACAAATCTTCCTCAGTCCCAAATGCTGTGTCAAAATACGATGAACTGAATCTTTAGAAATATCTAATTCCATGCCCACGAATCGCAATGAGGATTTCGGCTCATTTTTAATAAATTTATGCAGAAATTTGATGCTACTTTCCGTAACCCCAAATTCTTTTAGCGCCAGGATATTCGTTGTCATTTATGTCCGTACGACCGTCTTTAAATCGTTTGTACCACTCATACACTTTCGTACGTGATAAACACGCATTACAATACTCCAGTTTCATCAAATTAAACGTTTCAGTAAACAATTTACCAAGTTTAAAACAGAACCTGATATTTGCTCTTCGTTCAAAATTCATTTTTCGACCAATGCCAAATACACACTGTTACTTCATGGGCAATATCTCCGCTTCTAATGAAGCAAATGTCATGATATTTTGACATAATATTAGTGAAAGGTCTACCTTATCGACGCGTATTTTTTTAATAGATGGCGCTACTAAGAATTACTATTTTAAAAAAGTAAAAAAAAATTTCTCTGCGACAGACTGTGTATATATGCTTCCTTAATGTAGATTGAAAATTTAAATTTATTACCTTTTTTGACAATAATGAATTTGAATTTTCAGTCTAATACACACCTATGATCATATATATCTATATACAATAGATATTTACATCGCATTTTTTCAAGGAACAAGGACTAAGGTTATTGACCTGATGAATATATACTTACATATAAATATCGCACAAATTATGTGCAAATAGCAAGAATAGAAAGCTTTATGATTTTTTTTATAAATAAAAATATATTTTTTCAATAACGTTTATACGGAATAAGATATTAACTTTTATTTCATCAAAAAATGAAAAAAATGCCACAGATTCTGTCATTAGCTTTACTACTAGAAGTCATTACAAGCTTAATTTCTTAACATTGCACTTTGTACATTTGCGTATACAAGAATACACCGAACATGATTGTATTCAAATAATTTAATAACTTACGTTGTTAGGATTGCTTGATGGGAACAATTAGTGAGTAATTTTCACATTCACGTGAAATACGAAAAAAAAAATGAAACATCGCATCAACATATCAACTAGTTTCACTTGTGTTGTGTACACATTCTTAGTAACAAGATCACAACTGGCACACACGTTCATTGTTTCGATAAAGTCTATTTACATAATATATTACGAAGGTGTTCATATGTAGTTAGCTACCATAGTGTTGTAATCATACTTTTCATGCTTATAATTTATTATAATTTATTAATTTAAGTGCACAGTCTCTTGATTGTATCGAAAGGTATTGAACAATGCGGACGATATAAATGAAGAATTGATGGTTTGCATAAATCAAGAAATATAGGTGTAATTCCTCATTCTCACTGAAAGATAAATGGAATGATGGGAGATTTAATCTATGTTTTATTTAAAATTTATAATCGAAATTATTTACGCTTACTTTCTTCATTCATCATGTCGTCGTTATATACATTTAATGTCGTTAATAAAGTTTTGATTTAATATAAATGCAATTTAACATGTAAGTAGTTACGCATCAATTAAATGTATAACAGCATGTGACGAAGTATCTTTCTTGTCATAATTAAAATGAATCAAGAAATTACAATTGCTTTAATTAATTTTCAACTAAAGAGGAATTATAATTTTAATTGCGATCACTCAAATTATAAAGCAAAGGTCAATAAATATAAAAATAAACGATAGAAAATCAAACAACCTTAACAAGGGTTTGCAATATACAATAAACAACACCAGTTGAACTCAGATGTGATACCCCAATTCATAGATGTTGAGGAACATGATTAAGAGCGACAAGTCTGTAGTTTTTCAATTTGATTCCAAAGAAGCAACTACTATCAAGGAAAATCAAAAGAAATTCCAAGATACTGAAGTTGAAGTAGATTTAGAAATAATTTACAGAAGAGTAGTTAAAACAATTGATAAATTACAAAATCCTTCGTTACCAATAGTGGAATCGCTGCAAGTAACGGGTGAGGCAGAATAACGAGCGATTTTAAAAAGGCTGTAAAAAACAAGAAAAACAATATTTAGGAATAAATTCATTATTTTCTCAAAGAACATAAAAAAGCATTAATTATTTTATTTTTTAAAAATAACTCCGGAAAGATGACATCCGTTCAGGCATACACATTCTTCCAATCGTGTTTTGAAACTATTCATTACATTTTGCAGCATTGCTATGGGAATGTTTTCCACTTCCTATCAGATCCGTTCTTTCAGGGCTTGAATTGTTTGTGGTGGGTTATCTTGAAACACTTTACTTTTTAAGTAACCCCACAAGAAAAAGTCGCACGGTGTGAGGTCCGGTGAACGGGAAGGCCAGGTGATGTCCCCATTTCGAGAAATCACATGATTTGGAAATAATCTGTTAATAATATTCATGCATACTCTGGCTGTATGGGAGGTTGCTCTGTCTTGTTGAAAAAATGTTTCCTCTTTAACTTCGTAGCGTGCAATATGTCAGCGTATCTTTGTGAGGTTACTGTCACAGCATTGCCACGAGCATTTTCAAAAAAGTAAGGCCCTATGATCCCCGATGAAGACATAGCGCACCACACAGTAACTTTTGTGGAGTGAAGGGGTTCTTGATGCATTTGTCTAGGATTTACGTCACTCCAGTATCTAAAGTTCTGCTTATTGACGTAACCGGACAAATGGAAATGGGCTTCGTCACTCATCCATAAGTTGTTTATAATATCCTCATGTTCATTAATTAAATCTGAAAACTTTTCACAGAATCGTTGTCGACTCACATAATCCGTGCCTTTAAGAGCCTGTGCGATTTGGATTTTATATGGATGAAGGTGCAGATCCTTGTGTAATATTCGTCTGACAGTTCGGTTTGAAATCCCAAGTGTAGTGCTATGCCGGCGAGCTGAACGACGCGGGCTTCGCTCAATAGCAGTTCTTACACGGTCGATATTCTCGGGTGTACGCACCGATTTTGGCCGACCAGGTTTCTTTTTTGTCGTTAACGAAGTTTTCTCAAAGTTCCTAATCCATTTTTTAATGGTATAGGCAGACGGCATTGGTTGATTGCGATTAATGTTAAAATGATTTCGAAAGGCACGACGCGCGCGTATGTAAGAATTATCATTTTCATAAAACGCCTTAACAGCGTACGCACGCTGTTGAGGGGTCCAACTAACTTACTAAATGCTAATATCAAGGAAACGTGGCCGATAGCGTCCCTACCACCTCCGAATGACACAGCGCGAATCGCGGGCTTTTTAAAATCGCTCGTTATTCTGCCTCATCCTGTACTAGACACTGCATAAGCACAGGTACATTCTATCAGCGACAACAAAAATATTAGTGTTTATAGCTGAAGTAAATAGTGTACTAAAGAAAGATGTAGATTTTATTCAATTTAAGCAAATTCGTAGTGATCGTTCGGGTACATATCCTTAGCAAATAATATATTACATCATTAATAGCCGCTTGTTCATTGTTCGTTACTTAAACTTTTTTTATGTACCTTGTAACCACCGCTAAAGCCCAACTTATTGGTAATAATTTTGTATTTCAGTAAAGCAATGATTCTAAATATACAGCTCAGAAAGCAAAATAGTGTCTAGCTCAAATAGGACAAGCAATTGCGATTTGTATGCCTTATAATCCAGGTTTAAATATAATAAATAAGATTTGGAATCTTTTCAGTAAACTTTAAGGGAACGCTAATGAAAAATTTCTTGCAGGAGAAACTCAGTAACATTCTTCAGTATTTTATTACTAATTTTGTACAGAATATATTGAAGCGTAATCAAAGCGTTATTAATGCTGAAGGTAATTGTACAGAAAATTCTAATATCGATTTTATCAATTATACACATATGTACACATATACGTAGAAATAATTAAGTAGAAAAATATATTAAAACTATTTTAACTGTACATATTATTACTGCCTTTATTGTCTCGTAGATACGTATAACAGAACCATATGTATTTGGCTAATTATATAGTAATATGTAATTTATGTCTGCGAATGGGAAAATAATCCATGTACAAGTTAAATCAAATAGTGGTTGTTTGTACTCCATTTCTGTCGTTTCCCTTAATTATAACTGTTCGAAAACTTAAACTACTCATTACGCTGGGAAAGCTTTCATAAATATCTAACTGTGTCGTATACTGTTCACTAGATTGGGCCACACTAATAGTAAAATTGTATTCTCTGTTTATAGCATTATGTTTAACTATTTCAGCGAATATTAAAAAATATATATATGATATAATTTTTAGGCGATATACTACAGAATTTAAAAGAAACATTTTCAATTATTGCAATAATAATATAAAAAATTATCACTTTTCATTTGGTAACATTATTATTTAAGTCCAAAAAAGTTAAGCAGCCATTGATTTTAGAAATCAATTTGATGAATAATCAATTCAGCTTAATATTTATCGATTAATATTAATATGAATTTAAAATGCATTACGAATGTTTAGTATGAAGTATAGTTGATAGCAACGCATGGGCTGCAATTTATTTTAATGCTAGTTATTGTATGTAAGTTGTTCCAAGGACTAATACCAAAACTGCATATTCAAGTTTCAACTTAACCAGCGAAAAATACAGAGCCTTCATTGCTTGTACAGTAAATAAAACCTTTTTGCAAATAAGGCAACGTTTTTGATGTGGTTGACAAACGTGATTTTCTCATCCAATAAAACACAATATTTGACTAGGTTGGTCCCCGTTATAAAGTAGCACACATTGAATATTCGTGCTTAATTGATTTTAGCTTCCTTGTATATGTCATAGTTATTCATTTAGGTAGATATACAACCATGCTCAGATGTATTAGACACCCCAGGTAAAAACCCTTATTCTCGGTATTATCCAAGTCTGACGGAAATTAACCGTAAAAATAGTTAATGGTATTTACAGAAATGCGTTTTTGAACACCCTAGTTAATCCCCTATTGAAAAGAATAGGTAGAAAAGGGAAATTGTGGATTTTAGAAATTTAGTGTCATTCTAGCAGTGTGTGAGCAACGTGCGTTTGCGAGTTTGTGGTAGAGATCAATTAGATTATCCTATTTTTTCACGTTGTGTCAGTTATTTGTTGAAGAGAAATGCCTAAAACACGCGAGTTGTCGGTAGGGGAACGCGCCCAAATAGTGCTACTGCATTCCCAGAAGTTATCAATAGCTGCAATTGCAAAAAAAACAGTTCGCGATGTGCAGTCCGTACAACCATTAGTCGCTATCAGGAGAGTGGGTCGTTTGTTAACAGACCAAAAAGTGGCAGAAAACCCTGTACCTCGATTAGAGAAGACAGAATTTTACAAAGACTGGCTCTCAGTGATAGGAAAAAATCGTCGAAACAGCTCGCCAGTGAGCTGAAACAGCGTTATCGCGTAACAGTTTCTGCGCAAACAGTGAGAAGGCGTCTCCAGCGTGCTGGTTTACGAGGGTGTAAAGCGCGACGTAAACCGCTTTTAACTGACGCTCATAAAAAGAAGCGGTATTTATGGGCCAAACAACATGAAAATTGGACAATCGAGAAGTGGTCGAAGATTCTTTGGTCTGCTGAATCGAATATCGAGGTATGTAAGTACATCTTCATGACTAATATTCTTATCGTTGTATGCAATTCAGTCTACATGTAACATTAAACAAAATTAATCCTGTCTAAGTGCTAACTTTCTTCTTTTGCCTGGCAGCTTTGGGGACTACCTGGGACGCTATACGTTCGGTGTAGGCAAGGGGAAGCTTATGAACCACAATGTATCATTCCCACAGTAAAATTTGAACGTGGTAGTATCATGGTTTGGGGTTGTATGTCTGCATACGGTGTTGGAGAAGTGTACCTGTGCGATGGACGGATGAATGGCCAACACTATTTAGCCATGTTGGAGGAAGTATTAGAACCGTCTGTGCTAAAACTATTCGACCAGGATATTCCACAATACATTTTTCAGCAAGATAATGCGCCCTGCCACAAATCGGAAGCTGTAATGCGTTGGTTCGAGGAAAACACAGTGGAGGTATTGGATTGGCCGCCACAAAGTTCCGATTTGTCGCCCATTGAAAATTTGTGGCGTATCTTAAAAACTAAGATCACGGAACATAAATGCCTGTCAAAAGCAGAATTATCAACAAAAATTCGCGAAATATGGGCTGCAATACCACCGGCAGAGTGTTACAATTTAGTAGCAAGTATGCCTCGACGAGTGCCAGCTGTCATTAAGGCCAAGGGCGGAGCGACAAAATATTGATAAATTGTACTATATTACTAAATAACACTTTGTACATAATTTTCACAACAGTTTTATTTTTCTCACCTCTCTTTGACTAAACTATATAAACTATATATGTATGTATGTATGTACATAAATTCGTAAGGTGTCTAATACATTTGAGCATAGTTGTAACTGAGAAGAGTTACACTCACACCAATCGTTTATAATACCTAGTATATTTTGTATGAAGATACATTCATCTATATCATGGATTGAGGTACAAATTATTAAATTATTGGCAAAAGGGATCTTCTTGGACGCAATAAGTGTTGTCAAATCATCAAAATAGACGTATATATGTATATATACGAGCGGTCTCAAATTTGAGCGTTGAGGAAAACCTGAGGTTGCATAAAAATGATAGGAAGTGTGTCCATTATAGCATACAAGTGTCTCTTATCGTGCAAATATGAGTCAAGAGATTTCAACAGTGCGTCACTGAGTCCGACTGATTTTAATTTATTTAATAATATCAAGTGATTTATTCGATCAAAAGCTTTAGAAGTGCCAGTATATACAACATCAACCGGTCCGTGTCGATCCAATATGTTCATATTCACGACGTACTGGATGAAGTGCACTAAATTAGAAACTATCGATTGTGTTCCAATAAAATCATGCTGATCTGCTGATATTAAATTATAAATTACCAGAGATAGAAAAGCATAAATGCATATTTCCAAAACGTTACTGAAACTTGAGAGCTAGCTATAGATCCGTTGTTGGTAATAATAACTTTTGCTAATTTCTAACAGTTGGGAAAGGTTGAAATACTTAATGCCAAATTAAATAGAATTGTTATTAGATATGTGAAGATATCTGCACAAAGTTTCAATTTATTAATTTAGTCATGAATTTTCATCAACTAAAAGGGGAAGCAATTCAATTAAGATTACTTATTTATGCCATATTCCCTTAAATAATTAAAATGTGACAGTAGTAAAATCGAAGAAATGTTCAACTAAAGTTTGTTATAGACAAATACATTTCTTATTAAAAATATTATTAGGTTTTAAAATACTTTCGTAGAATTTAATTTCCTCAATAGTCAGTCATATTATTTCCCAGCAATTAGTATTGTATAATATTTGAAAACGCTCTATTTATTTGTATTTATTTTGTTATTAAAAAAAGTCTTGAAATGGATAATTTTGATTCAATTTCCCAACATCAGATATGTCATATCTTGCATCAAGCTTGTAATTACCAATGTCCATTCACTTCTCCGTTACGGCAAACTTGATGTGGTTATTACGCCTGCCTGTCAAAATTTGAACGCTCAAGTAAATGTACGTCGTATCCAGTTGCAATGTGTACCAAATACATTGTAAGCGAAACCGTGAAACAAATAGAATTAACAGGAAAAAAAAACACCAATAATAGTAATACATACCGAGTGAATAGCAACCTTAAAAACGACATAGAACTTATAATTACAAGTGGTATGGAATTATAATAAAAAAACACTCGTCATTAGATGGAGTATATCTAATATTACAGGAACAAATTATAAAGAAATTTGGGGCCTTGTTCGGACATTTTAAAAGTTTCTCCTAACTCTTTTGTAATGACAGGCTGTTCGGGCTGCTATTAGCCCACTCAGCCGTTGGCAGTGTTGATTGCAGTCTGTGTACGAGATACACACATATGTTAGTTCTATGTAAATCTCTTTTATATATGTATATACGTTTGTATGTGTATGGTTATGTGTATAGCAAATGTTACGCCTGTATAACGAGTGTTTTAGTTTTATTTATTCATTTTTTTGTTCTTCTATTTCGTATTTCTTTCACAAGACATAATGACAGGATAATTTACTTGTGGTTTATTACGGTTTTTACGTAGACATAATTTAACCTTTCTCCACATTTTTATAAATCTGTACAAAGAAAAAACTAGTAATGCATACATATTATTAATAAGCTATATTATTAAGATTCATTTCAAATGTAGATATGTTGTAAATTCTTATCAATTAAATCAAATGTTTTTCAAAATAAACACAAGGATTCTAATTATAAATACTAATGATATAAAAAATAATAGTCATCATAATTTACGTAACGGGGGCGGCAATGGGTGTTTGCTTCAGTATATTTTACGCAAAGTGAGAAATATGTTTTTCAAAGTATTTGAGGACGCTACGTTTTCATGTAATCATCGTTATCAAGTCATATGCTATATCGCTAAGGTTAACACGTAAAAGCCATGTAAGTTTACAAAATACTGATATATGTACGATATATTTATACGGTTGTCGTGACACTAATGGATATATTCACTCTTAAACACAAGTAAAAAATTTCATTTCAGAAATTTTTTATGTTCAGATGAGACTAAATCATAGAAAAGTATATTTATTAGATATTCGTGAAATCGGAAAATTGCTTTACGTTTATATGAATAACCAATTGATCCCTAAAAGATTAGTAGCATAAAACTCACTAAAATATGTTCAAGATTGAATAAATAAAAGTCGACAGAAAAATTCTTAGTAAGCTATAGAAATTTATATTGCAGAAAGTCATCGAAATTTTATTTTTTACATCTGTATCTGAATTATTTCTTAAATTTCTCAAATCTGGACGCTATAATAAGAAAGTTTAAAATAAATACGTACAGTAGTGTGCATAAGTAAGTGATCGTTTGCAAAAAATTCAATTCTCTTACAATACCCAACAAGCACAAAAGTAGCCGAAACCGAGATCGGAACTTATTTGTAGTAGCATAAACGTGATTACTACTATAAATAATACTTTTTGGTCTAAATTACTTTATTTACCAAATTTACAGTAGCCGGATCGACGTTTCTACTACAATTTGTTACCTTGTAGTATGATAACTTCAAAGTCAATTCACTGGTTTTAGCGACTTCACTTTTCCTAATAAAATAACTTTGAAGTTACCAAGACTTTGTAGTAAACTACGACAGTCAAATTTACCAATTCATATCACTAAAGTACGACTATAAAGTAGTAATTCCTTTGAAGTAAATTTTGAAGTTTTTAATACGTTATAAAGACTTAAAATTTCCCCTAATAGTGGGCGACTTATAAGTAATATTCGTAAGTCAAAATAACGTTTCCTTCACCCGAAAAAATAACTTTATGTTGTAAATTTACTTCTAAGTGGACATTACTATTAGAAATTACTATGAAGTAGATATTACTCCCTGGGTTTTCAAAGTAATATATGTTTATGATAGAGAACCGCCATATTGTTACGTGAATTGTGACAGCGGATCGGTAAAAAATTACATGAATCATATAAAATTATTTACAGGTAAATTAGCAGTTTTATCAAAAATATCGAATAATAACTTATTTCAATATAATAAATCAAGATAATATAATTTTATATAAATTTCAAGACAGGATTGAAAAATATAGAAAAAAAATTTCTAAATAAAAATTTACTAAAAATTAAAATTATAAGGGCGCATAAAAAATTTAGAGGTATAATGCCTACATTTTGCAGTAAACTTGCTTTCGTTTAAACTTTAAACGAATAAATAACAAAATATTTCAGTATAAAGTTATTATATAATAACTTATCTAAATATTTTGTTATCATTTCATTTTACAATACCTACACCTTTTCATCTTCAATTCGCATAACATTTCGTTTTATACACAGTGGCTTTATGTGTATACAATAATAATAAATCTAAGAAGATAAGTTGAAAGAGAAAGAGAGAAATATATACGTCAAATATAAACACTACTTGGTAGTCGCGGGAACTACCCTGCCACGTTTCGGCGACCGTAACCGTTACCGAGGCGGATCTGTAAATATTACCACGAAATTATTCCCCATTTTGGCAGTAATGTAGTAATAGGAACGTCGTTTTTTCGTTCCCGTGTAGTGTCGCGGGACACTTTAAAGTCATTTTAGTAGTCGTAATTACGTTCTCAAATAGTAATTGTGCTGCTTGGGGATTGTATCCATATTTAATATTAATCTACTTTTAATATCATAATAAAGTTCAAGAATTTGAAAATGAAAGAGAAAGCAACTTCTGGGAAAACATTCTTCATTAATCCTTTCCTTATCGATGGTTATTTCGTTATCTGCTTAAGGACAGTTTATGCGCAATATAGGTTAGTATATCACTGTATATCGTAGTGTTTATTTGAATTATTGTGTTTTCAATCGTAAAGAACTTGTTTACTTTATTACGAGTGCCTGAGAATATTTTCCTGATACTGTAAAGCGGTACTGTAGGTAACAATTCATACTATTCTATCATCCTAGCTAATCCTTAGTTAATCCTACTCACAACTATATAGTAGTTTTTCATCAAGTTTAAGTGAGTGACAAATTGTTGAAAAAGGCAATGTTTTAAATTGATTTCTTAGATTATCAAAAAGCGCAAATCGACCAGTTTGATGGTTAATAAATAAAGGACTGGACGGTCAAGAAGAAGCATAAAAGAAGGTTATAAGCAATATTTACGACTGGCATCCTTGCAAAATAAGACGAAATCATCTAACGAAGGTTAATACTAGTATTATTATCTTTAATATCAATATTTTCCAATTATATACAATTATTTGTGTTGTATTATTAATATTTAAAAAATTAAAGACGTAGAAGAAAGATTCTTTTATTTATTTTTTTTGGAAAATGATTTGGAACGATAAATTTTCTCTGGTACGCACTTACCTAGAAACACTATTAGAAACAGTAGAATTCACCAAAGTATAGAACTCTATGTAAAGAGGAATATAATGGGGTCAGCTAAATGAATACTGACCTATAGCGGGCAATAAAATGTACACACTAACTAGAAAATGCCCGACCCGTTCGAGAAGATGCGATTTCCAGATCAAGAACATTCCCGGTTCGGTCAGCGTCTATGGTAAGCGGCCAAGATCGTGTGTGATTATCGTTGGTGATACAGACATTTATGTGCGAAGATAAATATTATTACTTAGTGTTGGTGAAGACATACATATTTTAATTTGTGCTTTGATATTATTTATTACCAGAATTATTCAGTTATATTTATTGCTAATAAAAGTTGAGAAAGTCATTTCTTTTACTTTGAATAATACCGATAAATACATAGCAATACGTATTATACGCTATCTTGAATACATTGGTTAGACACGACCGGTAGCTGAACGTAGAAATATCGAATATAAAAATAATTATAAAATGTATTTTACAATTAGGCTACTGTTCCTAAAAATACTATTACTGCAGATAGATTCGTAATTAATAGAAATCTTATAGCCTCAACTACACGCAAACGGTATTTGCCATTAGCTTTTGTATTACTTCGCTAAGGTGAATATGGATATATCGACAAATAACAAAAGATATGTAGATACATATGTTCATAAACAGAACATGAATAAACACAAAGTTACTAAGAATCATCTTCACTAACGCGTTTAAGTTTACTAGTTAAATATTCGGTCCCCACCACTTCTCTCCTTTAAGCAGATTTTCGCACTACAGTGAATTCGACTGTTTAAAATGTTTTTGAAATAGAGACATTGAAGTTAAGACGGTGCGTTGTCTTGGTGGAACAAAACTTTCTTTTTCGTCAATCTACCACAAAATATTTTGTTTATATAATTAATACGGCAACTTTAAGTAAACCTTATAGGATTGATTCCTTTGAGATAATAACGAACATATTTTGAATGATTTTTAAGAAACAGGACATGCGTAATATTTACTGTAATTGGTTACCATGTGATCAAATGGTGACTTTAATTAATAAAGTAATTTTGCCCTTTGATAAATGTAGCAATATGCTTTGGACGGCATATACAGTATAGTAGGTACTTGAAAATTAACCAATCAAGCAATAATAGGCAATCCATTTCCTTCCAATAAGTTATAACAAAATCTGACACTACAGAACTCACATCTACTACACGATATTTGAAAACTAAAGTGCTCCAGTAAACTCGTATAATATTTTGATCTGGATAAACTCTTGTATCTCTATACAATAAATACTTTTAAAATCGTTTTGATGGGTATAATAGAGATACCATACTTTCGAAGCATATTCCACAACAATTGTGACTACACTATTGAAGTTTCGCTTAGATCTTAAAATAAAATGCAATTTCTGATAGCTGATAGATGAAATGAAGATATTTAGTCGAAGAAAGTGAGCACGGAATAAAAATCCATCCTCTCTTGGTAATTAATTTAGTTTTCGACAATATACACAAAAAGAATGGGATTGGCCTTGTATTTTAGAACAGAAAATTTTCGAATATTTAATAGTATATTATTTTATATGTACTATTCTGCATTTGTTAGTAGATTAATTTGAAATTTTAGGCAATCTTATTGTGTGTTTACTACATTAAAATATCCAATTTTAAAATTGTCGGCATATCCAAGATATTCGCGATTAAGTTTAACACTTTTAAGTCATTTATGTAAATATTTGGTAGTAAAAGATCAAGATTCAAGCCTATGCCCGAAGATATTTGAAAAGACATTATATTAAAACAAGTGAAATACTTTTATTTTTTACAAAGAAGGTATTTTTCAAAATACAAACAAATAATTCCCAGTTAAGATTAAATTTTTAATATTTAATATTAACATATTTTTATAAAATCTGAAGTTATAATTATAAAATGAAATCTTAATACTACAGTTCGTATAATAAGAAAATTATACTGTTATATTATTCGGATAATATACTATAAATAAACATAATTGGGCAGGAACAAATTATTTGCCTTTAGAGGTTCGTCGTGTAATCTATCGTTGAAGTCTCCAAGTTTAAGTAAAATAATTGAGTAAAAAGCAATATATTTGTATACAATATATTTATATTACGACAGTATTAGGTTATTTATAGGGTTAAGAAAGTTTTTGAATTTATTCGAATATCTTCCATTCTGTTATTTAGATTTTCATAATGTTTCCAACATTTAAGAAAATGTGGAAAAGTGAATCGTTATATTATGACTTGTTTCCAAAACATTTCGGGCGGTACTCAAGTTTTCCATTCTATTGAATTTTGTATGTGATATACGTTCTTTACAGGCTTTTACTTAATCGATATATTTCATTTTACAGTCACATCAATTTTGTGTAGGCCAAATTTCTTCTTCACATTGGTTTTCACGTTATCCAAAGGAGATTGTAGAAAGTGATCTTTAAAAAAAGTGTAAACTAACTCGGAGTCCAAATTCTTTTAAAGAACGCGGAACTAATAAAGGTAGACTGCTTAAGATTGATAGAAAATGTAAACAATGTAAGCGAATTAAATAACTTCGGAGGTATTTTTGTTATTAAAAGCAAAGAGAATGTTTTCAACACAGACAGAAGACCGATTCCACAGTCGTATTTGTATGAATTCTTAGAAGAGGTGCAATCAGTAAAAAAATGGACAAATGACGAAAGCAATAGTGGGTGAAGGGATAATAAGAATGTCTTTTTTAAGTAAAAGAGCATGCTCTAAATGAGAATTTAAATTAATTGTTTGTGTAAATGTGCAGTAGAGTATTCAATTTTTTTTTCGTGTAGCTTTGCTGTGAATTCATGTTAAACACCGTTTTGATTGCTACTGATGAAGACAACCTAGTTGTCGAAAGATGCATGCAGTGGGACAACATATTAATGTAGTAAGGATTTCTTTTACTGTTTTTATTATTACTAAAGCATCGTTGTCTAAAAATAATAACTTTTGACAGTACTAGAAATAATTTGTACTATTAAAGATCGTTCCCTAATCTACAAAATCTTTTGACCTTGTTTGACAAATAAATAATCCAGTTAAAAGTTAGAACTTTAAGAAACTTTTGTATTTCTTATTCCAATAGTTAACGTCTACTTACTTCTGTTGTTCCTTCCATTATAACATTTTCTTTATGCCTTTGTGTGTTAGTAGGAATTTCTTGACTTATGTGGCTTAATAATGCGGCTATTTCCTAATATCTAACTTGTTATAAGAGCAAATATTGACACGTTCTCCTTACATAATCCCATTTTTTTAAAATGCCCATAAGAAGATTTTAGGGAACTATTTAATAAAAGTTTGTGGTAAAAATTTGTCGCTTATCGCGTCGCATTTAAATGAAGAAGTAATTACAGTAACTGTTATTGGTCTAACTTTATTCATATCGGTAAATTCTATGGAGGCTGTGGTTGATTAACTTAATCACTTAAGTTGATATATAACCCCATCCCACAATAATTTTCGTATACTGTATACGCATTTCGCTAACAAAGTTGTCATAATCAGCAGATAATTAAACAGTGTCGCATCTGGAAACCACGGCGAAAGCCCGCACGAAACAAATTCCGTACACGATTTCTACCGTCGAAAACCAAAACGCACACTTCGAATGTGCGTTTTGGCTTTCGACGGTACAGATAGTGTACAGAGTTTGTTTCGTGCAAGTTTTTGTCGTGCTTTCCAGGTGCGATACTGTTTAATTATCTGCTGATGATGACAACTTAGTTGTCAAAATACGTATACAGAATACGAAAATTATTGTGGAAAGGGGTTATATATCAACCTTAAGTGATCAACTTATTCATATCCATTATTAGTTTTATAAGATTGGGTAAAATGTGAATTGAGCAGACCGTTTCTACATCACTTTATTGTGCCTGTATATATCTTTATGTAGAGAAATTCTAACCCAATAATTTTCTTGTTATCCCTTGTGTTTCACCAAACCACTTACAGACGGTTTAATAAAACAACTTGAAATATATTTGCCTGTAATTATTCTGTAGTAAACACAATAACAGCTAATACAACATCGTAATTAATGGTATCCTCATTAGTTGTATCTGTATAATATACTACCAACTGCGTACATATCGTATATTACAAAGTTATGCGCACAAATATCTGCAAAATATATTACATCGTAGCAGTCAATAAAAAGACATTGATAATAATTTAAGTGTCTATCGGAATTGCATAAATATTTCTCTTTCTTTTCTTCTTGTTCCACCGTCTGTTTGACTGCGCTCCGTCTTTTCATCGCTGCAATATATTTTATCTGGACGGCGGACAAAAGGACGGCGATTATAATAAATGTAGGTGCCGGTGATACTATTCAGATAGGCAGAACGGTCGGGTTTTATGGACACTGGTATCCATGTAGGCCGTAACGAGACATTTGAGGTGAAGAGGTATTCGATGTTTGTGATATGGCTACCGAACCAGTAGCCGTGCATGCTCAGAATGAAGACGTCAGCTGTAGACAGGAGAAAAGCATTACTGATTTTTAAGAGAATACTCATTGGCGTCGACAAAGATTTTACGAAAGACCGGATTTAACTTCTTTCTTGTAATTTATAGAAAAAATAATTTGAATCTTCTTCTTTGTCTTCTGCTTCATCTACTTCCTTTTGCTCTCTACATGGCGTCAAAGAAATTTGTTAATAATTGTTTACTCATTTCTTCCATAGTTTTCGGTCCCGTGCCATTTGTTTCACTTCGTTTAGAGTTTTATCATTCCTCTTTCTTAAGCAAATTATTTGTTGTAACCATATCTTTTTCGGTCTATCCTTTTTCATAGTTTACTTGCCTACATAACCTTCTTGGACAGCCTGTTCTAATTCATTTTTATGATGTGACCATATTGTGACATATCTGCCGGTGGTTTTATTTATAGGCTCTCTTATAATCACATTTCTTTTTCTAACCATTGTAGTCTTCTCCGTGTTGATATTCATGCCGTTTACTTTTCTTTCTTTCATTTAAATGTCTACCGATTTAGTCAATTTTTCTGGTGTTTCTACTAATATTATTATATAACTGATTAATCTACTTTTATTGTTATAAGATGTTTACAGACGATTACCGTTTGTAACATATTGATTTCTTTTCAGTACTTCCATTCATCACAACATTGAGAAATATGGGACGTAGGCTGTCTTCTTGCTGCCTTCCGAGCTGATTCCACTTACTTGTACATATGCTGTGACTTTTTATACATGCTCTTAATTATTTGATTAAATAACCTGTTACTTTTATTTCTTTTAGACGTCTCTAAAAGATTTTTCCGTCAGTGGACTCGAATACTGCTCTTAGTTCTACGAAACTAATTTTTCTATCGATTATATTTTTCATGATAAACATTTAGTGTGTAGTTTGTCTTTCTGCTCTGAATGTTGCTTGTTTGTCTCCTTTCTATACCTTACTTATGCCCTCAGTTTTTCTTCTAAAGTTCTAGTATATATTTTAAATGCATTTGATACTAAACAGATGGCTCTGTAGTTGATATAAACTACGTTAGCTCCTTTTTGTATGCAGCGAGAATAATAAATAATGTGCATTGTACTATCTTGTATCTTCATCAAGCATCTCTCGCCTTCTTTCCCTTATCGTTTAATTAATTATTGCTCCATCCTATCTTATCCTCGTACTTGCTTATTTTAATTTATTTATCATCTTATCGAGACCTTTTTCCTTCTATATCTATATCTATATTACTTGTTTATTGTTTATTTCCATATAGTAATCATTCCAAATTTGTTCTACTTCTATTTTTTAGTTTTATTTTTATTATCTCTTATCCGTTTACTATTTTTTTCTTCATTTTCAAATTTTTTCATCAAGTTTTCGCCAATTGCTCCTTTTAAAATTCTTTACAGCTTTACTTATTTCCTATGTTTCACTCGCTTTTCTATACGTTATTTCCTCAAAAATATTCCATAGTTCCTCAAAGTTACAGCTCTTATCAGTTCTACATAAACTCTTGAATTCTGAATCTGTTTCTTTTTAATACTTTTTATTTTGCAGCTGACTGATAGGTCTGTGGTGAGTCACTGGTTTATAACGAGGGGAGTATTGGACTCATGTTTGATGGCCTGCTGTCCGGGAGTCCTTAGTGATTTTCCTTTCCCATTTGATCGAATGCAGATAGACAAAGATCTTAAGTCACACTACGAGAATGTAATAATAACTCATGGTCTGCCAAACGGCCTGTAATTGTTATTAAACTATGATGTGAAGGCCTAAATTATTATTATTGCAATTATTACTATTATTATGATTATTCAAACTTGCATTTATTAAAGAACAGTCTCACACTCTTGTTGGTACATCTAGTATTTGAGTAAATATATCGCATGATAAATCATCGCGCTAAACGAATCTTCCCCAAGCATAATGATAACCATATTAGCATTTGAAAAAGATAAAATAAAGATAAAAAATAGCGACAAATTCTACTACTTAAATCAAGTTTTTAAAGTAAATTCGGACTAAACTTGCTTGAGTATAGGCTTTCGCAGACGTTGGCCAAGATAAACAAGATAGATATCTAGAACGAGAATAGTTTTTTTTAAATTTAACGTAGTATAGAGAAAATACGTAAAAATGTACTTTAAAAAGTAAATGAAATTTCTATTACACAAGCAAGTGACCAATTTATAATGACTATTCTTTGAACATTTTGCTTGTATTTAATGTTATTTATAGATTGAGTTAATTAATGTGTATAAATATTGTTGTGAATCCAGATTTTCATACTTGGAATGCATAACTACTAACTGCTAGATGGTGCTGTAACGTATTGTATTAATTATATATAAAATTCCGCAAATGAAAAGCCATTTTAATGTCATTCTATCTCTCCTACGCCAATGCATGAATTAACCTATCTATACTGAGCGTCTTCATTATTTTTTCCTTCCTGCCAACGGACATTCAATATGCTAATATTCTCGCGTAAATATATTTATACCAATCCCTTCTATACACACATATACTCTATACAAACAAAAATAACACAGCAACACAGACATTTGTAATTGTTTTTTAAATATATCGTTTCTTCGATTTACAATAAATATTAAAACAGAGCGGATTGTTTTGGACGGCCATTCCGATAAATATCTGGTTGTTCGAGGGGACGAGGCTGCTTAAATTTAAAAGAAAACAAGATAACTTGACGGCGGATTCTTTCGGTGTATGTGTCGGTAATATCGCTTCACTTAATTAATTAAAGAACATTTTGTGTTAATTAAGTTCAAGGAGTCATTTTATGTGAACGCATAAAGTATATTAAGACATTATTTTCAGTAGTCTTAATCGTCTAACACTTTGGAGTAACTTCGGAAAATATTAATAAAACTTATTAAAATACTAATTTTCAAAAGGGAACATTACGATATCACAAAACCTCATTTTCAATATTTTAAATTTGGACACTTCTACACAGTTCTATTGCGTTTCTTCCCTGATAAATAGAAACTATTCATCGAAGTCACTATTTACTTGGATTACATTTACCTGATGGGCAAACAGTTTTTCCTTTTATACCACGGAAGTGGGAAAAAAGGTCTAGAAATATTTTACATATACGAGGATAGTTTGACAAGTAGTGAGAATGACACATAGGTGGCGCTCTAATTGGTAAAACAAATGCACTGTAATTTAGGTTGGCTATTTATATGTTTACTTTCCGATATTTAGATAAATCGGTTGATTAGTTTATTTTTGACAGCTGATTGAAAAAGAAGCAACACGTCATTTTGTTAAAATGGAAAAAGCAGAGTATCGTGCAGTGATTAAATACTTCGTAATTAAGGGTATGAAAGCTACCGAAATAAAAGATGAGTTACGGGAAACATTAGGTGAATCTGCTCCATCATCCACCACAATAAGTAGATTGGTAAATTAATTTAAACGTGGTAGAACAAGCTGTGTTGATGAAGCGCGCTCTGGAGCACCCAAAATCGTGACTTCTAAGGAAATGATTATAAAAATCCATAATATTATTACGCAAGATCGACGACTCAAAGTGAGAGAGATAGCAGACATGGTAAACATTTCAACAGAAAATGTACACCACATTTGAATGAAAGAAGTGCCCGGATTGCTTACGACTGATCAAAAGTTCACTCGTTTCCGCATTTCCTATGAGTGTTTGGAATCCGGTTGATTTTTGTACGCGATTTGTTACTTGCGATGAATCTTGGATACACTACAGTACACCCGAAACTAAACAACAGTCGAAACAATGGTTAGAACGTGGTTCTGCACCTCCGAAGAAAGCGAAAACCACTTTATCGGCAAACAAGTTGATGGCATCAATTTTTTGGGATTCAAAGGGCATTTCGCTCATTGATTACCTTCAGAAAGGTGCCACGATAATTGGACAATATTATGCAGAACTTCTACAAAAATTAAATGTTGAGATTCGTGCGAAACGGCCAGGAATGGCAAAGAAAAAGATTCTGTTTCACCAAGACAACGCTCCCTAGCATACCAGCACAGTTGCGATGTCCAAAATCCACGAGTTGCCTTTCCAATTAGTACTGCATGCGCCTTATTCGCCGGATCTCGCCCTTTCCGATTTCCACCTTTTTCCAAAATTGAAAACGGCACTAGGTTGAAAGAAACTTTCGTCTAACGACAAGCTTATCATCTTCGTAAATGAGTATTTTGCAAGCCTTCCGGAATCGCATTTTAAAGATCGCATAAGGGCATTGGAGCACCGTTGGAATAAAAATTAAAAAATTTGGTTTTCTTGTCCATTCTCACTACTTGTTAAACTACCCTCGTAAATGCAAGCTTTGATAGCTTCATGGTAACGACAAACGTTAATATTAGAAGATTATATAATAAATAAGTCGAATCTTTTTAAAGAAATGTTTAAATGCAGTAACTGAAAATATTTTAAGCACTTAAATCAAGGAACTAAACAATTGTACTTATGAAATATTTATAATAAAATTGTCTTTTAAAAATGTGTTAAATACACGAAACTATTTATATATAAGAGCAAGTATTATTCGATTTAAAAAGCAATTTATTTTTATTATTATTGATCCACAGGACAATAGTTTCATTTCTGTCTGAAAGATGAAAAATTCCAATTTTATGTTATCGTTAGCTTGATAACCATGAAGTGTGTACAACTTGTCGACAAGGAGTCAAATTAACAGACGATCACTGGTATACGAAACGCATCTTAATTAAAACATCTCGTCAATAGTAGCTCTTTATTTCACTATTTGGCAATAGCCGTATATATGCCCTAGTCTCTATCATATGTTCAGTAATAGCTTAGTTATCCGAAAGATGGGATTATAGTTCTCTCATTATTTTATGTTATCGTCTGCAAATTTTATGATACTTTTATTTGTGAATTCTTACAACGGCTTTTATTAATTGAATTGATCATTAATTAATAGACGATTTCCTATAAGCGACTTAGCTGCAATCACATAGTTTATTGAATAATATCATATCTCCCTCTCTCAACCAATACATAAATGAATAATATCATATCTCCCTCTCTCGACCAAGACATAAATGTATTGACCGACAAAGCAAGAACGCTTCTATCTTACAGATCGGAGACTATGTTTCCAGTGTATAATAGACAGAAACTTACATCTAGGCTTTATGCCAATTAAAGAATGTTAAAAAGGAATCATTCTATTATTAATAACACCCTATCAACTACATATGTTTCATCGAATTCACGAATCTTCAGGTTGATTTGTGTTATTAATGAACGATTCCTTCAGAGTGTATATCATATCTTTCGATACAGAAAATAATGAATAATATCATATCTCCCTCTCTCGACCAATACATAAATGTATTGACCGACAAAGCAAGAACGCTTCTATCTTACAGATCGGAGACTATGTTTCCAGTGTATAATAGACAGAAACTTACATCTAGGCTTTATGCCAATTAAAGAATGTTAAAAAGGAATCATTCTATTATTAATAACACCCTATCAACTACATATGTTTCATCGAATTCACGAATCTTCAGGTTGATTTGTGTTATTAATGAACGATTCCTTCAGAGTGTATATCATATCTTTCGATACAGAAAATAATGAATAATATATAATGAATAATATTATTCATTATTTTCTGTATCGAAAGATATGATATACACTCTGAAGGAATCGTTCATTAATAACACAAATCAACCTGAAGATTCGTGAATTCGATGAAACATATGTAGTTGATAGGGTGTTATTAATAATAGAATGATTCCTTTTTAACATTCTTTAATTGGCATAAAGCCTAGATGTAAGTTTCTGTCTATTATACACTGGAAACATAGTCTCCGATCTGTAAGATAGAAGCGTTCTTGCTTTGTCGGTCAATACATTTATGTATTGGTCGAGAGAGGGAGATATGATATTATTCATTATTTTCTGTATCGAAAGATATGATATACACTCAATCGTTCATTAATAACACAAATCAACCTGAAGATTCGTGAATTCGATGAAACATATGTAGTTGATAGGGTGTTATTAATAATAGAATGATTCCTTTTTAACAATACATAAATGTATTGACCGACAAAGCGAGAAACGTTTCTATCTCACAAGATCGGTAAACTAGGTTTCCAGTGTGTAATAGACAGAAACTTGCGTACTCGGCATTATGCCAATTAAAGAATGTTAAAAAATATCTATTAGAAACGTTTCTCGCTTTGTCGGTCAATACATTTATGTATTGGTTGAGAGAGGGAGATATGATATTATTCGTTATTTTTTCTGTATCGAAATGATATGATAAACGCTATGAAGGAATCGTTCATTAATAACACAGAATCTGCCTGATGATTGGTCTGTCCATGAAACATATGTAGTAGATAGGGTGGTATTAATAATAGAATGATTCCTTTTAACATTCTTTAATTGGCATAAAGCCGAGTACGCAAGTTTCTGTCTATTACACACTGGAAACCTAGTTTACCGATCTTGTGAGATAGAAACGTTTCTCGCTTTGTCGGTCAATACATTTATGTATTGGTTGAGAGAGGGAGATATGATATTATTCATTATTTTTTCTGTATCGAAATGATATGATAAACGCTATGAAGGAATCGTTCATTAATAACACAGAATCTGCCTGATGATTGGTCTATCCATGAAACATATGTAGTAGATAGGGTGGTATTAATAATAGAATGATTCCTTTTAACATTACATAGTTTATTAGTAAAGCTATAAATGGACGCCCACGAATTGATCATATATCAATGAAAGGTCTACTATAATAAGTTGGAATTATGTAGTCCATTATTATAGTAAAGCTGTAAATAAACTTCAAATAGATTAATTTACACAGATTTTGTTAAAGCCATGGTTCTATTAACCATTAGGTAGTATTGACAAATTTGGATACCTTTGGTTTACTCGTCTTTAGTAAAATTTAGTTCATCCTATTCGGATAATTGGTCTTGTTACGTATACTACAACGATTTCTATTCCTCACACTTCACTCCAACATTAGATGTCCCTCAAGTTTCTAATTTAGAGGCCTTTCCCTTCAATATTTTTATTAACGATTTTCTAAATACACCTGACTGCGCTATATCTTGACATGTACAGATAATCTCACAAACTTTATGAGAATTTCCAACTTACCTGATTTTATTAAACATAGCTAAATATACGATCGTCGCATATTCTGAAATCTCGAATCAGGTTCAAGGTCCAGCTCAACATCAACCAGATTGAAATTGCTTCAAGAATATTAATTAACGATTTAAGTAAACATTACTCTAGTCACGTTTATGCCACTTGTAGCGCTGGTACTAAGACTTTAGTCTTACGCACATGTACATAATTTAAGCAATTTAATAACTTCTTCATCCCAAAATGTTTGTATTTTGTCTATGCTCGTGGTAAATTAGGGTACGACGCTATTATATGGCATCCATACTATTTGTCCCCACAAATAGAGTTGGAAAGGTTGCAAAACTTATATTATAAGTGTAGTGACATCTATCCTCCACTTAACATTGATTACAATGCTTGCTAAAGAAGTATTGCACTAATTAGTTCCCCGCGAGAAGAAGCCAGTTCTTACTAAATTTATTAAATAATACCACCGACTCTCCGGTCCTATTTCGAATTGGCTTTGTTCTTTTCTCACATGTTACAAGATCTATAAATATGTTTTTAGTTCCTAGAGAGCTAGACCTGATATTTTGAAGAGGGCACACGTTTCTCATATGGTAGCAAATAGACGATATGGTATGGATTATTTTTGTTAGTTTAAATATTCATTAGATTTTTTATTTTATATTTTTGTTCAATTATTGTGCAAAGTATTTTTAATTTGTTACATTAGTTGCTGTAAATTGTGTGTTGGAAGTAAAAAATATTATTATTATTTTGACAATATTTTCACTTTATTCTAGAGTCGAACATTTTTGAATTCTTTTGTATATTTTATCTGGAAATAACATTACAATTTCTTGGAATTATAGCTGCCTACCTATTAGAATATCACTTCAATTTTATTCTAACAAGGGCATTATTTTTAATACGGCAGTAATTTTGTAGTTATATATCAATTATATGAAGGTTCGTGTTAATATAATAATATAAAACACGTTATTTTTAACAAAATAAATTTTAATTTAAAAAACCAAATTTACATTTCGAATGCACACATCTTCAGTAGCAATTAAAGTTGCTACTAAAGAATTTGTGTAGTGCACACTCAATGTAAATCTGTTTTTTTTTCCAATTAAATCTTATTTTGTGAAAAAGTAAAGCATTTTATTTCAATAATTTATTGGTTATGAATAAGTTCTCAACTACTATATAAGCTTCGTATTATTTCTCACTAAACGCTAATACAATTTTGTTCAATGTTCAATATCTTCGAATTTTTTTTTATTAAATTAACTAGAAACTAGAAATTCTAGTAGTGTTACGATGTTTACTAATAAGTCAGGCTGCGGTATATTTACGTTCTGCGAAAATTTATTTTAAACTAGCGCCAGTAACCGAGGAGTCGCACGCCACATTCTCTGTCGGTCATTCTGCATGCCCAAGGCTGATTCTTCAGATTATGCCGCTGACGTGCGGGTACTCGACGCTTTGCCGCACATTACGAAAAACGGAGTTTTGTTTTAACTTCTTCGGACGTACATATGCGAGCTTGTAACGGATAAAAATGGGATAAGAGGATAATTCATATTTCTCCGATCAAAATACAGACACATGCAGTGATTATATGAGATTAATTTTATACACTTTTGTATTCTTATTTCTCTTCTTCTGACAGCTCTTAATGTCCATTTTATAATTATATAACACTAATACTAATAACAATCCTTAATGCTCAGTAAGATACCCCAATTACGGGACACAAATACAATATTACTAATTATGGTAATTAAATCACAATTAAATTATTCCTAAGAGTCCTAATTATCGATACACGAGCGGTTCATTTAAGTTGAGATCAGCTTTAGCATGTGACATGTATTTTTGACAAAAGGAGTGAACAGTCACTCCTGTTGTTTAGTAATTTCCATAGAATTATTATGCCGTTACAACAAATTCGGCTTACTTGTACCAATAAGTCATAAACTCTACCAGTTCTGAATTACAAGAATTTCAGAAATCGCAGATGTACTCAATCCAAAACTAAGCGATGTGAAGCATGTAAGGGATACCTAACAATAGCTGCACAATTCATTTTACTGGTAACGGCTATGAAGTATAGTAAGTGAAAAGGCAAAAAGGAACCCTTCCTTCAGTAGTGTTAAATATAGCACACAGTAATTTGGTACGTAGACTTCCGCGGTCGTGGTCCATGCTATCTGCTTCTGGGTTTCCGGGCTGGAACCGCGTCACTAGTATATCTGCCGACGTTTCGTACCCATTTGAACTACTGCACTGAAACTGACTCAGTTTCAGTGCAGTAGTTCAGCCCTGAAGATGTCCCATACAAATGGGTACGAAACGTCGGCAGATATACTAGTGACGCGGTTCCAGCCCGGAAACCCAGAAGCAGATAGCATAGCACACAGTAAATTTACAAAACTGCACAAACTCTATTTTAAAATTTTGATTCACTTATCCATGGTCTCCAATGTTATTTGCATATAATATAACACTTTAAATACATAAATAATATTCCTGAAATAGGTAGCAGGACGCTTGATGAAATACCAAGTTTTACAAGCAGATGAGCAGACAGTTTCGAGGTGTGGTTGAAGAAGCAATTCTAACTCATATAATACACCCAAGTCCTGTGTATGTTATTGGACATTTAGAATGGGTGTAAATTACAATAAAAAATATTAAATTTAATTCCTAATTAATGTTACACTAATTTTGCTAAAATATTTAAATTATGCTGTAGAACACTAGCATCAGTAGCATTAGTTCTTTTATGTTCATCGATTGTCTTACATTAAATTAAACAAATATTTTAAAATAGTTTATTAATAGTACTTAAATCTTCTAATTAATTCATTTATTGCTTCAATATATTTTCTCTAATTTCGTAAAATTGCTTTAATCTTTCAATAAATTAGCAAATATTCCAAAGGAAATTATATTAACCTTACCTGTTCCCGAATGGGAACCCAAAGTTTAATCTTTAAATTTGAGCATCCTAGAGTGTTACTATAAAACTGCATTGGTGAGAGCGCCATAACATAGTTGTTGCTACAAGAATCACAATTTAGTTCATTGTTTCATGTGGTAGTTAGAGGTTAGGTTTAGAAGTAGAGTTAATTGCGGTGGCAACAGTTCTAAACTAGAGGTAAGTTTTTGTTAAAGAATACATAACAACGTGTACGAAACAGTATGCTTGGTATGCCAATAAAAAAATCAATTTGTGAATGGGTGTTTGGATTTTTTCTGGTAATTATGGGCGGTCTTTTATGGGAACATTGTGCATGACAGTTGTAAAACTGATAAAATTGCGTTCATAGCAGACTTTCGTCATAAAAACAATTGTTTGGAAAATATGGATTGCAAAACATTTTATGGTCGTAACTCAGAGATATCCCTTCTGTAAATGAGATTTATGAGTCCTCTAATAATGAAACTGGTGAGCCTGTTACTCATTCTACCAACGAAACATCTAGAGTAGACAACGTTGACAACAACAATTGGTTTCATCTGAAGATGAGGTTTTTCTCTCCTGCTTTGTAAGATCATCCGCAAAACCAACAAAAACAAAAACATTAAAGTAGAAAAGAACTACGACTACTAAAAATAATGAAGGCATTGAATTTCTTAGTAGCAAATTATTGCCAAATGACATATTAAAGTTGCATAACCCATATAAGTCATTAAATTACTTTCCTTCTAAAGATTTCGTTAGAGAAATTCTTGAACAGTCCATCTACAGTTGGCAAGCATCCGAACTGGTCGATATGTATAAGCACACAAGAGATGGAGCAATTTATGGGAATCTTATTGTGCATGCTGCTACCACAAACCCGAATCCCATGAGCAGCAAATATAATGCCAGTGAATGGCTATGAAAAATGAAACGTTTTCTGCACTTTAGTAATAACCTAGAATACACACGGAGTATAGAAAAAATTTTGCCAGTGATACATCGAATTAGAGAAGCATGTTTGAACATTCCGTTTGAAGAACGTTCATCTTGTGATGAGCAAATTATCTCGTTCAAAGGGCGATCAAGACTAAAAACTCACAATTGTAAAAAATCCCACAAATAGGGTTTCCTCTTAGTTGCTTACTTAGCAAAGAAAAAATATCTTCTGTAGCTAGTGAATATAATTAATTTACCAGATCACAAACAGGTAACTGAAAAAAATATGAAACGAGACGGAAAAGGAAGTCATCGAGAAGAAACCGCAACAATTGATAATATCGATATACATACATATATGCATTTCAATAGTTTGACAATAAAATCGCCTTTCTTATTTCTAATTATTGCTGGTTTGAAGGTGAAGAGGTTCAAATCATCTAATGGCCGGTAAAAAAATGGATTACCTAAACATAGTAGAACAATATAATTGCCATATAGGAGATTTTTTATTAGAATAATATCTTATAAAGGTAAAAAGTAACAAGTGGTCTCACTGTATTTTTATCACATCTTAATGTCGTTACCCTCAATGCATGGTTACTTGACTGACGAATAAAAGTTCAACTAGGATAAAGAAATTATTTTATTACTTTCTTTCAAAACAAAATTATTAATTACTTTCATTACAAATAACAGAAAAGAACATAATAGGAAATTTACCGATTCTGCTAAAAGAGGAAGACTCAGAAGTGACTGAAGTAAACAAAATCTATAGTAATAATTGCTGTACATTAACATTTGCCTGAGCTATGTAGAGTGTTTTGCCGAAAGAGCAGTTGTGAACCAGAATTCTGTCTTCCTTGTTTTAATGAATTTTATTACTAAATATTTATAAAACATTTTATAAACTGAACTTTTGCAGTAACATACGTTGCTCTTACAATTGCTTTACTATTAAATTAAATTTCACATTAGAATTGGAAAGACGAATATAGTAACTTATTAAAATTAATTGCATGATACATGCGAGCGGACTTTTAATTCTATAATGTGCATAAACGTCCTGATATAAAATTTGTAAGTCCTAAATATTTAGAAAATCAACACAATAAAGCATTAAAAGGAAATCCTTAAATCAAATGTAGTTGGCTTGCAGAAAGTATCTCTTTAAGCTAATTTTATAATCTTTCACTCCACAAATAATTAATATTTATTTTATGTTATCATGTTATTATCTTTTATGACTGTTGAATAAATAAATAATCATTATTATTAGATCTATTTTCATTATAAGTCCAACTTAATATTTCTTTTAAATTTCAAGTCTAACATAACGTCACAGTCATCAAAATTAAACCGCACAATCAATCATGAAGATCTGTTATGAAGACGAAAATGGATGAGAAACTAACGGTAAAATATAGTCCCTTTCGCATCGAAATGTCCCTAAAATAAAACCATTAATCTTTCGAAGGATTCACGGATCCTTAAATCACGCTCGATTTCACCATAAATTGCCTTCTGTTTTAATACAATTTTATTGATTAATAATAATGTAGGCCTTTAATTTGTCTGGGCTGGAGTTAATACCTTTTTCTTCCTCCAGGACTGAGAGCGAAATAACCTTCCATCAAAAGTTGATTTATGGTATAATGAAGTACTGATGTAGTATTACAAATGGACCAATTAACATTAATAGGACAGCTCTGTCCATGTAGTGGCGTGCGCTTTCAATCCGTAAACGTATGTGTATAAGAAGCGATGAGTAAACAGCACGAAACAATTCGCTAACTTTGCAATGAAACGATTATTGCAATGCCAGTAAATCGGGAATTGATAAAAAACAACTATTTCAGAATCGTTTTCGTACATTCGAAGATTAAAGGTAAGAAAAAAAAATTCTTAAATTTTTAAATTACGTGATATTAAAATATTATAATACATTAAGTTTTAAAGACTTATATCACACTACAATCTTTTACGAAAAGAATTCTCGTTTATAATATAAAATAAGAGGCGATGACTATGTCAAATACTCAAACAGATTAAATTATTTCAAATATCAAAATCTTAGATTCCTTAGATTCTTAGTAATTTTACTAATGTTAATGATCACATCGCTAGTACTGTTTCAATTGCTGATTTTGATACAAGTTATAAAGTAAATATTTACTCTGATTGCACAAAAAAATATTTCGGCTCTGTTTTGCTCACCAAATACGGTAGCAAAATTGCTAAAAAACAATTTTTATGTCAATAAATAAAGCTCACGGTTGTTGATAATGCATTGTATATTTTCACTTTACGTAAATAGTACTAACATCTGATATGTTTCACAATACGTGTATTTCATTTTTTGCTAATATTGTTTCAGTATAATTCTACCATTCTTAGAGTTATTTGGTGTAGTTGAGCAAACTCTTTGAGACTGGTAGAATTATACTGAAACAGGATTTTCAGAGAAATATAAAATATTATGAAAGAGATCAAATGTTAGTATTATTAACGTCAACTTAATAAATTTTTTCAAATAAATATTTTCAAAAAATATGTAATCCTACTTTATCATTCCCGTTGTAGTTCTAATTATCCTTAAAAACGTCCAGATCAATGGAATCCGATTTATATTTTTCTAATTCACAAATCAGAGGATAAATTGAATTCTTAAAATTATCCTCCACTCTCTCGATTATGCGATATATCTTCAGTTCTCGAACAAATAGTTTTCAAGCAATATTTAATACTTTTCGCAGCATTATTAGTCATCGTCAATACGACTACTTGGAGGAACAGAGCACCCATACAAATAGTACTTTTTAGAGAATTTATAAATTCTGTCCTGAAGGATAGTTTTGAAGTGGACTCCATTTTTTTAGATTTTGCTATCAAGAATTTCTTTTTGGCTCGAAAACAACAACTGTATGGTACCGGAGGATCTTTACAAGCATAGATCAAAAATTCGCGATAGAATTATAAAAATTAAAGTTAAGAACACTGAATCCAAAACTGTTAGCAACTGATTTTGGTATTCCTCAAGGTAGTTATTTGGTTCATATACTTTCCTTACTATTTATTAAGGGCTTGTATAATAGCTTGATTTTGTACCAGGCCTATGCTGACGACCTCAAAATTTATGGAGGATTTCTTCAGTAAAAAATCGTGAACTGTTACACACAGAAAATGGAATTTCTTATTTCAACAAACTATTAGATATCATTTATTCATAAGCTGAATTAACCACTAATTAGTTAAATAAACATAAAGTGATGCATTGAGAAAACACAAAATGTCAAATTATTTTACTTTTATTAAAAAATTGCAAACGGTCACTAGACCAAATCATGAGAGTTTGAAGATAAAGAATAAATGTTCATTCGATATTATTTTCTTGTCGATTTATGGAATTCCGAAAGAGAACAACTGCCGCATATTTATATTTGCACATATACATGGCAAAGAGACATGAACATGTAGAAATAACAAGGTTTCGTTTATATACAATACTTTTCCTTTTAATGTATACAGTTATTGAAGGTATTAACTACGTACTTATATTGTTATGTAAGTGCTTTTACTTCTATCTGAGAAATGAACATATATATATAATTCTCTCTGACTACTTTGAAATGTATATATATATATACACATGGTGTGTGTGTGTGTGTGTGTGTGTGTGTGTGTGTGTGTGTGTGTGTGTGTGTGTGTGTGTGTGTGTGTATGTGTGTGTGTGTATGTATGACTATTATTATTGTTTCACAACACTTACTTTTATATGTTTCTCCAGTAGTAGGCGTTTTCATATCTTTGTGTAAATACTTTACATAAAAATTTTATCATTTATTGTACCTAAGCATACCCGTTTTTATAACTGATTACACATTATTTTAACATTAAGATTGCACTGCATAAAATTATTATTTCATTCGAAAATTTGAGTTTTTACTTACCTTTGTTATCCAATGTACATTAATTACTCCGTATATTTCAATGTTCACTTAAAAGATGTTCAGTTTAGTTTAAAAATTGATCTGTTCGAACATTTTTCACAATCTTCTAAATAACGTCAAAAATAATATTTTCCCATAAGTGCTGTCTCATATAATGTGCTATTTAATATCATTAAATTAAACTTAAATGCATCTAAATATTATTGAGAATTTAGTGTTTTATATTTGATACCTTTCGTATAAAGTCTTTTTTAATATAAATTTAATACATAATAATTTTAGCAAAATTATAATTTGTGTGTAAACAGACTCTATACAGAAATTATAATCTTAACAAATTTATGTCACGCATTGTTCTACAACATGTCGATTCTCCTAGTTTATTGTGTAATAATTTAATTTTGATTTAGTGTAGTAAAATACTATAGTCTTTTTATCCATCATTTTTATTACATTAGCTTAAGACAGAAGTTTGATTTCATGGAAAAATAATAAAGTGGGATGAAACTACAAAACTCTGAGAAAAAAGAAAGTGTGGCGATAAAGACTTTGATTAATATGAATCCGCCACCGTTTTAGCGAAGAAATCCATAAATACGAATGACGGTATATCGGAGATAGGCCACGCCACAGCTACCGTGGGTATATCGACGGAGTTTCTGTTCATGGTAGCGTTGCTTCTGTTACTGGTGTGAACCATGACTCGCGGTACCGTGTGTAACAGAGATACAGTCCGAAGATAATATGACAGATTAGAATTCCAGATTTCACTTAAAAAGCCATTACGTCGCGAACGACCCGCATTCTTTTCGGATATATTATTATCAACCTGCTGTCTTAGCAGCCGCTGCGGTACAGTCTTGGCAATAAATCGAACCCACGGACTCGAATTCTCTCGTACATATTATACGATTCCTTGATATCTCTTGAGTGCAGTCTGTCTGCCCACAATATACACTTCAACTAACACTGCACCAACCAACGTTCGCAGACGCAAAACAGAGAAGAGATAGCCCATCAACTAACTACTCGAAGATGCACTAACGAGGGCTTCTTGTAACGGCCATCGCCACCTTTTCGCCTCATCTTTGTGACGGCGAACACTGTCTTGGCGAGTTGGTTCTTGAAGCCGGTCACTAATTACCGGTAACGAGCGAGGGTGTTAACATTCACGCTTCACCACATCTGTCGAGCCTTCTTCTTCTACTAGTGCTGCTGATGCTGCTGTTGTAGTTGTTACTGCTGCCTCTATGCAGATTACAAGCAGATTTAGATAAGTATCTTGCATCCTTCTATGTGAGTAAAGGGCTTGCTCGAGTGGGTGTATAAAGGAAATGATTCATTGTCTGTTAGAAAATCTAAAATTTTTAAGTAGTTTAAAGTTACCGATAGTATTAACAATTACCACTCTCAAGTTAACGCCTACCAATCACTAATTTTAGTTTAATTTATGTAGATCATTTTATTTCTCATTTATATAATGTGTATGGTTCCTTTAGAAACTTTTCATACAGGGTGTAGTAAAAGTGATTATATTATTCTTTCTTTATGCCGGTTACTAGTTTAGTGTTACTGTCTTATTTCAGTTTCATGGCCATTCCATTTTCTGTTATTTCTCTTTCCCGTTTAAGCCAATACTGATAGTCAAAAATCTTAAGTAGCACCACGAGCGCAGGCGTAATAGTAGCTCATGGTCTGATAAAGCCTCCTATAATTAGTGTTAGGCTCTTGAGGGATGAAAAGATATGGATTATTATTATTTACATTATTATTATGGCGTAGATTGTACTCACTTCCTCAGCCTAATGCCGGCAAGCTTTTCGCTACACTTACATATCTAAGGATTTTATTATTATTATTTACAGATAAAGCTTGCAAAAATCACATAATAGCATAATGAATTAAAATGTAACATCTGCCAAAAATCATCTATCCATAATCAGCACTCAACGAGCATATAATAAAATATTTTTGCTGTAAGAAGCTTTAAACAGTTTAGCTCAGGTCAGAGACGTGCAGAGGTACTTCGATGTGGTTATTCGAATAAAATTATTCAGCAAGTATAAGAAGGAGCAGCTGATGCCTCTGAAACATCGCTCAGTGGTAACTCTCTGAAAATATCCTCTTTAGAATTTTAGGATTTGCATCTTCATCCTTATTAAATTCAGTTAATGCCAATCCTTGAGACAATATATTATGTTGAGTTTATTATTAACTGTTAACTAAATTTTAAGTACAAAATGTCCATCAGATTACATGAAGAAAGGCTGTTTGCCAGACGTGGCATTAGAGTTACTGCGCTATCACGTGGTAATCAGAAGATTAGATTAGACCGAAGAACACGTCAACTGGCAAGAGCAAAAATGAACTCATGTACTATTCATTGATGAACTAAAGTTTTGTTTGAAACCAGATTCTCGAAAACCGAAAGTGTGGAGAAGTCTTACAAACGAAAATCGTTTGACAACTGGTTACGAAATTGGTTGGTACCAAGGGAGAACTGTGATGGTTTGGACTAGAATTGGATTTGATTGCAGAACTGAGGTCAGTTTTGTCGAATGCGGTTTAACAGTCAATCCATATCGGAACACAACTCTCTACAACCACTTATTCTTCTATAGACGGATCAAACCGAAGTTCTATTCTTACTTACGCATAACAACCCTCGATCATATGGAAAAAAACAATATCGTGACTAAGATAACCTTCTGACTTAAATCCTATAGAACACGTGTGAGATATTCTAAGAATAGTGTTTCAAATAGAGTAGGAGATCTCAAATTGTTTACAAGATCTGTGGCAACAAATTGAACAAATCACAGTAAACAATTTAATGTAATTAAAGTTGGGTCGTCATGCAATCATTTCTATTCCGATTACGTTGTCATTTTAAGTTTAGTTTCATTCATTTTTTAAGATCGCAGGTAAAGACACTATACTGATTTCATTTTGATTTATACTAGACAAATAAAAATTCTCTTCCTCGTTAAACGTTCTGTTTTATTTTAACGTTGTGTCATAATACCTCCACTAGTTGCAAAAACGTTTATAATTAAACTTGTCTCTTAGACCACTTTGATGTGAGTAGTTTAATTGCCAAATTATCTGTGTTCTTCAATATTACAAACCGCACACGTGTTGAATACTTCCCCGTGCGTCTGGACAAAGTTTGCAGTCGTCATTGACCTTCTTCATTTCCAAATCGGCCAAATTTATTCCTAGTTTTAAAGCAGTTTTATCTATAATCGTTTGGACATATCATTTATAGAATATAAAGCAATCAAAAAATAATAGGTAAATTAAAAGAAATAAACCCAATTTGTACAAAAATTAACGTAATATTCCTCTTTACATGTCCTAGCGTGATATACGTAAACTTCATTGCGATAATTCTTCAAGTATTTAACACGAATATCGTGTCAAATTATCCCATTACATACATGCATGTACATAATGAGAGCATGAGCATTCTTCCGCAAAGTATTTGATTGATTTTCTATACGTCATTAGCGTCGGTGATTTAAAGGAGGTGGGGCATTAGTTCGATATGAATTGAATGATCCATGACCGCACATTTGCACATTTACACACGCATAGAAAGAAACACGACATTGCTGAGCGACAGACGAAATGTTTACGTGTTATAAATACATCGTTGTTCGTTCGAAATAGATCGCTTGATATACTATACTTCTCTTCGGGTTTAATAAATAATGTTTAGAGTATGGAAATAGATTTCTTGTTCGACCAGTCATAATAATGTGTATATTATTAGTTCATCAGTCTTTGGGGCATCATTCCAAAGTTAGTTATTTAAAAAATGCACTTAATAGATATGAGTTCAATAAATAATAGTATAGACAATACACCGTCCGTCTGGAATGTTTTAAAACCTGTAGGCGACACTTAGTGGTAGATGTCAAAACTATATATGTTATATATATATATATATATATATATATATATATATCTATTATAAAGTGAATGCGCTGGTATTTCTTTGGCTTGTGAAAAAAATTCCAATAAAGCAGAGAGCAATGACAATTTAATACCCTGCTCCAGGACCAAAAAGTCAGTAAGAAGGGAAGAATGACAGATAAAAATTTAACACTATACTTCATTCTATAGATAGGTTAAGCAGGAGGTGTTTATGTGTGTAGCGCGTAGCCTCATTTACACTAGGGTATTACAAAACCCACAAAACTTGATTATCAAGAAGTTTTGCAAAATTTGTTTAAATGACATCTATGTACCTGCTTCTTCTCTCTTTCCACACATTTCCTTAACTACCGCAAAACAGTGTTAAAATAAATTTCACCCTGCTCTACTTTTCTAAGTGAAACGTTCAGAGTTCCCAGGTATCTTATCGAAAAGAATATTGGTCTTGTTTGCGACACAACTGGAAAGATTGAATTTATCTAAACATTGAAGATATTTTAGCTGTGTCCTCGTTGGATTCTCCACAATTTGACATTAGAGCAAAATAAAGACCATGGCAGATAGTGCAGATCTACTTATATTTGATCGGCTAGTTAATGGATTGTATTCCAGTTCCGGAAAAAAAAATTATCGATATTTTGAAATCTCTCTATCTACATCATAAAGAGGTATGAATAGATGTATTTAATTATTGGTGAGCGTGTTCGCCCGGAAATTCTTTTCTCGTAATGCCCGAATACTGGGTATTTTTGTCTCCTGTTCGATTAGATTACATACGAGCCCAGGGTAAGGATATGTAGTTCGAGTACTTCAGGTAAAAGTAGAGTATTTTAGCTCAGTGAACCCCGTATGACTTCCGGGAGCTGATCAGACAAACATCGTACCATAAATTTATTTTTTTTTTACGTATTATGTAGTATGTTTCCTTTTGTTGTCATAATTCAATACAAATACCATCACATATTCTAACTTTATTTATATAGTTGTTCTTTTACTTTTTAATTTTCATTATAGTGTCAACATTTTGTGTTGTCGATTTATGTTTTCATATTCACACATTTTATTATTTTGCATTAAAGAGCAGTCAATTACAATAGCTTTCTTTTCTATCATACATGAAAAGCTTGCACTCTATAGTCAGTATTTTATATTGTCGATCTACCTAATGTATTTAGTAAGTCTTTATTTGGTATCAGGGACTTTAATATACAATAGTTGTGTAAATGTAATGATTTAAGTCATACCATAAGGAATGGTGTTTAGTAATTTACATTTTCTTATATATGTATTAATTATACAGCAGGAAAATTTTGAGTAAACGATTTATAATATGTCGTCATTGTCATGTGAGCTAAATACGTATTTAGAGGGATTATTAGTTCGCTTTGTGTTTATCTATATATTTATTTCATTTCTTTGTCTTTCCATCTCATAATTAAGGTGTATATAATCATTTGGTTTATAGCCATATCTAGTTTCATACTAATAAAAGTAGGATTGTTATTGTTAATGCGAAGTTTTTTTACTTCTTATGTTCGGGTAAGGTGGCCCTCATCCTTGCAATAACAGGTACCTGCTAATCCACGTACGTCAGTATTAGCACGCGACTGTGGTGCCCTTTTAAGACCTTTTATATAGAGAACCCTCCGTAACTATTCGAAATGTTGGCTAGTTCAGTGGATAAGGATACATAACACAGAAGCTTTTGTCGTTTACAATCTACAGTAGTGGATTGAGGCGTAAGAACCTGGCATCGCTTGCTTCCTTTTACTTTAGAAAAAGTAGTTGATGCATTTAAAAATTAAATAAGCATCCTAACGAGAAAATATTGGAAACAATCGATGAAGAGAAATTATAAAGAAATGTTTTATCAAAAAATTGTGTATTACTTTACTATGTTCAACAGAAATAAAACGACCCTCATATTAAGTAGAGAAATAAAAATTTTTGCATCAAAATAATCTAATTATCGTGAAACCTTCGTATACACGTCATAATAAAAAGTTCTTATACCCGACTCTCGTTTTCGTATGAATGATGTGTGTATAACATACGTCTATGTATATGTATGCATTATACACATATGTGCATGTAGTATAGTATCCATGACCTATCCAACGGTGTTTGTTACTTGTTCGTGTTTAATTGTTTCGCGTGTCGGACACGATCATTTCGAACAACCCACCACGCATCAACATCAACATCCCACGAAACGTTTTTGGACAATGACGACAGTGACCACGACCTCTTTCCGTTATGTCTAAAATGGTAATAATAAATTTTCTAATCGTCAACGCTAGAATAGAGATTCCTTTTGATTTCAGTAAAACAATGCGAAAACGAAATATTTACGTTAGTTTGTAGTATTCATAAATCGGAATAAGCGAATCATAGACAGCATTTTATTATATTTATATGTACATATGTAGATATCTATGCATGAATATTTTCTCCCCATATTCTGCCGAGTTATACACGTGTGTCTATTTGTTAAGTGCTTTTAAGTGTATGTGCTTTTATTTCCATTATTAATTAAAGAAAAGTAATCAACTGTAAACAATTTTTTATGGAAAAGACTGCAACATTAGTTTATAGCATGATCTTATTTGAGAATAATTACAATTTTAAATAACAAGTAATGCTCTTGCATGACTTTTATTTTTAAATGCCGGTCGTCAGATGAAAAATACATAAATTTGTAGTGTTTTTATTGAATTAAAAATTTATTATTTCTTTATTATGGTTGATTAGTTACAATCTATTTTAATAGTAAATTCCCTAGTTAATTGGGTGTCTCGTCATGAACTAAAGAATTCAGGCGATCTTCATCAAATTCCGTCTTCTTAATCGTTTATAATCGTTTATATCAAAATCGCCCTCTTTAAATCGAGAAAACCATTTCTTGCTATTCTCTCCTCAATTGCTTTTTCTCCGTAAACGGCGGTAATAGCTCTAGTGGCTTCTGATACATCAACTCCTCTGTTGAAGTCGAACAAAAATATATGTTAGAAACTCGTTTTTTTATTCCATTTTCTTTTGTCAATAAATAAAACAATCTGCGACATGATGCGACATTAAGATAACGCGACATTAAGATAACTTTGACATATTCTTAAGAATTTTTTTCAATGCACTCAACTCCGGAAACAAAAAAAAACTCTACGAACTTACGTATCATACCAATAGTTCATAATAGCAATAACAATAAATAAACTTTATTTATAAATTTATAATTTTGTAGACAGCACAGATAACGGAAAAATAAACTCTAATTGCCATATAAAGGAAATTAATCAGTACTGTATTCTTATTTGGGTGAATAATTTGCGAACTATTGTATTAAGACCTTTTCTGTATTCTTTGTTATTCGATCGGATATTTTCTGTATTTCAATATTGACTGACATTAAAGGGGCACAACTTAAAATATGATATAATTTTGCTGCTACCTTGGTCCATGTAGGTGTTTAAATCTTCATTTCTAACATAGTTTTATATCCACAGTTTTCTCCCAATATATTTAATAACTTATGGCGAATTAAAAATAATAAAACCTGTTTATTATACACTGCACTGATGTTTTAAAAGTTGTCATTTAAAGATAATCTTTAAAGATTTCACTGTATAATGTCAATTCCATGTGCTCGAAATAAAATGACACTCTATGAAGAATCAGGGCGTAAGAAATGATCGCTTAGAATTTTAAATGAATAAATTGTAATATTGGCTTCATTAAAATAGGATTTTACTTGTATTTTGTATCGTAGGCGCCAGATTTTCTGTCAAACATATAGTTTGTAGTTAACATTCAATGGTTAGTGCACAATCTTACGAATTTTTTCTGTGTATTTATTTAAACATTAAATTAAGTGATATATATTCATCTATGATCGTGTTAATAGGAATGCCTAGAAGCGTTATGTCTTTATATTGACGCACATCCCTATCGCCAGACCTGTTCCGTTTGTATTTTTATCAGACTGAGCCAAAGATTGCGTGATAGCCGTTAGATTGGCAGTCTGAGGCAAAAGAGGCTATTTTAGTACGGATAGACTAGCATCCGGAGACGAGTTTGCGGCGAATATTAGCGAGATTGGAGTTAGTGCTCCTTTTGTTTGGAGAATCCTCTACGAATTGTGATTCCACCCGTACAGCATGTACAACACGTGCAGGCCTTAAATTAGTCTAGTCATCAAACAAATATGATTTTTTGTTAGTTCCTACGCAATGATACTGAAGGCTCAAGTTTTGCGGCCAAAATTCTCATACAATTATCCAGTCATCAAGTATAAGCACATATTTCATTAAGCATCTGAATGAATTAATCGATTAACAGGCACTGTTTATCTAAACATTCTGCAGAAGACAATGCGTGATTATTTAGATGACATTCCATTAAAGAAAAGGCAAATGTAGTTCCAACACGACGGTGCTCCAGCTCGTTTATCAATTGCGATTAGAGAGAATTTATACGAAACTTTCGGTAATATTAAAGAAGCGGTGGGCCTGCAAGATTGCATGGTTTAAACCCCTTTGATGTCTTTCCTTGGGGATATTTGGAATTTTTTGTGGACGCCACGCCTGTAAATGATCTCGAGGAATTGTGGTAATAAGTAAAACAAAGGTGCCATCGAATTCGAGGCAATGTGAATGTTTTCGAAAGAATTCCAATATCCTTGGAGCAGAGATGTTGCGCCTGGTGTAAAATGGAAAGGGTATTTTGAACACCTCGTTCGATTTTTTCTTTTGTTATTTGTTCATAAATTACATTCTTTCTTTTAACATAATAAAAATTGATGTAAACGTAAAATTTTCCGAAATCTTCGAAACCGTTTACTTGGGGGCCATGTTTATTAAGACTTTTATGAATATATTGGCTCATGCCACCACCCATCAAAATTTGTGACTCTATTTTCAACACCTGATATTGTAATTGAATTTGATTACTAAATTACGATGCAACACAGCATTTACATATCTATTATATTTAGTAAGAGTTGAACAATGAGAACTAAACTTGAAAAGAAATGATCTAGGATCAGAACTCCACCAGGTATCATAACAAATGAAGAAAGATAGACATTATAAAGCATAGCAAACACACTCTGGCAGATAATATAATAAGAAAGCTAGGATGTGAGGCGAAAATCAAAAGCATTAGGTTTCTGTATTAAAAAATCGTGCTCCAGTGTATCAAATTCGCGCTATGATTCGTAAGTTTTCTGTCGGAATTGTCTATAATTTTTTTTTATATTCCATTGGTGCATCGTTCGTGTCGCTCACACTTTCCAATGTAATGGTAACATAATATTTTCTAAATTCGAATTATTAAATTATATATCGCATGGATAATAAATCACGAAGCAGTGCATTATAAAATGAGCTAAATTAATATCTTTCGCAAATGAAAATTAACATAAAATAGCAAGTAGATACGCACTGGAATTCTATTAGCTGCGAATTGTAAACAACCACTCAAGGAATCGAGCACGTATCGGATACTTCGGTGCATTTCTGCATTTTAGCACAGGCTAATGAGCCTTAATTAGTTCCTAGTTGTGTAACAAACTGTGAATTAAGCAAATTCATCATAACTCGTATACTAACCCCAACGGATTATAAATCTCTCATTTATAAATTTGTTTATGGATGAGAAACGTTAGTCACTCAATTTATTGTTGTTTACATATACATATATATTTTTTTCATAAACAAACGCGGACTGCATCAGTGATTATGTAAAATATTACTTATTTGCATTAAAATAACGTTTTTAAACACTTTATAAACAACGATTTTAATTGAACTATTAAATTAGAGTAAATTTCAGTAATTGTTCATAATAATAATAAATAATAATTATTATTCGCCCAACAGATTTACAATTAAATTACAGCACATGTAACAGAAAATCTATTACAAAAAATAGAACACAATTACTATTAAATCAATAAATTGTATGTACAGGGTATTTGGTAAACATGCGGAAAAAACGAACAGTAATTGCTTGGATGATTTTAAAAATAATTATATATTTAATGATTTTTTAAAAATTGCTTCGTTTCGAAGTTATAAGGTCATATAGAATTTTAGGCAACGCAATATGTTTATTATATGATATGTATGTTAATCTACAAAAGCTTCTGAAAATGACTAGCAGTAGTTGTGCAAAACCAGCGGTTCTGATATGTTGCATTTAGATACACTATCAACAATACCAAAATGTGCCGATGCTCCATCGTGCGCGCAAAATGATACAGGCAACGAATGAGGTCCGTTTTGACAAAACCAGCGATTGCAATTAGGTAAGCACTAACAGCTATACCAAATCATCATGGGTGCATCACATTTAGTTTTCAGTGGTACACCCTCTAGTATACTCAAAAAATTTCGATGTACCTCAGCGGTAAGTTTTCTTTGTAGAAATACCAGTCCAGTTAGCCAATTTCAAACGGTAAGTGAAAACTGATATTGAAAACGACCTTCAGGTATCACATACGGTTTCTTTTCAGGTTTTCTGAAAAATGTACCTGGGCGCAAAAAAAATCAGCGCTGTAGGTGAGGGATTTGAGTCGATGTTTGTAGATTGTAAAAAATTGGGGGCAAGAAGTGCTTGAACAGGTTGAATATGATATGGGTATACCAATTGTTACCTAAAAATGTTCAACGCAGTCAAATTACTTACATTCTAAGCATTTGCAATTTGGCTTGTGTCTTCCTCTACCATATGAAGCACATTTTTTCCATTTCTACTGCTCTTACACTTCACAGTAGAGAGATATGACTAAGTAAGTAATAAGTAAGTGTATGTATCATATAAATAAACTCGGTATAACACTCGCGATATCATAAAAAAAGTTGAATTGCTTACTCACAGACATGTTTAGTAGACGTACTTCCTTCCAAATGAAAAAGAATTATTTTACACGCTTGTTCTGAAAGCGGTTGAGTCGGCGAAATATTACTTTCTTCAAAAAATATAAAAAAAATGTAATTTTGACTATCATGAGGATTTGTATACGATATCACCATTATTTGAAGAGTAATTTCAGAAAAATCTCCTAATAGTATTACCCGAAAGAAGTGTCATTGTCATGGGCAATGCTTCATACTATTCGCAACAGTTGAAGAAGCTTCCAAAGTCGAACAATACGAAGGCCGAAATATCGGAATGTTTACAAAAAAAATGATATTTATTATGAAGATAAGCAGTTACACAAAAAGCTAATCATTAGAAATCTTTAAAACAAAGACACTCGAAAAAGAATACATTGCAGATAGTAGCAGCCGCTGGTCACACTGTTTTACGTTTGCTCATATTACTATATATTTAACACGATCGTTAATTTGGAGTCAATTGAAAGAATATGCTCGTTGCACTAACAATCGCCTCAAATTTAGCGAAGCATCTTTAAATCGTATTCGAGAAGCGATTGCCAATAGAACGCCAGCAAAATGGAACAATTGAAATAGAGAATGCATATTTAGAAAATGTCGATATTCATCAGGAATTTATAAATAATTACAAGTGATTGAGACAGCGCTGACCTTGAGGATGTCTAAAGTAGGTGAAAAAGTGTGATATTTTTCTTATATGTGCTTTCAAATAGTTTATGCCATGTACTTCATTAATATTGGATTATTATAAACATTCTCAATTTATTATGTATAAATGCAGTTATTATAAATAGGTAGTTTTAGGGAAAGTCTTAATTGGAACTGTCCATCATCAATGTGGATTTAACCATTGTGTGTTATAAAATATAAAAGAATTTATATTTTTGTTTGTAGAATAAGATTAAAAATAACAGATATTTAATCATAGTTTGCTTCTATTTGCAATAGCGCATTATATGTGTAAGAATAATATATAAAACCTCGCTTCTTATGTATATAAATTTATAATGGATTCGTTTTATATGTTTGGGTATTTATTTGAATATATTAAGAACTCACATAAATTTGGGTTTAATTAATACACATACACATACACGTACATACACATACCCATATATATATAGTTATAAATGTTTACACGCAGATACGAAATACCTCCCTGTGCACTACGGCTCGGGGTACCTGAATCTTACTTACATTACTGTTAGATTATCGCACTTTTACACCAAGGGATGCCAAAAAGATATATGCTTTCTCTTTAGTCAAACTAAAATATATTAAAACAAACTATGCCTGTGTGTGTATATAATTCGAGATGTGTACGATATTAAACCGCTTGTAAAAGTAGGTATATTTGAAAAGCAGGGGACGTTTTGAAGTATAATTGTATACTAAAAATGATTTAACTGTCATAGAAAATGCGCCAGTTTTCCTAATAGCATATCTAAAAAACCAGTCCCGGTTTGAAGATAATAACTTGTGCTTTATTAGCATGCCATTATAATTGCTGGCTATTGAAAATAAATTAATATGCAACTGTAATTTCCAAGATACGCGTCTGTTTGTAATTAAAACAGAATTAATAAACTGCTTAAAATACTACTTTCGTGAAATAGAAAAGCGGCGTATTAAAAGTAGTTAATTTTATCTATTCAGTGATGATCATTATATGTTTATTAGGGCAATAGAAGATTATAGAACATCTGATTTCGTAATAAATATCACAGACATAAAACACGATATTCTATTCTTAATTTAACAGTAAAATAAAACTATAATATAATAACTAAAGCAAATATAATGGTGATTCAATAAAAAAGGAATTCAGAAGCTTTAATGGTGTTAATTAAGAAGTTTTAATGGTGTTAATAGCTTCGGAGGTTGTAGAATTTTAATTTCGTTTGTGAATAAAATTCCTCACATTGCATGGCAGTTTTGGTACAAATTTGTCAAAACCAAGATATTTCACTTTTATTTAGCTTCTTAGTGCAATATTTAAAAGTACAATGACTACTTGGAAAGCCATTTAATTTGCTTAGTATTCTCTGTTCCAAAATTTTTTTTCAAATGGTATTTCTTTTTCACTTTTAATATTGGACATCGTTTCCTAGTTAAAAATAAATTTTAATTTTTCTTCACTAACTTGGCTTTCTTTGATATTTGCAATAATATTAACAAAAATTTCTTCTACATTTCAACGGGTGTCTTGTGCAACAAGTGATTGATACATCCCCACTTTCTCATATCGCTATCAATATTTTTAAGAGGGCATCCATCAACAAATCGATTGTTCCTATAGACAAAGAACGAAGTAATGGTTTAGATACATTGATAATACCTTTATTGTCTGATTACATGATGGGATTCCTTAAACAATTTCTTTACTTTTCTAAATTCCCTAGTGGGAGGTTCTCTCTCTTCCTTAGACGTCACGATAGACCGCGTATAAATTGCAAAACTATATTTATTATATATACATACATCAATAGATACCTAAACGTTCTTTACTATACCCAAAGAGTGTTCTCGGTAGCCAAATCTAATTCACTATTCCAAAAAGTTAATTATGTAATTAAAACTTTAATCAATAACAACTGTTCTAACAAGATATTTATCATATCATAAACTAATATCTCTACCTAAAACCTTCCACTTCCATTTCTCAACCATCTTTTTGTTCCAAGGTTCAGCCAAGACGGCATCGATCAGATCACTAAGATCTTTCTAAAATATGGGCCAAAAATCTTAAATCCAATTCTGAGTTATCGGATCTTTTTTTTGTGTTAAAGACAGTAACTATTTAGAAATTGCTAGTATTCACAAGATATGACATTCGTGTGGCGGAACATTATGAACATTATGAAAATTATTCTACTAACTTGGAACAAATCGTGACGATGAACAAGCAACGAAACGTGTATATACCATTACAAAGCAGTAAGTGCGCAGCAAAATATGAAGTGGAAACATCTGTCGTTCTTTGTTGGCAACAAGTTTAATATAACATTCTTTCTGCAAGAAACCTAACGGTCTCTTGCGATATGCGTGTATCTATTGTGCTATGTTCCAGGCATATGGTGAAATTACGAACAATGCAACATATGCAATTTATCACGTACGATGAAAACTGCTCTGTAACTTCCGCATTTTCCTTAAAATCCTTATTTGCCACCAGTTGATTACAGTGTTGGACCCTTGAACAAGACATTGTGCGGTCGGGGATTGAGCTGGGACAGTAGTAAGCGAGCGGTGCAAGCATTGCATTATAAGGAACCAAATTGCTAATTTTTTAAGTTAAGAAATTGGTTGAACCATAGCAGAAGCATATCGCTATGCAGAAGGACTATGTCGAAAAGTGATATACATTTGCTCTTCATCAATAGAAATAAAGTTACTCTTTTAGAAGTGCTTGGACGGCTTAGATACGAGTTAATAAAAATTTTAATTTTCGACTAATTCGGCGGCATGTATATGAGACACAAATAATAAAGTGAGAATAGTCAATAGACTACCAAAAATATTTATAAAATCAGAAGGAGTCAGACAAGTAAAAAATGGAGAAATTCATAATAAAGATATACTCGTCTAAAACCTGCTTTTCTCGAAGCATGTACCCCTAAAGCCATTTGCGCAAACTTAGAAAAAATCTTCCAGAATAATTTGAAAATTTGGAGGGGTATAGTACTTGAATCGTTAAGTCTACTCTTAAATATAGAAAAAACAAAAACCACGACAATAATTAAGAAGAGTATAGATATAAACGTAAGAATGGGACATGAAATCATGGAACAATTCATCAGCTACAGATACCTAGGAAGTATAATTCACAGCACGGGAAGGAGAGAAGAAGAAATAGATGCGGGAATACAATTGGTCACTGGGATTTTCCACTTTTTGGATATAAGTTTATAACCGACAAAACCATATCACTCTGTAGAAGAATACATTTGCTTGTACCGTTTCATGGAGGAATAAACTGGAAATTAACAGAATAGCAGGAAATAAGAATTCAGGCTGTAGAAATGAAATATCTTAGCAGGGTGCTAAATATTGCAAGAATAGATAAGAAAAGAAATAGGAAAATTAGGGCAAAAGTGAAACATGAAAACGGCTAGAGATGTACTGGAAAACCAAAAAAAAGTATTTCATCATTTAGTAAGATTGAGAGAAGAAAGACATGTTAAAATAATTTGAAAATAGAGATCGATAGAAAGAAATAGAGAGACAGACCCAGAAGTATGTAGAAAATCGGTAGATAAGTATTGAGAAACAGATTGAATGACAAAAATTGTTAAGGACAAAAACGAATGAAAAAAATTTGTGAAACAAGAAAAAACGAATAAAGTAGATTAAAACCTCAATACTGTAATAATAATCATGAAATTTTATTATTTATATTGTATTTTAGCAATGTACCTAATCATAAGATTAGCAAGTATTTTAAATATAACTTAAATTCTTAAGGTTACTTAAACCTAGATATTCCTAATGGTCCATTTTAATTTCTAATAAGTCTTGAGCACTTTACTAATACTGCACTACACATTTTGATAATGATGATAAAAATTGCCTGCTTTCTGATTCATCCTCGTATATTGACATATTTATAGTAGCTTTTTGAGTTCTATTCCGACGAGACTTTGTTTCAATTCCAACTGAATATGTAAAAAGAATAGTGTTTTTATCTAATAAAGCTACGTATCTTCATATTTGGCATTTAATAATAAATTCAGATTATTCAACATGTACTATCTGTATATAGATTTCAGATTTTTCTGAAGATTCAAATAGTACTCCAGTAAAGTAAGAAATCTTGACATAATTGGCATAAATTAAATCATCATAATCTCAGAAAGGTCATTGACAAATAGAATAGAAGTAATTAATATTTTTTCCATTAGCATTTCAAACCCGGAACATAAATATCAGTTAACTTGAATAAAATATTGTGACGAACCACCGTAAACAGAATTAATACAACGTAACAATTCTTTTTATTAGAATTTTTACAAGAAAAGCTGTAATTATTTCGATCTAACGCACTTCATACTAAATTAAAATTCTTTTTTGCAGTATATTGTGAATGCAATAAAATTTAAAATTTATATCATTTTTATAACTAGCAGTATGTAAGAGAGTTCGCTAAGTACACCGTTAAGTGCAAGAATGAAATAAATTCAACCGATGTGTAACGGTAAGTAAAGTATTTTACGCATAGAAACCCCGTGAGCAGATAATGAAGAAATTGTATATGCATATTAAGAACATAATTATTTCTGCTCCTAATCTAAACACGGAGCAGATATACTGGCTGTACATGTGTTTCTTTACTCTATATTTTTAATTGTTTTAGAGTGGTAATAATTTTAGATTTAGTATGTTAAGATAAAATGCAAACGAGGAGATTTATTCAGTACTTTACAACTACGAAAGAATACACTTCTTATCGCGTTTCTGTCTTATTCAGACGTAAGTTCTATTATTTAAAATATAACCACGTATGTTAAATACCCGACGTGGTTTTTAAATTGAAAGAAATTGTTTAACTTGTAAATTTGCTTGCAATAAAAATATTAATTTGTTTTTCTTTTTCAGTGAAACGTCTAGATGTACACTCCACCTAAATAACTAAAAGAAAATAAAATAATCAAGGAATATTGACAAAAATTATTGTATTTATTCAAAATATTTCAATGGAAATACATATATATATATACATATAACGAGTCGTATGTTCAAAATGTGCATCAAATGACCTTTTTTAAATTTCTGATTGCAGTGGTGTGACGAGATTGCTCGTGGTTGATCGTTGACTGTCTTTCACTTATTTAAAGTGGTTTCTTTTCATCGTCAAATCAATTGAATAACGAAAAGGTTTTTATCTTAAAACCTACTCGAAAATAGATCCGAGAAGAAATAAAATCGCTAAATCGTAGCAAAATACTAAGACAAGTTTTAACGCCAATCTCAAGGAAAAATACTGGCCAGAACAACTAAAAATTGCCGAAATAATCGTAACACTTAAGACTGGAAAGGATATAATTAAAGTTTCATCATACCGTCTTATAAGTTTATTAACTGTCATTTCGAAGCCTTTTGAAAGCCTTTTATTATATAAAATAAATGACGATACCCTTGCTGGCGAATGGATACCTTCTCATTAGTTTGTATTTCGAGAAAAACACTCAACTACACAGTGGACTCGCAGAATAAGCCATGTGATAAATCATGCTTTAGAAGAGAGAAAATACTGTAATCAATGTTCCTAATGTTAATGCACTCCATGATAAGGTTTGGTAAATCAGTTTATCATACAAGTCAAAGAACACTTTTCTATTACTCCTTATCATCTTTTAAAGTCCTACTAATAAGGAATTCGGAACTAGAGCGTACTTCCCAAAACTATGCAAAAAAATGTGGTGCCCTGCAAGGCAGTATCACTGATCCCCTGTATTTAATTTTCACTACAGATCTGTCAACAACAAGAAGCCCCACTATACTTCACTTTTGCCGATGACACATCATTTTAGTACCCAACACACAACCAATTAAAACTCTACAGGCACCCTTATGCTAGATAGAACCCTAGACATAAAATTTGCAAGATTAAACTCAACGAGCAAAATCTGTATAGCTAAGCTTCACATTCAGACGCTGTTGATGCTCTCACTATATTAAGTGTGTACATATGTACATGAATAGCAAGCCCAATTGGAAAGACCGCATTGCTAAAAAGCGAAAACGGATTACTTCACTGTTAATCCGTTTTCGCCGACACCAAAGAACTGCCTTAGTTTTTTGGAAGAAACCAAGAAAAACCATCAAACTAATCTAAGCTTATGAAATGAAGCTATAAGAATGTGACAGTAAATCCATGATTGCTGATGCACCTTGATACATATCATATCAAACGTTTCATAAGATTTACAAGAATTATTTGACAAATACGTGACGAAAAACAGCACTAAACATCGTCATAAACTGTAAAATCATAACAATAACATTTTTTAGCCTTCTATCATGTTGTAGTTCTACCAAAAGGTGTCTGTAAGAACACCAATATCATAGAAAGCTAAAAAAGGATAACGAAGTGACTTGTTTGCGGCATAAGAAGAATTTTTCACTAGAAATATCTCCATCGCGTTATTATAAGACAGGATAGCTCTTAAACCAAATCACTAGTCAATTGAATTATTGTACTTCTGAAACAACATAATTCGTCAATTCTTCGTTCTTAGTACTCAGAGCGAGCACGATCAATACGACAAAATACAGACGCTTTAATTTGTACCACTTTTAATGAGTTATTTATAGTTAATCTCCTTAAAATAATATAAGTCCAAAGCAATAAACATTGTTTTGAATTTTGACTTCTCCAACACGGCAGATACGAGAAATTAGCTTTCGCGCTAAATTTTGTTCACAATGAGCAGTCGTTTTATTCTAAATGCTGTTGTGCATTCCTTAAATATGTTTACAATCTATCTCAGCGTTTCCAGGCGACAGTCCTTTAACTCTATAGCATGCATTTTTCCAATAATATCCGGGATAGTGACAGATTTCGTACATCCATAACATGATACGTCCTTAAGAGTTGTACGACAACATTTGAACTCAATGGAAAACGGAAGATTGTTCTTCTTCTTCAGACCATCTTTCATCTAATCATGAATATTAGTTGGTAAGCTTATCGAGCAGTACTTAGTAACAGCATGATTTTAACACTACACTACCATAAAAAATACGAGACCCTTTCTTCATCTTGGTTTCCAGGTTGGAACCACGTGCTCAGTATTTCTGCTGCTGGCGTTTCTTCTCCACTTGTACTTCCCGCTACGGCTTTCGTTGTTGCACTGAAATTGGATGTTATATATCACGAGTTAAGGGAAAGTTACAATCACGGTTGAGTTTTTTAGAGACTCGCTGTGTAAGAGATAACCATAATCACAGTTTAGGTTATTAGGATGTTTCGAGATTTCTATAGATTCACGTTTTTCTCCGTAGTAATGACTAGTTCGTGACAGGTTTAGTAGAATTGAATTGGATATGGTGGTCGGTTTCAAGTCTATGCCCAGCAAGTGCAGAACCAGCTACACGCAGCAGCCCTCTACAATGCTCATGCCCTGAAAAGCGAGTACCAACAGACCACTTTGCTTCGCCAATATATATGTACACTATCGCGCGAGGAAGAGAATCACATTCTTTACTGGAAATGTGTCCAAAAGTTTCGAATGTGGTTTAAAGATGGTTTAAATGCTGTTTTTACGAAATATTCTACTGATATAGTCTGTGACGTCTTGTATATAAGATAGATGAGCTTCAGTGAGAAAGGATTTATGCTTAGTATCGGGTTGTGGAACTGGGTCGGTCTATGGTCTGCTGAATATTATGTTTGGAAAAATCGCTAATTATTAGGATATTGGTGACTTAATTCCTGGGATAGAAAATACTGCTTAGATGTGCTGAAAGGTATTTGAACTAAGGAGTTTATAACACCCTGTTTTTAGGTGAGATGATAAAGGGAAAGAACGTTTAGAGGTCGGTCAGTGTGTGTGGATTTGCGGTAAAGGGGATGTTCTAGTAAACTACGCGGACGACGATTTACCAAGATGCCTAATAAACAAATTGAACCTTCTGATTCAACCTGAAACTTATAGAATTGTGCTGGGTATTTAGGAAAATAAGGAAGTTATTCAAGCAATTCTGAGACGCTCTTAATTAAACGGTCATCATAGCGAAACTAATAAACGTACCGATCTGAAATGTGAGAGTTTCGTTGTCAGGGAGGTAGCTCGCTAACGTACCCCAAAACAGTCTGAAAGTGCAGGCTGTCATTTTACAAACTTTAAACCCACTCCTTTACTTCTTAGATAGACGTTAAACAAATATTATATACATCCTTTTAAAATGTTTAGCTAATATTTAAATATTCACTATAGGAATTTTGTTACAATTTTTACAATAGTTAATAGCATAAAACAATAAATGCCGCTCAATTTAAGGTTGTTCCTTAGTTTTGAAAGTGAGCATCATTGCTACTGCCAAATTCTCTGATAATAATATTCAGTTACATATGTTTTTCTGAGAGGAATAAATAAATAGTTACAAATACAGAACATAGTTTTTATAGTGAAACTAAATGTAATGGTATGTTCATATTTACATGTGTATTTTATGTATAACTAACGCATATTTGTTTTTGTGTTATTATTCATGAACATTTAAACGTTAATATAAATCATTAAACCGGCAAAAACTTTAAATCGACAAAAACGTATATAGCATCCATCACTTTATGCACTAATTAATGTAAACTCGATATATAAAAGAAAAGAGAAATACATATATTCCTACGAGCATTGAAATTCAATTAATTAATTGGTAGTTGATTTTATTAATTGATAGATTATGATTTACCATCGAACTCGTTAAAAAGTATGTAAATTATGGCATTAGTATATTATACTTGTACGACTTATGTTTTTACACTTGTAATACACAAATTATTATTAAAAAATTCTATTACGAATATTTGAAGAATAAATTTCTTTCTCGTTTTGAAGAAGACTAGCACCTGGAACGTATGCTTTTCTGTACATACATAGGTGTCTTTCTCGGAATATTTTCGGTAATTTTCCGCTCACTTTTATTCAATATTAATTCCATTTTAACTAATTTCCAAACGCAATTAGAAATTCAAACTCTAATCCTGTTCCACACAGAATGCATGTTTATTATTCTGTCCAAATATCTCCCTGTCTGATAATAATATTCAATATATTGCGATTTTCAATTCGCTCTAATTTTTAGCGTGTCTACTCTCCATTTCCAATAGTTAATGTCAAATATAGACAGTACTCGCCTTTTATTTAATTAATAATAGATAATAAGAAATAAAACAGAACAATATTAACATTACTCACGCAATTTTTTACCTTACATATCGTCTGTTTATGAATATATGCACTTATCTCCTAAAGCATTTTTACTTATTTCTCTTGAATAATTTTAAACGATGCTTATCGATCTCCATTTCTAGGGACCGATATATTATGTATATATATATATATATATATATATATAATACTTTTTGGTTAATCATTGACTGATACGCTTCCTACTAGACAATTCACACACCTTTCTAGTAGAGCGGCCTGCTATACAGGTCTAACTCTACCTCTTAAATGTCTCTTCTCTATCTGTTCTGAGGCTCAACTATCTTCTTTGAGGTCTTAGGCTCAACTCTCTCTTCTGAGCTCCGAATCCCTACTTACTGTTGTTAAAATTTTCCGACTACTTCTAAAATTACAAAGTTCTGTAAGCACTTTAAACACAAAGAGATTATCCTCTTCCGCCCCCCTGGGTTATTACTTCTAAGTGCATATCTTAAACTAAGAAAATGCACATAATGCATTCAATAACTAAACTGTAAAATGAAAACCTTTCTGGGAATTATCATAACACATTTGCATTTGGAAATACCATTTAAGCAACATCTTTATTTGAATGAAATTAAAAATAAGAAATAAACATATTCTATCCAAGAAATTACGTGTACCATTCAATTTTTAATATCCATCCCGTAAGTTATGACCAAATTATGGCTTTCGAAAAAACATTGTCACACAAAGATTGTGACATACGAGGAGGAGTCAAAAAGTTTCCGGAATTTTGTTTTAACTCTTTATTACCACAACATAGGTACACAGTCACTTAATCGCCTTCAAAGTAGGCGCCGTCTGAACACACACACTTGCTCCACCGCTACTGCCATTGTTGGAAACAACGATGAAAGTCCTGTTGTGGTATCTTCCGAAGTTCAGCCGTCGCGTTGGTTTTGATGTCTTCTACGGTGTCAAAAATCCAATGGCGCTAAATCCGGTGAGTAGGGAGGCTGCTGGAGGACTGGAATGTTTTTTTCTGCAAGCCATGTTTGCACAACAATCGACGTGTAGGAGGGAGCATTGTCGTGATGGAGTGACCATCCTTCTTGCCATTTGCCTGGACGTTTTCTTCGAACTGCTTCCCTCACTATTTTCAAAACTTGCACGTGAAAAGGACCGTTAACCGTTTGTCCAGCTGGTACAAATTCATGGTGCACCACAGTTTCGTTGTCGAAAAACGCAATGAGCATCACTTTTGTTTTCGATTTGACATGACGTGATTCCTTTGGTCGAGGAGAGAACGATGTGTGCCATTCTGATGACTGCATCTTGGTTTCCGGGTCGTACGCGTACACCCAAGTCTCGTCACCAGTAACGATTGTCTGCAAGAACATCGGGTCCTCTGTGCTTTTTTCAAAACATTCGGTCGCCGTCAACTTCCGAATTTCCATCTGATCCGGATTCAGCAAGCGCGGGACAAACTTTGCACTGACACGTTTCATCCTCAAATCATCTGACAGGATTGCGTGTATGGATCCATGAGAGATCCCCGCTTCTTGTGCCAACTCGTCGATGGTCATTCTGCGGTCTGCTCTGATTAATTGTTTCACTCGCTCGACCATTCCTTCGTTCCTAGAGGTCGAAAGTCTCCCACTGCGACTCTCGTCTTCCAGCGATTCCTGTCCACCCTTAAATCTTGGAAAACCACTCGTAAGCGGCTGTTTTCTTTAAAGAATCGTCACCGTAAACTGTTTGTAAGGCTAACAAAGTCTCTGAAGCACATTTTCCCAATCTGCACATGAACTTGATGTTCGCCCGTTGCTCGAACTGCGACATCGCGCCAACTGATCACCACACACTCCTACCTTCCGCTAAACTGCAGTCACACTGCGTGTTCAGACTTGCTCAGACCTGTCAGCGTCATAACTATGCACCATAAGGAATGTACTGTACAAAATTTATTGTGATTGCATCACAACTGCCAACACTACGACACAATTCCGGGAACATTTTGACTTCTCGTCGTAGACTGTCGATAGAAAATAGATAGAGACAAGTGTACCCGCATTATGTCGTAGTATTTATTTGATCAATTAGATAATTTTATCTCAATACCGAACTAATTTAGCAAAAATTGAAAGCACAATTATATCTTATATAAAGAAAACATAATAATTGTCTCCATAATATAATAAATATTCGTATTTGTTGGAATAGAAAACTATAACCAAAGATTAAAAGAGCACAGTTTTATTTGATTGTGGATAATATGGAAACCGGACTTTAAATTTTATTAGGGAATTTATTAGTTTGATTGCTTAATTCGTTTTTTTAGCAAAACCATCTCTTCCGTAATAACCACGATCTCCATATTTACAGCGTTATCTGATGCAAACTGCATAAAAAAATTAAATACTATGTAAAACTGTATAAAATTCGAGTTAACAAATACAGACGGTAAAAATAAAATTAAAAATAAATATTTTCCTGTTTATTTGGGATAATTCGAAATCCAATGGCATATTTTGGTTATTACGTTTCAAAGACGATTTCAAAGTTACTTAGTAAGGAAAGAGAAATCATAATTGCAGTTATTAATTGCCTTCAAAAGTACATATCAAAATAGCAGGTGTGACAACTGTCGTTCGCTGAAAATAATGAGACAAGCAGCTGATGTCTTAAATGACCCAATCCAAAAATCTATATTTGGCATTTATCAGTCGGATACCCCTTAATTTTATAATATCCATCCGAGATGTGAAGATAAATTCCTCTTTTCATATTCTGTGCGCGCCGCGAATGCGTATTTATGGGTAATTATTTAATAAAACTGAATAAAATACCTTTATTCTCTTACAATACTAATTATAATGTCATTTTATTGGATATATTAAAGCATTATCGTTTTGCATGCGTTTTATCACTGACAATTACAAAGTACATGTATACAATATACGTACATATGCATATGTTTATTAGAATCTTCTAACAATGATAGCCACTTATATGCAGGAAAACATTAACGGATGAGGTGATAAATGCAAAATTTATGGGCTCGTGCCAACAACCAATTCGTTAATTTCGTAATTTGCAGTTTTATGATTATTCATGACTTTAAAAATTGTAACGATGAATATACCTGTCTATCCATTTATGCGAATGATCCTTTACTTCAATAATTTTTTTAATTTACTGCTATGAAACTGAAATATTATATATACACAAGGACGAAGTTAATGAAAAATAAAGTTGATAATTGAGAAACATATGAGGAGCATTTTTAAAGTTCTATGAATTAGGCTATAATATTTTTTTTCGCCAATTTTCGCCAAAATCACTATGTAATTTTTCAACGTAATCTTCATTTAGTTGAATACACTTATTCCAACATGCCGGATTCTTTTTTCAAAGAACTTTTAAGACGTTTCAGTAGTTCACCTAGTTGTAGCAAATTTTATCTCATTTAATCTCTGAAATCGATATGTTTTACAAATTTTGGAACGGATGATGATAACTAGGAGTTAGGTCTAGTGAATAAGGTGAATGTGGATGCAATTCCCAGGGCAATTCGTTTGAAGCACCTTTCGGTCTTCATGCGATATGAGGCACTATTCTGTTGCAATAACGGACACTTATACAATTTCCGAGTCCGTTCCTTTTAAAGCGCCTACCTTAATGGACCAGATAAAAGATTAAAATAATATTATATTAATATATTATTAAGTTAACTGTAGCACCTTTCGGCGGATCTATAGAAATAATAACCTCGCAATCCCAGAATCTAGTGCCTGTTAAATACGCGGCGTGCCGAAACCTTATTGACTCTTAAACTTTAGTATTAAATCTCATAAACTTGTGTTCCTACACTGACATTAATTTCACGATTAGCTAAAACCGCCTATTTTTCTTTCATTTGCGTAGGTGCTCGTACGTGCACTGCGTTTTGCAAGCTTTAAAATAACTGACACCTCGATAGACAGTACTTTTACATTCTACAGATTCCAAATAAGCGTTGAACGATTTCTGTAGATTTTATACTCTCCTTAAATTAAAAGAAATCGATAACTCTTTGTGTTTGGCCGCATTTTCCATGGTTGCAAAATCAGCGGTACAAAAATACATCTATATATATCAATAACGTAACTAAAGTAAATTAAACAATATTGCAGGGGTAGCTACGTAAATGTTTCGAAACTCGTAATTGTCTATCAAAATTGTAAAAATGAAGTTAAAAGCATAGAAATCATAATGAGGAACTTACAAAAGATCTTTATTTCACTGTTCCCTTGCTCATTTGAATGACCTAAAAGAAGTTCTGTTTCACTTACCTAATGATGCTAATACTATCGTCGAAAGTAAAGTAACTTCTTGAAAGTCCTGATTTGTTTAACCCACAGCATTTATCAACGACTATATAATATGTAACAGTGACTATACAGTACTTCGAAAGGCGAAACGCAAAATTGAGACACGCATATAATACTTTAAATTGTAATAAAAAAATACGGTGCTATTTTATTACATTTGACATATGTATGTCCCGTCCGAAAATTGTACTGCTAAAAAAATATTTTCAACACTTAGAGACGTACTAACTTCAACTAAGAAAAGGCTTTTATAGTAACAGCTAGTTCCTTTTTCTGTTTCCATCTTAAATAGTATTTTCCTAAAAGTACTTCCAGTTGTATCACTGTTCAGAGGTATAATATGAATGACTGTGAGCCTTATTCTTTCCGGTCATGCTGGTATCTGGCACCGCGAGCGTTTGGACAAAACGTGCTTTTAGAAATATATGTATATACATTGTTATGAAGTAGAATTTAGTGGGTTTAAAATAATCCTTACACTGGTTTGTGTCAATTGTTATGAATATGTGTTTTAGAGAGAAAAAGATATACTTTACGATATTATTGTTATATCTTATATTTATTTTTTAATACTCTATTGTAAGTGTTTCCATTAGGCCATGAGGCATGAGTATCGGTAAAACTTAGTAAATATAATAATGATCTATGTATGTATTCTAAACTTTTTACACTCAAATACATCTTATTTGTAATTCATTGTAATGCTCTTTATTTTTCTAATTGATATAGTGAAAATTTTCGTATATCTGTGTTAAAATGCAAATATATTTTAAGAAACGTCTTTGAATTTGTTCGAATAGATTTATATAATACTTGCATAGAGATGACGAAATCATGAATGCATATTTCAAGCCAGAACGAACGAACGAAAAGTACAAAGACAAAATGCTGTCGATAGATGTGAAATTACGTGTGGTTGTTCTTCTAAATCTTAACATTCGTAGAGTTGTGCTAGGTATTATGTGATCACAAAACATGAGTGGGGAATCAAAAAGCACGCCCAAATTTTCCCTAGTTGTTTCATGTTGTTAACTTTTGCGAAAAACTCAGTACACTACACTTAGAAACGTTCACGTTAAGCCTTAAGTTAAGTATTAATACATCACCTATGTATAAAATTAATTTACTTTTGCAATGATATTAAATCGTTGATACTGTTAATAGAATTTTGATTCCTTTGCAAGAAGCCATTTATTGCAATCAAGTCGTTAGTGAATATTAAATATATAAAGGAGTTTAGGTTCGTTCTTGCAGACATTTCTGGCAATGGAATTTTCCCCATTGCCACAAACATTTTTACAAACTATATAGTATTTACCGTCGGTAATGTAAGTTTTGAAAAAGAAACCAAAGATGAAGAGAAATTTATAGCATCGAATTTACCAAAGAGAAAGTTTTAGACAAGTTAGTATAGAAGACATGAACTTGGTTGCTCTTATTGAGGTTATCCGAAAGATACTGCATTATAATTGTTAAATTTAAACAGTAAAACATTTGGCCATGAATCCATGTAGATCTTTAGAAATTAAAGGTCTAATTGCGGATAAATTACCTTGTAAAAACGCACTTCCAATGCTTTAGCTAAATTTACTATGGTTATGGGTCTGCAGTTTTCGATAGAATGTTTGCCGCCTTTCTTATATGTGGACTTGTGATAATCTCGCAATTTTCCAAAAATCTGAAAATATACTGCAAATATATGAGCACGGTCCTTTAAAATAGAAGATGGTATATAACCTTAACCGATGTCACTTTGTGAACCGGCATGCTAAAAATTCTGCTTGGAAAGGTAGTTGTTTATTGACCTTCTATTGCCTGTTAAACCTCACTTTCAAAATACGCACTACTAACCGAACGCTCGCAGCGTTAGCTCTACTTAGTTAAGTAAGTGTTTGTTTATATTTATTACAAGCTAAACCCCTTGCATTTCTTCTATTGACAACAAATGAATATAAGGACACAAATAAAGAAAAAATCTGAATCTCTTAATTAAAAATTGTTACTATTATTATTATCATTACTATTATATTACATAGGTTTTACGAATTTTAAAAAATTCATGTTGTATTTTATACCTCCTATTGTTATAATTTAATAAATTATATTAATTTTCGTTTACAATTTGTCAATACTGTTCACTGTTCAAGAGACATGTTTTATTAATAAACCGAATCGAAAATTACCTATTATTTAAATGTTTTTAAGCAGAAAATTGTGTCCAATGATATAATAATTGTTGTGAATGTTTAACCAATACAGTAATTACGCGCCGACATTATTATTTCTAACCATGTTATTTCCAAATCATTATATATTATTTAGTTCTATGTACACAGTAAAGAACGATTCACTGTGACCGGTGTCTTGCAAAGAATTATATAAAATTATCTGTCGGTAAAGAAAGAAAAAAAAGACATGATTGTGCGATAGTATATTTAATAACACGACGATCGTTTGTAATTATGTTTTCCATATAATTACCGCTCAAGGTTTCAAATTTGTTTAGAATTAGTACTACGCCCAATTAAAAGTTTTTGGGTACACCATGTTATTGGCGATACCTTTATACTTGCCCAAACCTAAAGAAAGTACGTTTCCTTGCTTAAAGATATTTCGACTATCTCTTTCGCATAGTATTCTTTATTCATCCCATGCCTTTAGTATTTTGTATTTATAATGAATGCGAAGGTTAATTAATGTTTAATAAAATATAGTTGACAAATAGAATAGAAGTAGGTCTGAACTTACACGCAGAAACATAATTGTACGAAACATACGAGATACCTTGTATTTTTAAATACCAAGCCCAGTTCCATAAGTTAGGAGTTTGTTCTGAAGGTTGAATCAGAATGCTCCTTTCCTTTCATAGACGTCTTGGTAAATCGTCCTCTGGATGATTCACTAAGACATTCAGTTTACCTCTAACTCGCACACTCTGACCGATATCTAAACGCCCTTTTCCGCCGTCCTCTCGCTGCATCATTAACTCCATAATTTCAAGGGTTGTTAACATATTTGACCAATATTCACCACCTTCAAAATTAAGTCATGTCACCAATACAAACAACTTTTTTTTCAAACACAATATTCAACAGACCATAGATCGACATCTTAGTCCATGAGTTACATAACCCAATACTCGTCATATATCATCCTCTTTCTCTAAAGCCATCTACCTTATATACACTTCGTAGAGTGCTTCTTGAGAACAACATTAAAATACTTTACACCCCTTTCAAAACTTTCAGATCCATTTTGCGTAAAAGGATATATTTTTTTAGAAGCACCTGGTGTGTACGGGATTCCTTACTAGTCCGGTAGCGTATATAGTGGCGAAACAAAATGACCTGTTGGCGTTTGGTTTTCGGAGCATGAGATTTGTATTAGGTTGCCGCGTGAAGCTGGTTCTGCACTTGCTAAACATATACTTGAAACCCGGCAACATTTGCAATTCAATTCTAATAGAATCCTTACCCGAACTACAATGGTCGAAAAATTCGTGAATCTATAAGGATCTCAAAACATTGTAATAACCTAAACCATGATGACGGTTACCTCCACACCACAATCGGCAATCATGTATCTCAAAGCAACTCAACCATAACCGTAACGCTCTATTGACCCGTGACCAATATCCCTATGTAAATCCATCCACTACAGACTTACACCAGTTTAAGTACAACAACAAAAACAGTAGCAGCTGTTAAGTCCTGAAGATGTCTCATACAAGTGGCAACAATGACAAACAAATATGACGCAATTCAAGCCCGGAAGCCAAGATGAAAAAATACATAACATGGTTTCTTAAATGTCTTTAGTGCACATGCAGGTCGAGTAAGTCAGAAAACAAAACTATGTCGAATAGAGAATAATGATATCCGAGGGATGTCCTTTTAGTTTTGCATAGTGGGACATGGAGGGCACCACTAATCAAATGTTAGTACTAAAAGTTAACATACATCTTTAATTAACCCAAATCCAAGTACGACGAACTTTCAAAGTGGAAAGTTGATAAATGGGATTAAACCGAGAACGTTTCCACAAAATAATTTTTATAATAAGTCAATTATCTCAACAAGAATGCCTCGCCGACTTGGTTTCTGTTTTCGGCAATGAAGCACCACATCAATTAACAATTTCTCGTTTGTATGGAGAAATCAAACGTGGACGGATGAGCCTTAGCAACAATCCAAGGCCATGTTCACCAAAAACGGCAGTCACTCAGTAAAACGTCGACGCTGTGCGCAAGATCGAGTTGTGACATATCGCCAGACTGAAGCATTATTGGGGATTTCAAAGACCTCATTTCAAAAAAATTTTCATAAAGAATTATGTGTAAAAAATTAGTTCTCCGTTTCCTGTTGACCGAAAAACTGGAAATAGCTAGGGTGAATTGGTGTCAAAAAAATCTTGGATTTACACATACGAGCAGAAAATAAACGCCAGTCGTCTGTTTGGGTGTTCCAAGATGAAGAAAAGCCGACAAAAGTTATCCATTCTCGACGTCTCTCCAAAAAGATGGTCGCGACATTTGTATCGAAAGCAGGTGATGCAGCACCAATTCCTTTACAAGATCAAAGAACTGTTACTGCCGATTGGTATACACCCATTTGTTTGTCGCAAGTCGTCGCTGAGCGTCGAAAAACCAACCGCGAACGACGAACTAGCCTCCACCAAGAAAATGCAAGTTCGAACAGAGTACACAAAACAATTGAATTTTTAACAGATCGTCGAATTGTTGAATCATTCTTCGTACAGTCCGCACCTAAGTCCCAACGATTTCTCTACCTTTCCGAAAATCAAGAACGGACTGCGTGGTTAAAGGTTCCAGTCGTCAGATGAAGCAGTCGATGCTTTCAAAAACGAAATTTTGACTTTACCAACAGACAAGTGGAACAACTCCTTTCAAAGTTGATTCGAGAGCATGTAAAAGTGTATTAATTTTCATGGAGAATACTTCGGAAAACAATAAAGTCTTTAAAAGCTATATACTGTTTTATTCCAGTTTTACATGCAAAACTTAAAAGACAATCCACGTATAATACCAAAGCCATGTTGTAAATCTGTGCACGAAACATCAATTTGTCTACATTGAAAGAAGGAGAAGGAATGATAACAAACATGGAAGTTGACATTTATGTAGACAATAATGTACTGATGTATTAGTTTTTAATATTGTTTTTTATATTTAATTACAATTGCTTGATTTAACCGAAGATGCTTATTTCGTCTTTCTTCGATTTAATGTCAAATCTTATTGGAGTAAATGCATATAAAATCGTGTTGGATTAACATAAGAGTATAGTAAAATGTAGACATTCAACGTTCGCTTTGGCTCAATTATTTTACAATCATAATTTGTCATTAACAGTGCTTTTTGTTATTTAGTAAACTACAATTATATTTACATTAATACTATTTGACACAATTTACTCTTTATAGTATGTTATGAAACTCTTAACATATTGTGATTGTGGTTTACATTGAAAGGTTTGTGGACAAAATTATTAAATAAGAAAACAAAAAATTTGAGCTTTTTTTAGAATGTGAAATAAATATACTAACGAAAAATTTATGCAATTGCAGGTTAACTTTATTCTTTAAATATATCTTTAATTTATACAGTATATAAAGTAATAAGTATATTACATTCACATTCTTATCTGTTACAAGTACAATTAAAATAAAATCTACAATAGTGGACCCTTAACATCACTGAGGAAAATCTCCTATTTTTGTCTTGTTAACTGTGTGCTCATTAACCTAACTTTTCTCGAAATTCAGTTACAAATTTTCATTATAATTACATGTAGACTGGTGAAAAACCTTACGCTATAGGACTTGTCATCAACACCACCATTTGGTAAATTTGTAGGTTGAGATTATTTGATAGACCTTGCCTTCGAAGCTAAATAAATATCGTCGAATTCTTGAAGAACAACTTCCACTACTATCTGCTTCTGGGTTTCCGGGCTGGAACCGCGTCACTAGTATATCTGCCGACGTTTCGTACCCATTTGTATGGGACATCTTCAGGGCTGAACTACTGCACTGAAACAGTTTCAGTGCAGTAGTTCAGCCCTGAAGATGTCCCATACAAATGGGTACGAAACGTCGGCAGATATACTAGTGACGCGGTTCCAGCCCGGAAACCCAGAAGCAGATAGCATGGACCACGACCGCGGAAGTCTACGTACCAAATTAACTTCCACTACTTTTGAAAGATATCCATGCAGAAATATTTTTGCATTTATTTATTTATTGATTAAATCTTTCGCATTTATTTAGAAACATTTCGTACAATAGAGAATATTTTGAAAAACCGTGATAACATGCTCATAACAAAGCATTGTGTTTGGGCGTACAGACCTAACACTAGAGAATATCGAAGTAATCAATAATGTCGAATTGTTGCAAACCACATTAACCAATGTTTTTACACAGCTTTCCAGAAATTTTTTGACTTAAAAGAATAATAATAAATTAAAAATATAAAAATAAATTAAATTTATTTCCAACAGACGCAGTCCACTTACAGGAAATAAAAGAATAAAGTAAAATGTTCCCCACAATAATTTGAAGAATATACCAATAACCAAAAATATTCCATGACATGTCAACTAAACATATCAAAATATAATGTGTTTGTATTCGTCGCTGTGTGAGAAATGGACGTCTTTTCAAAATATTAGATCTAATTTTAGGAACCAAAAACGTGTTAATAGACTTCGTACTTTATGAGAGAACAGTAAAACCATTTTGAGGTAGTAAAGCCAGAGAATTGCTGGTATTACTTAAAAAATTACTTAATGAATCTTTCGAAAAGTTAATGCAACCCCTCTCTAGTAAGGCATTATAAATCAGACCCACATGTGCGCTAGAAACCTTATAATTCAAGTACTTTAGAAAACGTTTCTACATCCTTTCTGTTGCTACTTGATATAAATAATATAGATACCACATTATAGTACTATACTCTAACTTACTACGAACGTAGGCAAAGTACAAGCATTTCAGGGTGAAGATGTTTGTAGGTAGCACTGCATATAGCATAAACTCGATTATTCGTGTGTGCGATACATCTTTAATGTTCGTAAGTATGAAAGAATATCACATAAATTGAAAACTTTGCGGTGGCTGAATATGCGAAATCGCATTGCTTTCCATTCTCTGAACCTTTATCATAAAATACTTTTGCCAAAGTGTCCTCCATACTTGCTGTATAAAATTAGGTTTCGGTGCGATGTGCATAATATCAATGTAAGAAGGAAGAATATGATTGGTTTTTAGAAGATCTTTCACGTATAATATTTATCATTATTACAATTCTTTGGATGATCACTTCAAGTCCATGGGATTGGTAATTACCTATTTGATAAGCAGTCTTGTGTGTGATGTCTCTTTCCATTGTTAACTTATTCTTGTATGCTAGGAAATTTTTTATATTACTTTGTTTAATTGTAATGACTTTGTTGGGTTACGGTTGTGTGCACGGGCAGAATAATTCAATTAGGTTAGGTTTTTATTAGTTCTTAGTATTAGGCAATTACTTTGTTAGGGATAGGTGTTAGAACAGGGGATGACTTCTAGTCATCCATCTGAACCACCCCTTAGGATTTTCCATTCAGTTAAATGTTTTGTATTTACATTACTTGTATTATTACTTCTTGGGAAATAAAGGCATATTATTATTATTATTATTATTATTAGAGAACTATAGAGCTATGCTGTGCAGCGAAATACCGAAAATAATGAATAATTTACAAGGAATTTCAATTTGATTGTAGCTGTAGGTAAAATGGAAGGTATACAAAATTTTGAAATATGTGGGAATGGCATATTAGTCTAAATTTATTGAAGTCCTTACTACACCACACGTATATCATTCGTAAATTATTTTCAAGCGCCTAACATTTAAATAAGTTGAATATTTTCAAAATATTTTGAGTTTATGGCCATATGCAATACAAACCAAGTTAAAATATTGTTAATAAAGACATTGCAGAGGAAAGGGCTCTAAATTACAGCCTTGAGGGACACTAGAAGTTGTAGTGGAATATGGAGTTTGGAAAGTACATACGTAAGAAGACCGATTACTTAAATAAGAAGAAATAAGTTTTGTTAAAGATGGGAAAAAGACGTCTAGTTTTGTCAAATGTAACGAGTGATTGGTAGGGTCAAACGCTTTAGTGGAATATGAACGGGTAAACAGAAAAGAATAATTTAGATTCTACTGATATTCGCTGGTAAACCCAAGATTGAAATACTTTAACGAAATTACTGAAAATGTTAACTGACATGTAATTAAATACAGTGTGGAAGCTTCTTCTGGAATAAGTTCACTAATTCGAATATAATTTATTTTACATTTCTGTAACATCACTAGCTTTTGACTTATGACATCATGTGCATTTTTTAAATGAAATGGTATATTTTTATATCGGTTTTGGATAGAACTTTGAAAGGTCTTCTAAAAAAATCCATACTAAACTTCTTTACTTTTAAATGTTCGTGAGAAATTGCCGATTATTGGAAAAATAAGAATAATAATACAAATTATAAAAACTGAAAAATACACAATACAGTACAATAATGCAAAAACTGCTCAAACTTATCATCAACTTCTTGACACACTCCCAAGCTACGGAGAAATTCATTACTAATATTGATTAAAATACTAAATGTTATTGTTCTCGTTTCTGTTGTAATTTGTTCTTTTAAATTATCTAAAGTACTGGGCTTTACTTTAAAAACTCTATTTTTGAGAGAACAACATAAAATGGATTATTTGGAGTTAAATCTAGAGATCTACTGGCTATTCCAAGAAGCTAAGTCTGTTGGGATAAACTGCATGCAACGAGGTTCTCCATCTCGTTGGAACCAAATGATGTCATTACTAAAGAGTTAATTTAGTAATTTTTTACAATTTGTGTTATTATTATCCTAGTTTTTCTAAAAAATGGCACTATTTCACCAACTATAGAAGATAGAGTTATTAAGTTGGAGTTTTCTGATAAGGCCTTTAAAAGTTTTATCCAAACGTGACATAAAAATAAACAATTAGAATAACTAATTTACCTATTTTTCAACATTTCCGTGAAATATGGTCTTGGAATTTATTTATTATATTTAAGAGACTTCAATACATTATATCAGGATAATTACTCTTCTTATACTACTTTACGATGCGTTTAAATTTTTAAAACTCTGGGAAAAAAACGTAGTAATGATCAAATTGAAAATAACTGTTAAAGATGCTAATTAAAAAAAATTTAGTTCATATTTACAAATTTTAATTTGTCTATTTAATATTAATCTAAATATGAACAAATATTAAATTTAAAATTCATTCCTAGCAATCACTTAGATATAATAAGAACCACAATAAATGTTTCTATGCATGTAATTACTACATATAAAGGAGTATTATTTTATATTTATTATATTTTAATAATTTTATCTGAAATATTTTACTGAGAATACATTTTTTTTTCGATGAGAGCGAAGGAAACAAAAGAGAAGAAACAAATTTTAAGCTGGAACACCTAAACTATTATTATATGAGACGATCATCACGATTCGGATGCCGAATATTTATGTATAATCAAAAATACATTAACATCAACTTAAACTTGTAATTTATACCTTGTTCCCTGCCCAGAATTGTAATTAATTAAATAATTTTATATTTTAATTCGAAATTTTTTGGAGAGCATCTGACCCGGCTGATTCTCTAAATGTTATTAATTCAATAACCATTTTATAATTAGTTATATATTAATAAATTCGATATAGTGCTACAGTTTCATTTAAAAAAATATTTTATGATTAATAAAGTTGTACTACTTGCCATTAAGACTGTTGTATATACTATAAGTCCTGATGAATTTGAATCCAAACATCAAATTTGTTCAAAATTCTTATGTTTAACGCAAGATTTATTCTTGTTATTTATTCATTTATAATTATAAATTGTTTTAGATTCATACAACTTTTACCTTTTATTACGTTTCGTTGAATAAGCAGCAACGAATAGATTTTACTCCCTTTTCGAGTTCTACTTATTCAACAAAAGACAGTACGTTCGATGTTCACACCAATTTCAGCCGTCCCTCAAGGGGTGCATCTAGGACTTCTGCTTTTTCTTTTATACATAAATGACATAACTAAACAAATATACATAAATAACATAACTAACTAAACGAATAAATAAGAACACAAACATATTCTAACTAGTAACAAAATAAATGCAACAGCCTTATCTAACATGCTTTAGAGAAAGAACATAAATTCTAATTTGAAAACACCGGAATCCTCGAAATAGAAAACAATTACAATAAGCGATCAAAACACAATAAATGATAGAAGAGACATGATAAATCTCAATGATATTTATAACAACTTAATATCTTAAAAGAATTTAAAAAATATATTGTCCGCATCTTCCTGTCTATACAAGCATCCAACAACGGGAACTTGCAAATACACATGGAAATATACTTAACGTGAGATAAAAGGAAAAGCAAATAACAGATGTTACTTTTAGAAAGCATTAACTAGAAACGATTATAATGAATAAGCCTTTTGGTAAGCACACGTTCAAGAAATTGTTAATTTAAAAATGCTTGGTATGATTATAAATTTTACAATATTAAACATATATTTTTGGCAAATGTGAATTATCGCAAATATATAAGGTCTAGTAAAAAGAAATCCATTATTTTTGCATTAAATTGAAGGTTTTATTTAGCATAGTTAGAATGATCCGACTTAGGTCAAATATGCACCGTTTTGTTCGATAACTTGTTGCCATTTTGAAGGTAATTTCATAATGCCTCTCTCATAGAAACCCTCGTCCCTATTGGCAAAAAACTGGGATAGTCGATTTTCACAAGCTTCTTTTGAGGCGAATTTTTCACCAGCAAAATCATTCGCCATAGACAGGAACAGGTAGTAATCACTTGGTGCTAGGTCCGGACTATAAGGTGGATGCATAAGAACTTCCCAACCAAACTCCCGGAGCTTCTGGCGAGTACTATCGATGTGTGTGGCCTGGCGTTGTCCTGATGGAACACAATTCCTCTCCTATTGGCCAAAGCTGGCCGCTTCTGGGCGATTGCTTCCTTCAGACGGTCCAATTGTTGACAGTACAGGTCCGAATTAAGAGTTTGGCCGTAGGGAAGCAGCTCATAGTAGATAATTCCTTGCCAATCCCACCAAACACACAGCAAAACCTTCCTGACCGTCAGGCCTGGCTTGGCCACCGTTTGCGCCGGCTTACTACGATTCGACCACGACCGTTTTCGCTTGACGTTGTCGTAAGTGATCCACTTTTCATCACCAGTAACCATCCGCTTCAGAAACGGATCGATTTTGTTGCGATTCAGCAGCGATTCGCAGATGTAAATTCGGTCCATGAGGTTTTTTTGCGTTAACTCGTGTGGCACCCTTACATCAAGCTTCTTTTTGTATCCAACCTTATTTAAATGGTTCCAAACGGTTTTTTGTGCAATGTTGAGCTCCTGGGCAATCGAAACAGTGCTTACATGACGGTCGGACTCGACGATTTCCATTATTTTATCGACATTTTCGACAATTGGCCTTCCAGAGCGTGGTGCATCTTTGACATCAAGATTACCAGAACGGAATCGACGAAACCAAAATTGCGCATGATTGACTGTTACAGTATCACGACCATAAACACTATTCACATTTTTAGCCGCCTGGCTTGCGTTTTCGCCTTTATCGAAGAAAAACTGTAAAATATGGCGTATTTTAACTTTGCTGGTGTCCATCTTTGACGCGCGCTCAAACAATATTAAGTCAAGTAATCACAAAACTGTCTGAGAAGTTCGTTTAGTACGAAATCTTGTCTTTCGAACGCCATCTAGCGGAACGCGATCGCACTTATACAACGCGAGATACTTTATTATAGCAATGGTTGAAACGCCCAATAAAAAAAGAATACAGATTATAAATAGAACGAAACGACCAACATATTAAACAGAAGAGAATATAATAAATAAATAATTTAAATAAGTTATCATTATCAGTATACGTTCAAAATAATGTTAAAAGTAATGAAATGTAAATATGGAGGAATATAATCACAAGTATAAATCTTGCATCATGTTTTACGTTTAAAGTTGGCCTCGCAAACTATTTCTAATATGTGCACTCGTAAGGTTGTCTTTTAAAAGTAAATTGAATAAATTCTGTAATTTATTCAATTTACTTTTAACTGAAAAACTTTTAGCTTATATCATAATTCAAAAGTATCTATACTCTGAATACAAACATTGAAAGACAAAGAAAAATACAGCCCCACTATTAGATAATAAATTAAAGCATTTTAGCTCGTAAACATTTTAATAAGAATAAAAACATCTCCTAGTTATCGTGATTCTTGGTTTATAGATGATAACTATGATCTTTATATTTTGCAGATTAAAACGATAAACAAGTTTGGTTGGTGACTTGGTCATGTACATTTGAATAATAATTCCTTGACCCCCGATACCAATCAAACAAATTACGATAGGATCAATCAAATACGTCTATTTTTTAAAGAATCGAAGAAGAATTTTAGAAAGTGTGGACTACTAATTAAAAGTATTACAATAAATGGTTAAATTTAAAAGTCAAAGTTGCCTCAAACAACACATGCCTCAAAAGCCAATCAAAGACGGTTATACGATTTGGACATATGCAGACAGCGAAGGGTGTCTATATTATTTTGATATAAATATATATATATATATATATATATATATATATACTGGAAGAAGTAATAACTATAGAGAAGTTGGATTAGGTGAAAAAGTAGTAGTACGGTTAGTAAATGGTTCGAAACACAAGGGGCATTGTCTTTACTTTGATAATTTAACACATATACACTAATGGAGCTATTGAAAGAACCAAGAATTAATGCTTGTAAAACTATTCATCCAAATAGAAATCGTCTAGCTTCACTGAAAGCAGCCATATTACAGAAACACGGTGATCATGACTACAAAATTAGCAATGACAGCATAATAAATGAAAATACAAAGATCGCGTAAATCTTTTGTAAAATTTTCATAACCCTTGGAACACAATTGTAGTGAAAGAGAAAAAAATTAATGGAACACAGAGAAATTTCTTATTATCTTATCATCTGCAATTTCCTGTTATAACCAAATATGAATTTTGATAAATTCGACCAATTACAATCTACGTACGAGATTAGCAGTAAGAGCAAGAAATGGTGAATGAGAATATTTTTCCATTTTATTGATTATTGTGTAGTAAGTTCTTGCATACTGTATAAAGTGAAAAATCTTCTTTTTTTTAATTATTGCGTAGTACTTATATACTTGTTCTATTATTATGCTCTAAAATTTCTGTTGAATGGTAGCTAATGCATTGATAGTTGAACAATTTACTTATACTAAGGCGTATCATAATTTTTCTGAAGAATCACTGCAAAACAAAAGAACGTATTTCAAAAGATTTAAGATGTGTGTCTTAAATCCATCTTCTAAGGGCATCAACATGAAAAAGATGCGCACAGTACAAGGACAATATAAATGAGATCGAGCTGAGCTTCTATGTAAGAGGGCGAATTAATATATCAAGTCTCCAACATCGCCATTGTTTGAGTAGTGGGGATAGAAATACGTTCTAACCTGCGAACGGTAACTTCGAGTATATCGTCTTAGCATGCAAAGCTTTATTTTTCTGTGCATCGTCGTTGAGTAAGAGTGTCATTTATCATGAGTTCGATTTCTAAGATGGGTGTCAAGCAATGATCTCCGATGGAATTTTTAAAGATAGAAGGTTTCGCGCCCATCGAAGACGTTTTAAAGCTGTTTATGGACGTGAAAAATCTTCGCCAGTGGGTTTGACGTGCAAAACCCTTCCACTAGTGCAGAAAGTCATGTTCGCCATATTCTGGGATGCATACGGAATATCTGTTGAAGCGATGAACGATTTTACAATCACTAAAGAAAAGAACGAATTTTTTTTGCAATTCGACAACGCTACACGGCAACAAAACAATGGAGACAGTGACGAACCTGAAATTGGGATTGTCGCACACCATCCATATGGTTCTGATTTATCTTTGGTTGTTCCCGAAGCTGAAGGAGCTATTGAACACTTATCATTTTTCATCTGACATTGAAGTTCTGGCTGCTGTTCACAATTGGATCAACAGTAAACACAAATTTGTACTACAAACTTTTCATGGACGGAATGAAGAAATAGATTCAGCGTTAGGAGAAATATGTTGCACTAAACGATGATTATATGGAAAAGTATTTATGAGCATTAGTTTACTTTATTTTGGTTTCTTTATTTTATCTTTTTTTATTCTGTTTTGTAGAGTTGGAAATCTTGTACATCAATCCATCTTCGTATATTTAGGAAAAGACAAAAATCGTTTCAAATTAATCTATAATAAATAATACTTCTGTTTATTGCTTCCTTTTACTATACTAGTCATAATAGTTTCTAACTGTAGATTAGTTTCAAAAAAAACCCATCGTGGCCATTTTGTAAGTTTAGTGGTTACTGAAATTATACTAAATTTGTCTACTTACTAGATTTGAGAAAATCAAAAATATAGAATCAATTTTAGTCATTTAGTTTTCTCGGTAACTTAATACGAGAATAATCTAATGTATAATAATTATTGTGTTCTATATTATTTAATATGGCACAAAATTTAATCGAAAAATAATAGTTATAAAATATATTAGTAGTAAAGAAGTAAGAAGAAGAATACACGAAATCTTACCTTTTTTCATAAGACAGTTTAGTCTTTAACAATTCAGAATTTTCGAGTAGCTTTTGCATACCAGATTATGCTAACTATTACCTATGTATAGCAGAGACGTCTGTATTACGTCGATTTGGTAAACTTCAACCGGCAATTTCGGTTATTTCGCACACTGTAGTAATGATACAGTAGCACACTGAACTGGTCCGCGCTGGCTAATCCACATACATTTGCGTATCTGTCTGCCTAACAGAATTTTAATTGCGATTAATAATGTTTCTCTTATATGAGAATCGAATTCGATCTGGTTTCATTGTGGCAGGTTTCTTTTAAAATTACCCACATTTTATGTTCGGAAAATACTACCGTCAGTTTCACTAAAAATACCTACTCAAACCATCTACAGACCTATGCAAATGCATCGCCACAGTAACCGTATAGTATTATTACACTAATCTCTTTTGTTTTTAACATCACGGTTATTTATCTTACATTTTAGGGTATTTTGAATTGATTTTAAAATTTCGATTTGTTAAATTATACCTTGTACTAAAGAGAATACGTTGCCGAGAATCTAAAAATAAATATATTACTATAATTTATTGGAATGGTATAAATAACTAATTTAATGTTAGGTTGGTACAAAATGGAATGTTAAATTCGATGAGAAAAATTTAATACTACTTATATTTCAAAAAGCAAGTTGTTAATTAAAATAATTTTCGTGTGCTTGAACACGTTTTTCAAGGATCAGCAAGAGTATGTATACGAGGGTAGTTTGACAAGTAGTGAGAATGGAAAAGAAAAGCGAATTTTTTAAATACAAAATAATTTTTATTTTTCAATATATTCTCCTAAAAGAGCAATACATTTATTCCAACGGTGCTCCAATGCCCTTAGCCATCTCTAAAATGCGATTCCGGACGGCTTGCAAAATACTCATTTACGAAGATGATAAGCTCGTCATTAGACGAAAATTTCTTTCCACGTAGTGCCGTTTCCCCCCGGAAGGGGCTAGATCCGGCGAATAAGGCGCATGCAGTACTAATTGGAAATGCAACTCGTGGATTTTGGACATCGCAACTGTGCTGGTATGCGCGAGAGCGTTGTCTTGGTGAAACAGAATCTTTTTCTTTGCCATTCCTGGCCGTTTAGCACGAATCTCAACCTTTAATTTTTGTAGAAGTTCTGCATAGTATTGTCCGTTTATTGTGGCACCTTTCTGAAGGTAATCAATGAGCAAAATGCCCTTTGAATCCCAAAAAATTGATGCCATCACCTAGTTTGCCGATAATGTGGTTTTCGCTTTCTTTGGAGGTGCAGAACCACGTTCTAGCCATTGTTTCGACTGTTGTTTAGTTTCGGGTGTACTGTAGTGTATCCAAGTTTCATCGTAAGTAACAAATCGCCTACAAAAATCAACCGGATTCTGCTTATAAAGGTCCAAACACTCATTGGAAATGAGCAAACGACTGAACTTTTGATCAGTCGTAAGCAATCGCGGCACCCATCTTGCCGAAAACTTGGAAAGGCCCAATTCTTTCGTTAAAATGTGGTGTACACTTTCTGTTGAAATGTTTACCATGTCTGCTATCTCTCTCACTTTGAGTCGTCGATCTTGCGTAATAATATTATGGATTTTTATAATCATGTCCTTAGAAGTCACGATTTCGGGTACTCCAGAGCACGCTTCATCAACACAGCTTGTTCTACCACGTTTAAATTCATTTACCCATCTACTTATTATGGCGGATGATGGAGCAGATTCACCTAATGTTTCCCGTAACTCATCTTTTATTTCGGTAGCTTTCATTCCCTTAATTACGAAGTATTTAATCACCGCACGATACTCTGCTTTTTCCATTTTAACAAAACGACGTATTGCTTCTTTTTCAATCAGCTGTCAAAAATAAACTAATCAACCGGTTTATCTAAATATCGGAATGTAAACATATAAATGGGCAACCTAAATTACAGTGCATTTGTTTTACCAATTAGAGCACCACCTATGTGTCATTCTCACTACTTGTCAAACTATCCTGGTATTATTGACAAAAACTGAATCTTTAAGGTTCATGAAGTTTTCAATAGTGGTTTTAACCTTCCCATTATTAAGAAACTATTTTCCTTTACAAAGAATATTTAAAGAAATAATAAAAAATCACCATATTGGTGAGTACCAGACTTATCTCTAACACATGTTGGAAAGAAGTCTAACACTTATCAATATGGTGATTCCTGAAAAATTTTATAGTTTAAAGCGACAAGTTTCAATGCTCTTGCTATCGTGTTGTTACATGCAATGCTCTTACTGTCATTCTTTTTGCTAGCATGTTGTTACATGGTAGCAAGAACATCGAAACTTGTCGATTTAAACTACGAAATATTTCAGGAATCACCAATATTTTTTATGTTTTTAATTTCGAAGTTAGGTATTGCAATTTTCAAATAATTCTAAATTTGTTGAATATATGATAGTTTGTTACTATTCTTTTATCATTGGCCAAGACGAAATTGTACCAAAATGTTATCAAAATTTTCTCTGAATGAATTGGACGTATTCGAGGATATTCTAAGCTTTAAGTTTATTTAACTATTAACAGATTATCCTACAATTGTCTTATAATACCCATTTTTGTATCATTATTAGCAAAGCGTAATTAAGAAGTGTATAGTAAAGTTCGAAATCGAGTGCATGCAAAGATACGACAAGTGAAAAGAAATTATTACCTAGTACAATTCGAAGGCAATAGAAATATTAACGAAAAACACAATAAAAGAAACAAAATAACAATAAATGATGTAAAAATAAAAAACATGAAGGCATCTCCAAAAGAAATAGCAAATGTCTTGGCAACAACATTCAAAGACATGTGGTAAACTCATGGAACTGTAACGTAAAATTTGGAAAAAATCCAGAGAAGTGAAATGGAGTCCGCATTTATGCCAGAGATATCGCAAAATGAAGCGTTGCAAATTTTAGATAACGATACAGAGAAGACGGCTGCAAGACATGACAGAATATGAAGTGCGTTAAAGAAAATAAGGATATTTTTTTATTATCTTATCTGTTACTTGATTAGTAAATCGCTTACAGAAAAATATGTTCCTAAAGAATAGAAGAAAGCGATTGTAAGACCGATATATAAAGACGGATATAACAATTTAACAATTTATTTCGTGACTTCCGACGTTCGACAAAATAATGGAGAAAGCGTATTAAATATATTTTGCAATATGACGCAACAATGAATTGTAGGAAGTTGCTTGTTGCTGCATGTTGAGGCATGTTCATACGTACATAGCAGCCGCCGCGCCATGTTGATAGGTTATTCATTCGCAGTGAGGGTGTAAAGTGCTCGCGATGGCATCGTGGTCATGAAATGAGATAATGGACGTTTTGCGTCATAATTTCGTGCGTGATTTAAACATAGACCAGTGCCTCGAAGAAATTACTCTTGCACTAGGTGATGTTTGCCCACATCACACAATGATATTCAGGTGGTATAGAGAATTCCAAAGGGAAAATTTAATTCTGGAGGATGCTGAGAGGTCGGGAAGGCCATGAACGTCAGTTCGGAGGAAAACGTTACTACTATGAGGAAAATGCTTGGCGAGGACAGGCGAGTGACCTACCAATAGATAGGCCTAAATGGCCTAAATGCACCAGCAATTCGTTCGATTCTGATTAATTATTTGCATCTGAAGAAACTTTGTTCTCTCTGGGTGCTAAAAAAGTTCAATAAATCTCGGCATGTGAACACCGTCGTGACAGGTGACGAGTGTGCTTTACTCCCTAGTGAAACTTGGCAAAACTGGTTTAAAGATTGGTTTCGGAGGATGGAGAGGTGTATTGAGTGTAGAGGAAATTACTTAGAAAAAATTAAATAAACAAAGCCGTATTGCAAAACTTTCCTAGTACCCTTTGTAGATTGTTTAACAAAACTTAATGTAATTGATAAAAACCAATACGGTTATCAAAAAAATAAAAGCTATATTGCATAAGAGATCTATCGCAGGATTTTACAGATTTGATAAGTGCAAAACTAAATAACGGCATACATGTCTACTGCCATTTGATTCTACAGACCATACAGAAATGATAAATACGTTACACAAATACGGAATACAAGAGAAAGCACAAAAGTGTCTGAAAAGCTACTGGGAAGGAAGAAAATTTGAAATAAAAATTAAAAATGAAATTGGAAGAAGCAAAGTTATAAGAAAGGGAGCGCCTCAAGGAACTATATTAGAGCCGAGATGCAATAACTATATTAGAGCCGTTATTGCATCTCATTTATATAAATGATGTAAGACTATGTTTTGAGAAATGCAGATATTTTGTTAAATATATATGTTGATGATATTGTAATTATGATACATAAACATACTTTCTTTACTTCCTGATTTATAAATTAACAAAAAGTTTCGTTCATAGTTGCAAGATTTAATTAATTTAATAAATTTCAGCTTCACCCATTCAAATATCCTCAATGTCCTTCGACACCACCTTCTATTTATAATAAAATAGTAACATGGTTATATTTCAGGCTTGCCAGATATGGCATACCTGAAAAAGGAATATATGATTTCACATTATATCCCTACTTCGGATCCTGATAAAGGACATAAATTATATTTCCATGTATATTTTATAAGCCGGATTTTTTTTTCTGTGTAGTCATTGCTCTGATAAGGACATTAACGTGCTCGCGCGGTCAGCGAGCACGAGTTTGACATTCCTCTGAGTTCGGAAAGAACGAACACTATTTTATGCAATTCATATTTTTCGACTGTGTAGTCGCGTGTTTCGTGCATTCGCGTACAAGTTACAATGTACCCCACATATCTATATCGATTTTCCCAAACAAACATAAACCCAGAACGGCATTAAACTTTTACATTTTTATGACATAATATATCGCATTTTATGCGTCACACAATTCGTTTCAACAATAAAGCACTCTAAAACTTTGTACAAATTGAACTCTATATTTATTATAGGCACTTCTACGAGAGTTATCCCCTGTAAATTAATGGTATTTAAATACACTGTTACTATAATTTTCCCTTATTAACAACTATAATATAACAATATAATTTACTCAATATTGTACGTCATATAACTTTATAGACAACAAAAATAAGTATCTAACAAATACAGTTTATTGTTTCAGTAGTAGATAAATTAGTTTTATATTCGTTATTACTAAGCAACAATTTTTCATTTTTTACTTTTACTATTTACAATGAACCATAGCGATAGTTGAAAAAAAATACTAATTAGTTATATAGTAGATCCTTATAAAGGAAAGTTTTGCAATACAGCTTTGTTTATTTAATTCTTTCAAAGTAATTTCCTCTACACTTAATACACCTCTCTATCCTCCGAAACCAATCATTAAACCAGTTCTGCTAAGTTTCACTAGGGAGTAAAGCACACTCGTTGTCCCAAGGTCGCAGAAGGTCCTCATCACTGGAAAACCGCCTCCCTTTTAGATTCATTTTCACATGCGGGAACAGTGCAAAGTCGCAGGGAGCAAGATCTGGACTGTAGGGAGGGTGCTCGAGAAGTTTCAATCCTATCGTGGTCAAATATTCGGTGCAGGCTTTGGCGCGGTGAGCTGGAGCATTATCCTGTCCATTCTTGACCATTCTTGACTTTGGCCATAGGTTCTTCATAGATCCAATGACTGTAAGCAGGCACTGTTCAGTATACCACTTAGCTGTAACTATCTTCTACGTGTCCAAAACGACGCGTTCTACAATTCCACTCGATTTGAAAAATACAGCTAGCACTTTCTTCTTTACAGATCGGGTTTTTCTGACAACTGTGAGTGTCGTCATCATCAAAGACCCAAACTTTGTTTTGAACTTTGGTCGGCACATCGTAATGGTACAACTAAATCTTGTCACCTGTCACGATGTTGTTCACATACCAAGATTGTCCCTTATTAAACTTTTTTAGCATCTCCCGGCACCAAGTCACATGTCGTGTCATCTGCTCTTCAGTCAGTCGATGCGGCACCTAGAGAGAACAAAGTTTCTTCACATGCAAATGATCATGCAGAATCGAATGAATTGCTGGTTCATTTAGGCTTTATTTGTTGGTACTCGCCTGTCCTCGCCAACCATTTTCCTCGCAGTAGTAACGTTTTTCTCCGTAACTGACGTTCGTGGCCTTCCCGGCCTTTCAGCATCCTGCACAGTTAAATCTCCCTTTGAAATTCTCTATACCACCTGAATATCGTTTGCGATCTGGACAAACATCACCTAGTGCAAGAGTCATTTCTTCGAAGCACTGGTCTATGTTTAAACCACGCACGAACTTATAACGCAAAACTGCCCTTATCTCATTTTGTGACCACGACGCCATCGCAAGCACTCTCACTGCTAATGAATAACTGAGCCCATCGACATGGCGCGGGTACGAACATGTCTCAAGATGCAGCAACAAGCAGCTTCCTACGGTTCATTGTTGCGTGATATTGCAAACTTTCCTAGTACCCTTTGTATTTACATCACAATATACCCCTCAGGGATACCTAGTAATGGCCACAGGGAACTGCGGTAAAATTATAAAATTTTATTTAGAACAAAATAAAGTAATTTGTACTCATTCAAACACACAAAGAAACAAGCACAAAATTTTTGCTATAATAATGAAAACAAAACAGTACATCGAATTAAAAAATTGACGCCGCAAATATCCATCGCATATTGAAGTAATCATTACAAAAAATGTCGGTAAATTTATATTCTTAACACTTTTTTGTTTTTCAATGCGTGCACTATTATTTGCTTTATTTTGCATTTTATTTTTAGTTTTTAAGAAATACGTATTTTATCTTATTTTATCTCTTGCATATTGGCCTTGGTGGGAACTATTAGCCCCTTTCTACCTCAAAGCAATCCGAAAATGAAGTGTTACACAAAAAACACATTTTCGCAAGGAGGTCGATCGGGTGGCTAACATTTATATAAACGGCCAGATCTCTAGGTAAAGAAAATTAACGTACAAAGAAAGAATTGCCAGGATCGAAGCTAGGTTTTAATATTTTTTCCATCGTAAATCTGTACAGTTACAAAAAAATTCTAATGTCTTGCGTTATTAAAATATGATTAATATTAAAGGATGCCGCTACACCCATATTCATTAATTCATATAAAATATTACTTTTGTTTCTTATTCTTATGCAGCCTGGTACTTACACGTTTTTCTGGAAGTTTTACACATTCTTTCCTCTTTTTATGGAAGTAAAAGAGTAAAATATGACTGACATGCACGCTTTGGTCATCCATTTTCAACATTTTAAGATTTCAAGAAATCAATTTTTTTTCAAAATGAAGTTGAAGTTGTAATTATCACATATACGACACTATAAAAACCCTACGATCTGAAAGATAATAAGTATTAAATCAATAAATAAAAAATAATTTAGTCATGAATTTTACTATAATAACCATTTTTAGATTCCTCTATTTTTACTTAATGCTATACATCACATTTTATAAATTAAATATTTTATTTTAATTATGCTATCTTAACTATATTTTTTTCAAAATATGAATTTCAATTTCAAATACAATTTCTTTTATGTATGGTACTACAATACTACAATATTTTATAACAATTGGTACTTTACTATCTATAGAGATAGGTACTATTATCTACAATTAATTACTTTTTCATATTTAGTTTTTCTAATGATTTCTATAAGTATATAAATTGCTTATAAACTCGTGATGTTACTAATATTCCTTATTAAAATGATAATATGGCTATTTTAATATTTCTCTTTTACCATATTATTAAATTAAACTACATTTATCCACATTATCTTTCAAAATTCCTTCTCCTTACGATGGCATATGTCCAATTTTCTATCATTGTTTATCTTCCTACATTACAAAACAATTTTATACCAATTTTTTTAAACTCTCTTTTAGGTCATTAATAAACTAACAATAATTTAAATAGGAACAATTACATATTATACGTACAACATAATTATCCCCGTTGGCAGATAGAAGGTTTTATCTTTTATCTCAAGCTATGCACAGATACATCTTACATTAGCATAAAAATTCATATTCATTAATTACTTCTACTAAGTGAGTACTTATTTTTAGTTACCACAATTTTTAAACATATTTTTAATTTACTTATACTTGAGTTCGATACATACCATATACAGTATACTTTGAATGAAATATTTTTTTAATTCGAAATATCAGATAGTAAATTAATTCCTCTTACAATTTAAGATAAGAATATATATATACTTTCCAATCAACTTTATATATACACATATATGTATATTATATATAATATTGCAATTGGCGGTCACATTCTTTTCCCCCAATAACTGCCAAAGAGATCATATTAATTTTTTTCTTAGAAATTCCCCTCGTAATGACTAAGGAAGTTCCTGAACATCCACATATAATGCCTCCTTGTGGTATAGATATCATCACACCTATGTCTAGGGGCTTTAACAAAGACGCCATCGCACCTCCATAATCTATTAACATTATGGCAGTATATACATACATATATTATGGAGATGCGATGGCACCTGTGTTAAAACTCCTAGATATAGTACAAAACAATGCAATACGACTATTATTGGTCTAATATTAGCTCTATACATTAATAAAGATGTACGTGCGTGGATAACCCATCTCTAACCCACTCACAATAAAAAATTTGCAAATATTTTACTTCTATTTTTTTACATAATCTCCATTAAGGTTAACACATTCTTCCCATCGATGTTCTAGCATTTCTAATGCTTCCCGGAAAAAAAACTGTTACACATATAACATCATTATTTGATGGAGATCGTTTACCACGATCTTGTTCTTTAAGTTTTCGAAACAGTTGGTAATCACTGAGTTATTGCAGCTGTTGCAATTGTGGACTTGTGACTGAATGCGTTATTCTGATGCAAGAAAACACCTTTCCGAAACTTTACCGTGTTACGTAATTTGGGAATTAACTTTGCATAATAAGCACCTGTAATTGTGGGCCGCTTCTGCAAGAAATCTACTAAAATTACGCCTTCAACATCCCAAAATCTTCAATTTTCTCCACGGTTGTGAACCGCGATGTGTCCACTTCTTACTCTATATTTTTGTCTCTACATCGCAATGATCAATCCAGGATTCATCCATTGTCACAAATCTTACAAGAAAATTTTCTTTGTCTTTTAGAGTTTCCTTATGTGCATCTATTAACATTCGTGGTACTCATCTTGCAGACAATTTCTGCATGTTTAATTCGGCAGTAATTATAATATATACCACTTCATATGAGAGATCAGTATCTTCAACTAGTTGTCTAGTAGCCACACGTCGATCTTGCAGTACGAGATTATGGACCTTTTTAACATTTTCTGTAGTAGTATAGAGGTGACGGTTACGGGCGCTTCACCTGCATGTTAGTCTGTACACGACTGTCTACCACATTTAAACTCACGACACCATCTTTTAACTGTCTTATGATACTGCAGATTTTCCTAATGTATCCACCAAACCTTGATGAATTTGAGTTGAGATAATTTTTTTAAAGTATTTACTAGCCGCTCGTTGCTCGACAAGACCCATTTTGATACTGATATGTGACTCTCTTGACCTCTACTGTAGGCACAATTTAACAGGTTCAGACTTGTAAATTTGTAGCGTTACTCTATACATAGCGGGTTACAATACGATATGAAGATAAATAATTGGTTTATAAATGAGTCAGGGGCGGAACAAAGAGATCAGGCGTCGTATGTACACTTGTCTGAGACAAAAGATACTCTATTAGTGACTTTTATATTGTCTGGCTTAATAACCTTTTTTCTAGTTACCTTTATGTGTCCTTTCCATCTCAGTTTGGTATCTAGAGTCATTCCAAAATAACCAAACAAAATGACTTCTTGACTAAAATGTGTTTCTCACTTACTGCTATATCTTTCGTTTGTGGAATGTGATGGCCTGTAAATATTACGCCATTGTATTTATTAAAATATGTTTGAAATTCTTTGTCACTCCACTGAATAAAAGCGGACATCGCAGGATTAAGTTTCTGAATACGCTTTGCATATTTGGTAGAGTCTGCATGTAGAACAACATCATATTTAACAGTTTTAAAATCAGATATATTCATAACACAAGTAAGTTTAATAAAGGAAAGCTTAATACTGAGCCTTGCGCTATGCCTTCAGATACATGTCTTCTAGGTGTCAGAAGCATATTTTTACTTACTTTTATAAATAGCTTTCCACCTCCATAAATTTAAGAGAGATATTACATTCGTCCATTTTGATACGCAATTTCAATAAATTTACGTTACTGTAGAGTTCCTCGATATATGAAAAAAGAGAGATTCATATTGATTTCGTGTAAAATTGAACTTTGTTATTACTGAATTGTACATAATTTTATATTATTTCCTCCAAGAAAAAATAAAATAAATTAAACAAATGAAAAACTGTTTGAATAAATCATATAATCGCAAATGAAATATACAAAAGTCCCTAACTTCAAGACTTTTCGTTACATAATGGAGATACAAGGATTAGTGAAGATATCAAAAGCGCCTCGTGAAAACGGAGAAGCACCAGTTCTTAATGTCGGTCACACACGCCTTTCGTACATATTACCGTGCCTGTAAGTTTTACGCCACGACGGCACGTAATAGGTAAATAGATACACACCACTTTACCTACAGGTTGTGTTGTGCTTTGAGTTTGTGTTGGTGTTAGGTGTATAAGCACGCATCGAGACATCATCACGCAATTTCTATCGACGATAGCGATATTCATGCATGATGCCGTGCTCTGTTCACATGCTGCACTGCTTCCGAGACGGTGTTTGAACCAATTAACAACTAATTAGACAACAATGTTCCAATTTCATACCGCCATACAGGTCACATGAAATAGCGCACACATAACGTTGTATGTACTGTTTGTGTGTATGTGTGCGAGTCATATCCGATATCCGTAACGCAGTTAATAGTTGTAATGATGTACAATATTTAAAATGAAAGCGAAGATACTGCCATGTTATTTTATCGTTGCGTTCTAAATATGTGCTGCATTGAATAGGAAAATTGTAGTTTTTTGTTCAAAATTTATTTATATCTATTTAGAAGCAAAGCATGCGTTAGAGAAGATAAAATTTAATGTTTATTTCAAGAAGATAGTTTTCAGTTTTGTTTGATTTCGATTATTTTAAATTTTAACCATAAATTACTAAATAACATGTCAGAAATCTTGTTGCTACAAAACACTACTGAATTTGGCAACTTTTACAACTCGAAGCAGTTTTAGCTACAATAACTACTACTACAACTTCAAAAAGCAATTCATTAAGAATATCTACATCATAATCACGAACGTACAGAAGTTCTATACATTTCAGGGAAAAAGGTTTCTCGAAACAGAAAGCACAATGACTATTCAACACAACATGCATATAAATAAATATCCAAATTTGGTAACTGCAGATTATGTAAACAGAATCGGAAAATATTCAACACAAAATATCTACAAGTGAAGTCACCGTACATGATATAATTATGTAAATTAAGATAAAATAATGTCTCGAGAATATTTCATGTTCTAACAACTAACCATAATATAAGCATACAGTCAGTAATCAGGACGGTGTTTGACTCTAGCTGTGTTTGTATTTATCGTAAAAAGTACGAATCTAGTAACTTGCTACGTTAAATACAAAATTAAAGAATTTTAAAAAGCAAGAAAGCAACCGGCTAATAGTCCAATGGTAAATTACTGGAACGATGATTTCCTTCACATTTAGAGTAAATGCTGTTAGCCAATGATTATAAGTAGCACTATGAGCGCGAGTGTAATAATAACTCATGTCGTGCACATACTGACATGGATTATTACTAACTTAATAAGAAACATATACCAAGCCAGAGCTCTGATTTGATAATCTGCAAAAACTCTTTACGGATATAACTATCCCAGCAACAACAAAGGTCTACCAACATACGTTGTCAATGTCAACAAGTGCATAAACCATAGACATGGACCAGCAATAGAACGTGAACAAGTTGACAGTGATATCGTAGTTATATCTAGCGCTTACTTCCAACAATGGCGTCTCACACCAAGCACTAATAAGACTGTGTTGCTTACACTTGAATAACAAATTGGTCCACAAAATACAAGTAACCCTTAAAGGCACACTCTGCCCCATAACCCGTACCCCAAATATTTTGGGTAAACGCTGGTTGGACACTTTCGTACAGGAAGCACTTGCCTAATATCGCTGTGAAACTACAAACGAGGAATACCATCCTTTACAAACTTGGGACATCATGGGGAGCATGGACAGTTACTTTGTGGACCTTTCCACTCTCATATATTCAACGGCAGAATATTGCACCTCCAGCTGGCTCAACGAATAGAGAAGATCATACGAATTATTTCTAAGACTGTGAAGTCTACATCAAAATTCTGGCTCTCCGTTTTGAGCCATAGTAAGCGGCGACCTAGGATCTTGTCCCAAAAGTATGATAAGATCACCAAAAACCCGGCTCTGCCTATTCATAAAGATATCTCTAACACCGCATTTGATCGCTTTAAATCGAGAAGAGTATCTTTAAAAACCACTCAAATGCTCTCGGAAGAAAGTTTTGATGTGGCGGACTCATGGATGGCTTCAAAGGAGTGGCAACGACACGAGTTTGATCCAGAGCTAAGCATCTCTCAATAGAGTGCGAACAGGTCATAGTAGAAGCAGCCACATGCTACACAAGTTTGGCATGGGGTATTGTTCTGAATACGACTATGGTACGGAGAACTAATCAGACACATAGTGTACGAATGTTGTCGCCGAGCATTCCCTGTCGCATAGGAAGACTTCGTAAAGCCCACACTTGAAGCCTCCGAAATTTTGATTTGAAGCTATGATTTTACTAGTCTAAATTTATACGATGTTAATTCTTATTTTATATATACGTTACATTATCTTCTAGCCATAAGCTAAATAAATAAATAATAGACATTTAGGATTTAACGCAAATTTCTACAATGGTATGCAGCATTAGTAACATAACGAAATTTCTAAATCACAATAATACACAGTTATTGCAAGAAAATTGTCTTAACACAACAATGTGAAAAGTTTTTAAATAAAATGAAATTCATGAAAATTTTAACTGAGTACCAGTTAACATCTAAACAACGTTTAATAGTTTAGACCTCCATTCAAAATAGACTTTTTTTAATGTACCAGAATATTATGTTATAAAATAGTGAAACTGTTTTCTGTCAATAACGTAACTGTACTTATAGGTATAGTACGCGTACAAGACTTTGAGTATGCTGTCATGTTTGTTATAGTAAAGCTACGTAGAATAAACCGCGAATCACTTTACCGAATACCCTACAAACACTGCATGTTTGTGTGGTTTTCGCAAACAAAACAAACCGCGAAACGTGTGATTTAAGTTTCTTGACTTGACACTGCGATTAATTGCATTTCACAATAACAACTTAGCTGTCAAAATACGTATTCGAAATACAAATAATGTGATAAGAGATTTTCCTTACCTTTTCAATTACTCAGATAATAAAAGCCATGCTCATACAGAAGACAAGAATAAGCGCAGATGTGACCTGAATAATCATTCAGTTTAAATAACAGGTATTTCAACAACTTACGTTGTATATGTGCAATTGACATAATTTGGTTGTTATAAATAGGACACCATAAGAGACGTCCATATTCTTGTTTGCGAGCAATTCAGACTTGCCAAGACATCAATCAGCTGACAAATATTCAGTTGAAATTTTCAAATTTTTAAACCAGTTAATGCTACTACGCGCGCGCAAGTCAATCAGTATTGCCAATTACTTTTTATATATAATTAGCCTTCAATTTCGAATCGCGCCTCGTATGTACGAATCAATATGTGACAGAAATAATGGAGGTACAAATATTGATCATTGCAGGACGCCTACGTAGACCCAGAGTGCATTTGTAAAGTATTAAGTTTGTAACATTTCTGTTTCCCAGAAAGCAAGCATTCTACACATACCGATCGTTAATGTTTCTTGGAAATTCTCGTACTGAGATTAACCATAACTAACATTCATAATGCAGCCACCAGTGAGTACTGCGTTTGTAAACAAGAAAAATGTGTATCAATAAAATTCGTTCAACATTAAAGGCGCTTGGATAAATATTCAAATGTATCTTACTCAACCATTTAGGAACATACTCAATTTTTTTAATGTACAAGATGGTGGGTCATGAATTACCAGAAGCTACTTAATGGATCTGGTTGAGATTTGTTAAAAATTATTCATTTTTGGATCACTAAATTATTAAATAATTCTGTAAGAAAGTAAAAATCACTCATAATAATTGCAAAATCGGATTTGCTTTACAAGAAAGAAAGGCTGTCTCACTACATTTATTGAAATTGAAAAAGGAATTAAATTTCATGTTTTTCAGCATAATACCGTAGAACTTGATAAGTTTTTATTTGGTCTATTTCCATTGTTTGACTTGTGTAATTCAACGATTCGACAGGTTATCAGAGTAGCTCTGATGATAGTTAATCAGTTTATCTGACGAATGTATGTGTATTCCAAATTTCTAAATTTATAATGCACTATATGGTGTGAGGTTTCAACTCGATCTTAAAATTTCGATTACCAATAATTTAACATACTTGAGCGCTAGATTACTGAGACAGCCAAGTGATAAAGTGTGCTGGATTATTAATATTTGAAATTTCAAGAAAAAGCTTTCTTCAAGGCTCTTCTACGTCACATTATACCAATTCTTCAAGTTATAGAATAGTTCAAATAACAATTTTAATTGTATCCCATCGTGTACAATTTCATATCGCTAGTGAACGTAAGAGGCTGAGAGAAAATTGACAGAACTAGAGGATCGCCTTATTCACCATACAAAGCCTTCGGAGTTTTACTTTTTCCAAACATTACAAAAGACGGATTTAGGGGTCTTTAGTGGGTACCCCAATTTTAAACTGGCAAAAGGTATTTATCGGCTGCCTAAAAAATATAAGATTATGCTACAAAATAAATACATTGATGACCTTTTTCTTCTAATAACTCATAACGAATGGACCCACTTCATTTTTGCACGTAGCAGAGTCATTTGCATTTATTGTCAGACTATGCCATATGACAGTTTTACTATTATTTTGGAAAGAAATTAAGCAATATGTTGTGCTTTCAATGTTTTTGAAAGTTAAAAATGAAAGATCAAAGTGTGTATTTTTATCACATTTTGCTTTTCCACATTTCCATAAAAAGAAGAATGTACGTTAAGTTTTTGAAAATTTGGATGAACTTTCAATATGGCTCACGAAATTTCTTGACTGTAATTTTAACATTAACACGCTTCTCAGTTAGAGAAGCACACCGATTTTGTGGATGACGAAACGAAACCGTTGGTCGAATAAAACCACGTCACTCAATACGAGAGATTGCAGAGGTGTTAAACATTCATTATTTAAGCGTTCACGACCACGTTAAAAAGTTAGGATAGACAGCAAGATCATGAACTGAAAAGAAGTTTACTTGGTATATAAAAATGTGCGATCAGCTACTTAACGTGAGAATAACGGTCCTTTTTTGGAAAAATTGATAACTGATGATAAGAAGTGGATTATTTACAACAATGTGGTGTGAAAACTGTCTTGGTTCCATTCTGTAGATTAGCCTTAATCGAGGAAGGTTAGGTGTGATTTTGAAACTTAAATGCTTTTTTTCAGCTATTGTCAAGGAATGAATCAATTAATTCAAGTCTGGATGAATCTTTCATCCAGAAATGCCCAGAAGTCATTAATTATAAAGGACTAGTACTTCACGAAAGACCAGTAGAAACTTAATTATTGGATCATTCCATTTGTTCGTTCTCTCTAAAACTTCTTGATTGTTGGTTTAATTTTGAAGCTCACCGAAAGATAAGGAAAGATTATCGAAGAAAATGCGTAAAATTAATTGAAAGAAGTTTACTTGATATATAAAAATGTGCGATCAGCTACTTAACGTGAGAATAACGGTCCTTTTTTGGAAAAATTGATAACTGATGATAAGAAGTGGATTGTTTACAACAATGTGATGTGAAAACTGTCTTGGTTCCATTCTGTAGATTCGCCTTAATCGAGGAAGGTTAGGTGTGATGTTGAAACTTAAATGCTTTTTTTCAGCTATTGTCAAGGAATGAATCAATTAATTCAAGTCTGGATGAATCTTTCATCCAGAAATGCCCAGAAGTCATTAATTATAAAGGACTAGTACTTCACGAGAGACCAATAGAAACTTAATTATTAGATCATTCCATTTGTTCGTTCTCTCTAAAACTTCTTGATTGTTGGTTTAATTATGAAGCTAACCGAAAGATAAGGAAAAATTATCGAAGAAAATGTGTAAAATTAATTGATTTTTTTTGTCTCGAGACAAAAAACCACGAAAAAGAACAACTCGTCGGGCATATCCAGGTTAACTAATGAACATTCAATAGGCGAAATGCGTTCCAATCAATATTTCGACAAAAGATTGTTCTTTATTTAACTATTATGCATCTGACATGTTTTAGTACTTATCTTTTTACGTACAAAAAGAACTTATTTATTTTATGAGATAATGTCTCCGCTGTACATTTCTTTGTTGAAATAGTTTCATTTCTGTTCAAAAGATGGAAGTACAGTTTCCTTTCACTACCAGAAAGTATGTTTTTTTTCGATTTAAAAGTACAAAAGGTCTTCCTGATAGACCCAGTACATATAAAATATAGAGTCTCGCTTCTTTTTTTAACGAGAAGTAAGTAGTTTTTGATGTCATTAAGAAACGCTTTTCTGTTAATTTAATCGAAAGTCACCATGTATATTGAACCGTAAATTCTTTCCATATAAATCTTCATCTTATAGCAAAATAAGTATATCCATGCATATGCATGTAAGTATTTCACACATACTTTAGCAATTTCTAATTTACATAAATATATGCAAAATTACGAGTGACTCTCATAGAGTTTAGCAATCTTTTATATTCATGCAAATATATGCTAATTTCGTTTGTGGTTTTCATGTTCAATGAGATGAAATACTGACACTGCATTATTAATTCATTCGATTTTATTTATTGTTTAAACTGTCAATAAGAAAACAATGCATAAATGGTATTTAATATCATTTTTTACCCTATGCGTATTTAAAGATTTATAGATTCACTTCCTTTATAACAACGGGAATAAGTATTGAATAGTAAATGTTATTAAATCTCTAAGAACTCATATTTGCATACGTGTCCTTTACGTTAATATAATTCATAATTAGATGTAAGAATTAACTAAGTAGCTGGTATTGCACTGCACTTATTTTTTTTCATATTCTGTCGACTTCTGTTATAATATTATTTTCTTAATTCGTACATATGTACATATATTCTTTCATATAACGGAAATTTTAACGTACGACTTGAATTTTTCATTATTCTTAAATGTATAAATAAATAAATCTTCTAATTTTTACTAAACTTATATGACAACCAGAGACAACAAAGACAAATGCATTTGTGCATTTTAAACGTCAAGAAGAGATTATGCTAAGATACGACACGAATAAAATAATGAAATTAATATGTATATTACCTACCATACATACATAACCTTTACTACAAATACAAAATGATTGTTAATGAATGAAACTTAAACTGATGTTTATATAAATATGCTAAGTACATATTACGTCTTACTAGTTGCAAATTAAGAATAAATCGACACACTAGAGAATTATGGATTGTCTACGTTCTGCATACGGGGCTATGTCAGCTTCTCTATGCACGACTTCGAATTAATAAGTGAAATTATGTATCTGTGATGATAGATGAATGCATAAACACTTTTTTCTACGACTTCTGTACAAAGTCAGCCATTCGATAATAATAATAAATATTTATTGCCCAACAGAAAATTCCTAGTTAAAGAACAACGTGAAAAATAAATACAAACAAATAAGATAATTGCCTTTTTAAGAGCTTGAGAACTTAAAATGATAATACAAGACAAAAATATGGTTGAAATGAAATTTTTTTACTATAATCTCGTAGATAATTTCATGGCATTTATTTTTTAAATATGAATTGCGGCATATGTCCGCCGCGACACGAGTTACATGGTCCCTTCGATCAGTCCAATTTTTGACTACTTTTTCCAATAAAGCTGGCGTCAATGGTGGCTTGAATGTTGGCTTCCAATGCCTCAAGAGTTGCTGGTTTGTCGGCATAAACCAATGACTTAACATAGCCCCATAAAAAGTAATCCAGAGGCGTTAAATCGCACGAACGAGGGGGCCAGTGAACAGGACCACTGCTGGAAATAAAGTTGTCACCAAATTGATTTTGCAATAAATCGATTGCTAAGCGCGCTGTATGGCATGTTGCGCCGTCTTTTTGGAACCAAATGTCGTCGATGTTTAGTTGATTAATTTTTAGAAACAAACATTCAGTCAGCATGGCTCGATAGCGTTCGCCATTCACCGTAACGGCAGCTTCTTCCTCATTTCGACAGAAATAAGGACCGATGATGCCGCCAGCATGTGAACCGCACCAAACACGCAATTTTAATGGATGTAATGGTGACTAGTTAACGGCTTGAGGATTGTCTTCGCTCCAAATATGGCAATTTTGCTTATTGACGTAGCCATTTAACCAGAAATGAGCCTCATCACTAAACACAATTTTTTGATAAAAGCGCTCATCTTCGTCCAGTTTCAAATGAGCTCAATCAGTAAAAATGCGACTAAAACGATGGTCGTTTGGCTTCAATTCTTACACAAGCTGTATTTTATAGGCACGTAAGCGAAGATCCTTATGTAAAATTTTCCACGTAGGCGAAGAACAAAGGCCAACAAGTTGAGAACGACGACGAATCGACATTTCGGTGTCTTCTTCAATACTTCGCACTACAGCAGCAATATTCTCTTTGGTACGCACATTTCTTTGTCTTGTTGATGGTTTTGAATCGAGAAGAGTAAAATTAGTGCGAAAACAATCAATAACATCACGAATCGCTTGCTCACTAGGCCGATTATGTTGACCGTAAAATGGACGAAGTGCTCTATGAACTTCGCGAACAGATTTAGTTCTTTCGAAGTAAATTTCCACAATTTGGAAGCCTTGTTCTGGCGTTAAATGATTCATGATGACTTGCCAAATCTTACTGAACAGAAATGTCAACACAGTTTGACATTATCAACTGTCAAACCATAGTAGTCGATATCGATAGTTCTCATGCAACTTAAAGAACATCCATTAAAAGGCCGGAAATAATAAAATAAAAATTCAGATTCTAATTAATAAAACAAATGAATGTACTGAAAATGTAAAATAAAATTTAGATTCTAAGAAATGAAGCGAATAAATAATTTTATTTATACTAGTTTCTTTGCACTGCGATACCAAAAGATTCTGATGCTTCAATGTCACTAAAGTATTTTCCGTATCAATTGATACGGACGATACGATTTCTTAACTACATCTAAAAAATTAGAAGTACGCGCAAAGTAAGTACATTGCATACATTTATATCACATTTTCATTGAAATTAAGAAATTTTGATGCTTTGTGAATGATAATTGATGTGGAAAAATCTATTTTAAACAAGATTAGATATGCTTTTCATTTATTTGGACAATGTAACAGTATTATATTAAATAAAATTATTACGAACTTTAGACATTCCTTTATAATTTAAATTTAATTTTATTAATTTCACATATGCATATTTTCTTATATCTTCTGTTTATTTTATTGATTTATTTTAATGTATAGTAAGTACACAGACATAAAAAGGTTTATAATGTACACGAAAATATATCTACCAAATTCATGTAGAACGGTCTTTATAATAATGGTATGTAAACAAAACTGTTAGTTGGAGCATGTCTAATGCATAACAAAGAATATAAAAACACATTATTTTCCAAACGAAGTTATTAAGATTTGTATTCGATTAGATATACCAATGCGCCTAATATACGAATTCTTTTTTTTTGATTTAATTTATTCGTTATATATATATATATTCATTAATAATTAAATTGAATTTCGAACTAAGATAACTATTCTAATACGATTTTGTGAATAACGTATTTATAAATATATGCTTTTATGTGAATATAATAATATAATTGTTGAAATCTAAATGTTGTTGTTGTTGGATTACGTGTGTTGAAATAATAAACGAATATGTTAGAATATACCACTTAGTAGAATATCATGTAGAGTATTACAGAAGACAGACAGGAAAGGATAGTAGAAACTATGAAACATACCTTTGGTAAGTTCAATATATCAGCAACCCAACTTATAATGTTGGTAACAGGTGGGGGTTCGAATATGGTTAAATCTGGAAAGTTACTAAAACAGTTTTATCCTCAATTGCTTCATGTAACTTGTTTGCTCCATGCATGTCATCTTGTAGTTAAATTTATTAGAAATAGTTATCCAAAGTAGACTAATTTATAGTTTCTACCAAAAAAGTTTTTATTAAATCTCCAAAACGCATTCGTGAGTTTAAATAAGCAATATTGACGAGATGGGGAACGTGGTTTGAAGCTGTTTTATATTATGAGAAACTTTTACACATTATTAAACCTTGTACCTTAAATTTAAATCCGCAAAATGCTCAAGCAATTTCTATAAGTCACCATGGCTTGAGATCCCGAAATCCATAGTCAAAAAGAGCAAATTTCCGAAAATTATTCAATTCTTTTCTTTATTCTATATTTAGCGCTTCATGTAATATAATGTAGAATATTACCACAAAGCCTCGTTAGGAAATCTAACAGATAATATAGAAAGACTAACAAACAATAAATATCAAGTTCTGTTTTAAACTGGGTAAATCGTTTACTGAAACTAACGTTTAATTTGATGAAACAAGTGTATGGTGATGCGTGTTTAGCACGTACGAATGTATATGAGTGGTATAAATGATGTAAAGACGGTCCTACGGATATACATACATAAATGATGTTGAACTTTCTGATGATTAAAAATTGCTCCGAATTCAGCATTGTACAGACTCGATTAAAGATTCAGAAAAGGACGAAAACTTCAAGTATTCTATTGTAACTGGCGATGGGACGTGGTGTTTTCAATATGATTCAGAGACCAAGCGTCAAAGCTCTGAATGGAAGCATCCAAGCGAAGAAAGACTGAAAAAAACCGTTTGGAGAAATTAAAAGTGAAGACGATATTGATTTATTCTTATGATTCGAAGGGCATAGTGCACAAAGAGTTCGTACCAACTAGTCAAACAGTCAACGCTGTATATTATCTTGGTGTTGTCACTGATTTTCTAACTAGACATGGCGTTTTAACCATCAACCATATTCACTGTATTTGATACCCTGTGATTTCTATCTATTCTCCAAACTACATTTGCCGATGATAGAATAGCGTTATGCCAACGTCGAAACCATTAAAAAGGCGTCGACAACGATCTTGAAGGACTTCTCTAAAGATGAACTTAAAAATTCATTCGACATGTTAATTGACCATGCAAAATGTTGTACTGAAGCCGAAGGCGACTACCTTGAATAAAATAAATGAATTTTACTGAAACAGTCAGGTTTTGTTTTTATTTTAAAAGAATTCCGTTTTCTCCGAGACAAACTGATTCATCATAGATATAGATCTATGATGAATCTAAACATGCAATGAAGTATTAAATATGCAAAATATGTATTTTATATTTAATAGTTACATTACTTATTATATAAAGTGCATAAATATTCATATATTGACAATAAATCATTGATTATTTAGAAATATGTAATTGCGTATAATTCTTGCTCTTTTTTTTTGACATTTACATATTTTTTGAACTGAATAATTTATTTAGCATAATTACTAATTTATTATTAACCGACTAATTAGCTAATTGCCGACCGCTTTTGCGATAAATGTACAAGCATAATCCTCGTAACGTAGCGGTTTAATGCGTTTGTGGGTAAAATGGAATATTGTAAGTTCGAATGTCAGTCAGGGACAAATTTTTAGAACAAAAATTTTTGTGGTAGTTAATATATTCTTAATAATGCATTAGCGCTAATATTAATTAATGTATACTGCTAAAAATGTTATCCTTGACTCTAATAAAGGTTTAAATAAAGCCTTTTATCTCTCTTTAATAAGAAATTTTTGTCGTTTGCAAAGATTACTAAATGTTTTAAAACCGAGTTATCTGTTTCAGAGGAGTCTAGTGGACACGGTGGATGTGTCACAGATATTGAATTCGTCTAGTTTTCAAATTGCGTATGTTATTTTGCTCTGTTACATAGCAGAACTATATTTTAATTTATTTTTTAATAATAATAGAAATACAATAAACTTATTTTATTCAAAAGCCGATACAGATCGATCAAAAAAGGTAAATAAAACCTCTTTCCACAATAATGTGTGTCGTCTCTAATTAATTATTATTAGTTATTAAATAATCACAGTGTGGAACCTAGATCCGCCAAAAGCCAAACACACACTCTCAGTGTGTGTTTAGTCATTGACGGTTAATGGTACGGATTTGTCTCTGTGCGAATTTGACCGTGGATCCAGGAGGGACAGTGTAATTAATTATTTGCTGGTGATAATAACTTGGTTGAAAGTTGTTGAAATGGATATACATAAAACGAACTTTATTGTGGAAAGAGGTTTTATTTACTTTTTTGATTAATTCCATTGACCACAGTCTCCATTAAATTTGCCTTCACTGTAGATTTAATTAACACTTCAATAAATATACAATCAATCTGTGTCTACATCAGTTTGCTACAAAAATGAGGCTCCTTGTCTGTGTATAGATAACACCATATAAACCCAACAGTATTCCTATTACATTAAATACATGTACATTATTGAGACACTCATAGTTTAAGATCGTAGTCTGTTTCTAATTTTAGTATTTTTAGTTTTGTTGCAATACATATGAACTACTGTATAATATAATCTTTATTACAGAACCTTAGTTGAAGGATTCTACTTCTGATTCTAAATATTTTCCTGCTTGATAGTCTTTCAAGATTTAATAGTCCCCAAGGTTGGCCGCTCTATTGGCGGCTATGTTACAATGACTTTATGTCGTATCAATATTTGGTTGCTTCATTTCTCACTTCCGTTATTTCTTTAATTGACGTAATTATTTACAACTGTCTGCACAATTCTTTCGGTTTTGTTCTAATAAACGTTTGTATTTTTCCTGATACGTTGATAGATATCTCTGAATCCTTTTTGGAAATAATAAGAAATATATTTTGTAAATAATCACGCCCATTCACTACCGTGATCAGTAAATCCCTAACTGATTGCGAATCGCTTGCCAGCCCACTGGTCTCTTTAAAAGCCCGATTTTTTTCTAAATACAGCCCAGAACTCGAATCCAACACAGAGCACGGTCGTTGTTCGATTTTTTTCTGCAACCCATATACGTAGTGAGTTCGTATTTCAGTGCATTATGTTGGCGTTACAAAACAGTCACTATTTTACCGCAACTCAGGATATATAGTGGTCACGTGGTATGCAACAAGCCTTGTCCAGGGCATATCGTTCGATACTTACTTTTTTCCATACCTTATATATTTTACTGCTGCGGCTTAATTACATATTTTATTCCAGCATTCTGCATTAACTCCTTTATTTTTAATTACATACATACAGCTTTCGTTTATTAATTTTTAATCTATTTAAAGCTTCTTTTCTTTATTTAACCTAGTTAAATACAATTTTAAGGACAACCTCGTCGTTTCCTTTTTACTAATATTTTTCTTTCAGCTTTCCACATGTCTTGAACTTTTGATGTTCTCCATTGTCGTAAGACCATAGCTAACCCGAAACTTGATCAACCCCTCTTACTTTTCACACCTTACCCTCAACAGTAATAACTTAACGCATCAACGTGTCACTTTTTCTTTCCCATATCATAACATTTGTAATAATGTTTTAAAGTGGACATTAAATATCCTTGAACTTTGATACCGTCAATAAAATTTGGTAAAAATAGTGAATAATGTCAAAGTGTAAATCAGGAATTGTAAGTATAAAAATTATATGGAATATAGAGCAAGTTTAAGGGGTGATGGAATATTGAACTTTCTATTCATGTGAAAAGGGTTTATGGATTTTAAGAGATATTCGATTGAATTAGATTTATTATTCACTAAAAATAAAGCAAAAACGACAAAGGCAAATAAAAATAAAAGTATAAACTATTCGAAAAATATTAAAATAAAAAAGATATGCATTGACTTGCTCTCTAGACTGAATAAGTACTTCAGTGTAACAGACATTAGAAAGATTTCGACAGCTATTATCATAAAATTACTAATCTTAAATTTAAAAAAAATTTTAAATTGATCAGACATTAGCTATGCTTATGTTTATTTTGTCTATTATGTAACAGTGGGAATAATGATACTAAAAGCAGTGATTTATACATTTTAAATTTACTTCATTTAACGCTTCGTTATACGCATTGTGATCTTTCTTATATCTTAATTACGAATGGGTATAAAATGTCTGAAATAAAAGTGAAATGTGAAACAACTGGAGCATATTCGCGTTTACGAATAAGTCTCGGTTGTAAATTAACGAAAAGTGACTCATTATGTATTTAAAAATTATTGGTGACTGCACAGAAATTGCTAAAATGGCGCCAAAGTTTTTTATAGAGTAACTAGGACATTAAGTAACCTCCGTATATTGTCGCAAGGCAAAATTATATATGGAGAAATAAAGATAATTTTGTGAAACTGTACCGAGCGCTTTTAATTTGATTAAAGTCTGTTTAACTAAGATCGGTAAGATATTTCAACTAATGGTCAGATAATTCTTGTATGCATTGCTAATAATTAGTTGAAATTAAGATGAATTGACGTTATATTCCAATAATTATTTTCAAAAAACAAATTTTTACCAATTAGTATAATTTTAATTTCTTTGTCATCCTTTCGTGAACGACTAACATATCATTTTTAAAAAATATTAATATCGAGAGCCAGTAAATATTTCCATCCCATCCACATCTCCTTTATTCACAAATTCTTTTCTATTTCAGGCCACGTTTAGATACTTGAGGAAATAACAAATGGAGGTAAGTCTCTTGTATATAGTGGATGTACAATTTCATAGCATCTAACGGAATAGGCTTTAATCTGTTTATGAGAGGGGTACTATTAGGTGCGCAACTAAATTCTCGCAGTTTTTTTGATGAAAATGCAACTTTATTGTGAAAAAATGTTTACAAATGAATCATTCAAAATATGGCCCATCGCTAGCGACAACTTTTTCCCATCTTTCTGGCAGAGCTCGAATACCGTCTCGATAGAAATGTTCGTCTTTTGACGCTATTCACGAATCAAGCCATTTTGAGATGCCTTCATATGAGCGGAACTGCTGATTAGCCAGACCATGTACCATCGATCGGAACAAGTAATAATCGGACGGCACAGTATCTGGGGAATATGGCGGGTAGGGTAGGACCTCCCATTTGAGCGTTTCTAAGTAGGTTTTAACGGGTTTGGCAACGTGAGGCCGAGCGTTATCATGCTGTAGAATCACTTTTTCGTGCCTCTGCTCGTATTGTGGCCGCTTTTCGCGCAGTGCTCGGCTCAATCGCATCAATTGAGTTCGATACCGTTCCCCAGTAATGTTTTCATTCTGTTTCAACGGCTCATAATAAATAACACCACCCTAGTCCCACCAAATACACAGCAAAACCTTCGCAGCGTGAATATTCGGCCGAACCGACGACGTTGAAGCATGACCGGGCAGTCCCCATGATTTTGTTCTCTTTGGGTTGCTGTAATGAATCCATCTTTCATCACCCGTAACGATGCGATGAAGAAACCCCTTCCTTTTTGCCGTTAGAGCAGTTGTTCACAGGCGAAAAAACGACGCTCAACGTCTCTTGGCTTCAAATCATAAGGAACCCAAGTTAATTAAATAAATTTTATCCGTCTGCAAGTTCTTTCATTAAAATTAAGTAACTTTGTATTATCGTGGGGAGTAATCTCATCTGAAATTTTGTTCATACTATGAATCGTACTATATTTAAATTTAATAAATTCATATCGCCGCACTAAATATGTATTTTACTGGTACTCATTTTGTGTCCTTCCAAGAAAGATCAAAATTATGACTATAATGCAAATACTTACATAAAGTAGATGTTAACACACAGTACCACCAAACCCATTTATGTTACAGATTTTTTTCTTTTTATCACAAATGTCACAGAATATAGCGCATTATTTATACACGAAAGAAAAGCCTATATTCATTATAAAATTACTATATTACTATATATGTATATATATATATATATATATATATATATATATATATATATATATATATTCGATACCATGAAATTGAATTTCATTTATTTATCCTTTCGCTATCTTATAAAATTTTTTCTGTTTATTCACTCACTCATACACTCCATTTCTCTGACATACATTTACATATGTTCCAGAATCAATTAAATTTTAGAAGATTTGCAGTAAAAATTTGCGAGCATTCTACTTATTACTACAATAAAATGTAGTTTCTCCAGACCATAAAAATGAGCTTTTTCTAAAGAATTATTTTTTCACTTCTTCTTTATAGCTCTCCATCTTCTGGGAGACTTTCGAGTACGTGTATTTTTCTCACATAATTGCTTATTATAAAATAGACAATATACCATAACTTTTAGTCTTAGATACATTTTTAATTTTCATGTTATTTAATCCTTCCAATTCTCATACAACAATTAAATATCCCATAAAATCCTCACTCCTTTGTAAATTTTCATAAAAGTTTTTAAATTTAATAGTGTTTTCTTTTTAATAAACACTTATCTTAAATATCTGAAAAAGATATATATATATATATATATATATATATATATATATATATATACATATATTCTATCCTATAACTTTTCCATCAGATTCCAAAAGATTAAATTTTTTGTCATTACTGAATACAACATTGTTCCAAAAATTTTGACCCTCAGCTAGTTGGGCTTGCAAATTCAATGCGTTTTTGTTATTTGCATTGCTATGTACGGGTTTTTCTAACGCACGCAACAATTACATCCTGCCTCTTCAATAACACTTTGTGTGCTTTGCTGAAGTCCAACTTCTATATTGTAGTCTCTTTTAATTATACCGTGAATATATTTTATAATGCAACATCCACATATGTACATACATAACGTAATAATGAAATGACAGCAATGTATTTTAGCATGTATTTTATTTTGCAACATAGGATGTCAAAATAAGTTACTCTATTTTTGAGGTATGTATAGTGTAAAAGAAAAACTGTTATTAGTGAACTGGTATAACTCGAATATGAGTTTGAAGAGAGTAGCAGATTTGTTTCAAATTACATATCCTGACCGTCCAAGACCGAGTCCAACTACAATAAGTAGGTTAGTACAGAAGTATAAAAATAATGGATGCATCGTTCCTAATCATAAAAAAAAGAATAGGCCAAGATATGTTATTACTGACGCCAAAAGAGATGAAGTTCTACAAACAATCGAAAATAATAATATGCTCTCCACAAGAGCTTTAGCACAAACTACAAATGTAAGCAAATCTTCCGTGCATAAACTACTAAAACGAGAACATTTTAAGTCGTATCATTTTCAAAACCATCAGGAACTAATTGCGAATGATGCAGAAAGAAGAAGTAACTTTTGTGAAATCATGTTGGATAAGCTTCATAATGATGATACTTTACTACGCAGAATTTGCTTTACAGATGAAGCAACATTTTACGTAAATGGTGAAGTAAATTCACAGAACTGCCGCTACTGGAGTAGACAAAATTTGCATAGATATCATATCACAAGGACTCAGCGCCCACAGAAAGTCAATGTTTGGACTGGGTTGATTGGACACCATATTGTAGGACCGTTTTTTATTGAGGGTACTCTTACAGGAGAAAAATATTTAGAATTGCTTGAGTACAGAGTTATGCCAGCCCTCCACGCTTTAAACATTGATGGTGAGATTTGGTACCAGCATGATGGCGCGCCGGCACATAATTCTCATATGGTTAGAACATTTTTCAACCAAAGATTTCCAAACCGTTGGATAGGTCGTGGAGGAGAAGTAGAATGGTCCGCAAGGTCACCAAACCTGTCTCCAAACGATTTCTTTCTTTGGTCATGTATCAGAAATAAAGTTTTTCATGGAGAACCTCTAAACAATATTGACCAATTAAAAAATAGAATACGAGTTGCTGCAAGAGAAATAACTCCAGAGCAGATACAAAATACAATAAATGAATTCTACAATCGCTTAGGATACTGTCTGGCCGTCAATGGTGACATTTTTAAAAATTTGTTAAATTAGTTTTGTTCAACTACTGTATTTCACATCCTATGTTGCAAAATAAAATACACGCTAAAATACATTGCTGTCATTTCATTATTACGTTATGTATGTATATGCATGTTGCATTATAAAATATATTCACGGTATTAACGATTTTAGGTGCATTAATTCTTTAATGGTTTCCAATTATTATTTATTGTATATCTATATTTAGATCTGTATCTCTATATATATATAGTAGTTTTACTAATATATAGACAGATATACTAGTAAAACAGGGGCGTTATTGTATTAAAAGGTAATGTTCTGAATAATGGAGAATTAAATCGAAATATAGATCATATAATACCGAAACTAAGTAAATGGATATTAGATTTCGATGGTCTAAAGCATATGTGGGCAACAACCGGCCCGCGGACCGGATCCAACCCGCTGTAAAATTTGATCCGGCCCGCGAGACATTGTCGTATTATTTGATGTCTGATATCTATCGCCGAAAATTATGAACACTTCTTTAAAATGCGCTACTTTTAAACGCGGTCCGCGAACGTATTTGCACATTAAAGTTTGGCCCACAACATGTCAAAGGTTGCCCTTGCCCATACCTGGTCTAAAGCGTCCACTAATATTTCTAACGGGGCACTTGCTTTAAAATTTCCTCGATCTCCAATATTTTGACATTCTAACAATTTCATTACAGCAAAATTTGACTCTCTTAAAATTATAGCACCCTATAGCATTATTTGAAAATGATAAAAGCCATATCTTTCCTTAGGAACTCTTAATTTCTAGTAAATATCTGTAAGAACGATCATTTTCCTGGAAGTATGGAAAGAATAAGATTGTATCAGAGATTTTGTTATATTGTATCGAACTATAGAATTGAAAACATTTCATCAACACTTTTAAATGAATTTATAAACATACAAACAGCACAAGGGTTGTCTTTGTATTTCGAAACTTAAATACAATTTAAAGCAGCAATATTTATGTATAGATTCTGAATAAAATATATTGCAACAACATGAGTTGGATCAGAACAATGAATTATTTAAAATTAGAAATGTATTTACGATTCATATATTTATTTACTTTTTATTCTCTAACATTATATATTTTTCGGCATCTTTTAAATATTTCAATAAACGGTGTTTCTATTGTTAATAAATTAATTTATGTAAGTTTTAACCTCTTTTCATACTTTATATTCATTACACTCATATTTTTTTTTATTTAAATAATTTTCCTTTTTGGTTCCTGATCGAGCATTCTTTTTGTAAACATATTCCGTTTTCCTAAATAGAAAATCCAAAGAGTAAAAGTTATATTCATTAATATTGACTTTTCTTACTTTTCTGACAAAACATTTCTTGGCAGTTTTTTACTGGTCAAACATTTTTGTCTAAAAATTTTCTTTTTTCTAAGCAATATATCTAGAGACAAATGTTAAACTTAAGCTTACAAGAAGGTTGACGGATCCAGAGTAACAGAAAAATCAATGAATACGATCTTAAATTATAATAATGAACATTATTTATTTGTGAATGCAAACGATGTTCTTCAGTCGGAAGGACTAATGTATTAACAGTATTTAGTTGGCATTAGAATTTTATAATTTAATACCACTAATCGTCCGCCTTCATCTCTTCATTACGATTGACATATTTGGATACTTATACAGTACTATATAATTTATTAATAAAATATTTAAGCCATCTCGTTTATATAAGCTTCTTAATATGAAGAATCATTACTCTTATAACAAATTTATACGACCTTTTGGTTTATTTATTATCGTTTCAAGAATCGTAGGAAACTTACCAAACCAATTGATATAATGTGCATTATGCTCATTAAAATCTAAATATTTACGAAATAAAATCACCACTTTAACAAAATATAGGTTATTCGAAAAGTAATTTCGTTTTTTCTCGCGAGAGCTGTTAGTTGTACGTTTTATTAACCAACTTTATTTTAAAGCTTACTGTCATTATATACTCTGATAACCTCGCATTTTAAGGCTTGTAAATACAAGGAGAAAGTTCTTAATACTTTGTGTGTGCTTTTATCCACTGTGATTTTTAAAATAGAAAATAAATGGTAGCATTTTTGGCATATTTTCTTTTCTAGTACCCAAAGGGTAAGAACGCAGTCGAAGTAAGAAAAAAATTGCGTGAAATTGTATGGAGAAAATGTCTTAACAAAATGCTAATGCCAAAAGTAGTTTGCAAAATTTGGTAATTTTTCGGTCATGGATCTACCTCGTTTTGGAAAGCCAGGTGAAGCTAATGAGGGCCAAATAAAGGTATTGATTGAAGCAAACCGCCAAATAACAATAAGTACGAGGTTAAAATGTTCGTTGCGGACCACGGATGCCTAGTCATGTAAAAAGACAGTTTCACATCAAAGCTGGATATTTGAATTTCACATGTTCTCAAAGAAAGATATTTGCTTCGTCATATTAACATCTGTGATTTGCTACTAAGACGTGAAGAAAATAATCCATTTCCAATTGAAATTATAACAGAAGATGAAAATTAAATAATTGACAATAATGTTGAATGCAACAATCGTGGAACAGAAAAGAGGAGCCAGTTCAAAGCACTTTGAACAGTGATATTCATTAAAAAAAGTGATGCTTTCTATTTGTGGTACTTCGATTGAATTGTTTCTTTTTCCAGTTTTTACCAGACAATTTCACAATTAATTCAGGTAGCGATCAGAATTGATTCACAAAAGGTTTGTTTTCGCTATGATAAAGCTAGGTTTCATATAAGTTTCATGTCTCACCAGAAGTTGTTGCAGCTTGGATGGGATGTGTTACGCCATCCACTATATTCTAGATCTGACACTCTCTGATTACCACTTGCTACAATCTTCACAGAATTTTTTAAATGAAAAAATATTTAATTCTAATAGGCACGTGAAAAATCAATTGGTTCAATTTTTTGCAAGGAGAGATCAGAATCTTTACAAATGCGGAATCATGCTACTACCAAAAAAATGGCAAAATTTATTGGACCATGATGGTCAATATTGTATAAGTGAATAAAATTCTCATGTACTTTAAAAGAATTGTGGTTTAGTTTCATGAAAAATAAAAGAAATAAACAATCCAATACAAAATTAAAAATATTGCCGTTTAACGAATATAATAAATCGTTCTATAAGAAGAAACGTGTAAGTTAACAATTTGAGTAATCAAAATATTCATGTATCTACCATGTTGGGCTAATTTTCTTTCAACAAAGGTACTATTAGAAAGAAAAATTTCATTTTCATGCAATTGATAAGTTAATAAAAAAGCATCGATGTTAAATGAAGCGTACATAGAATAGATGAAATTTATACATTTAATTTGATCATGTAAATATTACTTAGCAATGTACTTTTAGGAATCAAAAGTAGTACAAATTATCTGAAAACTTCTGAAATTGAAAGGACACAATAACACGAAAACACGATTTAAACATAGATCCATAATTTTCTGAACAATTCAAGCAAATATGAACTTTATAAATGAATAAAAGCATTAATTGATATATAAAATTAAATTCCAAATCCTTCTGTTTCAAATATCGGATACATACACGTGCAGAAAACATGGTTCAGTCTACAAATTATCAAGCGATACATTTATTCAAAGGGGGAGCGTTACATTTGCAACAATTCGTGCTTCTGCATAAATTTACTAAGATAATTACTTATGTTAAGTGGAAATAGATTAACTTAATACAAAATAAAATGATCTAAGATTTATTGGTTTTTAAATTATTAATACACCATTTAACCAATAATAACAAAACACCTATATTTGTTATTTTAGTCATAAGTTGTGGGAATATTGTAATTATTAATTAAACTCATAAAACTTTTTGGTTTGGGTTATGCAGCGATTACTAAACTATGTTTCTATGGGAATCCGTATTCAAAATAACACAGTCATAAGTACACAATGAGAAAAACAATGTCAAGCAGAGATTTTTCAACTCTTGTTTACCTTTTTCCATTCCGGCGCCTTCTTTTGGTCGCGTAAACGGTACCTAATTGGTTCATGGTATTGCTGGACGTCGCGACGACGATTGGTGTGGACGCCAGCACACCCGGTGGTTCACCTCCAAACGTCACACTCGTCGCGGTCGCTGTAGTCGTCAAAGAACCTGGTGCACATTGGCCTTGCACTGAGCTTATGAATTCCGTTTTGGCGTCAAATCGAAAAAAAATCGGCGGCAACTATCAAACACACAGACGATACGAATTTTCTTTTATTTTTTTAAATATATTTTAACGCGAGTGAAATTATTCAAAAACAATATTTAAAAAATCACGCTTAAAGGGGGATTTAAAAGGTACACACTCCCGACGGTCGCCTTTCCAAGGGGGCTTGCTTTTACAAAAGGGTCCTGTGACCCGATATCAACACGCGAGGATACTGCTGTTGTACCAATGCATGCGCATTCGGCGGCCCAAGGTGGAATTTCTCCCACCATCGCAGTAACTCGAGGGGGCGCTCACCGAATCCGCCTCATTGGCGAACATCGCGCTCTGACGTCACAAGATGGCTTCGTAAGCGGTAGAGGGACGATCGTATTCTCCTGGAAAAATTTGTTTGTCCCCCGCTTACAATGTAGGGTGTTTGCTCGTTCCCTTTTCGCGAGATCGACTGACGTCGCGACCACCCTTATCTGTCTCGACGGGGGATGAGCGGGTAATAATGGGAGCAGACGCGGAGGTTGCTCAGACAAATTGTCCACTTACGGACGTTACGAATTTGTCACTGTCTACCTGAGTGATCAATATAAATTTATCAAATTAGATATATAATTACAAGAAAACGGATCTATTTATATCAAATATTTTAAACTCGGCCACCAGATTAATAAAAAAATACGAATTATATAGTTGAAGAAATTTAAACTAGGATAGCAAGTGATAAATTGGAAAATGAATAGTCTTTCCGATCTGATTAATGCTTTTAATTCTGTCTTACACATTATGTTGCTCATAAAATTAAAAAGCAATAATATCGGAGCCCTACTCCTTTATGCATTAAGAGGATGTAGTGTTATGTTACAGAAAAAGTCTGAAACGAATAAAGACTTCTTTTTTACTGAACATTTTTGGGGTGTCAAAAGCGTTTAATAGAATTAACACGTCATATTGATTAATGATCTCTAGATCTCTTTGGTTTCATAAGTTACACGAAACGTTTCTTCTATTATCTTCTCCGCACAACCCAATAAATACGTTTATTACAATTGATTTTTATAAAAATCGTATATATTAACATTTGGAGTGTTTCGAAGATCAAACCTAGAATTACTGTTGTTAATAATAATTGGCTGAATAATATCGGCTGTAATGAGTGAATGTTCCCAATATTTAAAAAGACTCGTAAGGGATCTCATTGTAGCTACTTACGAAATCACATGAATAATATTTCTCATTAGTGTAAATAAGCAAAGGAAGACCTTAAAGAAAAATCCTTCGATTGACAATGAAACCGTTTTTGTAGTTAAGGACGGTGACAGAATGTTGCAAATTTCACGAAGGGTTGCTAAGATGTACACCAGAAAAATCAATCCACTGCACTATTTTGACTTCGTTTCGATATTCTACCCCATTATTGTTCTTGAATTAAATATTTCGGTGTAGGGTGTTATTGTAATCCTATATTTGCATATATCCGAAATCATATCACATCATTTACATTACAAATGTAAAATTTTGTTATACGACCTTAATTTTTTCATATTAGAATCGCTACCACCTAGTACAAAGTTTTTATAGAAAACTTAAATATGCCACTTAAATTTGGAACTCCTTTTATCTATTGCCACAAATCTTTATTATTCTACTCATTATGTATCTAATGCACTTGATCATCGGTACTCATTTCATATAATTTGTACAGATTTTTCTAAGGCATTTGATTACGTACATCATTAATTTACTTTAAATAAATTAAATGTACTCAAATCATTTATGTATTGCTCCCCATCTGGAGTACTGCAAGGTTCGACTTTGGGGTCTTGTTAATTCTTACTCATATGATTTTGTAATAACATTGAGAGTCAACATTTGGAGCGTTATGAGTAGTATCTTGGTGTTTGGTTTGATATTAAATTGAACTTTAATCATGACATTTTAGATATCTATTTCAAATCATTTATATACTGCTTCTCATTCGAAGTACTGTAAAGCTCGACCTCATCCATTGCTGCTTTCCATAATCGTCTTCGTGTGCGTTTGTCCTATGAATGTTTAATATATATTGATGATCTCAAGATTTCTAAAAGAGTTTTGGCACTAAATGATAACTTTACCACCTTCCAGAATGAGTAATACGTTATTGTACTTCCGGAGTCAAACGACCTCTCTTTCTAAATGTGTCTAAATACAGGCTTGTAAGTTTCGCGATTAAACAAACATTCGTAGGATTAGGATTTATTAAGTATCTTGGTGTTTGGTTTAATACTAAATTGAACTTTAATCGTGACATTTTAGAAATCTTTTTCAAAGCATTTAAGCACTGCTCCTTATCTGGAGTACTGGAAGGTTCGACTTTGAGGCCTCGTCAATTCATACTCTTGTTGTTGTCTTCCTGTATGTTTATCGTATGAATGTTTAATGTATGTATAATAATGTTCTCAAGATTTCTAGAACAGCTTCTTCATTAGATTATAACTTTACCGCTTTACAGAATGATAATACGTTGTTGTACTCCTGGAGTCTAACGACCTCTTTCTAAATGTGTCTAAATTCAGGGTTGTAAGTTTCGCGATTAAACAAACATTCGTAGGATTTTATAATAACATTGATAGTCAGCATTGTCAGTTGTCACTTAAATAAGTATCTTGGTGTTTGGTTTAATACCAAATTGAACTGTGATCATGACATTTTAAATATCGTAGGGCGAAATTTTAAACACGACTATAAGTAACTATTATTTCGATCACAACAATTAAATTTTTACTAGCTTTTTTCGACAATCTTTTGACATATTACGTCCTAACAACAATTTTTAATTCCTCCCTAATCATTATGACACAATTTTAACAATATCTCTGTAACTTTCACTTTGATCCATTAGATGATATATATTTTTTATGGCAGAAAGATATTTTAGTTAAAATTATTGGAATAAAAGTAATTCATTAAAAAATATCTTAGATAATATAAAGACAAAAGTTTATGTTTAAATTGTAATATATGCTCGAAACTGTGTTCCATTGATTTTCTTCTAAAATCTTTAATTTTTTTTTTGATTTCTTGAATACACTAACACGTAGAATTTCTAAATTTACATGTATACAAATAATATGGCTAGTACTACACCATTTATCTAAACAGGTTGATGCTATAAGCTATAAATTTGTAATATGATATGATAATAAATAAGAAAGATGATAAGTCAAATTGTGAAAGCTATAGAGGTATTGCCCTAATAAATATACGTGTACAAAGTAATGGCAGTAGCAATTAAGAAAAGAATAAATGACGCTGTGGAAAAGAAAATAGTACATCATTGTGGGTTCGGGAAATGCAGATCAATTACTGATCAACTTGTTAGTCTGAGACAGGCGTATAATACTGCAAAAAGGGAAAAAAGTATATGAAACAATAAAGAAGATAAGAGTGAAATCAAAATTAATAAGACTAGTGAAGTAGGCTCCAAAATGTGGAACTCGTGCCCCTGCTATTTCTCAAACATAATCTCTATCTTCAGTAAGTTGACAATCATAAATCGCTAGCTTGGCCGATGCCAAAATAAGGAAGAAACTGGTGAAAATGACTTTAACAGAAACAAACTATAAGGTAATAATTATCACGTAGGTATTAAGAGGATTGAGAGTCTAAGAGATGTCCAAGCCAAGGAGGCCCGCAGTCTCTACCTTAGTAAATACAGTTGGGAGTTTTCGACATTAAAAGACACTAAAATAGACATGAATGGCTTAATATATTCGCAGCTAACGCATATAATAGTTTATGCAGATGATGCAAATGATAGCGTATTACTTAATAGAAAAACTGAACTTAGAAGAAGTATACCAAGTGCTAGAAGAGACAACAAAGGACAAAGGATTTGAAATAAATAGTAAAAAGACGTTTTACGTTTAAATAACAATCAAAAGAATAGTGCATAAAAATGTTAAAAGTCTCAAAATAGGGATAGAAAGTTGTACGAGTTTGGGGTTAAAAATGACAGACAAAGGTAAAGAAAACGACGAAATACAAGAAAGAATAATGAAGAGAACGAGATGTATGGGAAGATTACTTCACATACTTAATGCAAATAATATTTCAAGGAACACGAAAAATAGAATATATAAAACGATAAAGACAAAAGCCATTATGGTAGAGAAACATAGAAGCCAAATTTAAAGGAAAAACTGTCGCATTAGAAACGAAAATTCTAAGGAAAATACATAATGGACAGAGAGTATCTGAATCTTGGTAAAGAACATCGAATAATGGTCTCTTAGAATTGTATAATAAATCGTCCATAACAGATATTGCAAGGGCTCAAAGAATGAGATGGTTGAGTCACATAAGGTTATAGATCAACAAAACATTCTAATGAGATGAATTTTCAGAAAAAGAAAAAGAAGCAGGTAAAGGTCTGAATGAACACAAATACTAGAAAAAGATAGAGGAAGTAAGTATAAGTGGCTGACGATGGGTAGTAACGAATAAAAAGGAATGCACAAAATTTGTAAACACACCAGATAATTATCTTGATTAAATGATATTAAATTTATTAATAGTATAATCTATGAAGGGGATAATATCTCTCCTGGCCATGACAAAATATCTATACTACCTTCTAAAGCTAATTAGTGCAATCTCGCCTTCCCTTCGCATTACAAGTGTTTACATATTTGAAGGCGATGATGTATGGAGAACAATGTTCTCATTACAAAAAGATTGTCTAACATAGAATACATTTCTAAGATTCTTCGAAAGATGGTGCTCATAGTCGCGTTTCATTCTCCTACATAAAAATTAATTTTTACTTAATACACTACGCCAACTAGCTTTTATTTAGATTTTAGACTTGATTGGAATTAAATGGTCTTTTTTATTCTTAAACTAGGAGTAAAATATCGAATACGTGTTAAAATTTAAAATGAGAAATTAGTCGTATAGAAAGTGAAATAGACTTTTTTGGAAAACGTATATTGTACTGGCAAAAAGTCCAATGTTCATTGTAAAAATCTATATAAAAAATTGTCGATTATCAGTTGGTCTGACTTGGAGCCAGAGTAGCGGAGTGGTGTTTATAAATAAAAAGAAAAGGCATACTTCAGACTTAACATTGCATGATGAAGTGGTTTCAAAATGTCCTTAGACGAAGGGATTCGTTGGATAAAAGAGATTCATTGCACTTATGTGTAAGCGACTGTAGTAAGTATATATAATACGAACTAGAATCTGTCTCGTAAAACTGAAAAACCAATTTGTGTTTCAATTTGACATATTGCATAAGTCTAATACTTCCTGAATAGGTAGTTATTTACAGAAGCCATTCACAGAAGACCATTTAGGCCCATAGTTAACGTAGTTAAATAATTTTCCTTCATACTTTTCTATATTTTGCCTTTTTCCTCCACTTCTCTATTTTCTTTCCTATCTAATCTTCCTCAAACATCTCTTTTCAATTTCGTCTAGGTCTTGTCTAAGCTTTAATTTTCACTGTTCTCCTTTCATCTATACCTTTCAGGTGGCTTAACAATTGTAATCCACTTGCTCTTACTACATCGCTTATTTTAGAGCTGCTGTGAAGTTCATATATATATCATTTTGATTGAGTATAAAATTCAAATATGTGTAAGAGAACATAAAACCGGTAGCAACGGGTAACAGAAAATGAAACAAAGGAAACTGGGAATAATATTAAGTCAATTAACTAGTCACATACACAACATTTAAAACTGAAACAAAAAGGTTCTCAAAGGAGAGTACGACCATGATGGACAAACTGGGTACGAGCTTTCTCTATTCAAATTATAATCGTAGATACAACTAGAAAATGTATCGACGTGGAACCAAAATATAAAAATGAAAGCTCGGATTGAAAAGAATGATTAAATTTTAAAAGTATTTGGTGTTTTTAATACATATCAATGCTAGTGGCGTAAATGTGATACATTAGAATGAGTGTAATTCTATTTAATGTCTGTGTGTCACTATTCTCGTCTATTTATTGCTATTATTGAAGGGGTCCAATATTAAGAAAAACGCGAACTTGATGTTTATGTATGTATTAACAATGATAAGTTACTAAAATTAGTATACTGCAGGATAGATACCAAAATCTAATGATTAACTGCACCAAATGTCTTAATTTGATCCCATAAGACTTAGTTAATCACCTCAATAATATTTATAATTTTCCAGAGAATAATTTATTGGTAGGCAGAAAATTAGTTATTTTAGAGAGAATTATGAGATTGAACGAAAAATATTTTGCCAGTTTCTTAACTGCAATTCGTTCCAACATTTCAGCCAGTACAAGAAGTAAAGCAGACATCGCATAATTCTCAAAGATCCTTAATACAGGATGTTTACTAAACATGCGATTATTTCTTGAGCTATTTTAAGATTTTTTTTCCCGTGAATAATTTCCGATAACATATTTTGATTTGAATATACAGGACGCTAAATGTTTTCGAGAAGAAAACATTCTTCATTACTTACTATTACATATAAGGATTTATATTCTAAAGTGTGCAAAATAACTACCACCTACTAGGATGCATGCATCCAATTTTCTCCTTAATGACTGCCGAACTCATCATTTATCCGATTTCTCAATTTTCTTCATTTGTCACTGGAGTAATGTGCATTTTAAATGACCCCAGGGACAAGAATTCAATTGAAATAAGTTTAGGGATCGAATATGTCAACCACACTCAAATATGCTGGTACATCATGGACAAACCACATTACCTTTCTCGTTGCCGATAATAAATACTCTCGAAATCCAGGCAGTTATTCTTCCAAAAAATTTCACTAATTCTTACCGGTAAGTCATCGTGATAGGTAGGCCCAGATCATATATTTACTTAAAGTGCATTAATAATTTTAAAAATATCAAAATTTGTATCATCGGAACAAAGCGTTTATCCAAGGAAAAATAAATCTTAAAGTAGCCCAAAGAATGATCACTGAAATTGTGTCGAATGTTTAGTAAAGAGATTGTATAATTTATAATTTTTTTATTTATTATCAGAAAGGTTTTCTTTATAGTAAGAAGAAACATAATTCTAGTTATTAAAACTATTTATACACATTTCAACTATGTATCTGGATGGACAAGTCTTATTCATAGAAAAAGAAAATTTAGATAATAACAGTTACCTACGAACACAATGCAAAAAGTATAAATTTTTAAATTAGACATGCGAACAATCGTATGAATGTACAATCTGAATTTTCAAAACAGGAAATCGTTATTTTGCAATCGAGCTAATTTTCTGTAATTAAGGTTTTGCTTGAAATTTTTGCTCTATTTTCTTTAAAGACTCTTTCATTTCTAGCATTATGAGAGTTAATTGGATTTCACCTTCGAATATACATCACTTCTTGTACGAAACTAGGAAAAAAAGGAAATGGAAGTGGAAAACTTTTAAGAACCTAAAAAGTTTTATTAAAATACAGGTTCGTCATAATGAATAAGGAAGTTAATAATTTAATTAATTACTGCTTTAAGTACTTGATAATACACCAGATTCAAGTATTATGTGACAATTACTGCACAGTAATTTAGTAGCCAGTTTAATTTTATTTAAGGCTGTCATGAATTGCATTTAGTGGAATAAGAATGTAGATGTATGTAGATTACTGAATTAAAAAGTTTCAGATTCATAGTAATAATAGTTTGTTAATTTAGTGGACTTTAAGGTATAAAAGTTAATTTTAAAAAATTTCTTTTTAAATTTCAATATTTTTATTTGTTTTATTAAATTTTATTTCTACTTAGTAGCTTATTTTCTCTCGGGGTCTTTAAATTCTTCTTAGGAACCAATTTGCTGGCGTAGTTAGCTGTTATTGCTATTATTTTATAATATTGTTAGTCGTATGATAATAACGCATGAATAAAGAAGATACTTTATTATATTACGAGAGTAGTTTGACAAGTAGTGAGAATGGAAAACAAAAACGAATTTTTTAAATACAAAATAATTTTTATTTTTCAATATATTCTCCTTAAAGAGCAATACATTTATTCCAACGATGCTCCAATGCCCTTATGCCATCTCTAAAATGCGATTCCGGAAGGCTTGGCAAATACTCATTTACGAAGATGATAAGCTCGTCGTTAGACGAAAATTTCTTTCCACCTAGTGCCGTTTTCAATTTTGGAAAAAGGTGGAAGTCGGAAGGGGCTAGATCCGGCGAATAAGGCGCATGCGGTACTAATTGGAAATGCAACTCGTGGATTTTGGACATCGCAGCTGTGCTGGTATGCGAGGGAGCATTGTCTTGGTGAAACAGAATCTTTTTCTTTGCAATTCCTGGCCGTTTAGCACGAATCTCAACATTTAATTTTTGTAGAAGTTCTGCATAATATTGGCCGTTTATTGTGCCACCTTTCTGAAGGTAATCAATAAGCAAAATGCCCTTTGAATCCCAACAAATTGATGCCATCACCTTGTTTGCCGATAAAGTAGTTTTCGCTTTCTTTGGAGGTGCAGAACCACGTTCTAACCATTGTTTCGACTGTTGTTTAGTTTCAGGTGTACTGTAGTGTATCCAAGTTTCATCGCAAGTAACAAATCGCCTACAAAAATCAATCGGATTGCGCTTATAAAGGTCCAAACACTCATTGGAAATGCGCAAACGAGTGAACCTTAGATCAGTCGTAAGCAATCGCGGCACCCATCTTGCCGAAAGCTTGAAAAGGTCCAATTCTTTCGTTAAAATGTGGTGTACGCGTTCTGTTGAAATGTTTACCATGTCTGCTATCTCTCTCACTTTGAGTCGTCGATCTTGCGTAATAATATTATGGATTTTTATAATCATTTCCTTAGAAGTCACGATTTTGAATGCTCCAGAGCGCGCTTCACCAACGCAGCTTGTTCTACCACGTTTAAATTCATTTACCCATCTACTTATTGTGGCGGATGATGGAGCAGATTCACCGAATGTTTCCCGTAACTCATCTTTTATTTCGGTAGCTTTGATACCCTTAATTACGAAGTATTTAATCACCGCACGATACTGTGCTTTTTCCATTTTAACAAAACCACGTGTTGCTTCTTTTTCAATCAGCTGTCAAAAATAAAGTAGTCAACCGATTTATCTAAATATCAGAATGTAAACATATAAATAGGCAACCTAAATTACAGTGCATTTGCTTTACCAATTAGAGCGCCATCTATGTGTCATTCTCATTACTTGTCAAACTATCCTCGCAAATTCACACATGTATTTATCGTCTATATTACTATTGTACTATTTTTATTTACATCATATGCCATATTTCCATCAAATCGTACCAAAATTTCTTATAAATTTGAATCCTTGCAATCGTGCCTTCTCAGAAGTGTAAAAGTGACTAAATGCAAACATTTAACAAACTACGATATACCGCATAATTCGAAAATGTGAGGAAGATATACCTATGAACATTGCTGAAAACTATGTTCAAAGATCAACTCAATAACTTGCTCGTCGTTTTCAGTCTTTTACACTATTATTATCCGAGAGTTGAAAAGAAATAACACAGGACAGGACAAAAGTTTCTAAAATCGAGGCCAATTTCTAAGATGCTCATTTTGCTGGAAACAAAGTTATCATTGCAGAGGATAAAAAAAATTCTCCACATTCTCACGTGATAATTTCTGGTAATCTTGCTTTTTACTGAAAAAGTTGCTGAAACTGCGACGAAGTAAAATATAAGATAAAACCAAGTTCCAAATGAAAGTTTTATTCGGTGCCATCTTTCGGAGACAATTGTTTCTACATCTCTCCTCTCGTATTCCTATGGTGATGCGAAACAAGCGGTAATGCAATAAATTCTTGTTTGCTTTGTAATTTACCGGTAATATTCGGAAGTTACTTTTGACCCATCCTGTATATTTGCAAGACTTATTTAATTTAATTGTTTGTTTATATACAACTATATAAAATGATTAAAGCTTAGATATTAAAAAAATATTTTAACAAATACCCAAAATTATGTCGCACTGTAATTTTAAAGGGTCGCGGCATTATAGAAAAACTATATATGTATGTAAATATTAACGTTCGGTATCCGTCTTCAACGGGAGAAATATGTTGCCAAAAGGAAAGTTTCATTTTGTTTGCAAAATATATATTTTGGTCACGGTACTAGTACAAAAAAAGTTATTGGGTAGCTGATATGGAAAGGTCGAAAAACGTAGTTCTAAACGATCTCGATTCTTCGGAAACATAGGATACATTCAAAGAAAGAGCAGAAATATAGAACCTCAAAAATAATATCTTTTAAAACACAAAGAAATTAATAATATGTAAAAAGGAAATCATAGTGGTAATATAATTAAACTAATATTAAGAAAATTATTTAATATAAAATGAAAAAGAAAACGAAAGAAATTGTATCGTCAAAGGTTGGAGAAAATTATATATGATAACTGTCACAAAAGGCATACAAAATTAATTTAAATACAAGTTTGTCAAAAACCTGTAAGAATTGTCTAAAATTTGGAAATTTGAAGTCTGTTTTCTTCGGGCTTCAAAATGAAACCAAATTCTAAAATCTACAGCAACTGCCGCTGAAAAAATTAATAACAGCGAGTCGTTAAGGCAAGATATTATTCACGAGATTGAGGAACCGCTAAAACTAGTCTAAGCGCTCCGCTAAAGTTTGCTTTTCATCTGAGAATGTTGTTATTATAGTAAATAAAGAAGCTAACTTTTTGAAAGAATCTATTAGATATTACTCTGCTTTTGTATCGCACGATAGAACTCCTCTTCAATCTAAATTAGATAAGAATGTCAAGTAGAAATTAGTTGAACGTAGAGCTAAGTGAGAAAACAATATCAGCAAAGCATACAGATAGTATTGCTCAAATTGTTATTTCTTTAAATTATCTGAGCCCAATGGAAATAACTTCCACATTTTACTGTCACATGTTAGAGCTCTTCACATAATAAGGCAAGCTCTATATAAATTTGATTTTTTATCAAAATTCTAATGCAGCTCAGCCCGTTAGAATGATAATTAATCCTCGCAATGATCTAGTGTATGAATTGTAGATACTTTCACTTTAGTTGGTATTGTTACATACAAATATTACTATTCAAATATTGTTTACAATGAAAAACTGCTACCCAAAAGACAACAACCAATATTGGAACAAGAACAACTGGTTCTCAACCAGTAGCTTGACTTCAAAAACCCACATGAGGTGGTCGAACAAATTCATAGTGTAATAAATAAAATCAGTAACTACAACTAAACTCACGTCTCTACTTTCGCTAACAAAACATTTCATTTAAACGTTGAATATGTAAAATACTTCGTATTGCATATAGACCAAAGACAAAAATAGCGACACCATATATTTACTAAAATGGAAACAACTTGAACTAGCTTTTAATAAGTTCTATTAAATGCTGGGTAGAAAGTAATAATTATCAGAAAATAGCAAATTATTGGCCTGCATATGGTATTGAGTTGGGGAGAACAGTTAGCGACCCAGATATTGAAATCTTTTGGGGATTCCAAAACAAAGTATTTCGAGTCATAAAACCAGTAAATGTCCTATGCCATCCGTGTGACAAGAAATACATAAAACTAGCATTAGATACAGTGATAAAGTGAAATTACATTCCAATTCTCTTGCGAATAAATTAAGAGACGAAGCAAATACAGTAAGACAATTGAAAAACTTCAACTGTTAGACTTGCCTTCTATATTTTAATTTTTTTAAGCAACTACAGAGAAAAATTCAATTGAATATTTCCTTCCATTTCATAATAATTGACCAAGTATTTATTGAATAAATTTTATGAATAGAGCTGAAATACAAAAAAATAAAACTTAGAGGTCATCTCTCTTAACATCTATGCATTTGCCCCATCAGTTCTACAATAACTTTACTAAAGCAGATAAACCAAAAAAAATTTTATGTTGCTCTTCGAAATAGGCATCAATCTCCTCTTTCGATTGGTTATTATCTGAAAAAGGCATCCCCTGAGTCTTTTTCAAATTTATAAATGGGAAAAATCTGACATATTCGGATCCAAACTAACATAATATGATTGACTATGCAACTCAAAGAAGTTACATTCACGGAGGATGAATTTCATTCACTTTAACTGTCTTGTAAAGTCGTATATTGTCATGAAGAAGTGGAACTTCTTTGTGATGTAGACTTGGGTGAATAATCATATATAATTTGCTATTCTATTGCCACATATGTAATCCACAGATGCAATCCTCCTTGAAATGTGTTCAACAACAACACGACTTCTGCATGATCCAAAAAAAACAGTTGGTCGCCTTTAATAAATTCATAATCCTAACATAAATGTTTAGAACAATATTTCACTTTAAAATATAACGGAGCCTCGTCTCCATGAACATTTTCCAAAAAGAGACACATCGCTTTGTCAAAAATTTGACGACACTGCGATGTTCTAATTTCAGAGAACTAACTTTTTTGTTGCAAAACACTTTATAAAACACAAAATAATTTAGAATTTATGGCAAATTTGATATATTAGTGAAAAAATACAGTCACTATTAAACATTACTAGGCAACGGAGAATTATATATTTATTATTAATTTTTATAATGTTTAGATTTTCTAGTTCCCATCGTAATAAAAACATAAAACTTGATTCTTTTATACTAAAACCGATAGTTTTTCGTTTACCTAAAGTCGCAAACGACTAAATTATTTAATAACAGTACTACGTAACGTCCAACCTTCCATGATAATACATTATTTATGGTGCATTTTACATATAAATACGTATAACCATATATGCCAGGATAATTTAATAGTTGGAAATCGTAAATTTGCCATTTGTCCTTGCAACAAAAACACAAACACATTGCATCTATGTATATATGTATGACAGAAGGTGCGTAGATGCATTTATACGGTAAAAACAGTAATCCATTCAGATTAATAAATAATTAGTACATAACAATCCACATACTTATGTGTGTATATCAGGGAATAAACAAATGTACTTAAACTTTAGGAAACTAGAAAAATAAATATGTATGAATACCAATATCATATAATTTTGTACACGTTCCATACATTTGTCTTTGTATATAAAAGATTTTCCTCAGTTTAGCTTACTTAATTGTCTTAATACAGACTACCTTACAAACCAGAAATATATATATTAATTTAATTTTAAATTTTACAAGTAAAAATACCGTTTCGATGTCAAAAAACACTACAAATATGTCGACATTTGTCAAAACAATCTTTTAAACTTTTTAATATATTTTTTTATTATACTACAAATTTTATTCTTTTATGTTTTGTTTTTTAACTAGTAGGGGATAATAAACCACACATTTTTAATTTAACAAAATTAACAAAAAAACGGTATAATTTCGTTAATTTAAAACTGTTTGTGTGGTTATAAAATTACAATATTCAAAAGGAAAAAGAAATATACGGGCTCATAAATATTAATATATTTAAAAAAAAATGTTATGAAGAAAATCAAATAAAAATTCGTATATATAAAATCGATCTATTATAAGTAAAAGAAAAATAAATAACTTGAAAAAGGGGAAAACCCCCCGAAACCTGGTTAATATAGAAAACAAAACTCAAAAGAATAAAATTTATAATTTCCTTCAGTGTTGTATATTTTAAATCAGGATATATTTTAAAATATCTCATCGTATGATATATTCATGCAATTACCAACATTTTCAGAGTTTAGTATGTAAAAAGTATACAAAAATATACGAAATATTGTACATAATTGTGCACTTTTACGATGTGAAACTGAAAAATTAATTTCATTTGCTGCTTTTTACATCGTATGTGCGTCGCAAGAATTTTTTTGAAATTAAAAGACATTTTCTGCTTTCTGGTGAGTCTCTCACTTACCGGGATTGTGTTTTACCATTAGACCACAGAGAACGGTGATATTGGATTCTACGAGCATGCTATAAATTGCATTATGAAAACAGATATTAATTGAAATCCACAGTGCGTTTTAATTGCATGTAATTATACGCTTTTCGCCTTTACGATGTGAAAAATTGAATTTTTCACTTCTTTACATCGTATCTACGTTACAAATATTTTTTGAAAAAATTTCCTGCTCTGTAGTGAGAAAATTTTTTAAAAAAATATATATATTATACAATCTATCAATAGAATATATAGGTATATATAGATCACTGCTATGGAAACAGAAATGGAAAATGATTGGATCTCCATTGCAATAGATCTGGTATAGATTTTGTTTCTTCTGTATTATTTCTCGAACCTTCAATTTAGCTACCTTATTTACTTACATTCTAAGTTACTCTTGTAGTTGTTTTGATATATATTGTACTTTACTCCTAGATAGTTAAATTACATCTAAAAAGTTAATTGAAAAGTTCTTTCGTTTATCATTTTTAATTGATATAAGTATGTTTTCATATATTACTTTAAATCTATATTAACCACTCTCTTGGCTACCAAAGCGCATTATTTTTAAATAAAAATTGCTCGTTGTGCATCCGGAATTAATTTGCCCCAGTCAAGAAGTTCAGACAGCTACAGACATTTCACGAAAGAACTGCTTAAACTTCTTTAACATTGTACTACCAATTTACGAACATCATGTCTAAAACTTGCGATAAAATTGCGTCTTACAAATCTAATTCTTCAACTTCTTAGCATATATCTTCCGGATCATGGAAAAGGAGTAACAAGAAAACTTTCATGATCTAATTTAAAGAAAAGGGCTGTAGTTAAATATAAGAAAACACAACTTCAAAACGATTACAAAAATATGCGAGACTGTACAACAAAAAACTGTAAACGCGAAAAGAAGACCTACTGTAACTATGAATTCTTGCAGGATATCCCTGTAATAAATAATCACCTTTTTGTTAGCATTACTAACTGTACTGCAGATCCAGTATCAAAAACTTATTATTAAATGAATTGAATTATGGTTCAGAAGAGTTCTGCTTCAAACTTATTTAAAAAATGAATTTCTGAACATACTTCTAGAAATTAAAAATAATTCTCCTGAATGCGATTGTATCATAATTGATATGGTTAATGGTTGTGTATATGTGCACAAGAATAACTAAAACATTTGCTATCTAACGATGAAGCAAAAGTCTTTTTTCGATAATTTTGTTTTTCAACATAATCACGTCGACGCACCTGCATCACATGTGCCACAACAACTTTATTTTATTAGAAGAAAATTTCTGACGATCTTCGTAATAGACATCAATCTCACATTGTTTGCAAATTTATGCCCTCTGAGATACTATTTAAAATTTTTAAATAAGAGAAGTCAGAGGGAGCCAAATCTCAACTACATGGTGGGTAGTTCAGCTCAAAGTAATTGCAATCGTAGGGACAGGCTTAGACTTTGAAGAAGGATGACTTTTTGTGACTTAAATCTGGACGTTTTTGGTCAATATGTCATTACGTAATTTTGTTAAAATATTACCTTAGGCAACTCCTATTATTACAGTTTTCTTTGGTATATATTCAACCAGAACAGTCTCTGCTTGATCCTTAAAGGCGGCAGGTCATCTCTGAGGGTTCAATATTCCTGTTTTGAGCAATATTTCCTGTTAAAATATAACGAAGCCTTGTCTCCATACACTACAATCATTTGTTCGTGAATAGTTTTAGAATTCTATCCTCTTATAAAAACATTGTTTTAGTTCCCAGTTGAATAGATGATCTATTACTATGCAAACAACGACTTGCATAATACATGACAATTATCAAAATAGTAGACACAACTACTGTCGAATGAAGTAGTCCTTCTTCAATATAAATATATACTGGATGCATACTACTATCAACGAAGTCAGACTATCTGATGAGCTCTGGGTTGAGTGAAGCGCGTCGTAGTTGGTACTTTGTTCGACAGTAGTTGTTTGAGACTATTTGGTGTATTTGCTCGCGTCGCTGTTTGCATAGTAGTAGATCATCTATTCAATTGCCGTATAAAGCGATATAAGTGCTTTCACCGTCCGTCCTTCTTTTTGATAGTTTCATTTCTCTCCGAAAGATCGAAATATATCTTCCTCGCTGTTTTATTGTACCGTTTCGGTCAGCATATATATATATATATATTGGGTCTGGGAAAAAGTTCGTGGCGTTTTTTCAGTAAAATTCAACTGGTCCCCGCATGGCGCGTGGACGAATTCATTTAAACCGAATATGCTCCATTATTATCGACAATGTTTCGCCATTTTTTTGGTAGATCCATGATCCCATCGGTGAAAAACTTCTGTGGTTTCTGGTCGAAAAACTGAATCAAGTAGTTTTCACTGGCTTCTTTTGAAACCAACTTAATTCCATTGAGAGAGTTCTGCAGAGATCGAAACAGATGATAGTCAGAGGGTGCTATATCCGGACTGTAAGGTGGGTGCATCAAAACTTTCCAACCAAACTCTCTCAATTTTTGACGGGTCATCAAAGAAGTGTGTGGTCGGGCGTTGTCATGATGGAAGACAACACCTTTCCTATTAATCCATTCGGGCCGTTTTCTTTCAATCGCCTGGCGTAATCTCTCTAGTTGTGCACAGTAGAGTTGAGAATCAATCGTCTGACCAGTTGGAAGTAGCTCGTAGTGGACGATTCCCCTCCAGTCCCACCATACACACAGCATCACTTTTTTTGGCGTCAATGTTGGCTTAGCGAACGCTTGTGACGGCTCACCATCCTTTATCCACGATCTTTTACGCTTCCGATTATCGTACGTAATCCATTTTTCATCTCCGGTTATTAAACGTTTCAGAAACGGCTCGATTTCATTCCGTTTCAGCAGCGCATCGCAGATGTTAATTCGGTCAATCATGTTTTTCACGCTCAACTCATGAGGAAACCATACGTCAAGCTTTTTTTTGTAACCAGCTTTGTGTAAATGGTTCAAAACAGTTTTGTGGTCAATGCCTAGCTCCATGCCAATATCGACACTGCTGATATGCTTATCTTGTTGGACTTTTTCAAGAATTTCATCAGATTTTTCAGTGATTGGACGACCGGAGCGTGACTCATCTTTCACATTGAAATTTCCAGAACGAAAGCGAGCGAACCATTTCCGCGCAACAGATTTCGATTTACACAGCACAAATTTTATCACAAGCCTGCGCAGCGTTCTTCCCCTTATCATAATAATATTGCAGAATATAGCGAAATTTCTCATTATTCTTCTCCATTTTCAAGTGCGAATAACTTTCCAACCACTGCACCGATTACAATGTTTCTACGCTCAAACTAACGTTCGGAAGGTCATCTAAAAAACGAGCCCTCGGTGGTGTCGCTGTGACTTGTTGTTCTTTAGTTATCGGCAACCAATGCCATCTATCGGGAAAAACGCCACGAACTTTTTCCCAGACCCAATATATATATATATATATTATTTATTTATAATTTAAAATTATTTCCAAAAGAAATATTTATTTTTTTGCAAATATAGATATACATATATTTGGAAAGAAGCTATATAGAAAAATAAATATTTCTTTTGAAAATAATTTTTACAATTTCTATAAATGAAATGAAGGATAAGTAAGCAAGAAAGTATTATAAAAATAGAGATACGTTTTCTTAGTCGAACAGAAAACATTTTGCTACACCGTAGTATACTTGCTTTTAATTACCCCGAATAATTTAGACATGTTTAAATTTCTCAAGCTGTAATGTGTATATAATATTATATTATTCTCTAAATTTTATTTTATTTAAATGTATTTATTTTCATTTCGGTGGTAGTTTCTGTACATTTACACAGATATATAGAACAAACGAAAATGCATTAGCATTATTAATTCGCTGTATAACGAGGGGGTAGTTCCATAAAAGCCATGTGTTTATCGCGGTCGTTGATCAGTCGACGTACATGCATATTAATATGCGTTCGTAGGAAACCGCACACCACATATTATGCATATATGAACAGGTTTTATATTTTATGTATATACCGGTGCAGATATGATCTCTTTCTATCTCCTCTCTCTCTCTCTTACTTATCCCACGCGGGTGCTACACAACTACACAGTGTGTATTCAGACTGCATTTTTTAATTTCCCATATCCTTCAAATAACGCTTTGCTCTACTAGTAGTACACACGGGCGATGCAAAAGAAAAGTTGACACAAGCTTTTAAAGCTAGGCTATGGCTCTGAAAAATTAGTGTTAGTTTATCAATAGTGGCTATTTACCAACCCTTTAAGAAGTTTTTGCTTAATTTCTTTAAAAAATTTCTTAACGTGTACAATACATCTGTCCAATTCATTCGTGCGCTATTTAGTGAAAATGGACTCTGGACATTTATAGAAAAGGAAAAAATTAGCCAAGACATTGCAATGGAAAGTCTACCGTATGTTACGCAGTGAGAGGTTGGCGTCGTGAATTAAAGCCAAAAATTTTGAACTTGAAAAGGGAATAATTTACCAAATTGCTATTAAAATAGTATTCTAGATATCTGTTATTCTTCACATTATTATTAATATGGATTTGGTTAATGTCCACAACCATATTCTATATTCTAACACTATTTTCATCCTGAACTGTACCATTTCTATTATTAAGTATTATTCTCCTTTTGTCTAGCTTTCTACTTTGCTCCATTTAGTTTTTCGTAACAAATCCAAAAACATTTATTAAGTATCCACTATATACATATATTTCATTTTCTTAATCTATTGTAGGATATAATCTATGTGTTAGGAACATAAGATTGCTAGGCAGTATTAGGCAATATTTCGGCAAAACGAATACCCACTGAGGGTATTCGCAGTAAGAAGGGCCGAGAGAGAGAGAGGCCCTTTTTACTGCTTACTAATACGTGTGTCATACAGTTTATCTGTTACATATATACATATGTCAGTGCGATCGTAATAAAAATCACAACTATAAGTATTAAAGTTTAAGTTTAGTATAACAGATTCGAATAGTTCGTGACCAATTCTGACTTTTCTTTTACACGATAACAGTACACGGTCTTACACCCGTGCATAGTCATGTAATAATCCAGGGCCATAGTTTCTATAACTTGAAAGCATGACACAAAATATTCCTTCAAACTAAGAGGAATTATCCTATAGTCCTTTGAGAGCCGGAAACCAGCGTTTGAGTCCTTCGTGGGCTCAAGATAAAAAATCACATTTGGTTCTTCAAAAATCTGGTTATTTCAAGAAGATTCTAGCCCTAGTTCTTCGCACACCGATCGTTAAATTTATATTTCTAATGAAAATGAAATGTACTATACATAGTGAATACTTAACAACATTCTACTCAAATATTCATAATAATTGGGTCCTTTCTATCACTATCTCATGTCTTTGTTCCTTATAAAAAAGTATATATTGTTAGACCTACTTACTGTATGACAACATTGTTATTTGCACTTTGTTCTTCATTCAGGTTAACAATCTATCCTTCAATCAGGTTGAGCTTCCGAATTCTATAATAAATACTATAACGATAAAGGAGGAAATGAGAAACCATACTTCCATCTATTAGGCAGAAAAGAAAACTATCTAATAAGTGGAATTATAGTGAAGAATACTGTATCGTTTTAAATCACAATGAATTGAACATCTTTTGCTATGCGAACAACGACAGTGGTTGTGTACGCTTCTTCTTAGTTACATCGTAAATGATGCCGTTTTTCACATAGAAATAGCTGATATACGTCCTGTACTTCTTCGTATTAGATAGTTTTCTTTTCTGTCCGATAGATGCACGTATAGTTTTCTGCCTCACTTCTTTGCGTCCCGTTACTTGATTCAATTCAGAAAAGGTGATTTATATATAATCAACAAAGCGAAGTTAGCTAACGAGTTCTGAATGAGCGAAGCGCGTAGTACCAGTGCTTTGTCGATTGTAATTTTTTTATTAACTAAGCAGTCTATGCGTTGCATTTGATGAAGAGTACTCACTCCAAAGATATAAAATAAGACGAAATAAGTGTATGAAAGACTCGAACATTATGTAATTACTGGGGCTCACCAACAATAGTACAACGAGGGTTCTATGCTCAAAAAAATTTTGATTCAAAAAAATTCAAAAATTCAAAAGCTATAAGCCTGACGCTTCTTTATATTTTTTCGAAAAATATAAAGAAGCATCAGGCTTATAGCTTTTAGTGTTTGCTGCCCACTCTTACTTCTTGTTTTACAAGTCGGCACTATGTTCGTAGCATTGCTTCTTCTTCTGTTGACATTCTGTCCACTCCTACAAGGGCCATTTTCACGACTACCACTTTTGAAACTGCCAGTTTTAGCGGGGCTAACAATTATACAATGTGTTCTAGATAACATTTCCAGCATGGAGATCGCGGTTATTGTAAAAGATATAGCTTTGATTAAATTAAATGAATTATCACTACGAACTACTGATATTATATTTTTTAATTTACAAATTCCCGTGTATTTAAGAATTATAGTAAAAAAATATGTTATATAAATTTTTTTTCTTCTTGTACTAGCGTTTTTGCAATAGCGAAGACCACGGGAGCCCTAGCAAAACTTAATACTGTAGTCTAGTTTTTACTGTAGAGAAGATACGTCGTGCCCGACACAACCAAACGCCCTAGAGAAAGCTGCATTATTTATGTTAAGTCAATGGTAGATTACTGTTTCTGGATCGAATTCAAAAGTACCTGCCTGTCAAGGTTTTTTGTAGTCTCCCTTCTCGTTTAAGATGATTTTCATCAGTCAAATACCTGTGTCCTACTAACGCCGTCCATCTTTATGGAAAGCTTATGTTTTGTGTATATGTTCTCGTAGTGATACTGTAATATATTGCTGGAAAAAGAGATGTTTGTAAAATGAGAATCGTGTTAGTGTCATGTTCTCTTCTAAAATGGAGAATAACAAGATTCATTTTAGTCATCTAATATTTTTCCATTATAGTAAAGACAAATATGCTACACAAACAACAAAAAAAGTACCCGCTGTTTACGGAGGCGGTGCTTGAGCCGAAAGAACTTTTTGCCAACGATTCACTAAGTTTGAAACTAACAAGGACGAAGAACGGTCAGGCAGACTGTCAATTTCTGATGACAACCAACTCAAGATTCTGATCAAAAATAATACACACTATACCACAATCCAATTAGCAGGGACACTAAACATATCGAAGATAACCGTTTATGAACACTTGTTAAAGTTGGGTTATGCCAGTCGTTATGATGTTTGAATATAATTTGACTGGACGAAATTTAATGTATCGAATTTCAATCTGCGAATCATAAATACAGTGTAACCGTATACCGGCCTCCATTTCAAGAAAGTCACACTTTGCACCTATTGGGACAGGTAGTCCAGTATTATGCACTGTTACCAATTAACAATCGATAGATTCTGAAAAGTACTGCTCACAACTTAACGAATTCAAAACGGCATTTCAGGAAAAATGGCCAGAACTAACTATCAAGAAACGTACTGTGTTTTATCAAAGCAATACCAGACTTCATGTCTTTTATAACTACTGAATAAAAATTGTCGAAGATTGGCTGGGATATATTATCTCATCCACAGTATTCACCACACACTGCTCTTTAAGTTGCTCCTTATGTCGACCTTTACAAAATTCTCTAAAAGGTAAAAAACTTGGGCGACATAAGAAACCACCTACAACAGATTGTCACTGAGAAGTCTATGAAGATCTGGGAGGATGAATTTTATAATTACCGAAGAGATGGAGAAAAGTTATTGAACAAAACAATGTGAATAAAATAGAATAAATATGTCTTGGTAAATTTTGGTACGTAGACTTCCGCGGTCGTGGTCCATGCTATCTGCTTCTGGGTTTCCGGGCTGGAACCGCGTCACTAGTATATCTGCCGACGTTTCGTACCCATTTGTATGGGACATCTTCAGGGCTGAACTACTGCACTGAAAGTGCATTTCAGTTTCAGTGCAGTAGTTCAGCCTTGAAGATGTCCCATACAAATGGCTACGAAACGTCGGCAGATATACTAGTGACGCGGTTCCAACCTGGAAACTCAGAAGCAGATAATATGTTTTGGTAAGTATACCACGTATATCGGAAAATTGTTACCGGTTTTTCTAACAAATATCGTTAGTCTTAAGTATGTAATGCTATGATTTAACACATATGTCATTTTATTCTACTGACATTAAGCTTCAAAGCCATGGATATTACATTTTGCGAAAGTAATACTGTCATAAATTTATGCCTATTTGAAAATGTCGAGTTTCGTGCCTGAAAAAGTGCATTTGCAGCACGCATTATTCTTCTAATTTAATCAAAAGAAAAAGCCGCTGAAAGTCATCCTCTACTGGTAGAAACTTACTGTGAGCATCATGCTCCAATCATAAAGACATGTGAAGCGTGGTTTCTACAATTCAAAAGTGGTGATATGCAAGACAAAGAACGTTCTGGTAGACTAAAAAAGTTTGAAGATGCGAAACTGCAGAAGTTACTGAATGAAGACCCAACCCAAACTCAAAAACAATTGCAGAAGCGTTAAATGCGGCCCAAGAAACGATTAGTGACCGATTACAAACAATAAGAAAAGTCCAAAAGATGGGAAAATGGATGCCACATCAATTGAATGATAGGCAAATGGAAAATCGAAATATCGTCTGTGAAATGTTGCTTCAAAGATATGGTCGGAAGAAATTTCTGAATCGAATAGTGACGGGTGGTGAAAAATGGCCTTATTTCGAAAACCTAAATGCAAGAAATCATGGTTATCACCTGGCAAAGCCGGTCCATCGACTCTAAGACCAAATCATTTTGGTCGCAAGACAATGCTCTGTGCTTGGTGGGATCAGAGTGGCGTGGTGTATTACAAGTTATTGAAACCTTATGAAACAGTTAATATTAATCGCTACTGACAACAAATTATCAATTTCAACCATGCGTTGATAGAAAAACGTCCGGAATGGGCCCGAAGACACGATAAAGTGATTTTACAGCACGATAACGCGCCGTCTCATACAGTAAATCCGATCGAGGAAAGGTTGAAACCACTTGTATGGGACGTAACATCGCATCCGCCGTACTCTACAGATCTTACCCCGTCCGACTATCCCTTTTCGTATCAATGGGACACATGCTTGCAAAGTAGCACTTCGCCAATTTCGGAGAAGTTAAAAAATGCCTCAAATGTTTTACTCGAAGGATACACAGTTTTTTCTTGCGATGGCATCCATGAATTACCTGAAAGATGGGCATGATCAAAAAAATTATGTAGTTTTTTAACGAAAAAATCGGTAATGACCTTTCGGTACACCTTGTAAATTCTATATTAACACTTTTATGCATTTTTATTGCACTATTATTGTCAGTAAACTCACTTCTAAAACAGAATTAAATTATTGTGGTACTAAGTGCTTTTAAACGTTATAGCACATACACGAAGACATGATGCTTATTGATCGCCGCGTTATCTATACTCACAGGCTTATCAAAAAAATATATGACAGCTATAACATTTAATCTAGAATAATTATGTAAATACACCGCCCTTGTTACGAAACTGTTACTAAATACGACCGTATACATATAATTTCAGAAATTAAGGGTTATTTCGTAATACGCGCGCCATCTATTAACACGCCACCGAACGACTTCCCCGTTTTTATTACAGTCCTATCCAGAATTCCATCATCTATCATTTCTACTCTTTATTATATTGTGTTACGTATGGCTGCTTTGGTGCACTAATAATAAAATGTTTATAGAAGATTTAAGGCTTTTATTTATATTAACTTACGACTACGTGTGTGCGTACATATGTAAAAAAGAAAACGAAATAATTTTATATCGTTAATTACCTAGTATTTTTTAACATTCATTTCCTGGTCGAACGAGAATGTATACATAATAAAGTGTCACCTGCGCGTAATTTATAACATAAAAATAAATACACTATCAAAAATATTATGATAAGATCGTTAATTATTTTGATGTAAATAGCGTCGGAGCGATTTTGAGATAAACGTTTTGTGTATGCGCCTGAGGAGAGAAAAAAATAAACTGGTTTCCGTATAAATTGCATCTCGATTTTAATCGACAGCGTTACTCGGCTCCGAGCTGTAAAATGATGCCCGGATTGAAATATCGATAAAGATATCTAATTCAATTTAATAGTCTTAGAATAAATAAATGTTTTACAGTAACACTTTAAAATTCTTTTTTATTTATTAGCTTCGGAGATTCTTTATCAGGTAGGTTCTTGGTTGATATAACTTAAAGGGCCATATAAACTATAAATTGCAAGAGAAATGGAATTAAATTGGTTTGAGAAATAGATAACATTCTAGTAGTCATTTGTTGTTAATTTGTTATGATTTCTTTATTTCATTTAATATGGATAATGTAGAAAAAAGTAGTACGAGGGTAGACGTTTATATTTCGGGAGTAGCAAACAAAAAATTTTTTTTATTATCGAAAGCATCTATGGGGTTCTGAGTATTTGAAGGAAAATAATTATGCACAATCTTATGTAGAAACTATATATTAATTTTAGAAATGCATTGATAATCGATATATAACACAGCAATTTTTATCAATGTATTCTGAAAATAATCTTGTTTCTGGCAGTTTTTTTAATTTTCTCCGTACAACTTATGACCGCACTTACTAAAAGATTAATGATTTAAAGTGGAAATACGAGGGTAGCCGTTTATATTTCGGGAATAGCAAACAAAGAAAAATTTTATTATCGAAAATAGTTTTATTGCTTTTCAAAATATTCTCCTTGAAAACCAATGCACTTTTGCATTCGTTTAAACTAATCCGAAAAGGATTGCAGTCACTGTGAAAGCAGTATCTCCAAAATATGAGTTTTGAATGCTTCAACTGCCTCTTCCGGCGTAGAAAACCGTTGATCACGAAGTGCTAGATCAGGGCCGTACGGCGAATGGCTCATCAATTCAATGTTTTGCCCGGTCAAGTAAACAATTGTTTGAACCGACCTGTGAGAGCTCGCATTGTCATGGTGGGGAATGATCTGACATTTTCGGTTTGTTTTCCTTATTTCTTTTAAAACAATTTGGCAAACAAATAGTTGTGTACTGTGAATTGACCGTTCTACAACTCTCTAAAGGCACGGTTGCAACATGACCAGTTTTTCCGAAAATACAGGCGAACATTTGTTTTGATGTGCTTCGAGCGCGAACAACTTTTGTTGGTTTTGGCTCATCTTGGAAAACCCACACAGTCGACTGCTCTTTACTATCGGTCTCATACGTATAGATCCAAGATTCATCACCTGTGACGACTATATAAATAAATAAATATGTATTTTAAGTGTGACGACTTTATAAGCACCGCCATTGTATTTTTTGTACATTTCTTGGCACCAATCCACGCGAATCCTTTTTTGAGCGGTTGTCAAATTATGTGGCTAAATGGTCATACAGGATCTTATGCACGCTGGTGTTACTAATACCTAGAGATGCCTCGATCTCACGGTATGTCACATGACGGTCTTGCATTATCAATTCCGACGCTGCATTAATGTTTTCCGATACAACATTTGTGGGACGACCTTCACGAAATTCATCGTCCAAAGAACGCCGTCCAAATTTGAATTCGCTATACCAATGATATACTGTAGTTTTCGATGGTGCTTCATCACCGTATAAAGAATTCAGCTCGTTGATGCATTCTTGTTGAGATAATCCGCGCTGAAAGTTATGAAAAATAATTGCACAAAAATGTTCGCTAGTTAATTCCATTTCTTCGCTGACATAAAATTTTCAAGTTACTGTCAACAATAGAAATAGCAACCGGATAATAAAGGAATTCCTTTCCTAATTCAACAAATAACAGTTGCCAAACTTTCACGTGGCGAAGTGCGTAATTATGTACATCCTCCTATGTATATGTGCAATTACATACGTATTTAATAATAAGATCTACTGCGGGTTTTCAATTAAACACCCGTTTCCATACTGAAATCTATGACACGATTAAAAAATCAATTCTCACAGTTCTTGGTAGCCCAACAGTAGAGCACCTACCCGGTAAGCAGAAGATCGCGGTTTGGTTACTCATCGATAGGATGAGGAATCGAACTGCCTTAATTATAAATGAAATAAGCAGGAAATTATGAGTTTTCGTTAATATACATCGTGGAAAACTCTTAATTTTGTATATACACGCAATTGCATATGCATTTCATACGGGGAACACTTTTTAAATAGTATTTTTGTATTAAGTGCAACAGATGTAACAAAAATAAATAAATTTTTCTAATCCAATTCTAGGTTTCACCGTATGGTTGGCGGAGTAATTCACGGCTTGATGTTCAGCCACTGTTGGGTGAGTCTGAAACCCGAAAGCTTTTATTAGTAACCCCATTAGCGAGAACCTACAAAATTTCGAAAACAAATAAACTAATTTTGACAAAGTACAAATACTTTGGTATATATCTTGATCTGATAGATTTCTTTGTCAAAAGCTTAAGATATACATCGCAATAAAGCCCTTCACCATATTCATTGTTAAAGCATCTAATAATGCTATTCTATAAGAAACTGTAGAGGCTAACAGAATGTAAACCATCGTAAATTACAGAATGTTCAATATTGGGTATTCTGAATGACATTTGTATGTGCTATTAATTTAACATTTACATTGTTCTTCACATGTTTTCTGTGTTCTATTTCTTTTATTTATATTACTTGTTATAATTCACTAACACATAATAAAATATAAATATTTGATATTCAAATGTACATATAATAAAATACAATAAAATATCTCCGTACGATTAAGATAAGTATCTGCTCTTAACATTTGGTAATTAGTTCGAAGTGATACTGCCTCCTTCAGTCAGTGTTTAACTGAAATCATACTAAAGGAAATTTAATTGGTTGAAACAACCCAATATATGAATAATTAATATGTATATTTGAGAATAAATATTCGGCTTCATATTATTACCATATTTTGAAGGTAGCGGATAGTTAAGTCTATAACATTGCCCTGACAGGAAATGAGACATAAACGTTAATGTTAGTGAAAGTGTTTGACTTTTATATTAACGTTCGCGTTCGAATGATACAGTATATAACTTGATAAACGCAACATGATAATGTATTACAAAAATATATATTCCAATTTAAAATAAAAAAATACAAAAACACCCATTTCTGAAAATTATAATGTCCAGTATGGTAACTATGTAAAGAAGACATTTTCTATTATAATTTTCAATTTTGTCTAGAAAATATAGACGCAGAGCGGAAAACACTTCTAGGCATAGATAAACACTACCTAAATGCAATCTAGTTACACTAGAAAATTAACGGTGAACATTTAAAAAGATGCGCAGGAGATGTGCCAATATAATATTTCGAAACAATTTTAGAAGGTAATAGAGTACCTGACAATTTAGGTAGCCCACCTTACAATTATAAGGAAATAAAATGTAAATACATGAAATCTAAAACATCTACTTCCATATTAGTGTACTGCTATAGATTTAAACACATATATTTGCAACTACAGGAAATATTTGTTTCAATATTTGACCAAACCGAATCCCTCAATCCGCTCCCGTATTCTGTCGATATAGACTTTTGCTGTGTCTTACAATTTTCTGTTTCCGTTCCAGACTTTTTCGATATTTTCCTTTAAAATGCATAAATTACGATTTAGGGCGCCTAAACTATAAATTTAAGAACACTTCAAACATCTCGATTGAATTGATGTCCGATAGATATCCATATCGGAGCACTGATGTACCGAAATCGTGAGAAACATTCTGTACAAATTTCGCCGTATGGCACGGAAGCATCTGCCTCTGCACCTAGTGAAGTAAAAAAGAGCACCAAAATAGTTTGTATTACACCTTTGAGTTGATATTAATTTATTTTCCCAAGGATAAAGTACAGACGTCCTGTTCCAGACAAAGTAATATAGGTGACTAAACCATCAGAGGAAGG